>CM052441.1:61453688-61569213 GCA_028533085.1 Varecia variegata | reverse complement strand
AAAAAAAAAAAAAAAAAAAGAACACCTGGCGTAGTAGAATGGGCACTAGAGAAGCTGTCAAAACACTATTAAATTTAAAAAATTAAAAAAAAATCAGTAGATCTGTAGCCCTTTTCAACACAAACAGGTTTTACTCATATAGGCTATATTCTCTACTTTTTCTTAATCTTTTTGTAAAAACGTGTTGTTTGAGAATATTATAAAAGTAGTAGACTCTTGCCCCAATAAAATGTAAGACAAATTTTACATGTAATTTGATGTGATTCACAGATCCTTGAGGCCCATTATTTTTATATATCTATATACAGCTTTATTGAGATACTATTCATATACAATGCAATTCACCTATTTAAAGTATGTATTTATAGTATGTAAGAGTTGGCCAGGCACAGTGGCTCACACCTGTAATCCAATACAAGAGGATCACTTGAAGCCAAGAGTTCAAGACCAGCCTGGGCAAAGACCCCCTTCTGTACAAAAAATAAAAAATTATCTGGGTGTGGTGGCACATGCATGTAGTCCCCACTACTTGGGAGGCTGAGGCAGGAGGATTGCTTGAGCCCAGAAGTTTGAGGCTGCAGTGAGCTGTGATTGAACCACTGCACTACAGCCTGGACAACAGAGTGAAACTCTGTCTCTTTAAAAAAAATTTTTTTAAAAAAAGATAGTTTTCAGTATATTCACAGAGTTGTGTAACTATCATTACAGTCAATTTTAGAACATTTTTGTCACCCCAAAAATAAACCCTGTACTCATTAGGACTTCACTCTCTCTCCATTTCTCCTCAATTTTCTCTCCCCACTTTAATCAACCACTAATTTACTTTGTGCCCTTGTATATTTGTCTATTCTGGACATTTCATGTAAATGGAATCATACTATACATGGTCTTATGTGAATGGCTTCTTTCACTTAGCATAATGTTTTCAAGGTTTTCAAGGTTTAAGCATGTATTAGTATGTGTTTCTTTTTATAACTGAATAGTATTCTATTGTATTTTAGTTGTTCATGCATCAATTGATGGACATTTAGATTGTATCCCCTTTCTGGCTATAATGAATAATGCTTCTATGAGCATTCATGTACAGGTTTTTGAGTGGACATGTGTTTTCATTTCTCTTTGGGTCTATACCATACCTAGGAGTAGAATTGCTGGGTCATGTAGTAATTCTGTGTTTAACATTTTGAGAACTACTTGACTGTTTTTCAAAGCACCCACACCAGTTTATGTTCCCTCCAGCAGTATATGAGGGTTCCAGTTTCTCCATATCTTTAACAACAATTGTTATTATCTGTCTTTTTATTATAGCCATGTAGTGGGTGTGAAGTATTATCTAGTGGTTTTGATTTCTATTTCCCTGATAGTGATGTGGAGTGTCATTTTAATGTACTTATTTACCATTTGTATATTTTTATTATAAGAATGTCTATTCACATCCTTTGCGCATTATAAAATTATTTGTCCTTTTATTTATTATTGACTTGGAAGAGTTCTTTATGTATCTAGTTCCAGTTCCTTATCAAATATATGGGAGATACATTTTCTCCCATTCTGTCTGTTGTCTTTTCACTTTATTGATGGTATCCTTTGCAGCACAAAAGTTTTAATTCTATGTTTTCTTTTGTTACTTATGTTTTTGGTGTTATTTCTAAGAAGACTTTGGCCATAGGTCATAAAGATTTACTTCTGTATTTTCTTCTAATAGTGTTACAGTTCTAGCTGTTATATTTAGATCTGTGATCCATTTTGAGTTAATTTTTTGAGTATGTGTGAAGGAGGTAACTTCATTCTTTTGCATGTGGATATCTGGTTATCCCAAACTACTTGTGGAAAAGACTATTCTTACTTCCCTTGAATTGTGTTGGTATCCCCTGAGGCCCATTCTTACACTCTCCTGCAGATCCATGAGCCCAGCTATAGGGAAAGGTACACAGTGAGTTAGAAATCAGATAGGATACCAAAAAATTGGAGGAGAAGCCACATTAGTTTTTAAGTTAGTTTTTAATTTGAACCTCAATCAAATCCTTGTTATTATTCTGTATTACTTATCTATTGCTGTATAACAATTATCCCTGAACTCAGTGGCCTAAAACAGATCTAGAGATCACAATTTTGAGAGTCTTACCTATGTCATTCTGGCTTAAGGTCTCTCATGAAGTTATAGTCAAGATGTCATTCGGAGCCACAAGCAAATCAAGGCTTGGTTCGCGATGAAGGATCTGCTTGACCTTATTCTAAGATGGCTCACTCACAAAGCTATGGCAGAAAGCCTTAGTTCCTTGCTACAGAGACCTCTCCTTAGGGCTCCTTGACGTGTCCTCATTGATGGCAGCTAGTTTCCCCCAGAACCAGTAATCTAAGAGTAAGGAGGAAGCAGAGTGCTTTTATGATCTATTGGCCATTATACATTGTCTCTTCTACCTTGTTCTTTTCATTAGAATTGATCACAACGTTCACCCCAATGTGCTGAGGGATTAGGCACCACTTTTTGAAAGAAATATCAAAGAATTTGTGGACATATTTTAAACCACCACATATTCTTTTTGGTTTTATTCAAAGTGAAGTCTAATTCCAAGTAGCTACTAGAACATCATTTATTGCTTAATAAAATAAAATGATCTCAAAATCATTCATTTTTTCCCCTTTTTTCCTCCCCCCCCCATATCCTTGGTGTTTCTAATCTAACCAGACTTACTATATTTTAGGATCAAAACAAAAGGGTGTGTGTGTGTGTGTGTGTGTGTGTGTGTGCGCGTGTGCGTGTATATATATCAGTAATGTTGTATCAACAGATATGACAGAGAAATAACATGGTTTCTAAATTAAGATAAGTATCAGAAAATTTGCTACCTTTTGGTATCCCTAAATTCTTATAGGCAGTTTTGCAGTTCCTAGGAAGGAACCCTCAAGTGATAATCTTTGAGACTGTCTTTGAATACTTTTATGACTTTATATACTAGCTGTCAGAGTTTTAACCACTTCTAAATTAAGAAACATTTTTAAGTTGGCCATTACCTTTATAGCAAGATCATTTGAACCATTTTAATACTTTATTTTATAACCACGGTTCCTCCTGCAAACTCTTTTGTAGGTAATGATTTTACATGACTTTGGAACTGGTCTCTAGTGGGACATTGTGGGAGGATGAACACAGAAGAGCTGGAGTTATTGAGTGACTCCAAATACAGAAACTATGTAGCTGCAATTGACAAAGCACTAAAGAATTTTGAATACTCCAGTGAATGGGCAGATTTGATATCAGCACTTGGAAAACTTAACAAGGTATGTCTGTCTTATCCATTTCCTAAAAGTAAAAATCAGAAATCCATGCTTATACTTACTAGATTTCTCTGAATCTTGGAGAATTTAAAAACATAACTAAATTCTAGATTACTTTTGGTAGTACTATTTTACTTCATGAGCTCCATGTCTATGTAGTCAGGCATATTGTTAAGGCTTTAAAAGTTCTAATTCAAAGAAACCAATGGTGCTTGAAAAATAACATTATCACTGTTATTATTACCTATAAAAACATAAGACTAGGAAGCAAATTTGCTAACCATCATGGCTTGTGAGTTTCTATAATTGAGCATCAGATATGGTTCTGGAGTTCCTGGCAGCAAAATGAAAAACTGCAAATGGAAAGCAGTAACTTCTGTATCCTTTCCAGATAGCATGTAACAGCAAGGAGACATTTTTTTATCTAGGCAAGCCTCAGTTATAATTCAGTACTTTTACAAAGGCAACTCTGTGTACAAGCAGTCACTTAGGGTTTGGAACTTGGCCTTGAATGATCCTTCTTGACATGTCTGGCTTTTATCCACAGTTACTGTGATGGCA
Organism: Varecia variegata; assembly: GCA_028533085.1. Classification (NCBI taxonomy): domain Eukaryota; kingdom Metazoa; phylum Chordata; class Mammalia; order Primates; family Lemuridae; genus Varecia; species Varecia variegata. Next base: position 61,565,373 of record CM052441.1, on the reverse strand, counting down.
TCACTGATCAACTTCTAGTTTTTCATTTTGACCCTGTTTTTTTTTTAACTGAGATCAAATTTTTAACTGAGATCAAATATTTTTCACCTCACACCCATAGTTTTGGAATTTCTTAAGTTATTGAATAGCAATGCCTTTAAATATTAAAGGGGCTAGATAGGAAAGGAGTGATCTTCCAATAACTATTTTAACATCAAATAGCTTAACATATAATTATTAGAAAAGAAATTTGTCTTAAAATACATACCAAGGTATGTGGAAAAAAACCACAAACTATTTTTCCTCAGCTCTCACACCATAATAATCAACACAGAAGACTTCTGTGACCCCAAAATATTTGACAATCTCTCCCCACCAGCAAGCAAGCTATCAATTCTACAGTGGATACCAGTTGGGTGTCGTGCAATTCAATTCTGACACTATCTACCTGAAGATAGCATCAGATCCCACACGTTGAGGGCTCAGTCCCTCAAGACTGCTTCCCTCTTCCGATGCCAATCACAAACCCCATGTGGTTTTACCTGTGCTTCTGACCAACTGGCTATATATTGGGGTTCCCATGCCCCTTTCCTTGGGTTTAGTTAATTTGCTAGAGCGTCTCACAGAACTCAGAGAAACACTTACCTTAACCGGTTTATCATAAAGGATATTACAAAGGATACAAATGAAGAGATGCATAGGGCAAGATATGGGGGAAGAGGCACAGAGCTTCCATGCCCTCCCTGGGCACATCACCCCCCAGGAACCTCCATGTGTTCAGCTATCCTGGAAGCTCTCCATACCCCACCCGTCCTCTTGGGCCTTCTGTGGAGACTTCATTGGATAGGCATGATTGAAACAAGGACAACTGTGTAGAAATGTGATTGGACAAAAAGGGTATGATCTAATACTAATAGACTGAGTGGACAAAAAAACAGCAAGCCCTGACTATTGAGATTCTTCTTGGCCTGTCTATACAGCATTCCTTCTTCCTGGGTATGGGGTAGGACCCCTTCAACAATGAAGGTCTTATGATCTATGATCAGACAAGGTATTTCAGAGAATTTCTTTATGGACAGCTCCAAGACAGAAAGGCAGTGGAAGATTTCTGCCTTAGGGAGAAAAAGGAGCAGATGAGAGCAGGACAAGAGAAGGTCAGAGAGAAATTATGTTTTTTGAGGCCTGGTTCTGAAGCCCAAAGTGCCCCAACATTATAACAACAGACTGTAATAAGGGCTTTGGGAGTTATGAGCCAGGAACCATGGACAATAATAGACAATAGATATTATGAGATATATACATCATACATATATATTATTGTATACCATAATATCACACCAGGATGCTAGTTTTCAATCTGATACTCACTACAGAAAATCACCTTGATATCTTGAAAAGAAAAGCATTCATTTTTGACATGCCAAGGATTTGTCTTAAACTTAGATGCACAAGTTTCTTTTTTTTTTTTTTTTTTTTTTTTTTTGATGCACAAGTTCCTGTTTGATGACTTCTAGCATTCATCATTCGAGGTTTGGAAAATTCGTGATTTCTTTACAACATCCACAAGAAATTGCATCCAAAAGTTTGAGTTTGCTTAGAGGTAGTTAGGTTCTTTCTTTTTCTGAAGAGTTCTGAAGACTCTCTTTCTGAAGACTTACTGGGAACCATATTTGAAGGCAATTCATTAAATATGGAAATTAATTTACTTAATTAAGTACATAATTAGTTTTTATAGTTTAATCAATATTCATGAAAACAGATTTCACTGTATCCAGCTAACACAAGATAGAATACCCAAGTCATTGACGATACTTACCTAAAATCATAGTGACACAAGGCAAAGATTATATATATATATAAAAAAAAAGATTTTATATATATATTGAATATAGTCTAAATATATGTTTTAGTATAAATTTAATGAACTAGGAGATCTAGTGCTGACTGTTCTCTGTTCTACTGTACTGCCTTTGGCAGTCATTTTATATATTTCAACCTCAGTTCTTTCTTTTGTAAAATAAAAGACTTTTTGTATTATATTTTGTATTATATATTTCTTCTAAATTCCACTTCTAGCATATTATTCTGTCTTCATTCTGAGTCTTCATTTTATGACATCCTATCAATACTTTACTATAATACTGTCTTCAAGCTAAAGCACTACATTTATAAGATATTTTCATTACTTAAATAACTAATCTCCTTTGGGTTGTTTATAAGATAGAATCTTATAGAAATCCTTCCCTGACCATTATCTCTAAAGAAATGTTATGATTGAATAAATAAAGCAAAATGTTTTTTGTCTGACTGGGAAATTAAGTTTCCAAAAACAAATGGGCAATTATAATCTCGTAAATTTTCTTATAAGTATTAGAATTGCTTGCTATAATGTGATATAGTAGAGTAGTGGTTGTCCCTCTTCCAATTACTGTAAATATCTATGGTGAGGCCAGATTTTCTTCTTTTATTTCAAACAAAGTATCAAAAATGGATTGAAGGTTGACTCATGACATTTCAGCTGTCTTCTCTTACATTAAATATTAAATATTTGCAAAAAATCTAAAACAATGCCTCTTTTCTTATAAATTTGTTTTGGAAAATATTATTTTTCACTAAAAATGTTATTTTAATGTGTAATGAGTTTATTTTTAAGCAAATTAATAAATATTTTTTAATTTCCTCAGTATAATTTTAAATATATATATTGGTAGATATAAATGACAAAACAAAACCTACAATGATAATTTTTGGTAACATTGTGCTAGAAAATGGAAATAAAATGAAGTGTAATATTTTTGTTTTTCTCAACTCCATTAAAATGTTTTCTTTAAGGTTTTACAAAATAATGCAAAGTACCAGGTAGTACCCAAAAAGCTGACCATAGGCAAACGACTAGCTCAATGTCTACATCCAGCATTACCAGGTGGAGTTCATCGGAAGGCACTTGAAACATACGAAATTATCTTCAAAATCATTGGACCTAAACGACTTGCCAAAGATCTTTTTTTATATAGGTAAGAATAATTTTGCGATTTATATATAATATAATTACATTGCTAAACTATTTTATGTTTTCTGCACTAAAAACTGAAAAATTGAAAATTGTTTAATGATTAGAAGTTTTCAGATATAAATCCTAAATATTTAAGTGATTCAGAAAAATTTAGAATATTCCTTAACATACTCTTTTTATTTGGATGTCATTTATTAAAAGTTTTCATTCAGAATTGTTGAGAGTGTAGTACAGTCTGTCTTTTTAAGGTTAAAAACTCACCTGAGAAAAAATAAGATATCTTGATTTTTCAGCAGATTTCAATATTGTTGACCATTCTCTAGTTGAAACTGATTTTTGTGATACCACATTTTCTTGTTTATTCTTTCTTAATCTTCTTTAACTAGCTCTTCCTCCTTTACTTGAACTCTATATATGGAGTTTCTTAAGCCTCACTTAGTCCTATACCTTCTTATACTTTCTTATATTCTTTCCTTGGGCAAGCTTATCTATGCCCACGATTTATCTTTTTAAAAAATTTTTATTGTATACATTTAAGATATACAACATATTGTGAGATACATAAAGATAGTAAAAAAATATTACTATAGTGAAGCAAATTAACATATCATCCCACATAGTTACCCATTTTTTTGTATTTGGCAAGAGCAGCTAAAATCTACTCATTTAGTAAAAATCCCAAATAAAATACAACGTTATTATAATCCTCATGTTGTACATTAGCTCTCTAGATTTGCTCATCCTATATACTGCCTGCTTTGTATCCTTTGACTTACATCTCCCCATTTCTTCCTGCCCCTGGTAGCCAGTATTTTATCATTTATGTGCCACCTTCAGCTTTAAACTTCTTCTTGCTTGACATCTCTATGTGGATCTTTAAAGGTAACTAATGCTCAACCTGTTCAAAACTAAACTCATTCTCTTTTATAAACTTTGCCTTACTGCAGTGTACTCAGTGGGCTCAGTAAATGACACCAACATCTATTCATTTATACAAGCCTGACGTCTGAGAGTTATACTTGTTATCTTGTTTTCCCCAACTGCATTCTCCCACCTCCTGTGTATGGTCAGTCGCTGAGAGTTCTATCTCATGGTGGTTAAGAGCACAGGTGGTAGAGTTAAACTACCTCTATGATCTTGGGCCATTTTCTTTACCTCTCTATGTTTGTATCCTCATTTGCAAAATGGAAGTAATATTACCAACCTCATAGGGTAGTTAATGGAATTGAAAGAGTTGGTAAATGTAAAGTGCTGAGAACAATGTGCAGCATGTAGTAATTGCTCAGTAAATGTGAGCTATTATGTATGTCTCAAATACATGTACTTCTGTGAACCTTCTCTGGCAGCATGAAGTCTAAGCATCATCCACCATCTGTTCTTATCCTCTTTTACCTGTACCAGATAGTACCTGTACCACATAGTACCAGAATAATCATTTTAATACATTAAATAAATAATGTCACACTCCTGCTAAAAACCTCTATTGACTTATTCTTGTCACACTTAAGAAAAATTCAAAGTTTCTAAGGCTTCATGTACTCTGACTGACCCCTAGCTGTGTCAATGACCTGAACTCCTACTACTTTCCCCCAATTCACGCCACTCAGATCACATGGGTCTCTTTGCTTATTCTTCCTCTTTTTTTCCTTTTTTATTTTTATTTTGTTTTATTATTTTGCTATTCCCTTGTCCTGTAATGCTCAAATTCATGTTTCTGATCAAATATCAACTCCTCAGAAAGACTTGCCTAATCGCCCTATCTGAAATAGCCCTTCCTCTACATTTTTGTCTCCAGTATTCTGTAGTTTTATTGTGATGTATTTAAAGGTAGGTTTCTTTTTATTTATCCTGTTGGGATTAATTGGACTTTTAAAATCTATTAATTGGTACCTTTTATCAATTCTGAAAACTTTTCAACCATTATCTTTTCAAATTACCTTTACTCCATCTATTCTCTTCCCCCCATTTGGAACTATGGTCTAATATATCAACCTTTTCTTTTATTAGGTAGTACTTTCTAGTTTTTGTTTAAGGAATCTTTGCCTGGTGTATTATTGCTAGAATGTAGAAATACAAAGATTTTTTTTCTATATTGACCTTGTATCCAGAAACTTTGCTAGGTTCACTGTTCTTCGTAATAGTTTTTGGATTCTTTTGAAATTTCAACATGTACAATTATATCACCTGAAAATAATGACAGTCATATTTCTTATTTTCTAATTTTAATAATTTTATGTCTTGCCTTATTGTACTGACTAGAGCCTATAGTACAATGTTGAAGAGAAGGATGACTGTGAATATCTTTGTCTTGTTCCCCATCTCTGGTAGAAAATGTTAAGTATTTTTGAAGTTTTAATCAACCTTCCATTCCTGGAATATGTCCAGTTTGCTCATGATTTTGAATCCTTTTTATATCACTAAATTTATCTCTTTTTTTTTCTTTCTTTCTTTCTTTTTTTTTTTTTTTTTTTTGAGACAGAGTCTCACTCTGTTGCCTGTGCTAGGGTGCCATGGCATTAGCCTCACTAGCTCACAGCAACCTCAAACTCCTGTGCTGAAGTGATCTTTCTGCCTCAGCCTCCTGAGTAGCTGGGACTACAGGCACCTGCCACCATTCCCAGCTTATTTTTTGTTTCTATTTTTAGCTGCCCGGCTAATATTTTCTATTTTTAGTAGAGACAGGGTCTTGCGATCCTCCCACCTTGGCCTCCCAGAGTGCTAGAATTACAAGTGTGAGCCACTGTACCTGGCTATCTTAATTTTTTTGTAGTTGTTTTGTATCTTTGTTTATTAGAAAGTGACTGTGATTTTACATTTTTATCTGGATTTGTTTTCAACTTTATGCTGACTTCATAGAGTGAGTTTGGAAATTGTTCCCTCTTATTCTGTTCTCTGGAACAGTTTTTATGACACTGGTATAATTAAATATTGGAAGATTTCATCTGGAGTTTATCTTTGGGAGGATTTATAATTACAGATTTAATTTCTTTAGATTGGGGCTTATTCAAATGATCTATTTCTTATGTCGGTTTTTTTTTTTTCCCTAGGAATTTGCCCATTTTTTCTAAATTTTCAGATGTATCAGCCTAAAGTTGTTCATAATATATTCTTATTTTTGTAATATGAAAGATCTGTAGTGATGTGTCCTCTTTCAGTCTTGATATTGGCGACACAAGCCATCCCTTTTTTCACTTTCATCATGCTTATAGGGAGTTTATCACGTTTCTTGGTCTTTTTAAAAATCAAACTTTTAAGTTTTACTGATTCATTCTACTTATATGTGTTTTTTCTTCAATTTTGGCTTAGATAAGCCTTCTTTGATCACCCTGTTTAAAATCTGCCTCTGTTGGGCACAGTGGTGCACACCTATAGTCCTAGTTACTTGAGAGGATGAAGTGGGAGGATTATGAATTCAAGCCCACTCTGGGTGAAATAGCGAGACCCCTGTTTAAATGCAGTAAAATAAAGCTTGCCTTTGCTCTGAACTCTGTTCTCCTCTTGTACCTTTTTCCCCTCTGTGACACTTATCACCATCTGATGTATGTGTGTATGTGGTAAGAAGACATTCCTTTCTCATGGCAAGACTTTTCTTACATAACTCATGCCTGATACTTTTTAACTCTTAAATAACAGAAATTTTACCTTAAGCAATATAGTTATTCTTCAGACTTGCAGTATATATATTTTTATCAACAATATGTTATGTAAGAATAGTAAATTCTAGAATAATATTTCCAAATGTGGCAGATATTCTTGCACACATGCATACACACACATTATATAGTAAATTATATTCTGTACTTTTGAAGTATAGCTAAAAACTAAACTTTATATTAAATTTTTATTTTTTATTAAATAATGATTTTTTTAATCTCAAGGTTTATAGTTTAACTCAAATACTTTTAAAGTTCTATAACCTATTACATGATAGTATAACATATTGCCTCTTCAAGCTTATTTCTTTTTAATGTGATACAATACACAAAGGTATTACTAAGAAGGCTAGAAGTGCAATTTGAGCTCCTTAAGAAATTTAACTGAGTATGTAAAGTAAGCTTTTGGTAGTATAAACCTGGACCTCAGGCTAGAGAGAGATTTTAGCGCAGCCAGCATTTAGGTGGCAGTGGAAGCCAAGAGAATAATTGAAATCACCCAGGTACATAGTAAATAACAAAAAGGGAAAAGGAATGACCATTTTGTGAGTAGTTAAGGAGTCTCTGTATTTAAAGGGCAGGTAGGGGAAAGTACCCAGTGACAAGAAACAAGAAGACTCAGAGATAGAAAATGTACCAAGAGGCAAGCAATCCTGGAAGCCAAAAGAGAAGAGAATTTCAAGAGAATGTTGTGGTTAGTATCAAATATTACAGGAAAAATAGGATAAGGGCTTAAAAATAGACCAGCGGGTCTGGCAACTAGTAGACCATAATGAGAACAGTTTCAATGAGGGGGCTAGAAGTATTATGACTGACGATTAGACGGAAGGTGATAAATTGGAGAAAATGCATAAACATATTTTTTTCCTCCTAAAAATTGATAGAGTATGGCAACTTCAAGCCAGGAGGTAGTTAAAATAAAGATTTTGGGGTTTGGTTATTGCTGTTATTTTTTTTCTCTTTTTAGAATCATGCAGAAATATTTGAGTACATTTGTGTTGAAAAGCAAAGATGTCAGTGAAGGAAGAAAGGTAGAAGTTACAGGAAAGAGAAAGAATAAAGAATGAAGCAGATCCCTGGCAGACGCAGGGCATGGGACCTTGAGCACATCAAGAATCCTGGAAGAGGCTGTGAGAATATAAATGTTTCCTTAGGTTAGATGGTACCTAAAATGGGAGGCAGAAAAGTGGGAAGTTGAAAGCATTCTCACTTGATGGTTACTATTTTCTGTATAAATCAGGAGCAAGAGGAAGTCTTAATTCATTTGATAAGCACTTGCTAAGTACAGAACATGGTGCTAGGGACTTGGGATACAGAAATAAAAGGATAATTATGGTTCATCGGTTTCTGATGTTTACAGTCTGTTGGAGAAAACATATATGAAATAATTAAAATAAAGATGATAAATGTTCTAATGAGTAAGTGTTGGTACTATAAGAATATCAAATAAAGGGCCTAACCAAGTGTAATTAGAAGATAGTCTCTTTAAGGAAATGGCATAGCCTGAGACCTGAAAGTTTTAGAATCACCCAGACAGATACTGAGGATATAAATAGGGAAGTAGGAATTGTTTCTGTCACAGCAGCATGTGCAAAGTCCTGGACACTAAAAAGTGCATGGAAGGTTCTGAAAAAAATCAGAAAGGAATTCTTCCGTATAGCTGGAGCAGAGGAGGATGCAAGAGTAAAATTGATGAGTGTACTTGAGCTGTACAGAGGTATGAAGTAGGCGAATCTTAAAAGATGTTAAAAGCCACACTGACAACAGGAAACCAATGAAAGGTTTTACTGAGAGCAGCTGCTTCAGGGCAATACTGAAGCATTACCTGTCAAAACATGATGATCAAGATATTAGAGTGATCTTTTCTAGGTAGATACAATTGGTGGAGATGGAGAGGATTTATTATATTAAAAAAATATTTAGGAGAGTAACTTGGTGATTGATTGCAGGTTAGAAGATTTTTAGAAAGGATGAAGAATCATTCCTAGATTTATAGCTTTTGGTCAGCCAGATAGATAGTGATGCCATATTTTGAAATGGCAATTACAGGAGGAGGCACATATTTTTTTTTGGGGGGGGTGGGGTGGAGATTCTGTTTTGGAACTGTGAAATATGAAGACTTTATCAATAGCTAGGTAGCTGTTGGGTTTATAAGTATGAAGCTCAGGTGAAAGAAATAGGTTGGTTTAATGGATGTAGAAGTCATCAATATATGAGTATCATTTTAAGCCAATCCATATAACATACTATTTCATCAAAAATAAAGATTTATATACATATAGAATTGCATATAAATTAATATTTTATAGTTATTTTGCTTCTCTTCCCCTTTTGTTTCTATTTTTTTAAACAGTTCTGGATTATTTCCTCTTCTTGCAAATGCTGCCATGTCTGTGAAACCAACATTACTCAGTTTGTATGAGATATATTACCTGCCTTTAGGTAAAACACTGAAGCCTGGTCTACAAGGATTGCTAACTGGCATTCTTCCTGGCTTAGAAGAAGGATCAGAGTACTACGAAAGGTAAGATAGTATTTGGTGCAGCTATGTAATCGAAGTCATGGATTTGTCAACAAGCGTCCTAGAGTAAATATGTCTTAGCATCACAAACATGAATTATTCTAGATATGTTAATATATAAGCTGAAGATTTGTATAGCAATAAAAAATTATGATAGTGTATCTATTCCATGTATCATACTGAAAATATAGCAAGTGATAAGAACACAGACTTCAGAGATGGATGAACTGGGTTCCAATCCTGCCTCTGCAGACACTGTGAGCTTAAGAAAGCCTTTTTAATGTTTGTGAACTTTATTCAGTTTGCTCATCTATAAAACAAGCATAATACCTATTTCATTGTGCTATTGTAATAATGAAATCACTTAGTCCAGTGCCTAGCACATGTCACTCAAAATATTGTGACGCATAATTTAAAATAATACAACAGAAAGAACACTTAGACCAATTTTCCATTGTTTTCATTAATCTATGTGCCAACAATTTTTAAATTGCTAATGGAGGAAAATAGCCTAGTATCAAGTACAGAGGTGTTTCACTAGCTGTTTGCATGGTCTCTTGATATTTTAACTTTTCAAAGAAAATGATTTGATCTGTTTTGGAGCCTATTATTATTTCTTTGGGAGTTAATAGTTGTAGATAATGCATGATGGCATTAAGTATCTTTAATATCTCATTACTATAGTCTTACCAAAAACAAAAAAATTGTAAGTTGAGGTGGGAAAAATAGAAAATGCCAGAATTACTTTATGAGTAGACTTAATGATTTAAATTTATTCAAGCGCATTGACTGGTTACTGTGTTTTTCAGCTGTTCCTATAAAGCGGTAAGAATCTAATCCTGTATGTATATGTTGGACTACCCTTATAAGCTACTTTTAGAAAAATTAATTTTGTCCTCAAAGCTTAGCATTTGCTTTTATTAATTTTAATTTTTTACTTATTTGCACATAATTTCATAAATATATGAAATTATTTCATTTAGTTTATAAATCAGTTTTGTTTTAAATTGTTATATTCTCTTAAGGGAAGCGTGGAATCCATACCACCAATAACTCTCCTAGTTATTAAAAATTTAACATAGAAATTGAACAATGATTTTTATGACTGGTATCCTCATGATTTATCTTGTTTTGCTAGTTATTCCACATAAGTTCTATAAAATGATTTGTAAATGTGTTATTCTTTTAATGCATTGATAAATTGAGGCCAGAAGAAATTACAGTCTTAGTGTTAAATCACATAGCAAATAAACAGTAGAACTCATCAGCTTGTCTTTATTCTAACTCCACTGTACTACAGTGTAATAGATTTTTATGTATTGCATTGTTTATCTTATGTTAAAAACAAATCAAAAGTAATCTTTAAATATATTTCTTATTAAAGCAGTAATGTATTCTTGATTTTGTCATAGATCTAATTCATTAAAGTTGTGAACTATGTACTATGTAATTTCAAAAAGAAAGAAACATTGGGAAATGTCCTTTAAGATTTTGTAGAAAACCAACAGAATATATGTTCTACTATAGGATTACTATTAAATAAAATTTATATAGTGTTTTATTGCTTAGAGTAGTTTAACAACCCAGTAAGGTACATAGGTCTTGTGGTGGTGTTTTTGTTGTTGTTCTCTTCATTTTACAGATGAGGAGACTGAACTGAAGAAAGAGTAAGTGACTTCTCCAATATACACAGCTAGTAAATGGTGGAGCCAGGACTTAAATCCAGTCCTCTCACTCTCAAGTACATTTTTCTTCCAGCTTGTCACACTTGTTTCTAGAGTGGAGCATATGACCACAGCATGGATGCTTTCATACATTTTTGGAAAAGATTAATGATTTATTTTCTAAAATGTGAAACTAAATGTTTCCCTTCTTAAACCACTTTACTTTATACCTCAGAACAAACACATTGTTGGAAAAGGTCGCTGCTGCAGTGGACCAGTCAGCATTCTACGGTGCCCTGTGGGGTAGTCTTCTCACCAGCCCTGCCGTGCGTTTACCTGGAATCACATATGTTCTCGCCCATTTGAACAGGAAGCTTTCTATGGAAGATCAACTTTATATAATTGGCAGTGATATTGAGCTAATGGTAGGTCTGAATGTATGGTTACTCATTTCACAAATATTTATTTAGAGCCAGACAGATCGTGCCTTGAACAAAGTTCCTATTTTCATGGAGCTTACATTTTTCATCAAGGAAAATTAAAGGCCAAAATAATCAATAATTATTGTTTTCAAAAGCTTAATTTTTTACATAAAAAAGAGATTGTTATTTATATCTGTTATTTATTATCTCCATCATCTGTTATTCAGGCAAATACATAGTTTTTATTATTCCCATCTTGCTGACTGATCAGATCACTTAACATAGCCACATTCATTATAATATTTCAAAGTGGACTTTCTTTTTGGTCATAGCTTTCATTATAAGAAAGATGGATTTTAGGTAAAGTGATAAAGCCAGATTCTGTGTGGGATTTGTGTGAGAAGATGTAGTATTAAAACGGTGAAAGATAGTAGGAAGAAAATCACATTGGTTGCTTACTTCTACACAGTACTTTTCTTTTTAATTTAAAGATCAATCTTTTTCCACTTTTGGAGAAAAAATAAAAAATAAAAGAAAAAAAATTTAAAGATCAAGAACAGAAGGAAACCTTTTATCTCTATAGAGTACTATACTCTTAAAATGAGCAAAGACTAAAAAAACAAAGAAACTCTTAAGGGTCGGCCAGATGTGGTGGCTCACGCCTATAATCCTAGCACTCTGGGAGGCCAAGCTGGGAAAATCTCTTGAGCTCAGGAGTTTGAGACCTTGAGCAAGAGTGAGAACCAGTCTCTATTAAAAATAGAAAAAAAATTAGCTGGGTGTGTTGGTGTGTGCCTGTAATCCCAGCTACTCGGAACGCTGAGGCAGGAGCATCACTTGAACCCAGGAGTTTTAGGTTGCTGGAGGCTTGGCTAACGCCATAGCACTCTAGCCCAGACAACAGAGCAAGACTCTGTCTCAAAAAAAAAAAAAAAAAAAACCAGAAAGAAAGAAAGAAAAGATATCAAATTATTTGAAAAAATAAAAATTAAAAAAGAAACTCTTAAGGATCATTGAAAAGTTTTTAAAAGTATTTGATTAATATTCTTTACTTTCCCCCTATATGATTATGACATTACTTATATTTTTATGTAGATTTTTGGTTAGTGTTATTAAAGTCTAATTTACATACACTGAAATTAATCCTTCTTACATTGTATAGTTGCATGAATTTTGACAAGCACATGCAGTCATGTAGCCACTACTACAGTCAAGATACAGAATATTTACATCACCCCAAAAAGTTCTCTGGGCTCCTTTGTAGTCACTCTCCTCCCTCTACACTCCCAGGCCCTTAGAAATGCTGGTCTGTTTTCTGTTTCTACAATTTTGCTTTTTCTAGAATGTTATATAAATGGTATCATATTGTATATAGCCTTTAAGTCTGGTTTCTTTCACTTTGCATAACATATTTGAGATTCATCCATGCTTTTGTGTGTATCAGTAACTTGGTCCTTTATATTGCTACATAGTATTCTATTGTACAAATGTACCAGACTTTACTCTTTCACCAGCTAATGGACATTTGAGTTGTTTCAGATTTATGACAATTGTGAACAAAGCTATTATAAGTCTTTGCATATAGATGTTTGTGTAGACATATGTTCTTGTTTCTTGGGAATATACTAGGAACGGGATTCCTGGATCATATGGTACATGTATGTTTAACATTTTTTAAAAACAGGTTTATTGAGGTATAATTCAAATACCATAAAAATTACCCTTTTTAGTTGTACAATGCAGTGGTATTTAGTATATATACAAAGTTGTACAACTATCACGACTGTCTAATTCCAGAAAATTTTCATCACCCTCCCCATAAAAAACCCTGTACCCATTAATCACACCCATTTTTCCCTTCCCTCCTACCTCTGGGTTTCTATGGATTTGCTTATTCAGACCATTTCATATAAATGGAATCATACAGTATGTGGTCCTTTGTGAATGGCTTCTTTCATTTACCATAATATTTTTAAGGTTTATTCATGTTGTAGCATGTGTTAGTACTTCATTCCTTATTATGGGTGAATAATATTCCATTGTATGGATATACCACATTTTATTTATCCATTCATCAGCTGATTGATAGTTGGGTTACTTCTGTTTTGGGGGCATTATAAATAGTGCTCTACTGAACATACATGTACAAGTTTTTGTATGGACATATATTTTCATTTCTTTTGGGTGTGTACCTAGTAGTGGAATTTCATGGTCTTCTGACAGTTCTTTGTTTAACTTTTTGAACAACTGGCAAACTCTTTTCCAAAGTGGTTGCTCCAATCTTCACTTCCCATCAACTCTATATGAGGGTTTCAATTTCTCCATATCCTTGTTAATACTTGTTATTGACTTTTTTATTATAGTAATTCCACTGGGTGTGAAGTATTATCTCATTGTGGTTTTGGTTTGCATTTCCCTAATGACTAATGATGTTGAGCATCTTGTCATTATTGGCCATTTGTATATCTTCTTTGAATAAATGTCTACTTAAAGCCTTTCCCTAATGACTAATGATGTTGAGCATCTTGTGGTTATTGGCCATTTGTATATCTTTGGATAAATGTTCAAATCCTTTGCCTATTTTAAAAACTGGATTTTGTTTCTTTTGTTGAGGTGTAGGAGTTCCTTACATATTCTGGATACTAAACCCTTATCATATATGTGACTTGAAAATATTTTCCCCCATTCTGTGGATTGTCTTCTCATTTTCATGATAATGTCCTTTGATGCAAAAAAGTTTTAATTTTGATCAAGTTCAATTCATCTGTTTTTTTTTTTCTTTTGTTGCCTGTGCTTTTGGTGTTATATTTAAGAAACCATTGTCTAATTTAAGGTCCTAGAGATGTACTCTATATTCTATATACTCTAATGTATTTTAAGTTTATAAAAAACTGCCAAACTCTATTCCAAAATGGCTATACTATTTATTATTCAGATTTTAAAACATATTGTTACATTTCTTTTGAATAAGTTCATGGAAGTTTTAAAATTTTTTTTAAATTTATTTAAAAAACAAATAATATACTTGGATAAATATTTGCAACACATCACAAAGGACTACTCTTCCTACTATTCAAAGAGCTGCTATAAACAAGTAAATATGAAAATCAAGTAGAAAATGGATTTGAACAGATAATTTAAAGGAAATAAAAATAGCTCAAACATGAAAAGATGCTCAACATTATTTATAATAAGAGAAATAAAATTTATATTATACCAAACCAGTTTTCATATGTTAGATGGGCAAAAATAAAAAATGTATTGCTTAGCCTATGTGGAAACAGAAATTATCATGCATAGCTGGTAGGAATATAAAATGATATAACCTTAATAGAAAGCATTGCACTATTTAATTTGCAACTGCACCTACCCTGAGGTTTGGCAATTGTACTGTGATGGTTTTATCTTTCAGGTGTACTTTTATGTTATGTAAGTATATTACAGCATTATTTATAAAAATAAATGAATAGAAACAGTATAAATGTCTATGATTAGGAGCCTTTTTAAATAAATTAGGGTTCATTTAATGCAATATACTTCTTTGGCCATAAAAAATAGTGAAGCTCTCTGTGTAATGGTAAGGAAAAATTCTCCAAAATATATTGTTAAATGAAAAAGGCAGGGTTTGTGATATATGAGTATATTTTGTTTACTTGTATTTACAGAAAATACTTACTAGTAATACTGGTTACCTACAAAAGAGAAGTTGGGTGGTTGGAAAACAAATGGAACAGAACCATTTTGCTGTATATCCTTTTGTACTCCCTAATTTCTAAATCATCATGATATATTACCTATTCAAAATAATGTAAATACATTTAATTATTGATAAGATCCTCAGAAGCATACTTCTATTTATTAGAGAAAATGAAGAGTTGTTAGATTTTCATGACAAAACTTTTCCAACCTAATAGACAATAGATGTTAAAGACTCTCTTATTTCAGGTAGAAGCAGTAAGCACTTCAGTGCAAGACTCAAGTGTACTTGTACAGAGAAGCACACTGGACCTCATACTGTTCTGTTTTCCATTCCACATGAGTCAGGTAAAACATTAATGCTGGTATTAATATAAGGCATTCTTGGAAACTACAGATTCATGGTGTGTAGTTATTTTTTAAAGGTGTGTATGTTGGATTCCTTTGTTCCATAAATCAAAACACAGAAAACTAATTCCTTTTTAAGGAGTGGAATTTGTTGTAAAAAGATTGAAGAAAAGGGTTCACTGATTTAATAAGAATATGGTAATTGAAGTATATTATTTCATACCTTTGTAAAAAGTTCTAACCTATAAACAGCAAGATGTACTCATTGCTAACTCTGAGTATGCCAAGACTTTGAGACTCAGGTCTTCTATACAGCCATCATCTATCTGTCCTGATATTCCTTATCTTGCTTTTGTGATTTTGAGATGAATGCTAGACCCTTAGCAAAGTTGTCTGTAATTTAGGAACCATATATTTAGTCATTGTGACATTCTATAATACTTTTATTACAAATAAGAGCAACTAATTTGACAAATCATAAATGAGGCATTTCATTCCTGGAACTTAATCAGTGTCCTCATTTTAAAAGAAGTAATCTAAATTCTTTTAGAGCATCAGTGCATAAGCATTCAGAATGGTGGAACTACTACATACCTAACAAAAGTAATAAGATAATAATAGAGAATATCTGCCTTGGAAAAGTAAGTTTATTGCTAAAAAGGCAGTAGCAGAAAAGATTATTTGAAGTTTTTGTAAGAACTGTGATTAGTATATAATTGTAGCACATTCTTGTGATTGGCCATTTTTTCTGTATTTATTCAGTTTTTTCTTTATTAAGCTATTTAAATTTTTCTTAATTTTATTCAACTTGAAATTATATTATTAATAATTCAAGAATTTTATACTTCATTTCCTATACTGTCACTAATTGGGACATAAACCACCCCCAATTTCTGTTTTGAGACTTTCACCCCCAGTTTCTATTTTAAGACTTTTACCCTTAAACCAAAGGCTTTTATTCTGTCCTCTGGCTCTTCACAGAAACACCTGCTAGAATATCTCAGCATAGTCTAAATTTAGCAATGTTCTAGTACAGAGGTGGCCAAACACACATAAGAATGATACTTGGTTTTTTAAAGGTTTATAAAAGAACACAAGTAAGATCATGCCTTTGAAATGTATGTGATCCAAATGCCTAAAATACATACTGTCTGGGTCCTTATCAAAAAAAAGTGTTGACCTTTGCTCTTGAACTTTCCCATTGCTTTCTTCCCTTCTAAACATTCAACATTATTGGTCCCTCAGTTGATAAGTTCCTCAACAGGATCTGAGGACTTAAGTCTCAGTAGGCTGAAATTGAGAACTTAATTTGTAATTGTACTGTATCGGTTTTCTTTATGATTTTATCAGTCTGTACTTTCTTTAATATTTTCTTACTCTACCTTCTCTGTATTAGTATTAGTAAAATTTTCTCAATCCTTACCTTCTATAATCTGTATTATGAAAACAATAGCTATGTTTAATGTGTTTTTAAGTACACACCCATTCTAATATTCCTCTAATTCTAATATATTTCTCCCCATTACTGTTTCTAATTCTAATGTAGTTCTCCCTATTACTGTGCCCAATTATTAGATTACCTGAGAATAAGGATATGACAGAACCATTTTAGTTCTCCACTTTCCTTCTTTTCTTGTCTTACGTATGAAAATCTTGGCAAGTATTGATTGTAATTGTGACTTAACAGAGCCTTCATTACCTTATCCCAAAAGTATGATTGCTATTATGAATTAAAACAGTTGACAGACTTCTAGACTTTTTAAATTTATTTTCTGGAAAGCTGACCCAAATCTCTAATGCTTACACCTTTAATTTAGATTATAATAGAATTTTTTTACATATTAGAAATCAATGGTGATGTCAATTATAATATAGAAGTGACTTCTTGGTTTTTTTAATTTTTTAATTGACCAAAATTGTATATATTATGTACAATATGATATTTTAAAATATGTATACATTATGGAATGGCTATAATGAGCTAACATAGGCATTACGTCAATACTTATTTTTTGCAGTGAAAACACATAATCTACTCTCAACAATAAGAATACATTAACTATAGTTACCATGTTGTACAATAGATCATTTGAATTTATTCCTCCTTTCTAACTGAAATTTTGTGTCCTTTGACCAACATCTCCCACTTCTTGCTTTCTTAAGAGTGTTTCTACTAAACTGAGGACGTATTTGTACTTTTTAAGGTTTTGTGACAATATTTGTAATCTACATATCTGATATCGACTAGGGAGATCAACAGTTCTCTCAAACACTTTGGTTGCAGGATCCCATTACATTCTTTAAAAATATTGAGGGTCCTAAAAATCTTTTGCTTTATGTAGGTTATATCTATGCATATTTATTGAACTATAAATTAAAACTGGCTAATTTAAAAATGCTTATTAATTCATTTAACAATAACAAAGTTATCATGTTAGGAGAAATAACATTTTATGAAAGTAACTATTTTCCAACACTTAAAAAAATAGAAACATTGTTTCATATTTTTGCCAGTGTCTTTATTATCTGGCCTGAAAGCAGATTGCTCATATCTGCTTGTGTGTTTAATCTGTTGTGATTTGTTCTTTTGGTTAAAGTATATGAAGAAAATCTGATCTCACACTGTTATGTAGTTGGAAAAGGGAGGAGTATCTCAATAGCATTTTCTGTTAAAATTGCATATTCTTCTTTGATACTACCAAAATTTGTTAAGCTATAATTTTTAAAAATAATTATAATATGGAATATAAAACAATATCAAAGAACTTTTCATATTCTATTTCACTAAAATCCACTGGCCTATCTTGCACTTTCAATGGATCTTTAATTCATGTATGCTTTTGCAACATCGTGATTGGTTATTTAGGAAATGTTGGTTTATTGAATTATGCAGATTTTCCAAATGGTGACACATTTCATTATAATACAAAACAATCACATTTATTATAATCACTGCTGATCTCATCAGTAAAGATTTTTAGGTATTGAGGAACTTCTAATCCTAGTATTAGGAAGCTTTCAAGCCAATTCAATTCAAAATAATACAATTTCAATCCAAATACAAGTTTTCTGAAATTTAAAATTTTCTCTTGGATGCTCACATTTTATCATTTGCAACATTTATTATCAATTGTTTTCCTTGAAGTGATGGGCTTGCTTTGTTTGAGAAAATGACTACCAAATATCCAAACCTGAATAATCATAATTCATGTTAGTCATTCTTTCAGGTAAAATGGCATTTTGTGAAAAAGCTGGTAGTTCAGCTCACAACTCAAATAGTTGCACAAATTCTTTTCCTTGAGACAACCATCATACTTAAGTATAAGTTAGAAGTGCTTTAACTGTACTTCTCATTTTATTACACAGAATATTATTAAAAGATGTATCCAAGGGTCAATATTTAATAAAACAAATTTTTGCTTTTTAATTAACATTCTTAAGTGAAACTGGCGTTTTTTTCTTTTTTCATTTTAATGCAAGTACATGACAGTAAAAAATACAATGAATACAAGTACAGTGGGTGCCACTATTGTACTGCCTCTTTTCATGCTAAGGTGCCAGCATTTTTATCCACTGTTGCATGATGAATGTAAATGTGGAAAGAAAGAAAAAGAATGTTGAAAGAAAAACAAGGCAAATAACATCTTGGTATTGTTATGAATATGCATAGTTTTATTTGTTATGTTATGAATGTGAATAACTAGTTTTTATTTTGTGGATCTCCTCAAAGAGTCTTAGAGATACCCAGGGATCCGGGAACCACACTTTTGAGAATTTCGTAGATTAATAAAAGACATCTGTGTTCTAAAGGAGTGCCCATAATTTGTCTGCTGTTGTTGATCCGTGATGTGTAACATCTCAGTTATTTCACTTAAGTTTTTTTTTTAAACAAATGAGCTAGGTGAATCCTTTCTAATTCTAATTCTATCAAGAAGCATGGTGTAGTAAAAAGTTCGCTGGTCTATTATTAAGGAGAGGTCAGTTCTTCATCCAGCAGGGGCACTAACCAGGCATTTGAATTTGACTAAGCACTTAGGCCCTTTGAGGCTCAGGTCCTTTACTTATAGAGTGGTTGTTAAACTAGTCAGTTTCCAAGCAATGTTCTAATTCTCAGATTCCAAGATTATACTCTAAAGTGATTATCTAGTAATATTCTTAAGATTAACAGCAAATTAGTTGCCTTCCCCTTTTTTAAAAAAAACTTTACCTCTTTTAGCTGAAACCAGATCTCCTTTAATCAATTTTTAAACATCTAATTAAGGCTACTGGGAAAGAGGCAGGAAAAAAACAGAGGTTTATTATTTTTTTTCTGTATTTTTATATACGTTGAAATACTAAAAGATAAAAATTTTTTAAAAGAAGAAATGAAAGACCTTGAATTGATGAATATAGTAACCTTCGAAGGAGTTTATAGTCATTCGACAACACTATAAATGTGAAAGATAAATTAGCATATGATTTTCTTGTACCTATCCCATCCTGCTCCATTTTCTTTGTTTTGTGTCAGATTTCATTTTTATTGGCTAGGATAAGGAAATTTAAACTGGAAGTTAAAATAATTCAGTTATAATTTCAGCTATGCAACTAAACAGCCACATTACCTTTCTTCCTGTTTCCTAATTTGTAAAATGTAATTCCTGTGTTTGAAAGATCAAATGAAATAACATTATATGAAAGTACCTTATGCACCCTAATGTCTGAGCATATGGCAAGGCATTATTTTTTAAAGAAGAAAAAATCAGTATGCTTTTGTATGTTTTTAAATACAACTACATTCTTAACTTTTTTTAGGCCACTCGACCAGATATGATCAGGATCTTGTCAGCAGCCCTTCATGTAGTATTAAGGAGGGATATGTCCCTGAACCGAAGACTTTATGCATGGCTTCTTGGTAGGTATTTGATATGTGTGGTCACAGTTGGAAACAGATGGAGGGAGATTTGCCATACCTAAATATCAAGTTGTGTATATGTCCTAAATGTTTTTATGTAAAGTTTTTATGTAAATGCACAATAAAAAGGTAACGGTATTGTATATTGTATGAAGAAATTTCAGAAACTTCTTAGTTGAGTCTATCTGACTCCATAAAGTTATGTTCCCTTTGACAAGAATTTTTTCTCCTTATAAATTGAGGTTGTTATACTATAAGTTAGTAGACAAAGAAGGATAAACTAATAATCAAAATAACAGCATACTGTCCAAAACTTTGAAGGCATCAAAGGAATCAGGACTATAACCAGTGTCACACATCGTGCCAGCCTTCCACTCAGGCAGTAAAGCATTTTATACATTTTGGTCTTCCATATTTTTTGTGAGTATTTGGCCAGTTTTCACAACTCTCTACTGCCTATAGTGAGAGGATACACTATAAATTATCTTGGATGTTCTGAGTCTTCCGTTATTTCACTTTTAGTAAGATTGGAAAAACAACAACAAAACAACAGGGTAATTCTGGAAGAATACTATGATACTTATGTATTGAATTGGTTTCCCTTTATTAAACTATCTAAAATGATCTCTCTTGCTGACATTGAATGGGCTACTAATTGGTAAGTGTTTAGTGCTGTTTTTGAGATATTTGTTTTTGAGATATTTGGTATTTAGTGAACAACAGTTTTGAGAATTCCATTTTAATTCATTTTGTTTGGTATCTGTTTCCTTGGAGGTTTTGATAACAACGGTGCTATCATAGGACCCAGAAGTACAAGACACAGTAATCCTGAAGAACATGCCACTTACTATTTCACTACCTTTTCAAAAGAATTGTTGGTCCAGGTAATGAATACTTTCATTATTCTTTGGCTACTTAACACTAGAATTACTGAAAAAGAGTAAGACAAGGTCCTGCCTTAATTGAATTCACAGTTGAAGGGTTGGAGACAAGACTCACAAACTTCCTAAGTATAACTATCACAAGCAAATGACTATAATAAAATGATAATCATAAGCTATACTACCATATAAGGCCAGAGTTTATTTTTTCTCTTTGTTGTTTTTATGACTTTATTAAAACATAGTTGCAGCTTCTTACCTGTCTGCTCTATGAAAGTTGGAGCTTTTCCAAAAATAGTTTAGAACCTGTGTTACTTCCTGTGAGGCTCCAGGGAAATCTGTGGTGCAACTGGTATCTAAGTGTGGTGAAACTGCTATTGTAAAGGAAATGTTAAAATGATCTATAGATTTATATCATATTCTTTTTAAGTATTATTTCAATTATATATTCAAGATATTGTTAAGTAAAATACATGGCATCTGAAGCATTTTTAAATGAGTGAGGTTATATGAATGCAGTTAGTTTTGAGTCACTAATGGGAAAATAATTGCATAATAGCAGACACTGCCATGATAATGTGGCATAGTTTGGAGTTGATCTTAATAAATAGAAGCATTTCATCTTTAGGGCAAACAATCAACTCATGAATATATTTGCCTTGATTTTCTTTGACTCTTCCACTGTTACTCTAGGGGAAATTTAAGTACTTTTTTCTTCTCTCAAGACAAAAGAATATAACATTTTTTTCCTAGCAGAGGAGGAAGGCCAACCTTGGTGAAAGGGCTTCATAAAAGCAATAAGGGATGTAAATCTCCATTACATATTAAAACATTTACATTTACATTTTAAAATATTTTTCTTAAGGAAAAAAGTCTTTCAGTTTACTTAAATGACTAACATACTTTTCTTTTTTAAAGGCAATGGTGGGAATCTTACAAGTGAATGGATTTGGAGAAGAGAGCACTCTAACGCAAGATCTAAAACCTTTTCGTATTTTAATCAGTTTACTGGACAAACCTGAGCTAGGTAATATATACTGTCTGAAGTATAAAGTCACATATGGTTCTTTTGTGTTGTTTCATGATAAAAAAATAAAGAGTCGTTAGGAAAATTGTTACATTTTGAGGTGGCCTTTACATTCAAGTTCCAAACAATTTCTTGCTAAAAATTTTACTGTTCAAAGTTAAGAATTTGCAAGTGTTGATCCAGCTGGTATGTTATTGTGTATCTACTCTGTACTATTTGTGCAGCAGAAGAGTCATTTTAAAGATGCTATCTAAGCTTCTCTTAATCCTGATTATGTTATTGAAATTGAAATACTTATGATCTGTCATAACTGATTTATAGTTCACAGAATTCAAGGAATTTGGCAAAAATATTTGGGCAATATCCCTCAAGTTTCTTCCCCACATTCCCTTTATTCTGTTTGTTTTCTCTTTCTTCATTGTATATTTGTTATATATTAGATCTGTTGGGAAGTTAATTATGGCACCTGAGACAGAAATTAAGAAAAAAACATAAATATTAGCAACAGTAAAATGAAATCATAAAGTATATAATGTCTTCAAATTATTTGCAGATGTTTTAGCATTTAAATATGCGTGTCTTGCCAGGCACGGTAGCTTGGGCCTGTAATCCTAGCTCTTAGGGAGGCCACGGCAGGAGTCACTTGAGGCTGGGAGTTTGAGACCAGCCTGAGCAACATAGCAAGACCCCATCTCCGAAAAATATATATAAAAAAATTAGCTGGGCATCATGGTGTGCACCTGTAATCCCAGCTCCTCAAGAGGCTGAGATAGGAGGATGGCTTGAGCTCAGGAGTTTGAGGATGTAGTGAGCTAAGATTATATCATTGCACTCCAGTCTGGGCAACAGAGCAAGACACTGTCTCAAAAAAAAAAGGAAAGGAAAGAAAAAAAAAGAATCTCAAATATGCATGTCTTCTCACCATTTATTAAAATAAAAATGAAAAATTTAAAATATATAAATAACTTGAGTTAATAGCTTTGAGGGTTTTTTTTTAGCTATTATATGATAATAGATGAAGCTCAGGAATTTTCTTTTAAGAAAATTGGCATCTGTAATAGCAATAAGATTTAGCCTTATGCATTTTAGTATTATATAAATTTTAGTATTATATAAATTCACAATAGTAATAATACAAGTAGCATTTATTGAATATTCATTATATGAGAGAGACTGTGCTACCCACCTTACAAATATTTTTCCTAACCCTTAAAACAGTCCTGTAAGTTTGATATTACTGTCTTCATTCTCTATGAGGAAGCTAAAGGTCAAAGAAGTTAAATAACTTGTCCAAGGTTAACAGAGCCATTAACTGACAAAACCAATTTCCCTGATTCCGTAATTTCTAAATGTCAACCTGTACTTTAAATAAACATTTGTTCAGTTATTTACTATTTTATATTAGCATCTCAAAATTGTGAAGTTTAGTTTAGCTTCTGAAAAAATACTGTTTTTCAAAAATACTTCATTTTAAAGAATCCTTTAATTGGACCAATTTTCAGATGATTTTGACTTTCCAGTGCAAATTAATTACTGTCTTTAATTCATATATTAATTTTAGGTCCTGTAATTCTGGAAGATGTCCTGATTGAAGTGTTTAGAACATTATATTCTCAATGCAAAGCAGAATTGGATCTTCAGATGGACCCACCCTTCAGTAAGGATCATGCTCAGTTAAGCAGGTAGATTACCAAAAAATTAAGCATGACATAAAGATGTTCTCATTTATTAATACATAGTCATAAAGTAAACAGTACTCTTTATATTCACTTAATATAACTTGAAGTGTTAGTAATAACTAACTGGAGAATCCTACTCTATGAAGTTTGCATTCTATGTAAAATTGATTTAAAATATCACTGTATTTTCATAATAGGAAGTATCATAATTAACTGCAGTGATCTTTCAACAAGCACTTAACAGCATGATGGCAGAACCACCACATGCCAGGGTTAGTTCTTAATCTCACCAGTTTAGAAAATTAAATTTTAGCGGTTAATGTGAAGATACAGGCTCCAGGGAATTTATTTACATTCACCAAACTCACAGGAGACTAACAGCCACATGTCAGTTATTAATAACAATAGGAGTTGTATCAAACAAGATTATCTTGCTTGGTACAACTCTCATTGTTTGTTTGCCTGGGGTAGTGGCCCAGAGTGACTTGACATACTCAGGAGACCAAATCACAGATCAGAAAAAGACGAATACAGAGTTAAGTGAATGAACATCACTGGGTGATCTTTTTTTTCTTGAAGTCATGGTTATTTCTTCTTTCAGGTACATGCATACATATTTCAAATGCCTGGGACAAGTTATATAAGATTAGCATGTCCTGTACTCTAAGTCAGTGATTGACAGATGCTGACAAAATGTTTTTCCTTTCTTCTCTATGTTAAGCAAACCACCTCTTTCCCAGTATCATCTTTCATTATAATATGACAAAGCTTCCAAGACTATAATTTTTTTTACGTGGTTTGCATTTCATTGATGTCTCCTTGGTGAAGCTTTGGAGATAACCTGGGCTTTCCTAAAACATACTTTTATCTAAATATTAAAATGTTTTAAGACAATTTTTGACTTATGATAATATAATCACATTATTTTTTTGTTAAAGAAGTTAACGTTAAGTGACCTGGTACTCTTTTTCATTATGTAACCAGCCTGAGAATTTTTATTACCCATGTAGTATTTAATTAGTCTTTTCTGCATACTGGTTGTATTGACAGTACCTTACCATATAAAGACAATTGTTTTAATTGTTAGGATGGGAGGAGAAAATAGGCTAAAGGGTTGCTGCTTGAAGTAACAAAAATTATTTTTCCCTGATGGAATTTCAGTAATAATGACTATGTACAGTAGTAGTCTTTTTTGTTGTTGTTTTTCCAGTTAAGAATAATAATTTGATTGAAGCTGGTCAAAATAAACTTAACCTTTCTTAAGAAAATCCTGAACAGCACAGGAAAGTAAACAAAATTCTTCAGAATCAAGGCTGTCAAAATCAAATCACTACTCAGTTTGTATGTGCCAAGGGAAACAAAAGAATTTGATGACAAATTAACAGTCCCACACTCAAAATTATAATAACTTCCTGTTCTTTTGTGTTTTTTATTCAGAAATTGCACAAGGCTAATTTCTGGTCTTGATCACACATTTGAGTTACGAAAACTCAAATTTGGAAAAACAACTACATACAAAGTAATAGAAGTGTAGCAGTAGATAAAAATTATTTGTTGTAATATTCTAACTGGCACATTTTCTAGCAACTACCTAGAAGTATGTACTGCCCTAATAATATTGCACTTAAATTTAAACTTGAAAAAAAATGTTAATACTTTTACTTTTTGTTTTTCTTTTTTTTTTTTCAGTAAATTAAGAGAAAATAAGAAAACAGCAGAACTGATTAAAACTGCCAACCTTCTCTTTAATTCCTTCGAGCCTTATTATATGTGGGATTACGTTGCACGTTGGTTTGAAGAATGTTGTAGGTATGTTCTTTTTTTTCATTCATTTTAATTTAGCATTATCCAAAGCTAACCTTTGATTTTAAGTTGTTGAATCTAATGAAATGCATGTTCTTTTACACAGTCTACTACTACTGACAACTATTACTTATTTACTAGCCATAATCTGATTCTACCTTGTTTCTTAGTCTAGGATGTAAAGTCATTGATCATATAATCTTAGAATTGGAAAGGAGTTTAGAGATGAGTTATTCATATACCCCCATAGATGAAAGGTTTTTCTTCTCCAGTTTACAGTAACCCAGTTTTTCTTCGTTGTAGAGATGATACCAAATTTGTGGCTGCTACCTTATACACTTTTCCAGAAGGATTCCTACTTTGATTAACAAAAAACTTCCTGGTCACTTTTGTGTTTCTAAAGCCATAAGAATCAGCCCATGTTGTCACTGTTGAGTGATAAAAAGCCGTCTACCATGTAGGACATACAGCCTAAAAAAATGGTCTGACAACCCTAGTATGCTAGTGAACCTGACTGGGAATCTGTCTGGATTCTAAACCAAATTCTCTCAGAACAAGATTAACATCTCAATCCTAAGGAGCATGTAGTCAAAAAGTAAACGTATGATCTCAGGATTAGAAGTCTTTTAATAAAAAATTTAAATGTTGCTGCTATACATTAATCCCTTTAATGATTTAGAAAGTTGTTTGCTTACTCATTCAGCAGATGTTGAGCACCCAGCTGAAATGCACTGTGCTATGCAGATAGTCCGTCTTCAAAGACCTTATAGTGGGAACAAGTAAGACATGCACATGTATATTCCTAGTATTAAATTTAAAATTATAAATGCCTTAATAGATTAAAATGTAGGAATGCAGAGGAATTATAAGTGTCTTTTCACCACCTGGCTGTACCCTGGGTTTTCATCTTCTACATTCATACACACACACACACACACACACCCCACACACACACACTTCTTTAGCTAACCTCAACTACTCCCTGAACACATTAATTTTCATGCTGCTGTGCCTTCACTTGTGCTATTCTTTCTAAAGTATTCTTCCCCCTTGTCCATCTGATAAGGTCCTATACAGAGGTAACCCACATTTCAGTAGCCTTCCTGACTTCCTCCCTTCCTCAAATTTCTTATCAGAATTAACTTCTCTCACAATGTCACATTATTGCATTTATTTGTCTACATGCTTATGTTTCTTGTTGGTCAAGGACTATGTCATTTTCTTACTTTGTGTCTTCAGAGTATGGGGCAATGTATGGTCATAGAGAATTAATATGACTTAATTTGAATATTTGTTGGAGTAATGATCTCTACTGCTTCGATCAAAAGAAGCTTCCTGGAGGAGGTAACATTTGATCTCAGACCTTGAAGGCAGAGGAATTCTGCATATGAAAGAAAGAATGAGGTTGGGGAAGAACAGTAGTTCAGGAGAACAAATGGTTCTTTCTTTAAAAGCCCTGAGGTTAGAAATCAAGTAGCAAATAATTCATTTTAACTAGAAGGTGACATCTGTAGTGGGAGCAATGGAAGTGCAGTACAGGAGTTAGGGAGAGGTCCTAGGAATCTTGGTTTGAGAATTTTTCACAGAGGTACACATTCCATTTCCCTCAGGAAACGTACCTGGGGGAAATGGAATGTATAATTACAAGAACATTATCGTGTATGACCCAGTGTTTACTTGGCCCTCATTAGGAAGACAATGATGTTGTCACATGTAGTCACATGACTTGATAGTATACTTGATAAAGTGATTTTTCCCTTTTAGGAGGACACTGCATGCCAGACTTCAGATTGGACCTGGAGATAGTAGTGAGTCATCTGAGTTACAGCTGACCAATTTCTGCTTACTGGTGGATTTTTTGTTGGATATAGTTTCTTTGGTAAGACCACCTTGGTAAAAAAATAAAATAAAATAAAGGAACTCTAATAACATATTTCAAATATTTCATACTGGAGGCAAACCTCATCTCTAAATAAATTTCATCTTTAAAATTAAATTGATTTTTTCCCTTTGGAATAGCTTGTTTCATAAAATTTTCTGAGTGTATTGTCCTCTGACATATGTATGTATATAAAATACATGAAATATACTTCATAATTGCATGTTATAAAATCTTAACTGTTTAGTGGTCTAATGCTGCATTGATATTCATTAATGATTCTTTCTATTAAATGAAGACTGTTGGAAATCTTTTCCCCTTGTGTTTTCTCTCCTCAATTCTTTGCTTTCTCATTTTGAAGCCTACTAGAAGTATGAGGGTGCTGTGTCAGGTATGACATTCAGCCTGTTTTGTTCTTAACTAAGTCTATTCACTTTTGTTATAATTTTAATAATATAGCAGATAAAATGGGTTATTTTATAATATATGATTTTGAAGCACTTAAATTGAAAATTTTGGAATAGAAATTCTATAAATCATCAATAATAAAATGACTATACAATGTTAATGAAGAGCATGATACATATAAAAC
The DNA here is from genome assembly GCA_028533085.1 of Varecia variegata. Lineage (NCBI taxonomy): Eukaryota > Metazoa > Chordata > Mammalia > Primates > Lemuridae > Varecia > Varecia variegata. The sequence continues at coordinate 61,537,325 of CM052441.1, read as the reverse complement.
TGAAGATGAGTAAAAAGTATTATTTATGTAGATTAAGAAATAAGTGAAATATTATAACTTTTGGGTCATACATTGCTTAAAATTTTTTCATTTCACTTTTATTTTCAGGAGACTTATATTGAAATCCAGACAGAACACTTGCCTCAGTTGTTGCTCAGAATGATCTCTGCCCTAACAAGCCATCTCCAGACATTACACTTGTCTGAACTCACAGATTCTCTCAGACTCTGCTCAAAGATCCTTAGCAAGGTTCAACCTCCACTATTATCTGCTGGCACTGGAGGTGTGTTGCATTTTCCAGGTGGGCAGAACAACTCAGTCAAAGAATGGGAAGACAAAAAGGTAATTTTAGCTATTACTTTTGGTGTTAAACCAATTATATTTCTTCAAAGAACAGTTTCTAAGTAAAATCATTATATTTAAACATTTAAATATTAATGAATCTTTCTTAGGTTTGAGTGCTGTGGCAGTAGACTATCTTGTAGGCCTTGTAGTTTAACTGTATATATCAGCACTTTCCCATAGAAGTATAATGTGAGTGACATATGTTATTTTAAATTTTTTGGTAGCCACATTATAAAAGGTAAAAAACAGGTGAAATTAATTTTAATTATATTTTATTTAGCCTGATATATCCAATATGTTATCATTTCAACATGTGATCTATATAAAATTGATGTCTTATAAAAATATTAGATATTTTACATTCTTTTTTGTACTAAGTCTTCAAAATCCAGTGTGTATTTTGTGCTTACAGAATATCATTCAAATGCTAAACTTGATCAGAAATATTTAATCTGTATTTAATCTCAAAATTTATACTGGCAAAGTTAGAGTCACAGACACAGTTGTTCCAAACATACTTAAGTTTTCTAAGAACTAAAGTATCTATATTTAGATTTCAATAAAATTAAAAATTTAGTTCCTCAGTTAGACTAGCCATATTTCAAGTACTCAGTAGCCATATGTGGCTAATGGTGTATATATATATATATATATATATATATATATATATACACACACACCTGCTGTATTGGACAGCAGGTGTATGTCTAAACTTTGCTGGTCACTTTCATATACACTAAATATTTGACATGCTCTTCTTGAAATTCTGGATCTTTTTATTCTCCTCAGTCATCCAGATGCCTAATACTTTCTTTATGAAGTTGAATAGAATTAAACCATTATAATAATTTTAATGTCTGGCACTAGTAATATACTTAAACACCCATGGAAAAATTAATAATTTAAAAGCTTTCAAGTTTATAATATTAAAATATTTTAGTAACTATGACTGAAAACATTGAATTGAATTATATAATTAAATTGAACTTAAGAACAGTGGCACTATGTTAAATGAAGATTTAAAAATTTCTAGAGTATCAGATTTATTACCCAAACCCTGGGTTCGTATAATTGCCCTTATTTTTTTTTTTTTTCAGTTGCTTTCCCCACCTCCCCGCAGACAGCCAAAATATCAGTTTTAATCCTAAAACTTTTTCTTGGTCCATCTAAATGTATTGTTCTTCATATATTAAATGAACATTGCCAATCCTTAATCAATTTAAATATGCCCCAGGAGTATCCTACATACATACACTAGTCTCCCTTATTTTCCTGCCAACCTGCTTTTTATTTGTGATATATATTATTTCTACGATAGCTGGAAAATTCCTTTTGTTGCAGTTTTTCTTAAATTATGCTCTTAGGATCTTCACAGAAATAAAAATAAAATAGGTCCTAACTGCTATTGAAGCTTTGGTTTTTATTTGAATGAGACTAGTGGGAGTAGGAAAAGGAAAGGCCTTAACATTCTTTCAATAGTATATTCAAATATGTGAAGATTGACTATGTAGAAAACATCCAGAGTCCCTTATTGATGGTTACAGGTAAGGTAAATGGAAATAACCACTCATATTAACTGAAGGACAATTAATAATGTACATTTTTAAGATATAAATAATATTTCATTAACTTTGGGGTATGCTTTTCCCCTCTCTCTCTTCATTTATCTTATATGTTCCCAGGACATATATATTTTTGCCTATTTTTACTGAAGTAAAATGTTATCTTCACTGCAATGTTTGAAAATTGGTCATATTTAAAAGCTGAGAGTGTTTTCTGTATAATATTTTTTGAAAGTATAAGTCAAGCAATGATTCTTTAAAAAATTATAAACCTAATTTAACTCTATGCATCTAGTACATTTTTGTAAAATCAGTATGTTGGATCTCCATACTCAAATGCCTGAACATAATTTATATTTTTAACCTCATTAAAAAAATAGGCAAAAGACATAAACAGAAGTTTTCCAAAGGAAGATAGATAAATGGCTAACAAACCTATGAAAAAAATGTTCAACATTACTAATCATCAGGGAAATGCAAATTAAAACCACAATGAAATACCACTTAATCTTGTTAGAATGACCATTATTAAAAAGTCAAAAAACAATAGATGCTAGTGTGGATACAGATAGAAAGGAACACTTTTACACTGTTGGTGAGACTGTAAATTAGTGCAGCCTCTGTGCAAAACAGTATGGAGATTCCTTAAAGAAATAAATGTTGACTTACTGTTCAATCCAGCAATCCCACTACTATCTACCCAAAGGAAAAGAAGTCACTTTATAAAAAATACACCTGTACTCGAATGTTTATCACAGCACAATTCACAATTGCAAAGATGTGGAATCAACCTCAGTGCCCATGAATAAAGAAAATGAGGTGTGTTTATATACCATAGAGTACTAGTCAGCCATAAAAAGAAACGAATTAATGCATTTTGCACCAACTTGGATGGAACTGGAGACCATTATCCTAAGCAAAGTTATCTCAAGAATGGAAAAGCAAATACCACATATACTTTCTAATCATTGGGAGCTAAACAGTGGACGGACACACAGGGGCACAAAGAGATGTAAAGGACATTGGAAACTATGAAGGGGGGATGGTAAGAGGAGGTGAGGGATAAAAACTTATCTGTTGGGTAGAGTGAACACTATTCTGGTGATGGGAACACCGAAAGCCCTGACTTAAGCATTATACAAGATACCAATGTAACAAAAATATTTGTATGACCTTAATGTTTTGGAATATAATTAAAAAAAAAAAGAATTGCCTCATCTGAGCTCTGCTAACAACTACTAAGCTTATCTAGTATAACTTTGGGCAAGTTTTTTTTAACCTCCTTGAGCCTCAGTTTTCTTATCTTTGAAATAGAAAAAACAACCTCTCTTTATCAACACCAATCCTATACTAGGCACTGGGTATCCAGTGGTGAACTAGGCACAGTCTCTGCCTTTCTCAACCCCTTCTTTCTCGTTGAGAGACACACATTAAACAAGTAATTACACATTTAATTACGGTTGTGATAAATGTATAAAGGAAAATATCAAGTGGTAAGAATGTGGAAAATGGGGTGATCTGACCTCGGCTGGGAGCCAGGGAAGCCTTACTTGAGGAAACAATGTTTGAGTGAAGCCCTACAGGAATTGTGGGATGGAGGTAAGGTAAAAAGAAGAGAGCACTTGACAGAAAAAAGAGCATTTGCAAAGAGTCTTAGGCAGAAAGGAGCACTGTGTAGACAAGGAAGGATGCAGCTATGAGGTAGACAGAGGCACAGGGCCTTGGTCACTGTATTAGGGCTTTTATTTTTTATCTTAGGAGCAATGGGAAGGCACTGAAGGGAAAAAGACAAGTGAGATAGTCAGATTTGTATATTAGAAAAGTTACTCTGGCTGCAGTGTAGAGTATGGATCTGAGAAACAAAAAAAAGATGTGGGGAGACGTATAGTAGTACAGATGACCTACAGTAGTACAGGTGAGAGGCAGTAGTAACTTGTTATAACAACATGGGGGCAGTGAAGATAGAAAATGGATGGATTAGCAATGTATTTAGGAAGACAAATCAAAAAGACTTAGTAATAAATTGAAAAGGCTAATGAGTGATCACTAACATTTATTATTTACTAAGTGCTAGGCATTGTACCACATGCTTTATATATACTGCTACTTAATCCTCATAGCAACTATAAAATGTGGGAATTACTGTCATCTTAATTATACAGATAAGGAAACTGAGGTTTGAAGAGGTTAAATAACTTGCCACGCATCACATAGCTAGTGATTGCGAAAGCCCTAGCTGACCCAGTCCCACACCTTTAACCACTGTACTGATATGGATGTGGGGAAGGGTAGGAAAGGTGGAAAAGATGCCAAGATTGACCCCTAGGTTTCTGTTTTCCTGGCTTGAGGAGTAGTGTGTCATTCACTGAAGCAGGGAACATTGGGTGAGGCCCAGCTTTGGGTGCAGTGCATTTAGTTCATATGTTAATCAGATCACTTTTTATGATTTTTTTTCAAATTCAAATTATACTCTGGCACAGTTACCCAAGGAATTAATGATATGTACAACTTTTGTTTATTTAAACTAAGCCAGAAAATATCCTTATTATAGGGAGGAAAATGCTAATAAATTCCAGCTCTCTTCCAGGAACTGGTTCATTTGTTTTTTTATATTGTAATTAATTGTCTACTATCTTCCTCTCTAGATTATAAACCAGTCCTTTTATTCCTATTACATATCATGGCACATGATATAAGTTCAGTAACTATTCACTGAAAGAATGTAAAATTAATAGCAAAGATTTAATTAGTACTTTGTACCTTTCAACAAAAATTTCATATTTATGCCGCCCTGAATAAGATGATCATTCGATATTTTTTCTAGTTTTTAAAATGTCATTTTTAAACCTTACATGTCTCATTTTTTGTATCATTTAGACATTATGAAAGTGATTTCATAAAAAAGTAAATAAATTATTAGTCATTTGAAAACAAGAATATAAATCCTAGAGATTTATTTTTTTTGTCCTCAAGAACCTAACCTTATGCAGTGCATGTAGGGAATAAGAAATATTTGGTGAATTAATATGTATTAATGTATTAATTAGAAACATATCAGTATTTCCTATTGATTGTCATATGAATCAGTATAGGAACTACTTTAAGATTCAACAGAATATGTAGATTATATAGTGAATTTCCAATCTAAAACTTCTTTCAAAAGGCGGCCACTTCTAATTCCTAATATACATTTACCTACTTAGCCTTGTACTTTTTTTAAAATCTCTACCAGGTATCATCAGTTTCTCTTGAAAATCCTACTGAAGTGTTTGAAGATGGAGAAAATCCACCAAGTAGTCGATCCTCAGAGAGTGGATTCACTGAATTTATACAATATCAGGCAGACCGAACTGATGACATTGACAGAGAACTGAGTGAGGGACAGGGGATAGCTACTATCCCAATTGGTAGCACATCCTCTGAGACAGAAACAGCGTCCACTGTGGGATCTGAAGAAACCATCATCCAGCCCCCTTCTGTAGTCACACAGGGAACAGCAACCCGAAGTGGGAAGAAAACCCAAAAGACTGCAATGCAGTGCTGCTTGGAGTATGTCCAACAGTTTCTTACCAGACTTATCAACCTCTATGTTGTTCAGAGTAACTCTTTTTCTCAGGCTTTGGCTACAGAGCATCAGGGGGATCTTGGTCGAGAACAAGGAGAGACTTCAAAATGGGACAGAGATTCACAAGGAGATGTAAAAGAAAGAAATATAAGTAAACAAAAAACTTCAAAAGAATACCTTTCAGCCTTCCTTGCTGCCTGTCAGCTCTTCCTGGAGTGCTCAAGTTTCCCAGTTTACATTGCTGAGGGGAGCCATACATCAGAGTTGCGTTCAGAAAAATTGGAGAATGGTAAGGTTGTTTCTGTTTTACTTATATTTCAATATTTTCTGTAGCATGCTATTTTTTAAAGAAGCATTCAGATACCAAAACTGGAATTTTTTTGGCCAGTTAAGTTTTTAAACTTGTTTTAATGTAACTTTTTTTAAATGCAATACTGTTACTATGGAGAAATCAATATGTTGAAGATTTTGTGAGTTTGATTTCTTTCATGGTTTGATTTCCAGTGATTAGAAGCTAAAAAGGAAATCTTTGGAGAAAAATAATGTAACATTAGATTCACTGGTTTCCTTTATTATGACCAATATCATATGTATTTACCTACATTTAAATTTTTATATATACACACGGTGCAGTGAGTACTATATAATGTTTGTTGATTAATATACAAATGTTAATATATTTGCAAGACAGGAAAATAGATTGTATAACTTGACATTAGAAAAATGTATATTTAAAACAATGTTTATGAAATTCTTGCTGCTTTATTTTCTTAAAGTTGTAGACTAGGTGATAAACCATGGTTTTGTTAACAGCTCAAAGCCCAAAGGAATTGAGTAGAGTTGCTTTGTTCTTTGAAATTAACATAGTCTGTGTGAAATATTTAGTGTGATGAACTCTGATTGCTTCCATCTTCTGTTTCAGACTGTGAACACGTACAGCCTCCACAGTGGCTCCAGACTCTGATGAATGCTTGCAGCCAAGCAAGTGATTTCAGTGTTCAGAGCGTTGCTATTTCACTAGTCATGGACCTAGTGGGACTGACACAGTCTGTGGCCATGGTCACTGGGGAAAACATAAACAGTGTGGAGCCTGCACAACCCTTAAGTCCAAACCAGGGAAGAGTAGCCGTGGTTATTAGACCTCCCCTTACTCAGGGAAATCTGAGGTATATAGCTGAGAAGACTGAATTTTTCAAGGTAAATTCTAAGTGCATACCTGACTAAGATCATCACTGCCATCTATGGTGTTTGACTTAGTTTGCTTAACAGTGCTTTTAAAGATGATAATCAGGCTTAATTAAGCACCTCTTAATATCATACCACATAGAAAATGTCACACTTGATATATATTGTTTTCCCCATTTTGTTCCCAATTTTGTGAAGGGGAAAAAAATAAGGATAAGGGAGTATTAGGGCAATGAAAGGCAAGTATTAGTGCCTTTCACTGAAGCCATGGAGAAAATAATTTCAACTAAAAAAGAGAAAAGCTCATTTATATAGTAGAGCTTATTTTCTGATTAAGTGGTTGTGACACTTTGCTTTTCATTCAGAACTCCAAAACTTCCATGTAAAGTTCTTCTGACTCCTCATATTGTCTGACCATCATCTATGGTGTCTTAAGTGGGTAGATTCTTTATACCGTACATTAAAAAAGTCTTAAAATCTCATTTCTAGTCATTGTGCCCCTGTAGATATTTCCTTCTGCTAGATTAGAGTTGGTTTTTATAATGTTGTAGTGGTAAACCCTGAAGATTGTTGTATTTTTATTAATGCTGTCATAAATCAAGTGCTAGGTTAACACATGTAGCTCCAAAATATGTATGACCAACTTTATAAAAGTGTTAGTAGTTTGGATATTTGGACTATGAATTACTTTTCACTTTAACATACAACCATAAATATTATATTAAATTGCATTCAATGTGGAATTTGCATTCTATTAAGGATAACTTATTCTAGCATCACTTCATTAAATATCACTAAAATAGTGAAATGGGTTCCTATCTAGGCCCTGTAGGAAGTGCTTACGTGTCTGTCTGATGTTTAAAATAAATATTGGTTGGACACTGTGGCTCATGCCTATAATCCTAGCACTTTGGGAGGCCAAGGCAGGAGGGTCACTGGAGGCCAGCTGGTCAAGACCAGCCTGAGCAACATAGTGAGACCCCATCTCTACAAAAAATTTTTTTAAAAAATTAGCCAGGCATGATGGTACGTACCTGTAGTCCTAGCTACTGGGGAGACTGAGTCAGGAGGATCACTTGAACTCAGGAGTTTGAGGTTGCAGTGAGCTATGATTGTACCACTCACTGCACTCTAGCCCAGGTGACAGAGTAAGACTTTGTCTCAAAAAAATAAATAAAATAAAATATCATTAAAGCACTATCATAAAAGGCTCTAAGGGCCTGGGTGACCAGAAAGTAAGCAGATGAAAGGCTGCACTTGTAAAGTTCATCGTAGTGGCATAGTGAATATTAAAGATTTTCCAGGTCTGACAGTCACAGACCAGGTATTAGTTTGTATCTAATAGGAAATGTTCATTAAATAAGATTTCATTTATAGTTTTATAACTGTCACTTTTACATCTTTTTCTATAGCATGTAGCTTTGACATTGTGGGACCAGCTGGGAGATGGGACACCTCAGCACCACCAGAAGAGCGTGGAACTATTTTATCAATTACATAACTTGGTTCCTTCTTCTAGCATCTGTGAGGATGTTATAAGTCAGCAGTTAACCCATAAAGATAAGGTAAATCCTCTTATCTTGTGCATGTACATATCCCCTACCCCATTGACCAAAAAGTAAATTAAGGAAACTCTTTAGGGAAATTATTGCAGCTAGTATCTGAATAAGAGGTAATATATTAATAGCTTTATTCAGAATGATCTTAATATCTTTAAAATCAACGTATTCTCTTTCTAGAGGAAAGTTCTGTACAAAAGCATCAGTAATATGAAAAATTACATAATCCAAAAATGGTGAGTTTATTTCTTGCTTCAGGACACCAGTTATGGATAATGATGATTAAAGTTGTTGCTGATCTAGGTTCTTAGGTCATTTAAAGAATCATCAGTGGCCTCAGTTATGGAACTGATGGATACATTAACCAGTATATGTGAAATGAAATAAAGTATAAATTATATTTATAAGCTTAGTATGATAATATGTGAGATTATATTTTTGTATCATAATAAATGTCTAAAATAAGAATTTTATATCCTAATGTATAGGAAATGTGATACATAAGTCAAAGATGGCTGAGTTATAAGTCAGCCTGAGAAGAGGCTGAAACAATCATTCTGATTGACCTACCTCTTCAGGGTAATTTAATGAAGGCTGTGGTCTTCCTGTGCTGCTTTCTAATAAGAAGATTTTATTGAAGAGCTTGTAGAAGTGGATTGCACTATTTTTTAAAAACTCGAAATGCTAGTGAGTTTGAATGAATCATATTCAAAAACACATTGTGTTAAGTAAATGAAGCATTTGGCAGAGGGGGAAGTGGTAAATGAAGGAGTAAATGAAAGGAATGAAAAGTTTATTCCAAGAAAAATGGTAAAATTCTATTTTTGCTTCAACACAGTCTTTCAAAATTGTTCAGAAACAAAATTTTAGATAAAGCCATGTATTTTAATCTATTAATGTTTGTTTTGTGTTAAATATAAATCCAGGACAAATTATATACCTGTTTTTACTTGTGTAACATTTCATTTTTAAAGAAGTACTTCTAAGTTATGAATAAAGATACACATCCATGGAAAAAAGTAAAATACCTTTCATTACTTAATTTTTACATGTTTCTGTTGTTTGATGTACAAATGCAGACTTCCTAAAAGCATGTATAAAGCCCACAGAAAAAGTAAGCACTCCTCTAACCTATTACAAGAAGTTTAGATAGCTGCAGTCTGGTTTCTTGGGGCTTTCGCTCGAAGAATTCCATAAATACTAGATGAAGACTATAAAAATTTTGATAATGTGACAATTTCTACTTGGTTTATATTAATACATGCTCATTATCTAATACCCAGTGCTTGTCTTTATAAATGATTTATTTTTGCATTGTTCTATCCATTATCTTAATGCTTAATCTTTTTCCAAATAATCCCAAAAGTCATTTAATATCTTCCTTATGGAAATAATTTTTAAGTGTTTAAATTTTGGAGTATAATAAACCAGCTTTATAAGTGATGAAAAACTCATTTGGGATTAATTTATCATTTCTGGGAGAAAAAGTAAATTATATAGTGCAATAAATTCAATTGACAACTAAATGTTTACATTAAAATAATGGCAAAAAATGTTTCCTAAACTCAAAATATCATGATATGTACATAATTAGCTTTTTCCTTCTACTGTTATGCAGTAATCTAGTAAACTGTTACCTAAAGTCTAAACTAAGTAATAATTATTCATGAGGCAGGGTGCGATCCTTTAGGTTCAATATTTCTATATATGTTTAAGTATTTTCTGTGTTTGTACTTCCATAAGAAATATATTGAGTACTGTGGACATCGAACATAATTCAGTACTCCTAAATAGTTACTTTGATTTTACTAAAATCATTTAATATCTTCAAGAGAGAATAAAATAATTTAATCTCCCATATTTCTCCTCAGAAAATAAGGATGGAAGCACATGCAAAGTTTGCAGTTCTTTGGCATCTAACAAGGGATCTTCATATAAATAAGTCTTCATCTTTTGCACGTTCTTTTGACAGGTTGGTTATGTTTTATATTCAGATTTTACAGTCAGATATCTTAATGTCATCTCTCTTCTTTAATCCATTATCTAGTTTGGCAAAGCTGGAAGATAGCAATTTATACATTTTATAAAGAGAAATTTTAAATTATTTTGAAAAATCTATATTAAAATGCATGATATTTTTACTTATTTACCAGATTTTCCCTGCCTAGCTTTGGAGTTCCCAGTGCCCCTTCCCTTCATTGGATGACTATTCATCAAGTCCCTACTTTGTGCCAGACACCATTCTAGGTGCCAGGGATACAGCAGTGGATGCAGCCTTCTATATTCACATTCAGTAAAACTGTGTATAAATAGCTGATTGTATTAAGTGTTTCTCGAGCAATTATTCTCAATCTTCTGCCTGAACTAGACTTTTAAAATTCTATGCATCAATTCAGAGAAACTTGAGCTGCCTGAGAGTGGTTTTACTTTTTGTCTAGACTACTTAGGTGACTCATACCTCAAATATCAGATTTGCATTAACTTCAAAGGAACTACCATATATAGGTAGATTCACATATTATTGTAATATAATTTCACCGGCAGGTCTCCTAGAGGTGGCCAGAAATCTATGGTTTAAAGCTCAGCATCGGATGTGTGCTCTACTGAACATTATTTTAGCTGGTGCTTTTCAACCAGCATTACCATTTGTAAGGGACCTGCTATTGAACCATATATTGAACCCCTACAATATATTGAATATATTGAAATTGCACTTCACAATAACCATTTCTAATTTGACAACTACCTTTCCTCAATTTACAAGTGAAGCAGTGGAGGCCAGGAGAAGTTAAGTTGCTTGCCCAAGACCATACAAGTGATTTGAAGCTTGGGTTTTCTGATTTAAACCACACCTTCCTACCTTTAACAGAAGGTCTTCCTTGAGTTGAACACTTAGTTTGACTCATGAAAAGAATGGGAGCACAGGAGCATGGGCTAACATAGAAGTAGTATTGACTTGCAGAAGGTTCAGTATTTGGTGATATGAAGAGGAATATGTTGCTAAAACAAGACTAAATAAGTTTTATTTTCTATTTTGTATTTATCTTATAAAAGTTATGTATGCTTGTGAAATTTCAAAAACATAATTTTTTTTTTTTTAAAAAAGGACAAAAGCTGTTTTTTTCCTTTCTTATTACACCTCCTGAGACTGTTGGGATTAAGATTATAAAAATGTGGTGGTCGAAATTTATCTTAAAGTATGACTACTTTAAAATAGTTAATTCAAAATAAGAAATAATTTATGATACTGTTAATTTTAGAAAAATTAGAGTGTTACAATTAACGTAGGTGTTTTGTTCTTTGTTTTAATTGTTGGTTTTTATTTTAGGTCACTGTTCATCATGTTAGATAGCCTTAACAGTCTTGATGGTTCTACTAGCTCTGTGGGACAAGCCTGGCTGAACCAAGTCCTACAAAGACATGATATTGCCAGAGTTTTGGAACCATTGCTATTGCTCCTGCTTCATCCAAAAACTCAGAGGGTTTCAGTACAGCGTGTACAAGCAGAACGTTATTGGAATAAGGCTCCTTGTTATCCGGGAGAGGAGAGTGACAAGCATTTCATGCAGGATTTTGCCTGCAACAATGGTGAATATCATATGAAAGTAAAATGTCTTTATTTAGAATTAAGTTATTAAAATAAAGTGAGAAGTGAACAAAACAGTGATTAGCAAGAGAACTGGATGTGCGATTTTCTCCATGGGCTTATTTTCTCCTCTCCTCATGTACTAGAGGTGCCATGTGGGCCATGTCATACTTCATTGATGACCATCTTAGAGGACTTGGATCTCTCTTATTAGTAGGCTCTTTCAAAGGAGAAAACAGCCACAGTTCTGGCCAGATACATTTTTCAATTTTGGTGGAAATATCTTTAGAGCTTAGTTAGCAATCCTGATCCTTCAAGACTCTGTATATACTTCGTTGGGAATTTATAGTAAGCCTACAATGCACATTTTATATTTGATGAGTCATTTTCCTCATCTGTAAAATGGGAATAATAATACCTCTCAAGGCTTTGTTATGACCATTAGATGTAGTCATGTTTGTGACATGCATAAATATTCACTATTATTACAAAGTCTACGCTTTACAAACTGTCAATTGGTGCCCTCTATACAGTGGTAATGGCCCCTAATAGTAGAGGTATATGTTATACTTTAGGGACAAAAGACTCTCACATATCTCATTTATGTCTCTTGACAAATAACCCTGTTAGGTCAGTAATGAAAATGTCATTTTATTGAGCAAGTTGCTGATGCTTAGAAGGCTGTGGCTTTCTCAAAGTCCCACAGCTGGTAACTGATGAAGCTGGAGCCAAACCATCATGCTCCTACTCCATCTCTAATATGTTTCTACAGAGCCTTGTTTCCTCTTTCTAGCTTCCTTTCCACTGCTTCCCCTGAATCTTCTAAGAACTTGCTCTACCTTGCTTATTGCCAGAATGTCTTTGTGTTAGCACTTTACCCATCTGCTGAATTCTCACCTCCCCCTCTGAGATCAGTGTCAGACCTTATCTGCAGTATCATGATGCCTTCTCTGAATTTGATAGCATTGGATTTGTACTACTTGTATGGCACTAAGCCTTTTACTTTTTCTAAAAAAAATCCCCTCAATATATTTATCGTATGCCCCCCAAAAATCACAGAAATGAATGATATATATGTGGTCCCCTACTAATTTTAAACTCTTTAGAGAGGAGCAATGGTGTCTCATCGTTCTCTCCACCTTCCTGGTTTAGGGGCTTACACATATGAGACAATTCATAAATATTTATTGAATCTTATTAAAATCTTATGCGGTTATGTACTTATACATTTGACTATATCCTAAACTATTTGAATTCTTAGAAACAGGATAACTAAAGGGGGAACTATTACACAGGGAATAAAAATAAACTTTTAATCTGCAGTAGAAATGATGCCTTATTTTGGGGAAAAGGGCAAACTTTTATATTTTATCTATATTAAATGTACTCTTCTGTTTAATTGAATTGAATACTAGGCCTTCTATTGCTGAATTATCTTTGTTAAATTCTAATAGTCACCTACATAATTTTCTGACTTAAAAGATCTAAAGTAGTGATAAAATAAAATGTAATTTTAATAGGAAAATATAAGTAGATGACACTAGTTAAAAATCTTGAGTTTAGTCTAAATTTCTACATTTCAATTATTTTAATACATTTTATATTTTTCTTTCCTTACTGTTTTTCTCATACACCAGTAAGCCAAGTACAACTCATCACATCAAAAGGAAATGGTGAAAAGCCACTTACAATGGATGAAATAGAGAACTTCAGTCTCACTGTTAATCCATTAAGTGACAGACTTTCCCTCCTAAGTACCAGCAGTGAGACAATTCCAATGGTTGTGTCTGATTTTGATCTTCCAGACCAACAAATAGAAATACTTCAGAGTTCTGACTCAGGATGTTCACAGTCCTCTGCTGGGGACAACTTGAGTTATGAAGTTGATCCTGACAATGTGAATGTCCAAGAGGATTCTCAAATGCCAAAGGCAAGCTCCCCAGATGATGATGTTCAACAGGTAGTGTATGACCTGATATGTAAAGTTGTAAGTGGCCTCGAAGCAGAATCTGCATCAGTTACATCTCAGTTAGAAATTGAAACTATGCCCCCAAATTGCAGTGATACAGATCCAGGTGAAGAGGTGATTAAAAATGAAGATCATTCTACTCAGCAGAGTCAGAAGGCTTTGCTGAGTAATGAAAGTTCTCAGTTTCTGTCTGCGTCTGCAGAGGGAGACCATGAGTGTATGGCAAATGGAATCTCTAGGAATAGCTCCTCACCTTGTATTTCAGGAGCCACACAGACTCTTCATGACTTTTCTATTGCTTCCACAGAAACCAAATCTAGACAGAGGAGTCACAGTAGTATTCAATTCAGCTTTAAAGAAAAATTATCAGAAAAAGTCTCAGAGAAAGAAACAATTGTTAAGGAGTCAGGTAAACAACCTGGAGCAAAACCTAAAGTAAAACTTGCCAGAAAAAAGGATGATGACAAGAAAAAAACTTCAAATGAAAAACTCAAACAAACCAGTGTATTCTTTAGTGATGGTCTGGATTTAGAGAACTGGTATAGCTGTGGAGAGGGAGAAATTTCTGAAATTGAGAGTGACTTGGGTTCTCCAGGATCACGGAAATCTCCCAATTTCAACATCCATCCTCTCTATCAACATGTACTCCTGTATCTCCAGTTGTATGATTCATCAAGGACTCTATATGCTTTCTCTGCGATCAAAGCCATCTTGAAAACTAACCCTATTGCTTTTGTTAATGCCATTTCAACCACTAGTGTAAATAATGCATATACTCCTCAGTTGTCTCTGCTTCAGAATCTATTGGCCAGACACCGGATTTCTGTTATGGGCAAAGACTTTTATAGTCACATTCCAGTGGACTCAAATCATAACTTCCGGAGTTCTATGTACATAGAAATTCTTATTTCCCTCTGCTTATATTACATGCGTAGCCATTACCCAACTCATGTCAAGGTTACTGCACAAGATTTAATAGGCAATCGAAACATGCAGATGATGAGCATAGAAATTTTGACACTCCTCTTTACTGAGTTGGCTAAAGTAATAGAAAGCTCAGCAAAGGGTTTCCCTAGTTTTATTTCTGATATGTTATCTAAGTGCAAAGTTCAGAAAGTGATTCTTCATTGTTTGCTGTCATCTATCTTTAGTGCACAGAAATGGCATAGTGAAAAAATGGCAGGTAAGAACATGATTGCTGTGGAAGAAGGTTTTTCAGAGGACAGCCTTATTAATTTTTCAGAGGATGAATTTGACAATGGTAGCACGCTCCAGTCACAACTTCTTAGGGTGCTTCAGAGACTGATTGTTCTAGAACACCGGGTAATGACTATTCCTGAAGAGAATGAAACAGGTTTTGATTTTGTTGTGTCTGACCTGGAACACATCAGTCCCCATCAGCCCATGACTTCTCTTCAGTACTTGCATGCTCAGCCAATCACGTGTCAAGGCATGTTTCTCTGTGCAGTGATACGAGCTTTGCATCAACACTGTGCATGTAAGATGCACCCACAATGGATTGGTTTAATCACATCTACTCTGCCTTACATGGGAAAAGTTCTACAGAGAGTGGTTATTTCTGTGACACTACAGCTATGCAGAAATTTGGATAATCTAATTCAGCAGTACAAATATGAAACAGGATTATCTGATAGTAGGTAAGGGTTGATTTTTAATTTTGTTGTCATTGACAATTTTTCACCTGTATGACTGCTTAAATGTCCAGAAAGTCAGTCACAAGTAATAAGTAATAAATAAGTAAATAAATTAGTGGTTTTCAATAGGTCATAAATAGTATGTAACTTTCACAAAGAAGAAAATTCAGCTTGAGGAAAGGCATCAATAAAAGAATCTAGAACAGAAAAGGAAAGGAATATTTACCCAGGTCTTTTTTCTCCCAAGTGCTGAAATTAGTTTTGATACTCTACTGAGTTGGCAAAAGTAATAAGCTAAGGAAAGGATTTCCCCAGTTTGATATGTTATCTAAGTGCAAATTCATATCAGCTGAAATTAAATTTACAAATCTTCTCCCATCTAATTTTATTTCTTGTTTTGGATTTTCATAGTTTGTTGGCAAATTCCATCTTTGTCCCCAGGCCATGTTCAAAATTAGTCTGTGAAAATTAGCCAAATGTTTAGTAGACTGGTGTCTGATTTTTCTCCAGTATAACCTTAGCTACTCCATGTAAAATAATAAGAAAACTGCCTGTATCATTTAATATTAATGTGCCTGCCATTCTCTAGGAACTAGAGATTCCCTGGCTAGATTTGTTTATTTTGTATAGCATTCTTTAGCCAAAAAAGAATTCTAATACATTTAGTCCAAATCACTTATTTTATAGATTAGGAAAGAAAAGCACCTGATTTATTCTTTTAGTCATTTATTCATCTAATATTTATTGAACATATACTGTGTGCCTAGTATCATTTACTAGTGATAAAATATGAACTATGCCTTCACTGAACTTGTGTTCAAATGAATGCATTTTATTTCAGGCCTCTGTGGATAGCATCAATTATTCCACCAGATATGATTCTTACTCTTTTGGAAGGGATCACAGCCATTATCCATTACTGTTTGTTGGATCCAACTACACAGTATCACCAAGTAAGACTGCACAAATATTTGACTCCTTTTTAAAGACTATGAGGTTTAATAAGTTTCCATTTGTAAACCTCAGTAAATAATACTATGATTTTTCTGCCCCAACTGTAATAGCTCTTGGTCAATGTAGACCAAAAATACTTGTTTGAAGCACGCAGTGGAATCCTCTCGATCCTTCATATGATCATGTCCTCTGTAACATTACTTTGGAGCATACTACATCAAGCTGATTCTTCAGAAAAGATGACTGTTGCTGCATCTGCATCTGTTACCACTATTAATCTTGGAGCCACAAAGGTTAGACAATTCATACCTAATCTGTAGAGCTCAAGAATATATTTGAGGACCTTCCCAAAGATTATATTCAGAATACGTGAATAATGTATACAGCATTTATGGCACCCTTTAAAGGATGAGTAATTAATTATCAAATAGTTTTTAACAGTTTTATTGAGATATGGTTGACATATCACAAAATGCACCTATTTTAAGTGCACAATTCATGATTTATTTTAGTAAATTTAGAGTTGTGAACTATCACCCCAATCCAATTTTTGAACATGTACTTCACCATAAAAGGATTCCTTGTGCCCATTTGCACTCAATCCCTGAGCTCAGCCCTAACCTCAGTCTACCACTAATCTTTTTTCTCTATGTATAGATTTGCTTTTTCTGGGTATTTCATATAAATGGAATAATACAATATTTTGTCTTCTGTGTCTAGTGTCTTTCATGTGACATGTTTTTGAGGTTCATTCATACATGGTATAACTTTGTTCCTTTTTTTAAAGACATTTTAAGTTTACATTTTAAAATGCAAAGCCCTCCTCAAAAGCAATTTAGCAAATATATACAGAGAGCTTTAAAAGTTTCATAGTGTTTGAACTAGTCATCTACTTTAGGAATTAATTCTAAGGTAACCAAAATTATGCAAATATGTAATATACAAAGTGTTCATTATAGCATTATTTAATGGCAAAAAAGAGATCTTAATAAATAAGGAAATGGTTAGCTAAATTATCCTTTCAGTGTTATATTATGTAGCCACTAATCATGATTTTAAAGAAGTCTTAATGGAAAAGTGCTAAAAAGTTCAGTGAAATGGGGATGTTACATACTTGAACAAATAGTGTATTTTTAATTGTGTAAAAAAATTTTATCTGCAGACAGAAGAATAAAGAAATTTCACGTGTTAACAGTGATTATCTCAAAATGATGGCATTAATGGTTAATTTTTTTTTAATTTTTTTCATTCCTTGTACTCTTGGGTATTTTCCAAATGGTGTGCTATGTTAATTTGTCAAATTGACATCCCTCAATAACCTAATTTTACTCCTAGACCTGACCACCTAAATCTGAGACTCATGGGAACATATATGAGATTGGGGGAAGGGAAGAGTGGGAACCATTAGAACATTTGATCTAAGTATTGATGTTTGGATTAAACTATACTTTTTATGTTTCCTTTTACTTAAGTAAAAAACACAAGGTGTTTTGTAATTATAAAATGCCTCACCATTTTTAAAAGACTCCATCAGACTTAATAAGTTGAATTTCATATGTTGTGTTTTTCTAGTGTTTCATCATAGTGAATAGACTGGCATTTGGCTGATTGGTAGCTATCATTTTATAGGGTTTGTATTTCTTTTAGATTTAAAATACTCATGGTTGCAGTTCTTAACACTATTAAAATTTCCTCTACTGTTATTTAGGTAGTAATACATATAAGTACTATATATTATTTCATAAAAACCCAAAAGTACAATCTAGTTATTAATATTTTCATTTTTTATTTCACTTGCCATTTGCTCCAAATTGTTTTAGAACTTGAGACAACAGATCCTCGAATTATTGGGCCCCATTTCAATGAATCATGGTGTTCACTTTATGGCTGCCATTGCATTTGTGTGGAATGAAAGAAAACAAAATAAAACCACTACCCGGACCAAGGTATGTATTTGACCCTTTGGTACTTTTTGTTTTTTCATTTGGTAAGCATTTGGTGAGGACATGCTAATTCACCTCTCCTTAGGTTGCAATGAGGTGTTGTGGTGGACAGGCAGTGGAAAAGCAAAAGTTTGTCTACAGGTTTAAATAAAGCTTGTTGCCTAAATTTCATTAAGTGTTGATTAAAATTTGAGGTCAAGTATAAAAGATATTTCATGTGAAAAAGAAATTAGTATTGTATTAAAACTGTAACTATATTTTAAATAGAAGTGGTAATATGGCACAGTATATTTTTAAAATGCTAGTCATTTAGAGTATAAAGCAAGGATATGAAGAAAAGTTTTCATCTAGACTGTAGTTTTCCATTATAACATAATAGCTTAAATAATTCATGTTTCTAAATGTAATTCACATATTGGTTTTGACTGGATTATATATGTGACTTTTTTTGTTTGTGAGTTTGAAAGCTCAAAAACAGTGTTCTATATTGGAAATAAATCATGATACATTAGAATAGTAGTCTGTTAAATAATTTACATTCATATAATGGGCATGGTTTTTCCACCTAAAGATTCTTGATTTGATATTTTTGTGCTGATTTCACATTACATTTCTAAAGTAATAAAAATAAACATTTGTACCATATTACATTATTTTGCATGTGAGGATTCAGTAGTAGATATCAATTGCACAGAATTTTTTAATCTTGAACTATTTCAAAGTAGTCAAGGGGATGTGATTTACTATGGCATGTTGAACACACATTTGTCTCTGCTCTCTTCCAATAAATGAGAGTAAAAGAATTTTAAAAGGCCATTGTACCTGTTGTCCCAGCTACTGAGGAGGCTGAGGTGGGAGGATCACTTGAACCCAGGAGTTAGAGGCTGTAGTGCACTATGCCTGTGCCTATGAATAGCCACTGCACTTCATCCAGGGCAACATAGAAAGACCCTGTCTCTTAAAAAGAAAAAAAAATATGAATTTAAAAAGGCATAAACTCACAATTACAGAAAAGTTGGGAGAGGTGACCACAGAAAAATAAGAAGTATCAGCAAAATATTACATAATGAAAAACACACATCTGAGTTTTAACTTAGTAGAGAAAGCTGATATCTAACTGCCTGCCTGTGAGAGGAGTTGAACCAGTTCCTGTTGTAAAACCACAAGTGGTCTCTGAAAATAGAAGTATCAGGTACTTTTAAAGACAAAGGGGTGGGATGGAGCTGAAATCTGGAGAATTGGCTGAAAGTTTATACAAGGATCTGTTAAATGACTTCTAGATTCTTTTTCCCCAACCCAAGCAACCACTCCCTTCTCCTACCCAGCAGGAGACTAGATCCAATTTTGCTCTGTAAAGAGTTTGATGGGATCTCTGGACCCAAGGGCACGAGGTTCACACAGGTAGAAATTAGACTTCATGCTGAAAGCAGGAGCGTTCAGGAAAAGTCCACATATTGAAAAATGGGAATCAACCTCACACCACTGAGCTGGCAGGAAGCTTTATTGCTCCCTCCTCCCAGGGTTCAAATCCTGACTTCTCCCCTCACTAGCTGTGTCATCTCAGGATAGAAATACTACTTTATGGGGTTGTGAGAATTAAAAGAACCTGAAAATAAAAAGAAAAAAAAAAATATATATATATAGTTTAGAGCAATGCTTAGCACTTAATAAGCATTCTGTAAATATTAGCTGTATTATTATTCCTCACATTTAAATATGAATAGAGAGCCAAAGATTACCAGTCACATGAAGGAAAGTCACTAATGTGATAGACAAAAACCGAAAGAACTAGACTAAAAAAGTCAAACAATGCAGGTCACAGAAGAAAATGGAAATAATAGTAATGTCCTTCAACGGGTAAAAATGCATGAAATAGGAAGAGAAGATTTTATAAGAAAGACCATTCCAAAAGTTTAAAATGTCCTTGGATATTAAAAATTCTGTAGCAGAAACAAAGCAGTATCAGAGTTGGAACAGAAAGTGGATAAATATCAGAAGTGGAATATAAATTGAAAGATATGGAAAATAGGAGAAAAGAGATAAGAATATTAAAGGAGTGATACTGGAGGCCCAATATCTTTTTGGAGAAAGAAAGAAAACAAAAAAGTGAGACAAGAAAAAATATCAAAGAAATAGTACAATAATATTCCTCAGAAATGAAGGAAATGTTTCCAGACTGTGCCCAGCGCAGTGGAAAGCAATCCACACCAAGATCAGCATGTAATTTCAGAACACTGGGGATAAAGAGGAGATCCTAAAATCTTCTAAAGAAAGAATACTGGTCACATTCAAAGGAATAATGATAAGATTTGTCAACAGTGACACTGGAAATTTTAATGGGAAGGTAGTCTCAACCTGTAATTCAGCCAAACTGTCACTGAAAACATTTTAAGCTATGCAATGTATCAAAAAAAAAAAATGCCATCAGTTCACATTTTTCTCATCTCCTAAAATATGTAGCTCCACCAGAGGAGGAATAAACCAAGAAAGAAGAAGACAAGGGATCCAAGAAATACAGGTTCCAACACAGAAGAGCCAGGGGAATCTCTGGCATAATGGTGACAGGAGAGCGATCAAGATGACACTGTGTAGCAAGCCTAGAGCATACCAATCTAGGGTAGAATAAAAAGACATTTAACAGAAATGTCCCAAGAGAGAAAAAAATAGAGAAGAGAAGGAGGAAAAGGTACAAGATTAATCACCTGAAGTATTTGAATATATAATTAGAGATTTATAGCTGGAGCATTTAGGGATGAATTTGTGATAGATATAGGGAAAACAAAGCAAACAAAGCAGTTTATTAACTCTAGGAAAAAGAAAAAGTTGTACAAGAAATGTATGCAACACAACCATAAATAGTCATGTGAATATTGGATATGGATTTAGATGAAGTTATGATATAACTATGTTGGGAGGATAGGGAACAAAGTGTAGGAGAGCTAAATTTTTGTCTTCTAAAGTATTCATAGGAAATGAAGAGATGTTGAAAACTGAAAAAAAAAAAACATGAAATAGGAAAAACAACAGTGTATGTTATTTAGAAATAATAGAAAAGAACTAAAAGAGTTGAGCATGGCTTTGAGACATGGGCAGGGATAGGGCAAGGTACTATTTTTTCCTAACAAAGCTTATTGTCCTATTTGATTTTTTCAGATGATGTACATGGATTATACTGATTTAAAAAATTTACCTAAAGTAGTCAAGGGACTTGAAAAGGCCTTTATATTAAGAAGAGACCATAAAATAGTCTCTTAATTCTTTGACTTCTCTTAAAACTTATATACACACATACGTATATGAATACAACGCTGTGTTTATTCAGGTCATTCCTGCAGCCAGTGAAGAACAGCTTTTACTAGTGGAACTGGTTCGTTCAATCAGTATTATGAGAGCAGAAACTGTAATCCAGACTGTGAAAGAAGTTTTAAAGCAGCCCCCAGCCATTGCCAAGGACAAAGTAAGAAAAAGCTTTTGTTTGTTTTTGTTTACGATTCTGTTTCAGAAATGATGCTGGTAGGTACAGTATTTTTTATATGATAATGTCCTTTTAACTATAGTGCAGATTGCAGAGATGACTGCATGTGACCTTCACACTGTTTTTCACAGTTTTTAATATCTACAGTGACTTGCTATTCTGATAATTCTTGCAGCCAGTGAAGAGCAGTTAACTGCTCATATCTGCATATGTACATCAAAGGCAGTCAGGAACCCTGTGAAGGAAATTCTTACTGGGAGATTTTTCTGGTCATTTAAAGGAAAAACACAGAAACCAGAGCTCAAGTCTGCTTACTTCACTTGTTGCTGTTTTTCACAGCTTTCCTTATTGCTTTCTTTTCTGAATGACTCTTTCAATTCTGTAAACTTTCCAGATTTTGCCATAACCTTAGTTCTAGGCAGTGTCATTTCTTGACCACATACAATACTGTGCTATGCAAGCGATACAGAAAATGAATGACATAGTCCCTCACTCACCTTTCATTGTCTCTAATTAGGCAGTCACTATAGTCTACAAATTAGGAAAATTATGGACTTTTCTGCTTTTTCTGTTCTTTGTTCAAGCATTACCAAGAGGTCATATTTTGTTAGAAAATATTTACCAACTACAAACATTAGACTCCAAGCCAAGCCAAAATAGACTTAAACACATCCTCAAAAGAATTATAACATACATCTGAGAATACTGAATTATGTTTTTCCTTTATCTTTTTCTTGAATTCCAAAGGGAAAAAGATGTCTGTTTTTCTGAATAGTCAGTGTCATTAACTTTTTAATAATTTCCTGACTATTCTAAAAGCACCTCTAGAACATTTGTCATAGGATTTTTAGTTTGCACATTAAAGCTCAATGCAGCATAATTTATTTTGAGCATCTGCTTGTGCCAGACATGGGGCTGCACATGAAGGATATGAAAACAAATCAGAACAAATACCACCACTACCACCACCACCCCTACCACCCCTCCAACTGCTGCCCCCTTATTAATTTCTGAATCCATTAGACACTTGATTTTTCTTTGTGTGGTAAAAGGGGAAACCTTCAAGGGAGTAGTTGGGACTAAAAAAGAACAAATTGGTAAATGTCAGTGGACATCAATATCATTTTCTTGAAGGCAGGTGTTTTTGTTATATGTTATATTCAGCACTATCTTTAATGGCTTTAAGCTATTAAATTTTAAACTATTAGGAATTTAACCCAAATTTGAACTACCCTAATTTAACAGATATGTGTAGTAAATAGACTTAAATACACATTTCATAAAAAAATCTCAGCCTAATTCTGATAACACCAAGCGTAAGTTACTCAAAATAAAAATAGTGTTGGCGCTTACAGAATACATGAATCATTTAACAGTGACTGGTGGAGTAACAACTTTTGATATGTGGGAGGAGAAATTGAGAGTCATTCCATTCCTTCCATCTATTTTCAACTTTTTAAATAGTTTTCGTGTTATGAGTTTTCCCTACTAAGTGGAAGGGAGTTGCATGATTTTTTTTAAATGACAAACTAGTATTTGATTTTGTTTTCTTTTAATTTTTTCTTATTAAAAATTGGCAATAAAATACAGAGTAGTTGCAACAATGAAAAGCAAAGGCAGCATTTTTCTTCACTATAAAATTGATTTCTTTTGTTTATAGAAACATCTTTCTTTGGAAGTCTGCATGCTTCAGTTTTTCTATGCTTATATTCAAAGGTAAGATTACTGATGTGGATCTCTCCTTACTGCATTAGCAATGTATAAAAGTTAAGAAGAATATAAGAAGAAAAGCACTTGAATTCTTTCAAGAAGTTACTGGAATCCCCCCTCCTCCAAACTGAAAGAACAAATGCTAGAAACAGAGAAACATTGTTTATGGGTGTATTAATACAAATCATAGGTATCTTAATGACCCAGCCATGCAGATCTTACAAACCTAAAAACCTAAAGGTGTTGAAGGTACCTGGATGTTAAAACACTGAATTATAAGAAAATCATTTAAATAGAAATGAAAATATAGGTGAACATGTAGCAATCCATTCTGTTTTGTTTGTTTTTAATGTTAGGAATGATGACATGAAAATATCTTCTTGATATTCCATTTTGCATTTAGCTGACCATGAACAGAAGTTAGTTGATTTGAGTTTTGATAAACTTCTTACTTGAGAGCCCGAATCTTAATCCTCTCTTATAGGCTAATTCTGTTTTAGTCACCAAACTTGGCATCTGTTTCTGATCTATGACTAACATTTATAAGGTTAGGCTATTTAATGCATTTAAACTGATTGTGACCTAGAACAAGGACTGCCTAAAATCCGAATTTAGATACAGAGATGTGTTAGGGTTAAATTCAGACTGAAACATAGATAAATTTTTTGACAGGTGAGAGAGTGGTGTTCAGTTGCCAGCCCTCCCTAACATGGGTAGAGACTTATAGGTGATGGAAAAAGACCTAATATAAGCAGGAAATGGAGAGACCAGGATAGGGAGTGGGTGACTGTGTTATCAGTGATTAAACTGAAAATTACTGCAGTCATATTTTACTTTTGAGAGTCCATGTGATTCCTATAGCAAAATTTCTAGATTAAGAAAATGCACTGGGTATTTGAAATGTATTTAGTTTTGTTCTTAAATAATATTAGTTGAAAATATAAAGCTTTTAAGAATTTTGTTCTGTCATAGTCTATAAAAATTTAGGGAATGTTTCAGAGAAACTAATAGAAAAACGTGTTAAAGACTGTGGGAATTGTCTTTAAGTAGAAATTTGAAAAATAAAACTGTGAGAAGATACAAAGAAAATTAAAGTTTACTGTGGCTTTCTATATATACAAATTATATTTATCTTGCAGAATTCCAGTGCCCAATCTAGTGGATAGCTGGGCATCACTGCTGATACTTCTGAAAGACTCTATACAACTGAGTCTTCCAGCCCCAGGGCAGTTTCTTATACTTGGGTAAGCAATTTCACTTAAAAATATTATTTTGAATAAAAGGATAGTGTTTACTGTCCAAATTGCTGAATAACAGATGTTTTGGGGGACGATGTGTTCTCCCCATCTTCTCATAGGGTTCTCAAGGTACAGAACTAGATGTATAAGGCCTGTAAAAAAAGAAAAGTGCTGAGGGGAGGAAACAATCTGTGTTTATACATATACAAAATGTAAATGCACTAGCATAAAACTGTCACAACAGTAGTTATTTTTGGGGAGAACATGGGATTGAAAGGGGAAGGGGTGAGTAGCATGACTAAAGGGGAACTTCATAGAGAAGGGGCATTTGGGCTTGGCCCTGAACACAAACCAGCTTGGAAAAGTCATTGTCTCTCAGTGTCTTGGAATTTCCTCATCTATGTTAATTTGTATAATTATTTGATAAATCATGGTCACCCATAACTGCAAGCACCATAATGTTATAAATAATGTCTGTTTTTTGCTCTCCATTATTCTTGATTCATAATAGGTCCCCAATAAACACTTGCTCAGTAAATAAAGGTAGTAGGAGCAGAAAATCTTTGTGGAGACAGGAAGGGGAAGGATATACAAGGACAAAGTCCATTATCTGGTTTGGTGATAGAGTAGGGCACAGACAGTAGAATGGTGAGAAATAAGGGTGGATGAAAACGGAGATAAGAGCTAGATGGGGAAAGACCTTGAATTTTATTTTAAGGAATTTATGCTTGGAGGAGGGGTAGGGTAGGAGTGGTTGCAGGTTTTGAGGAAGGACATATATGACTCTGGCAAGTTAGTGGTAGGATAGATCAGAGGGGAAAGAGGCTGGGCTAGGAATTCTAAGTGGGAGGTAGAGACAACTATTGATGATGGGATTGAAAGAACAGGACAAAGAAGTAAAAGGGGCCAGCAAAGGAGATAAAAAAGGAAATATCAGAAAATGAGAAGAAAACAAGGTATATTCATTGTTATAGAAGCAAAGGGAGGTGAAGAGGGCTTGGTTAACACTTTCAGAAAGGTTAAGGAAGATGAGGAATGATAAGAGGCTATGTTTGTTGACAATTTCGAGAGGCATCTGTGATTTAAGAGAGGAATTGGAGAGGTGGTAAGCACAGATGTTAACAGCAAAGGGTTAGAGTGAGAAAGTATTGATTATTCTTTGAGAATATTGGATCATGAGAAGAAAGAAATGATAAGATAGTAGGAGGAAATATTTGGAAGTTGTCATTTTAATGGTAAGAAAGCCCTGAGGATGCTGAGTAGTTAATAGCAAAGACTGAACTTGTACTCT
This sequence comes from Varecia variegata, assembly GCA_028533085.1. Taxonomy (NCBI): domain Eukaryota; kingdom Metazoa; phylum Chordata; class Mammalia; order Primates; family Lemuridae; genus Varecia; species Varecia variegata. The sequence continues at coordinate 61,511,288 of CM052441.1, read as the reverse complement.
GACTAGGTTCAAATTCCAGTTCCTTACTTATTAGCTGCGTGGCCTTGAGGTTATTTAACCTCTCTATCTGTAAAAATGGGGGCAATAATAGTGCCCACCTCATAATGAGGATTAAATGAGTTAGTATTTATTAAATTCTTAGAACAGTACCTAACATTAATAAGTGTTGTCTAAGTGGAGAGTGATAGAAGATTCTAGAGTGAAGGGGGCTCATTGATAGTACCAGATTTCAGAAACAGTTGGAAGGGGATGGAGTACAGAAAATGAGAGGTATTAAAGTGAGAAAGAAGGGTGCATTTCTCTTAAGACTTTGCTACTCAAAGTTTAATCCTTCAACCAGCAGCATTAGCTGGGAGCTCATTAGAACCCTGGTCTCAGGTTCCACTCCAGACCACTCAAATCAGAATCTGTATTTTAACAAGACCCCCAAGTGACTTGTATGCACATTAAAGTTTGAAAAGGACTATGTAAGACAGAGAGAAGAGATAGTATAGAGTAAATCTTTTCCCAGCCTTGCCCATTGATGATGTTAAGAGCCAGCAAGAGTCACCATGTTATCATACTAAATGGTTATAAAATCAACCAATTGTAAAGAACTTTGACCTTTTGGTCAACTTCTGTAGTTCTGATGGTGATTTTATATATGTAGGTATATAATTCTATATTCATAGACTTAGCTTCTCCCCTTATTGTTCTCAAGGAACTGACAGCCAATGGTTTGGCAGCCAATGGTCTTGAAAATTTTGAAGTGAAGAGGAGTGAAGGTGAGGGTTATTCAGTGAGATGGCCTCAAGTTTTCTGGTAAATGTGGGAATGTAGGCTTCCACCAGGAAGCAGAGAGGAAGTGGTGACACAATGGTGAGAGCTTGAGGAAAGCAGATCAGCATGTAGTAGCTAAGTAACACTGAGGGCCCAGCCCACATGGGTTAATCTAGAGATCCTGCTCAAGAATTTCAGAGATCAGGATGATACCTGGACTCCTGGAAGGAGTTTTAGATGCTGGAGGTATGATGAAAATTGTAGTAGACTCCGTATCTATAGTTCCTGGATCATAGATTGTAAGATAACTAATATGCATGGTTTTTAGTGATGAGAAATAAATGTAGACACTAGAAATCAAGTGACAGTCTCATAAGAATTTCTGATTCTTCTGATCTTGAGTTCCAGCCCTCATCTCTATGACCTTGGGTACATCAGTAAACCTAATCAAGACTGTTTTCCCATGTGTCAAACAAGAATAATATCAGTTCTACCTAATTCTGAGTTGTTTCAAGGCTCGTAGAGGGAATGTATGTTCAGTTCTTTGAATCATCACCAGATAACACTTCTGGCTAATTTCATTAAAAAATTAAGTCCATCTGTTGTGATCTGTAGCTTCTCCCCTAGATTTTCCTGTTTCCTCACTTATCCTTTCTTCTTTCTCCTTTCTCCTTTCTCAGATATTGAAGGATCCTACCTCCTTCTCAACATGTGTGTACTCTTGAGTGTTAAAACAAAAAGTTGAACATTTTCAGTTATACTAGAAACTTAATTTCCTTTTAAAGTTTCTGTTGGTTGACTGGGTGCAGAGGCTCACGCCTGTAATCCTAGCACTCGGGAGGCCGAGGCAGGAGGATCGCTTGAGGTCAGCAGGTCAAGACCAGCCTGAGCAAGAGTGAGACCTGTCTCTACTAAAAATAGAAAAAATTAGCCGGTCATGGTGGCGCATGTCTGTAGTCCCAGTTACTGGGAGGCTGAGGCAGGAGCATCGCTTGAGCCCAGGAATTTGAGGTTGCAGTGAGCTACAATGACACCACTGTACTCTAGCTAGGGTGACAGAATGAGATGCTGTCTCAAAAAAAAAAAAAAAAAATTCTGTTGGTTTACCTTTTTTATTAACCATTCTACTGGTCCTCTAAAATTTCCTACTTACAAACTAGAAATTGATGTGAAGGTTGCTCTCCAGTATCACTTTGCATATTAGTTTGGAAGTAATTAGCATGTAATTTATCTTATAAAAAATCAAGCCAAAGTAAAAAGTAGAAACTTAGCAAGCAATGGAATGGAAATATTTTCTTCGTGAAGTATTTTTAATCTTATATATTTAATATATGGTAAGTAATCTTATATATTTAGTATATGTTAAAAATTTTGATTGGTAAAGCCTGAGCAACATAGAGAGACCCCGTCTCTAAAAAAAGAAAAGAAAAGAAATTTAACAAAAGATTAGCCGGGCGTGGCAGCACACATGCCTGTACTCCTAGCTACTCAGGAGGCTAAGGCAGGAGGATCTCTGGAGCCTGGGAAGCTGCAGTAAGCTCTGATCACACAACTGCACTCCAGCCTGGGCAATAGAGCGAGACCCCATCTTTTAAATAAAATAAAATAAAAAGATTGCTTGGTTTGTTGTTGATATATAAAACACATAAAGAAAAACATATAAATAGTATATGACTCTACAAGTACAGAGTGTGTAAAAAGTGAACATGCCAACTATATAACCACAAACCCAAATTAAGAAATAAAACACCATGTGTCTTCTCTGGACCCATCCCAATTACTATCCTTTCATTTCCCCAAAGATAACCACTATTCTACCACTACAGATAGATTTAGCCTTGTTTTTGAACTATAAAGAGATTCATCCATGTAATTCACATAGCTATAATTCATTCATTTTCATTGCTGTTTAGTATTTCATTATATGAACATCCCACAATTTATCTCTTCTGTTGTTGCTAGACATTTGGGTTCCTTCCAGTTTTTGGCTCTTACAAATAATGCTACTATAAGCATCCTTGTATATCTTTTTATGTGGAGTTTATGCATTTCAGTTGAGTCATAGGATATATATATATATTAAATACTTAAAATAGAAATTGAGGCCAGAAAGCCATTTACTCATTGTGAGAAATTACATTGCATCATTTTCTTTAGACTAATATTTCCTGTTTCTGTTTTTCTCTTTTGCCCTGTTAGGGTTCTGAATGAGTTTATTATGAAAAACCCTAGCTTGGAAAATAAAAAAGACCAAAGAGACCTTCAGGTAAGGCATTCTGAATTAAGAGCTATTGCCAAAATTGTGTTTCTCAGTGCCCTCAGTTTGAAAATGAGAAGGTCAAATATGATAATCTGTGAAGTTTCTTCCAACTCAGGACATTCTATGAGAATCAGCAATGTCTATTATAAAATATCTGTTGTCAGAAATATGAACTACAAAAGTTCATAACTAGTATGTCTGCGCATGTGCAAATATATAGTGGTTCTTCCTTATTTCTTTAGGATGTGACTCATAAAATAGTAGATGCAATTGGTGCAATTGCTGGTTCTTCTCTGGAACAAACAACATGGCTGCGACGAAATCTTGAAGTTAAGCCTTCTCCCAAAATAATGGTTGATGGAACCAATTTGGAATCTGATGTTGAAGGTAATGCTCTGAAACATTTAGGTTTATTATCTGTAGGCATATATTTACTAAGAAATCATTTCAGCTAGCACTGTAAGTACCACAAACTCATCCCTTTTCTCATGTTTAGCAAGTAGTTTTTTTCAGTGGGGAAATACCTAACTATATCTCCATCTTTCTCTTATTTAGATATGTTATCACCTGCGATGGAAACCTCAAACATAACTCCCTCTGTATATAGTGTGCATGCATTGACATTACTCTCAGAGGTAAATATATTATCAAGATTTTTCACATGAACTTTCAAGTGAACAGTTTCATAATTAAATATTAGCAAGTAATTTTTAAAGAGGAGTTTTCAATTTGAAAAACCATTTTTTACTTCTAGAAATCACTAGGTAGAATTAACAAATATAAGGTTTTGGCCTTGTATGTATTTGGATTATTTAGTTTGTTAAACATTAATGATAATAACTTTAGAGTTTATTCCCCCTCTGCATCCACTATTTTTAAGTGTATTTTTTAAGAAAGGAAAGTACTTTTGTATCACAGTATGGTAGGGAGGGTTGGAGGTGGTCTAACGATGCCTGCCTCTATAAAGTATTTCACAGTTTACCAAACATTTTTATATACATTCTCTGACAGGCTCTTTTTAAAACCCTGTTATACAGCCTTGCATGTCATTTTTGTTTCCTCTTTACAGATGTAGATCCCGGGCCTTATGAAGATTAGAACAATATGACTAAGACCAAATAGCTATTAATTGACAGAGTTGGGACTTGTGTGGCCTAGTTCTTTTGTTTAGTTTTTTCCAGGCCACCTAATGGTCAGTGAGTCAGAGAAAGAGTACTGAGTTTCTACTCCTAAATTCACTGTTTATTCACTGTTAGTTCTTGTACTCTCTTTTTTTTTAATATGTCCCTATCTCAGTTGGAAGTAGTAAAATTGGCCCACATTTATATCCTGTAGTTACAATGGACAGAAAAGCAGATTGTGGCAAAAACCATTAATATAAAAATGATTTAGGAAGATCTAATTTTGGATTTTTCTGATTGTAAGTATTCTAGGTTTTCTTACAAACTGAAAATCAATACTGATGATATCAGTTTCAGCTCATAGATTATACTCCATTTCATTTCTTATGTTTTTTAGGTGTTGGCTCATCTTTTGGATATGGTTTTCTACAGTGATGAAAAGGAGCGAGTTATTCCTTTACTTGTAAATATTATGCATTATGTTGTGCCCTACCTCCGAAATCACAGGTACTGCTATTATTTAAATAGATTTTTAAATTAATTCATAGCCTGTTAGAAACAAGTTCTGTTTCCTTATTGTCATTTCTGGAATTATCATAAAATGACATTATTTTTACCTTGAATTATGATTGGTTAAAAAACTTATTCATATATTATTTCTCTTATGGTGCTTTCTATTTCATGTCTTCACGTCTTTGTCTTAGGTAAATATGAACATTTGTGTATAACTTAATATGATGATCAACGTTAGAACATATAGGTTAAGGTAGTTTTTCTTCCTTATAGTGCACATAATGCCCCTAGTTACCGAGCCTGCGTTCAGTTGCTCAGCAGTCTTAGTGGGTATCAGTACACAAGGAGAGCTTGGAAAAAAGAAGCCTTCGACCTCTTTATGGATCCCAGTTTCTTTCAGATGGATGCCTCCTGTGTTAATCAGTAAGTTGCCCTCTTGGTTTTATTCAACATGATAATGCACCTCATGGTCTGCTGAAATCAAATACTGTCTTACAAAGTAGAACTCTGTTCTTTAACAATAACAACAACAAAATCTAAATTACATATCACAATCTTTATCTCTTTCAGTTGGAGAGCAATTATGGACAATCTGATGACACATGATAAGACAACGTTTAGAGATTTGATGAGTGAGTATTGTGGGATAATATCCCAAACAGCATCTTTCTTGTACATGATTCATTCTTACTATTTACTTTGCTCTTTTCTGGAAACTACTAAATTAGCTCTTTGTCAAGTTATACTTAGTACCCGATGGGAACATAATGTTAAAACTTTCAGAGGACAACTTAGCAATAAATAACAAGTAAAACTATTTGTCCTTTGGGAGCAACTAGTGGAAGGAAGAGGCCATGTCTAATTTGACTCTAAATTGTTTCACCAGCTCACAGCATTGTACCTGACATGTAATAGGCACTCAATAATTATTGAATGAATGAGAGAGGTGATGAGACAGAGAAAGGCAGTCAGTTGGATCCAACCTATCAGAAAAGTCATTCTAAATCTCTAGGGTTCAGTTTATCTCCTCTGAAGAAGGTTGGCGGGGGGGTGGCAAGAAAGTCCAAATCACCCTCCACCCCCCTTTCTACTCTATTTTGATTGGTTTTACACTTTAGGCTTCTATTTAGTATTTCATCTGAAAAAATGTTTTTTGATCTTTTTTTTTTAAAGCTTGAAAGTTACAAAACTGAATGAACTTAAATAGCAGTGAAATTGTATGATTTTGTAAGATTTTGTGTAGATTCTTTAGCCAAAGCTACAGTTTTCTCATCTGGAAAAGCATTGTTTTTTCTCTTTCCTCTTCACAGGATTGTTTTAAAGTTCAAATTCATCCATTCAGTAAATATTTATTAAAAGACAACAATGAGCCAGGCATTGTGCCAACCTTAATAAAACTTTAAAAACTATTTCAGTGAGTAAGAAGTTGTAAGGGAAATAAAATGGGGTGACGTGTGATAGATTTTAAATAATAGCTAAAGAGCTCATATTTGAGGTGAAACTAAAGAACCCAACCATGAGAAGGCCTAGAGACAGAATATTCCAGGCATAGGGCAACAAAAATTACAAAGGTCTTAGGGTGGGAGCAACCTTGGTGAGTTCAAAGAACAGCAGGCAAGACAATGTGGCTACAGCAGAGTGAGTCAGGGGTGAGCAACAGGACATGAGGAAGGAGAGATAGGTAGGTAGGCCAGGCCATGCCAGAAATTACCTTTACAGGAATGTGAAGGATTTAGGCAGATGGCATAAAATATTAAACTGTTTTCCTAGGGTTTTATAAAATGATATTGTTAGTGGTTGTACCTTTTAAAACCCATAGCTCTAAATGTTCCAGTCTCTGTACATCACAACTCCTACCACTTGGTGTTCTTGCTTATATATGCTGGATCTGGCTGCCAGCCCTTCTGCCTCAGAGGGGCCCCAAGTTCTGTACCCCAAGCTCCTCTCAGTCTTGAATGTCATATGGAATCTAGCCATTTGTAAAAACAAATAACTGAATAATCTTTTTCCAAATGACTAGATGACTATCTGTGTTACAGACTCTCTCACTTGCTTTCTTTTTTCAGCTCGAGTAGCTGTGGCTCAAAGCAGTTCCCTTAATCTCTTTGCAAACCGTGATGTGGAGCTAGAACAGAGAGCCATGCTTCTCAAAAGATTAGCATTTGCTATCTTTAGCAGTGAAATTGACCAGTATCAGAAATATCTTCCAGATATACAAGGTAAATAGTGAAAAGCTTTCTCTTTCAAACTGAAGTTTTTTCTATTCCTTAGAAAATATTTTCTCTAAATTGTAAGTTGGGGTCAAATATACCAAGTGTGGATAGATGGGGAATGTTGTAGCATTAGAAATTTTTCTACTGAAACAATAAAGATTATCAACACCAGTATCTAAGAGAAATCAACACTGAGTTTGTAGGACTTGCCTAAAGGTGGTCTCTGTTTTATTATTTGGTTCAAATTTCCTAGGAATTCATGTTTAAGGATGAGGTTTAAGACTATTTTGATGCATGTAAAAAAAAGACTATTTTGCTGCAGGTAGGCACGTTAGCATCTTTTCAATGTGAACAAGAGGTCATATACTCTAAGGAGAGGACCAAAATATAGGCAAAGCCAAGAAATTGTGACTAGAAGTAATACTAGGAGGTCTGTAATTTGGGGGCCGGGTGGGAGATTGTGTAAGTATTTTGATAACGTTCATCAAATAGGTTTGGTGACCCTCTGTGTCTAGAAGGCTATCAGTACATTCATTATCTCTCCACACCACCAAATAGCTCCACAATGAGGGTGGACTTTACCCAGGGCAGAATTATTTGCTGCCCAAGTCAGTGTGCTATAGAGCCTCCAGTCTCGGGACCTGACATGGAAACATGATAGTTGTCATCTCTCTAGAGAGATTTTTCTCATCTCCCAGAAGACAAGTGATTCCGTCTTTCCTGACCATTTATATTTAATTTCAGATATACAATATGTACACCATTTGTCCCGTAATTTTTTTTTTAAGTTGACCAGATCAGTACTACTCAAAGTGTGGTCCATGGACCGGTACCAATCTGTTATGCTATTCATGATAAGTACAGAAATTTACAGTAACGATCTTAAACTTTTATTTGCTATTTGAAAGAATAACAAAATATTTATATTTTGTATATCTTTGTTTAATTTTATTTTTCTTGTAATTCATTTTTATTATATCTTATGAAAATACCAACCCACAACAGAATAGAATTTTTTTGAAAAGTTGGTCCTTCACTACAGATAGTTTGGGAATACTGGACTAGATATATAAAGTTTTATAAAGATTTAAATTATTTAGGTATTGAAAATATACTGCATTTCTTTCAGAGAGATTGGTTGAGAGTCTCCGTTTGCCCCAGGTGCCAACACTCCACTCTCAAGTGTTCCTGTTTTTTAGAGTGTTACTTTTAAGAATGTCTCCACAACATCTTACCTCACTCTGGCCTACCATGATTACAGAACTTGTGAGTTAATTTTACTTCAATCAGGTTATAAATCTAAGTTATAAAAAAATGTTATTAGTTTCCATGTGCTTACTGGATAAAAAGCTAATCATGGAAGAGAACTGAACTCTAAACCAGTAACTGTCCATTTTTACAGTTGAAATAGTAAAACAAGTCCTATTCCCATCTCCATACAGTTTAAACTTCCAAATATGCAACATAGATGGCCAGCTCCTTGAAAATGATTACTTTATCTGATCCGATTTAATGTGCAGTCTCTACTGCACCACATTTTTGACTTTGTTACGGCCTGCAGGCCTGGTTTCCACCTGTAGCAGTACCTCTAGTGATAGAGATGGCTGAGCTGGATTTAAATGGACTGACATATACTCATTCTTGAAATGCAGCACTTACCCCAGTTAAACTTGCTTCAGAGAGACTTGCACAAGGATTTTGTAAACTCCCAAATAGTAAAACCTTCCCAAGTCCCAGTCTGTTCCTCTCCCCAAATCATACCCAGTCATGCCGGTCCTCAGTGGAATGATTTGGGGAGTTGGGAAAGTGGGATCAGTAAAGAAAGGAAGAGGAATCTGTATCTCTAAAAACCCAGCTTTCTAATTTCTCCACAAAGAAATTTCCTTTAATATTTTTCTCTCATTTTTTTAAATAACTGACTCTGTTCCACAATCACTAAAAATAAAACCTTGCCTTCATCTTACTGGACTCCACCAAATGATTAGCAAGGCTCTGTCATGCTAAATTTACAGTTTTACTTTCAGACACTAAGTATAATTTAAAAGATTCTAAGTATGTATTCTAAAATTTGTTTTTGTATTAATGAAAATACAGCCTAAAATAACTAAAAGAGCGGAATTGGAATGTTCCTAACACAAAGAAATGTTAAATGCCTGGAGGTGATGGATGCTCCAATGACCCTGATTTGATTAATTCACATTGTATACCTGTATCAAAACATCACATGGACCTCATAAAGATATACAACTATTATGTACCCAAAATAATTAAAAATAAAAAAATTTTAAAAGGAAAATACAGCCTAAAGATAACTTGAAAAGATTAAATATCCAGTTTAAATAAACATTTAACATGTATTTCATGGTCTTCAGGTACAGGTATTTTTACTGATGGAGCAGGAACTCACTGCTGATGAAGATATATCACGGTAATATATAATTTATTTCAATATATTGTTGTCAGTTTTTAATATCCTGAAATCATCCAGAATGTTATTCAGCAACTAGGAGAGTATAGATAGTGTTTTATCTGAATACTATATTTGGTCCATTGTTATCTAATGGATCATGTTTGGATATAGTGTAGTTTCATTTATTCCTTAAGCATTTTGGACTAGATTAATCTATCAGCATTTATGCAGCATTTATGGCCTTTGGCCTCTAGACACAAATTTAAAGCAATACAGTATTGTTTCAGCTAAATGAGCTGTGTTGGTTTTGGTAGGTAAAATATGGTCCCTGAAACATTGCAACATATAGAAAAACCTATTATGGCAGGTAATCTGGAACCAATATATGTCCAGATATTTCAGAATGGTCCCAACTCAATGTACTATATTTCATTCTTTTTAATATAAGTAGTTTGTTAATGTATACCTAAATATGATTTTTATTTATATAGAAATTCTTACACAAATTTATAAATTGAAAAGTTCCTTGAAGATCATATGTTTTGAATATATTTTGTTCTTAGTACTAGGTTGATAAAGCGTCTCCAGTATTAATAACTGTTTATTATTATAGAAAGCTTCCTCCCCACCATCTTTCCAGAAAGAAATTGAGAAATAATGAGGTTTCCTGGTTTTATAGTTTATATTTTTATGTTTGAGGGAATACAAGTTATTTACTATTTTTACATTCTTAAAATTTTTTATTTGAGAACAGCAAAAATAATTTAGTCATGACCTTGCTTAACAATTACTGGTACATTTATGCCAGGATGATTATGGAAAATATTAGCTGGCACTTGTAGATCTTCCTCAAATTCCCTGAGAGTAAATGCGTCCAGCTGCTGACTGTACTGTCTCCTGCTTACAGAACTTCAGGCCCCTCTGTGGCTGGTCTGGAGACAACATATACAGGAGGTAATGGCTTTTCCACTTCATATAACAGCCAGCGATGGTTAAACCTCTATCTCTCTGCTTGCAAATTTTTGGATTTGGCTCTGGCATTGCCCTCCGAAAATCTTCCTCAGTTTCAGATGTAAGTAAAAATGAAGATACTAATGGATACTTTTGAAAATGCATTTGCTTTGGTCATTGACATCTAAGCCTAATTTAAAGTTCTTTGTGTATGTTGAAATATTCATAATTTTTACTAGAATTCTTTTGGCAGGAGGGTGGGCAGCAGTTATTGAAAGTAAATGTGGATGTGGATTGATGTGGATATATTAAGATTAACAGACCATTCAGTGAACAAATGAGTACCCTCCAGATGTGAGGCAGTGGATACACGTCTCACAAGCTTCCAGTCCAGTGAGGAGACATACAGTTGAACACAAGATGGATCTTATGGGAGCTCATGTACCAGATGCTATGAGGCCGGCCACACAGCAGAGACCACTCCTAGTTTTCAGGGTCAGAGCAGGCCCCAAGGGGAGTTTTAAACTGTGAAGAGTGACAGCTAGTAAAGGTGCCTGTGCTGAGAAGACAGAGGCAGAAGGGACCTGGTATGTTTCAAGTGCGGAAAGATCAGTATTGCTGGAGCAGAACGTTGAGATCGAGGCTGGCAAGGGACTAAATTATGTAAGGCCTTGTATGCTGTCCTAGAGAATTTGGACTTTATTCTAAGCACAGTGGGAAGCCACTGAAGCATTTTAAGGAATGAAGTGATGTTATTAGGCTTGCATTTTATAAAGCTTATTTTGGCTATGTAGTATGGAGAAAGAACTGGAGATGGGCAAGACTAGACTCAAAGGGGCTGTTTTATTTTAGATGATAGAGAATTGAACTGAAAGGAATAAGGAGATAATTGATAAAAGTAAATTCTCACAGTGCCTTGTTCATAAATTCTCAAAAATATTTATGGTTTTTCCTATCTAAATTTTAAAAATAATAGGAAACTATGATCTTATCAAAATGTAGCTAAGGTAATTTGAGAATTTATCCATAAGATCAAATATGTATTTAAATAATGTAATTATTTTATTGTCTTATATTCTTTGGGAATGGAATATTAACAAGGCTACTTACATTCACAAAAGTAATAAGAACTCTACTCTTTGCTCTGGGAAAAACGACATTAGATAGCATGCTCATGGTATTGACTTTTTGTCTCCATGACAAGAACCAAAATGACTTTATCAAACTCTTTACTTCTCAAGATGTTACTACAAAAGGGAAGAAAACATGCCATAATATTAGCTACAGTTTTTTAAAATCTATGTTTTTAAAAATTAAAAAAATCTATGAAGTGGAAGAGAACATAGAAAAAATTTAATCTTGAAAGAGTAATATCTAAGTATGATAATATTTTATAAATTCAAAATATTTGATAATTTTTGCACATATAAATTAAAAAGTATCCATAAACTAAAAAGTACCAGAAAGTGTTCTAAAAGACAGCAGTGAATTGGAAAAAGATACTTGCAATGTACATGACAAAAAAGTCTAACATGCTTAATATGTAAAAATCAATAACCTTATAGAAAAATGGGCCAGTGGATGACAGAGTTAATAGTTCATAGAATGGCTTCTAAACTAGAAAAAGGTGCTCAACTGCACTCATAAGAGAAATTCCAATTAAAATTATAGATACCAATCAGGGTGGTAAAGATCTAAAAACTGGTTTCTTTTTACCCATAGCAGGTTGTTATTCTTGGTGGAAGTGTACACTGATATTGTCCATTTGTTCTCCAAAGAGGTTATATTTACTAAAATCTAGAATATATTTTCTGTAAGCCAGTAATTCTGTTACATTCAAGGATTTATCCTACCACTATACTCTCAGATGTGCACAAAAATAAGCATTATATAAGGATATTGTGGGATTTTTGTAAGAGCAAGAGATTGAACAATCTAGGAAACTGGTTAAATCAGTACTTTCCTGGTTCACGTCTGTAATCCTGGCACTTTAGGAGGCTGAGGCAGGAGGATCGCTTGAGGCCAGAAGTTCAAGACGAGCCTGAGCAAGAGCGAGACCCCATCTCTTCAAAAAATAGAAAAATTAGCCTGGTATGGTGGTGCATGCCTGTAGTCCCAGCTACTCAGGAGGCTGAGGAAGGAGGATCTCTTGAGCCCAGGAGTTTGAGGTTGCAGTGAGCTGTGATGACACCACTGCACTCTAGCCTGGGTGACAGAGGAGACCCTCAGGAAAAAAAAAAAAATCAGTACTTTCCAACACTAGAATACTATGTAGCTGTTAAAAAGAATAGGGTTTATATGATATGGGATGATTTCCAAGTTATATAATTAAATCAAAACAAGGTACAATTGCCAGGTGTGTGGCTCATGCCTGTATTTCTAGCTACTCGGGAGGCTGAGATGGGAGGATCCCTTGAGGCCAGGAATTCGAAACCAGCTTGGGCAACTAGTAAGACCCCATCTCTAAAAAAATTTTTTTAAATAAATTTTTAAAAATTAAAAACAAGCAGCAATCGTGTTTTTTTTTTTTTTTTTTTAAGGAGAGGGTTGGTTGTACAAATATGCATTCTATGCATAAACTCTCTCTGGAAGGAGATACAAGAAGGTGACAACATTGATGAATCCTTTGGTGAAAGAGAAACCGCCTTTCTTTGGCATGCTCTTTTATACAGTTTGAATTTTTTCCATAGTCAGATATTATTTTTACTTATTCAAGACAAACCCAGAAATATAAGAGAGCCTCAAAAGAAGTCCTACTTACATTTTTCTTAAATTGTTTCAGTTCTTTGCCTCTTTACTGTGTAGTTAGGGAACATTTAGCCAATTATACATTGAGAAATCAAGTCTTTGCCAGTACAAAGACATAAGGAAAACAAAAGCAATTTCCTTTTATTAATAAGAACTTTTTGCCTATTAGCTAATGAGGAAGGAAACATTTGTTGAGTATTTGCTTTGTGCTCATGAAAAAAATAATGATGAGCACTTTATAACTTTACCTATCATTTACTCTTTACAATGCTATGAGGTAGTTAATAGTATCTTTAACTGAAGAAAGGCCCAGAGAGATTAAGAAACATACCAAAGATGACAAAGCTAAAAGTGGCACAGCTGGCGTTTGAATCTTTTAAGTAGTGGGGTCATGATCTTTCTACTACATTATGCCTCATCTTAGATGGCACAAAGTCTGTCATACTGATGTTGATATCATTCTTCGATACATAGGTACCGATGGGCCTTTATTCCAGAAGCCTCAGATGATTCAGGTTTGGAAGTCAGAAGGCAGGGCATACATCAACGAGAATTTAAACCTTACGTGGTACGACTGGCAAAACTTCTTCGGAAAAGGGCAAAGGTATTGTATTCTTTTGGTTTGGTTTGGTTTGGTTTTATGTAACCACATGTTGCATTAGTGAATTGTTTGTTAAATATTTCCTGGGAAACTGAAGACATTATCAAGTTGAGCTATTTTGAAAACAAGTCCCTAGTTTTTAGAATTCATGTCCATAAGCCTAATATTCCCAGACATTTAGAAAATACATTGTATTTTAAAGGAACATTTGGTTATGATATTAATTTTTTTAAAAGAGAAGAAAAAGGAGTCTTTTGTACATTATTAATAACATCTACCTTATTTTCTCCTCAAAAAAAAAAAAAAAAAAAAAACCTTGGAACCATGCATGTAAGTACTTAACACTGTAGTCCTAAATAGTTATTGTGTCATAAACATCCATAATATTCATCTTAATGTCATGATGAGAAACAGAAAAATATGAGTTGATTGAGAAAAATTCAGTATCAAAAGATATTAGAAAAAATGTTAGTTTTTAACAGAACTAATCAATGGGTGAGATTATACATTTTAAACTGTTAGAAATTATCATATTTGATCAACTGAATTAGCTAGACCTCAATCAGAATAATGAAGAGAGTAATTATTAGCATTCATTCTATTGGTCTAAATGAAGTGAAATATTTATGCTAAAAATTCTATTTTAGCCAGGCGTCTCCTGCCTGTAATCCCAGTACTCAGGAGGCTGAGGCACAAGGATTATTAAGAGACCAGGAGTTTGACACCAGCCTGGGCAACATAGAGAGAACCCATCTCACAAAAAAAAAAACAAATAGAAAAAATTAGCTGCCCATGGTAGCACATGCCTATAGTCCTAGCTACTGAGGATGCAAAGGCAGGAGGATTGCTTGAGCCCAGGAGATCAAGGATGCAATGAGCTATGATCGTGGCACTGCACTCCATGGTGGAGTAAGACCCCATCTCTTAAAAAAAAAAAAAAAAATTCATTTTCTAAGAATGAAAATGAGTTAGTTCTACTAAGTCAATGTTTTTAGCTTGTTTTGATTATGACCTAATCCAGTAAGAAATGGATTCCACATCCTAACCCAGTACAGCTATGTAACAGAATATAAATTTTCTCACACAAAAAAAATACTTGCCCTTAGCACACGAGGTATTTTCTTTTCTATAGTTTCTGTTGTTCTTTTCTATAGTTCCTATTGTTCATGCTGATTATGTCCCATTTAAACATATTTCAAGACCCCCCATCTACCCTGCAGTTTTTAAAACACTGCTCAAAATTAAACTGTCTCTTAGAAAGGTAGTGAAGGGACTCATTAACATAAAGCATCTACTTAGAGAATATTCCTCAAGAGGAAAAGTGGGAATTAATTTAAAACATATATCATAAACAAAGTGTAAGAAAATAAGATATGTAAAATATATTTATACTGTGTCTTATGTACTTTATCTTTCAGTATGCATCAGAGTAATTTATTGCAGATCTTTGCTCAAGTAATGAAACTGGCATAGTCATCATTGGGCCTTTGTTATTAATCTTTTGCAATCTCTTCTTTTGCATCCAAAAAATTTCAAAAATAAATTGTACAATTTGGGTATGATCCAGGTTGTTTTGTGTGAGACCTAGTTTGCAGTATGTGCTTTGAGTGCTCAGAAATTTTCCAGTCTTCTGGAATCCCCTATTCAGGTGTAGCTTTTAAACTGAAATCCACAAATACAGAAATGGAATGGAGGAAAGTGATTAAAAAGGAGTTTTTACTTGAAGGAATTTACATAAGGAACTTAATTGTAAAATCCCAGTTGCTTCTGTAGAGGGTAAATAAAAAGACAGAGATGAAGATTAAAGTTGGGTCCAGAGTTTAGGGATAGGATTCAGGTACTTTCACTTTGGTGTCACAGGGTTTAGAAAAATAATCATGACAACAAATCCAGAAGCAATCCAATTATACACGACCCCAGGCACATGTCCTTTCCGTTATTCCTGCATCTCATTAGTAATCAGAAGTTTTATAAGACCCCCTCCTTTATCTAAAGGATAAATATAAGTTTTTTGCCCAAAACTTGTCCTCCAGAATAAGAAAGCTATTTTGATTGGAAGGCATCCTTCCATCCAAATCACTTTTAAAAACAAGGTCTTCACGGCCAAGCATGCTTTTCACTGGAACAAAGGATATGAGTTCTCCTCTTTCCTTCCACAGGACAAGGAGGAGGACTTTAAGACAATGATTTTGGAGGGATTGGAGATGGCCAAGCATCAGGTGAGGGTGGCTGTTTGATGCTTGTGATATGGCAGCGAAAGTTGCCACATCTGGACCAAATATTGAGACACAAACCCAATTCTGGGTTTCAACAAGTACAAGAGAGGTAAACAGGAAGGAAGTCTTTCTTCAAGTGTAGTTTGATAAAGTCGAAGAAGAAATCCTTTGTTTGGAAACATGTTTGGCTTTATTTTATTTAATACTGAGGACGTATGTATAGTTCTGATTAAGAACAGCAGAAACACCGAAACAAACGTATTCTTCTTGGTCAAAGGCTTTAGTACAAGTCCCACTCTTAAAGGCACATCTTGACAGGAATATAAATGAAAGACTACATCATAGTTCTCTTACATTTAGAAATTAGCTATATAGAGGCTGTAAGCATAGTTTTCATTTTCCTTCAAGATAAATTCATCTCTGTACACTCTTTTGTCACTGAATTGCAGTTTGATTCAGGGACTAGAGAAGTGGTATGATCAAACAGTTCTTGAGTAATGGTAGTGATGTAAAAGTCAGTCACAGAATTCTCAGTAGAGCCAGTGCTGTAGTTAAGAAAAAGATGGTTTTGTGTATCTTATAATCTAGATTAGAGGTTAAACAATTGCTAAGAAGTAAATTAAGTGATAGCTGTTGGGGTTTTTTTGTTTTTGCCACAAAGAACTAGGTGGTCTTTTCTTATTTGTTCCCGAAGCCTTCCATTTTAACTTGAATCTATTTTCCTTTCTCAGGATTTTACTTCAAGTAAATAAACCTTGAGAGCACACACAATAATAACCTGGATTTTATATCTGCTTTATTCACTAGAAAACTAGTGATAATTAAGTTATTAAATAATGAAACTTTCTCAACATGTTACCTTAGAAGGCAAACTCCATTTGTTAATCAATGTGAGAGGTGGTCATTTTGCTTCCTAAGTCTCACTTAATGATTTTTTCCTTTTTCTATACAGTTCATTATTCATTTTCATTATCTTTATTTAGTGTGTTGTTAAATCTGATTCTGCCCAAGTTCAACTGTAGTTCTCTCATCTCTCTCTAGACAGAATGACATCTGTAGTCGTGTTTGTATAATTCAGTTGGCTTCTTAAACTGGCTTCTTGTGTTTATATTTAGTTAACAATTTTCACATACATTCTTGTTTGACTTCTCTACTGAAATGTAGACATTAGACTTTTCCATTTTCTATGTGAGGAACCTTTGCCCTCACTTAAGAGTATGTTGCCAAGGATGCCACACAGTAAATAAATGGCAGAGCCAATACACTAACCCTGTTCTCTAGACTCTGGGTCCAGCTTTCCTCCCCATGTTGTTTAGCACAGCCCAGCAGGAGATAGCAATGTCTCTCCTCAAGGATCCTCCTTTCTCTGTGCTGCAGTACTGGCAATAACTATTCACTTTGGACCCCACTACCATCTTGTGGCAAGTTCAGGCCATTGGCTAAAAGGGAATTAACTGATTTGCTAATGGAAAAACATATAAAGCTCTTTGTCCCTTCCTACCTTTCTTCTGTAGTCATTTTGTGACATACTATTTGGTTACATTAGTGAGAATCCAGAAATCTGGGAGCTTTTTGAGTATATGCAAAGCACAACATGAACTTTTAATTGATTCTCCCTATCCCTGTTCAAAACCATTTCTGCTAAGCTTATCTGTGCATTCTACTTTGGAAATATTACCACAGTTAGACCCCTCTATATAAAATTAATAACTGGCACTAAAAGGTCTTCATGAAAAACAAGGGTTTGGAGACTTAATGCCATCATTTGTATTCGTTTCTTGATTGCTGATGTTTACATCTTTTTTATTTTTCTAACATACTACGTCATCTGTTGACAATTCCCTTTTCGTTTTGCAGAAAAATCCAGAGGAAGACAACTCAGGGAGAACGTTGGGTTGGGAGCCAGGGCACTTGCTGCTCACCATCTGCACCGTGCGCAACATGGAGCAGCTCCTGCCTTTCTTCAACGTGCTCAGCCAGGTCTTCAACAGCAAGGTCACAAGCCGATGTGGAGGACACTCAGGGAGCCCTATCCTCTACTCAAACGTCTTCCCTAATAAGGACATGAAACTGGAGAACCACAAACCATTTTCCAGCAAAGCCAGGCAAAAAATAGAAGAGATGGTAGAAAAGGATTTTCTGGAAGGAGTGATAAAAACTTGAGCACCACCAGTGGTTCCATTTAGCTTAAATGTAAATGTAATTATTTAAAACAAACATACTGCTCTGAGTTGTATAGTTTCCTTTTTTTTTTTTTTTTGTATGTAACAAAACACACTTCAGGTTGTATTTAATTTAAGTATTTGTAAATAAGAGCAAATGTCTGAATGTGGCCTGAATCAAGTTTAAATATTGTTGGCTCATATTGATTATGGTGCCTAAGAGAGAGAGCTATATATACATATATAGTCCATTGTTTTTATTGTCCTGAGTTGTCTTAAACCTGCAAAATACACACTGCACATTTTTTTCTATTGGTTTCAGGCTTGGTTTAATTTAGATTGGTTGGGGATTTTTTTCCTTCCCTTATTACCCATGTTCTGGTATCAGAATGGTGTCACTTCTCCATCAGAGGCTGGGTAATGTATTACAATTAGTTTTCCTTCCACGTACCTTCACTAAGAGGAGTGAGGAATAACGGAAGCCTGGACCATCATCCTCATAAGTACAGCACGAGCACCTCCACCTCAGTATGGAGGAAAGATGGACAACATCCCTATTCACACCTCTGAGTTCCTGATGGTGTTAATTGGATAGGTAAGGCATCTAATAATCATTCTAAAGACTCTGCAATGGAAAAATTGGTTATATAATGTCTTCTTCACCCTCTCCATTTGTATCAACAATGGTGAATGCTGCAAAACAACATCTGGCTTAGATGACGGTGATGGCAAAGACATCACAAGGAGTTGGTGTAATAGGATTTAATTTTCCAGCAACCTGCATGAATTGTTCCCTGCATACAGCTATAAAGTTAATGATTGAATCGTATACTTAAGCCCCATATTTTACATTAGTGAGACTGAAAGTAGAGGTAAGTTTCTTTAACAAATAAGACTTACATATTTCTAAAGAATTATTCTGGTAGTGTTTAAGAAAAGCAATCAGATCTAGAAACAATCCAGTAAGATGCATTGTAAACATGATTATAAACGTAGTATTGCTATAATTGTTGACAGTTTTATAAAAAAAATTTTGATCCAGTTTCTCAGGAATATAAAAATTATCTTCAGAAACATGGTTGGGGTCTTTCTCCAATTCCTCCGGCCAGCTGAAATACTGCCAAGCTTACTTCATGTGCAAGGCAATCTGCACTTTCCTGCAAGTTACATTAAAGGAGATAAGATGAGAGAGACAAAGAATCTACCATACGTTACTTGCAACTCTAGGGAAGGGGGAAAGTTGCTTCCTGATTTCATTTTTACTAACATATTGAAATGAAAACTTTTTTTCATCTTTCAGTAACAAATTTCCAAGGCCCTTAAATAAATGGAAAACAGGTCAAATTCTTCTAAATAAGGTAAGTTTTTAATTAATTCACATTATAAAATTAGTTATCATTCCAAAACTCTAAATAAATTCAATTAAACCTATTCCCTTAAAGGCAAGAAGGCCACAATTGCGTAAGAGTAACTCTTACAACCTCAGTTGTACTCTCCTCGTCCATCAGGGATATTCATTCACTGGATTCTGAAAAAGCTGCCAGGTCTTATATAAATTAATCCTTCTGAGTCCCTATTTCAGTACTTTGCCCTGGCTATACAAACACTTTAAGGAGTATGTGAAGAGGGCAAATCATAAAACTCTAGACCCCAAGTCTTGTCCTTAACAGGAAAATAGCAGAGGCACAGAGTAAGGCTGTCATTTATAGGAAATAAAACAAATGGAGAGTCCAGAGACAAAGATGCACGGTACTAGTTGATTTAGAAATGGACTACAAAACTGGCTGTTTTCATAGTCACAGGATTATGTTCATCTACTTCACAGTACAAAGTATTTGTTAGTTATTCCTGAATCAGAAATTCAGGAAGTCTAGAATAAATCAAAAGAAAAATACTTGGGGATACTAAGTGGGTCCAACTTTGTTCAACTATTTAACTCATTAAAATAATTTTGTAGTCTTAATATGAACCTGAAAGTCTCTATAAACAAATCTCAAAGACATAAACCCTTAATTATCATAATGAGATTCCCAATGCTATTTTTTCTTTTCTCTCCTAGTGTTCCTCCCCATTACCTATGTTATTAGACACTCACTGCACATTTTTTCAATAGAACTATCCCAGCTTACTTGTGAGTCGGCTTCTGCATATACTCGGACAACGTCTTCAGTACCAGAGGGCCGGACAAAAGCTCGGGAAAGCTTGTATTTCTTCACCAGGTCATTGATTGCTTCCTGGAGTCCTGGGGGTGTGACTGCTTGTCTTTCAGCATCGGTGGTGCTAATAACTCTCCTGTCTGCAACCTAAGCACAAGCATTTCATATTTGTTACTGTATTACACTCATTCTTTCAGAAGCTTAACCTGTTCAACATAATTCCCACCAAAGATTATCCGTCTTTAACAGTAACATACCTACATTTCAGCTTACTATACCACAAAGTAGAACACTGAAATAGTAAAGTACCAGATTAAGATGAACTGCATTTTCCTAAGTTTTAATTCTAATATCTGTACAACTTTTCTCTTTTTCTTCAGTCTATAAAGAATTAGCAAAATAAGATATTTCTACAGTCTTATAGTTAGCACTAAAATAATGGCCGATACATACTGTATGACTAAGTTCTAGATCATACCATGGACCCCAGTATAGTCATTGATCAAATAACTTTAGGTATTTAAAATAAGTAGATACCTATTATATAAGAGGACTGTGATAAGCATCTCCTGAACTAATCTGAACAATCAGCAGCCATTCCTGCGAACTCTGGCTTAGTATCTCTAAATGTCTTTCACAAATTCTGTTAGTGAAGAAGTACTCTGTGAACCAAAACTAATCCAGAGGAAATATTTTCACTTGAAATAAAAGGCTATCTGGGTTTTGCTTCAAAATAATATTGGGGGGAGGTATGGAGAATGTGTAGGGCAATAGCTGAAATCTATTGACGCTAGGTACAGAGCAGTTCATTATTTTGTTCTCTATATGTTTTAAATTTTCCATAATAAAATCTTTTTTTAAAAAAATATGTAGAGAGTCATTCTTAATATCATTATAATAAAGTTGGAAACCAAATACTTAGATATAAGGCCTTATTTTCTATATATTTGTGTGTATATAGGAAATGAAATGACATACTTAGGAAGTATTTTCAGTGAGATTATGGGCTAATAGGTTTTAGTTAATATTCAGAAAAGTTACTTTAAAACCTCACTCACCTTAACTTTGAGTTGTCTGTTTGGAAGATCTGTGTAGAGAGCATCCCACTGTTGTACAGTCAAGCCCTTCAGAGCCAAGATTGCCTCAATCACCAGCATGTCAGAAATAGCATCACCAGCTGCCTGAAAGATGGGGAAAGAAATGGAAGAAACCACCCTTAACATAAGCAAATCTTGGATATGAATGTTCTGTCTTAGAAAACCAATCATAGTACAGGTTGAGCATCCCTGATCCACAAATCCCAAACATTTTGAATGCCAGCATGATGCCCCAAGGGGAAATTTCCACATGTGACCTCCTGTGATGGGTCACAGTCAAAATGTAGGCACGTGATAGCCAGGCCCTGTGACATGTGCCTGTAGTTCCAACTACTCGAGTGGCTCAGGCTGTAGTGTGCTAGAACTGTGCCTGTGAGCAGCCACTATACTCCAGCCTGGGCAACATAACAAGACCCCATCTCTTAAATAAGAAACACAAAAAAACAGGCTCACGATAGTTTATTCAGTGCCCCCAAAGGAAAAAAGATCCAGCCACCTTCAGCTGCAACCTATCTGTTCCCATACATACCAGATATGTATATATTTTTGTTATTATTAAGTACATATATGCATGAGTAAGTATAAGAAAATGATTGCTTATCTGTAGCACGTAAGTTCAGAATCAGGAATGGTGGTGATGCCAAACAACCATAAATTATCCACATGAGAGGCTCACATACTGACGTTTTTGCTGATGGTTCAATGTACACAAAGATTGTCTCATGCATAAAATTAAGAATACTGTATAAAATTGCTGGGTGTGGTGGCTGGTGGCTCATGCCTGTAATCCCAGCAATTTGGGAGGCTAAGGTGGGAGGATGGCTTGAGGCCAGGAGTTGGAGACCAGCCTGGGCAACATAGTGAGATCCCATCTCTTAAGCAAGCAAACAAACAACAAATTAGCTGGGCATGTTGGCACGTGCCTATAGTTCCAGCTACTCAGGATGATCACTTGAGCCCAGGAGCTCAAAGCTGCAGCAAGCTATGATCACACCACTGTACTCCAGCCTGGGTGACAGAGCAAGACCCTGTCTCAAAAAAATAAAGTAAAATAAAATTGTATAAAATTATCTTCAGGCTGTATGTATAGGGTGCATATGTAACACAAATGAATTTCATGTTTGGACTTGGGTGCCATTCCCAAGATATCTCACTGTATATATGCAAATATTCCAAAATTCAGAAAAATCCAGAATCCAAAACACTTCTGGTCCCAAGCTTTTTGGATAAGGGATACTCAACTATATTCTGAGCTTCTCTATCACCCTTTCCCCTTGATCCCATGCTGCATTAACTGGAGTGTTTTTGTAGATAAATAAATACAAACAGTAATGAGGTAAAGATATCCATGGAAGACAATAATGAAAAGTATATAAAGGATATTGAAACTAGCTCTTAAACTTGTTTAATCCTCCTCCTCATCTATAAAATGAGATTAGACTGGATAACTCTAAGGCTCAGTCTAACATTCCATGACTCAAATGTTTCTTTATAACTAGATTCCTTTTGAGATAAAGCATCATGGTAAAATGGAGAAATGAGCTTTGGTGTAAGATATACCTCAAAACTACCATTTAGTAGCTCTAAGCCTTTGTTTCTTCATTTATAAAATGGGAATTAAACCCCTCTTCTTATGTTACTGCAAGGAGTATACAATAAGGCATATAAAACTGCCCAATATGTGTAAGACATTCAAATATTTGTTCCATTGCTTTTCTCTGCCCTGAGTATTGTTTTTCCACAGCCACGCTCTACATTTAATCCCAACTACTGCATGACCCACACACATACATGTCCTCTGTCAAAGATACAACCAATTATTTTTAATGAATTTCCTTAAGGGTGGTTTAAAAAAATACTTAGCAACATACAATGTAATACTCAGTAGCTGCGTTTGTTGATTCTAGGCTACTTCGTATACCTGAAATTTTTAATCATAAAATGTAGGTAAAGGGAAGCATATAAAAAATACTTTGTCATTCCATTTCAGTGTAAATCTCAACTGACTATCCCACTGTTGCAAGGAAGCCGACAGGACTTCTCCACTTTACTTTTTACACGGCACACACTGCTGTGTCCCCCTTCTGAATCATGTAAAGGTAACCAAGAATCCCACCCCATCAGTTCTGACCTGGTTAAACAAGTCAATAATGCTTTCCAGCATCTTAGCAGCTTTTCTTTTCTTATCTTCTAATTCTTCTGCTAGTTGTTTTATCTTCATTTCAACCGTTGTACTAAACAGTGCCTGCAGCAAAAGCATACAAAGTCAATCTCAAAACACTATCCAAGCCCCAGTCATAAGTACTATCATGCTAGCTAAACCATTTTTACCCTTAATCAATCTGGAGAAACCAAGGGGAAAAATAATGACAGGCTTATAATGCATGAAACTAGTAAAGATCAAATCAGAACCCAAAGGATATTACTAGGGGAAAACAAATTTCTTTGTGGATTATATAACTGGTTATCAAAATTTAAACAGATTACAAAGAAAACACCACCTTGACAATAGTTGAATACATATAATGAGTCTGTGTTTTCTTGTTAGCCAGCTAAATCAGTTCTGTGTAACCAGGTTACTTAAGACTCTGTATCTTTTTTACTTTGAAGGATAGAATTCATTGCAGTTAGTACAATTTTATTGTCCTAAACTTAAAGGCATGAGCTAGGCAAAATTAGAAAGAGGGTTGATCATATTTATCAAAGTATGGCAAATAGTGTCATGGATATTTATTACAATATTTGTATATCATGTTCCTTGAGATTATCATGTCATCTGGAAATGCCTTAGCCATCTTTTTATTGCCCTCAAGAGGCTCACCACTGAGGAGGATTAGCACACTATGCTCAACTACTTGATGAAATACATTTTTGATTTTTGTTCATAATAAAAAGTACAGGATTTTTTTTTTTTTTTTGAGACAAGGTCTTGTGCTATTACCCAGACTGTAGTACAGTGGCCCAATAATAGCTCACTGTAACCTCGAATACCTGGGCTCAAGTGATCCTCCTGCCTCAGCCTCCTGAATAGCTGGGACTACAGGTGTACACCACCATGCCCGGCTAATTTTTTTTTCCTGGTAGAGACAGGGTCTCACTATGTTGCCCAGACTGGTCTCAAACTCCTCGCCTCAAGCAATCCTCCTGCCTCAGCCTCCCAAAATGCTGGGATTACAGGCATGAGCCACCAATGCCACATTTGGTTACCTGCTTTTCTAAATGAAGTTTTACCGGAACACAGCCATACCCATTCATTTCTGCTATACCAGCAGAGTCAAGCAGTTGAAACGGAGACCTTATGACCTGCAAAGCCTAAAATATTTACTATCTGTTCTTTAAAAAATCATTTACCGGCCAGGCACAGTGGCTCACGCCTGTAATCCTAGCACTCTGGGAGGCCAAGGCGGGTGGATCATTTTGAGCTCAGGAGTTCTAGACCAGCCTGAGCAAGAGCAAAACCCTGTCTCTACTAAAAAATAGAAAGAAATTATATGGACAACTAAAAATATATATAGAAAAAATTAGCCGGGCATGGTGGCACATGCCTGTAGTCCCAGCGACTCGGGAGGCTGAGGCAAGAGGATTGCTTGAGCCCAGGAGTTTGAGGTTGCTGTGAGCTAGGCTGACGCCACGGCACTCTAGCCCGGGCAACAGAGTGAGACTCTGTCTCAAAAAAACAAACAAAAAATCATTTACCAATCTCTCCACTAGATCACTGAAATTGTATTTTCATTGCATCTTGTGGAAACTTACTATTTTTCCCCTTCTTATATTTATGTCCTCCAGAAGCCAACATTGAATTAATGAGAAAAATGATTTGGCCCAGATACAAATTTTCTGTTGGCCACCTCAAATCCACTTATGAAATGAGGTGAAGTATAAAAACATTTTTTAAAACTTCTAAACTTTATGAATCTAAAAACCACTTCATTATGCATAAAATGTGAATTTTACATTATATAAATTATATCTCAAAATTTTAAAAATATTCTGCCTGCCAAGAAAGCCATAAAAAACTTTTTATATGCTTATCGCTAATTACTTCAAACTCATTTCCAGTTGTTTATACTAATTCTTAACTTTCCAACACTTTTCAATTTACCACAGCTACTCAAGTTTTCTTTTTCCCACCAATGGTCAATTGAAGGAAAATGCACAATCTACTTAAAAGAAAATAAGAACTGCGTATTTTTTTAACATACTAAATTATTAACAAATTAATATATCTCTTCAAATGCAAAGAACAATCAT
Source organism: Varecia variegata (assembly GCA_028533085.1). Lineage (NCBI taxonomy): Eukaryota > Metazoa > Chordata > Mammalia > Primates > Lemuridae > Varecia > Varecia variegata. The sequence continues at coordinate 61,485,830 of CM052441.1, read as the reverse complement.
TACAATCTAAAAGAAAACAACAGTTTTATAACACATGAGGATATGTAAGTTAACCAACGAATCTTACCACCATCCAATCATTTCAACAACGTAGAGTACTACCTATTAGCTCCCAGATACAGAACTCCCATCATAAAAGTGCCAGCCACGGCAGCTGCAATTATGTAAGAGAACTTACGGTGCCATGCCCATTTGCTTCAAAATAAACTCCAATGTCAAACTCTTGAGCCTTGTGGTGCAAATGTTTTACACCAGTTTTAGTGCAATACACAGGTACCTATAACACACATTTAAAGAAACACAGCAGCAATTACTCAGGTGACAAATTTTTATTGTATTATATACTTGGTATCCCAGGGATATAACAAGTAGTAAAACCTACTGGAGCTTAGCCCTTGAGGAAGACAATTAGGCATTAAAACATAAAATGGGCAGTGTCCCATGAGACAGGGAAGGCACTATGGAAGCTCACAGCCAAGTGGAAAGCCAGTGAGAGAGATGGGGGGGTCTACTTTTCCACCATGAGAGATTACAAGTGGGCGCATGACATGATCTAACAGGTTTAGAAAGCTGAGTTTAGCTACAGTGTGGACAATGGCTTAGAGCAGAGGTCTGCAAACTTTTTCTGTAAAGGGCCAGATAGTAAATATTTTAGGCTTTCGGGCTAAATGGTCTCTGCCACAATTACTTAATTCTACCCTTATAGTATGAAAGCAGCCACAGACCATATATCAACAAATGAGCCTGGCTCTATTCCAATAAAACATTGTTTACAAACAGTGACAAACCTGTATTAGAAGGTTAAGAAACAGGGGATCAGTTAGGAGGTTTCTAAGACTAATCCTAGTAAGAAATTATGGTGGCTACACCAGCAACAGCGGGTAGGGAAATTCATGGATCGATCAGAACGAGATTTAAGAATGGCTAAGGAAAGACTGATAGGAGCAAAACTGCAAAACAGACATCAAGATCAGCATTTGACTGGATTTAGGAGACCTCAGGAATGGCAAGGGCTAAAAATATTTCATCTGTAAGAGTGTGGGTTGACAAGTAACCATCTCTGATACGCTTGGTTTCTTAAACAAGGTATTTTACCCATAAGAAAATTTTAAGACAGAAAATAAGAATTAAAATACTAAAACAATAACTCAAGTAGTGGGAAATAACCCAATCCCTGTGAAAGGCAGGCAACTGGGACACAGACGGAGTCCCCTGAATGAGGTTACTATAACCATACATTTAAATCAGGCCACAAAACTCACAGCCTCCAGATACGTTGTTTTGCCCACCTGCTATTTCTTTTTTAAAAAGTAAGAATTCACATGAAAATTCAGACTTCCAGCTTCCCTTGAAGACTGACTAGAGCTGGCGGCAGCTGGCCTGGGCACACTCTGCTGAGCCCTGGGCCACCTGTGCATTCACTCACCACCCTGTCCAGGTCCTGCAGGAATCTGACTTTGCAATTCCTGCTTTATATAGAATGAAGAGGTAACAAAAACTAGTTTAAAAAAAAAAAAAAGCCAGAATTTGAAATGAGATATACAAAAGTTGGAAAAATATTATACCAGTTAGAAAAAGAGTAAAGGCAAACAGGCTTCCCATTGTTTCCATGAACCCCACTCTCAGAGCAGTTCATGTGGTACAAAGGGTGGTCATCTGGGGGACGCTGGGGAAATAACTAGAAACAGAATCTCCTACCACCCCAGAAAACCTCTCCACGAAAAATGAGAGTAAGAAAACAGTTTTATTACCGAATAAGCTTAAGCTAGACTGTGAGGCAACTGCAGGCAGTGCACTAAGAGATTGCAAAGACAGAACTCTCACCCTTTGAAACAGTCAAAGCAGATTCATTCCATGCCATACATGTCCCCAAGATAAAAGATAACTAGTGACAAAGAGTCTCGCCTTGACCAGACTTTAGTCAGGCTCATGTAAGTCCAACTAGACCCCATCCTTAGGCGTGTCCTCCAAGAGCCCAATTTTAGCAAGAATCCTCACCCTGATACCTGATCACTCCTGATATCTCATCAAAGTCCTCATCTTCCACCACCCGCCAGGTAATACCTGATCACCCTGGCCTGCCTTCATCAAGAATGCTGTTAGGTCGGTTTAGCCAAAATATCCTTCCCTTCCCCTGATGTTCCCTCTCAGTAGTTTTCCATCTACTGACTCCTGCCCCCTACCCAAAACACACACACACACACACACCCGCTCCCTGGCTATGAAAACACACTTCTCCTTGCTGTATTCAGAGTTGAGCCAACCTCTCCCCCCGACTGCAAAACCCTGTCACAGTAGTCCCTGTACCTATCACAGCAGTCCTAAGTCTGCCTTACCACTGTAACAAGCGTCATGACTAATTTTCTCTTTAACACTAATCTTCAAATAAGAGGACCTGACAACTCCATTTGTGACACACAGTTTATCCTAAATTTACCTAGTAATTGCGATAGCCATCTGTGTTAGCTAATTGCCTTTATCCAAAGGAATAATAAAATTTCTCGTATCTCTATGATGGGTAGATAGTTACAATCTGGAGCCAGACACCTAAACTCTCATGAGACTGGGAGACAGGGGTGCTATCTTCCCTGATACTTACATTTTAAAATGGTGACTCTAGGCCCTTAAAGAAAAATATTCCTGGGCTGTAAAACTGGCTTATGTGGCCTTCAAGAAGATTTACATTCATTACAAAGGGACAGAGAAACAATTTACATGTTTTCTAAAGGAAATGCTCTAAGAAAAGATCGGGGGAGTCTCTCTCCCATTGGACATCAAGGACAATTACATTTTTTATTATTTTTTATTTCTCTTTACTCTTACATGGACAACAGCTCAGCTTAATGCGCTGCAGCATATTTACTTTTATGAGGACCATATTTTCCTCACAGAAACATTTTACAATTAAGAAACCGTCAGAAAAAGAAAACGGTTCAATACCTTCATAACTTCTTCAAGGTAACGCGTTGAACTTCCATTTGCATATGCAGTTTGTACAACACCAAAATTCAAACTTTCTCCAATCTAGACAAAAACAGTGATACTTAACATCAAAGGTATAGTCTACAGAAGCAAATTTAATCAGTTCTAAATTTAGGATAACAAAATCATCAGCCAGTTCAGCTGTGCCCTGTGCCTTAGTTTGTGCAATAAATGACTAAAAATTTACATGTATACCAGAAAAAAACCTAAAATACTTTTTTATTTTTTAGAGACCAGGTCTCACTCTGCGGGCCAGGCCAGAGTACAGTGGTGCGATCATAGCTCACCACAGCCTTGAACTCCTAGGCTCGAGTGAACCTCCTGCCTCAGCCTCCTGAGTAGCTGGGACTACAGGCATGCACCACCACCCATAGCTAAATTTTTTTATTTTTTGTAGAGACAAGTCTCATTATGTTGCTCAGGCTGGTCTTAAACTCCTGTCCTCAAGTGATCCTCCTGCCTTGGCCTCCCAAAGTGCTCAGATGACAGGCATAAGCCACCACGCCCAGCCCCTAAAATATTTCTGAGCACTATTTAAAGCAAATCTACAAGAAATCCTCTTTAAAGAAGCCTGTGATCTAATCTTTATCTCCTTAATTTTTTAATAAAAGTTTTTATTGAATTCTTAAAATATGCCTTTTCCAGATTTTATTTCCAATTACATCCTATACTTAAGGACAACCTGAAAGAGATTTCTAAAAGAGCAAAACAAAACAAATCTCACATTACTAAGTTATCATAATCATAGGAAATAAAGCTCTCAGATGATGAAATTTTCTGTTATAATTTGGGGCTCCAGGGAGTGATCGCAGAACTCTCATTAAAGTGTCAGTTATGAAGAAAGCAAAACTTCATAAATCTTCAAATCATAAAACTTAGCCAGTATAAGGAAGAAGAGTGCCTTTGGGTTCCAAAACCAATGCACCAATGTTGAAATAACTGGAATTACCATTTTTTTTTTTTAATTTTCTGGCCACAAATGTGAGGAATTTCTCATAAATTGTGCCCTTTCTTTCATTCAAATGACTGTTGGATATTTGGATATGGAACTATTTCACTAATAAGTCTTGTTTCACAGAGTAGCCAATCCCCCCACCATACCTCCAACAGGAGCTCCTTAAGGAAACTGCTAATCAACGTTGCTATCTTGTCTCCATCTACGAGATGAAAGTGACCATCTGCATCATGGTAGTAATAAACAATTCTGTCTGCGTCTCCATCAAAGGAACAGCATCTCTCATTGGACTTCATTTCCATTCCTAGCACACAGGATAATTTAAAATGCACTTCAATCTAAGAAATGGGAATACAACTCAATATAAAAAAGCTTTAGGTTTTTCTCTTAAAATTAGCCTTTCAAATAAAAATAAATGTCTTAATCTTTAAATAATGTGCAGTTTATTGGTGGTTTTTACAGGTCAAATTCTTTCATGGTAAAGTGAAAAACATTCAAAATCTATTTATGCTGAAACTTGCTATAATACTAAAAGAAAATTCCACTTTATAAGCCAGTTGGTTTGGCTAGAGAGGTTTTTTCCATACAGTTTTCTTTGAAAGGTACAGATATTTCTGGATGCAAGTTAGCTAGTACTGTGAACTCCCTCACATATATAAATAATAATCAGCATTAGATGAGGTATGTGCTTTAATTCTAATAGAAGTGATTTTTATTTGTTCACACTACCAACACAAGAAACACTGGTAATTAAGAGGAAAGAATTATAACCCGTGAGAGAGAACTGGTTTGTGAAATTTGCATAAGGTTACTGAAACCTCAGCAACTGCTGCATTGAATTTATTAGAAAATCTGGCTGTTCTGTAGCCATGACAGTGGCAGAGTGAAAACTCCAACATGAGTCAACTAAGTAGTGAAAGGCTTTTGTTGGGAATATGATCGTGAGGTTGACTAAAGGACACAAAGCAAGCTTCAGGAAAGCGAGGGCTGTGGTTTTATTCATACTATAGTCCCAGTGCCTAACAGTAGAGAGGAGGAGCTCAGTGTTTAGTGAATGGATAAATGAGCGACACAGAACTGAACTGCCAGTAAAGTAAATGTCAAAACAAGCAATTCAATGAAAAGGGGCTCAAATTGGTTGAATACACTGAAATGTTAAATGCTTACTACAGTGAGCCAGAATAACATGAATGAATGAGGCAACTAGATGATGAACTCTGTAGAGTTCTAGAATTAATGTCCTGTTTAAAGGAGGTGGCAGCTATTTGACTGCAGATTAATGCCATGTGTCAACAGACATTTTCTGACTTTGGTTAAAAGATGCCAGAGATTCCAATACATAAGAGAAATCAAAGAATTTTTGAACAGTGGCACAGAAACACACACACACATAGCAGACCAAACAAAGCACATCAAGCTGGGTTTGGTCCACAGGCTAATCATTTAAGATCTGTAATGCAGATAAATGCACAATACCTCTTAATACTACTAAAATCTGAAGAACAGTCTTCCTCTTTATCTTCCCAGCATGGAAAACACTGATTCTGCTGACAAGTATATGAGTTAACATTCTTTTCCATAGTGTTATCTAATTCAGGTAAGGTATCTAAAAACACCACTTATTATTTGCTATCCTTTAGATCAGTGGTTCTCAAAGAGTTATCCTCAGATTAGCACCATCAACAAACTGGCCTATGAACCTGACAGAAATGCAAATTTCTATCCTATGCAAAGCCAACCCCTGGCCTCCAGAATCAGAAACTCTGGAGTGGACCCAGGAATCTGTGTGCTAATAAGCTCTCCAGGTGATTGAGATGAGAACCATTGCTCTAGAATGCCACTTTCTGATTTTGCTTTCCCCACCTGACTTCCTACACACTATGAAGAGTGGTGTGACTCATAGGCAGAGAGAACACACCATGTTTTAAATGGCACTGACAAGTGGCAAGATTCCTAAATGTCTCAATGTTGCAAAGCCAGGACTAGCTGCACGATTCGTAGCTCACGTGGCCACCTCAGTTTGTAACTGAGATTGGCTTCCAAGGGCTCTAAAAACAAATGTTTACAGTGCTAGTACTACATACCCTGCGGAGGTTTCTGATGACTCTTCACAAAGTCAGCCCCACATAAATGATTGAGTTTCCCTTTGGTCCCATCATTAAACAGCTGGACTGACAGCCCCTGTGAGAAGTAGTGTTCCATTTCTCTTAGCTTCAGGGCCCCTATGCCATTTGCACAGTCCACCTTCAGTGATCTATAGTCATCTCCACTGCAGGAAGCCTTCAAAGGAAAAAGACATATGGAAGGAAAACTTCAAGTTATAGAAATAAAAGTGAAATATAAAGCTGTACACTTATGTGTATATGTGTAAACATCTTCTTTTACTTCAGCTAACTCATCTGTTTAAAGCAATTACAATTTTTAAAATTATAAAACACTAAAGTAAAATTTAAAAACACCTCAGACACTGGAACAGTTTCACTCATGGAGCAACTTATGGAAATAGAGCTTTATTAGAATTTAGCCTCAATTAAGCAGGGTCCCTTAAAAGTAATATTATAGTCTACATTACATGGCAGCCATTCAAATGTGGGAATGAGCATACAGACAAATGAGCAGTAATGGCATATGTCATTCTCTGCCTAGCATATAACATCACCAGGGAAATCTGGGCTTTTCCTAATTGTCAGTTTCCTCTCCCACCCATCCTCACCCAAAATACAAGTTTGATGACAGCAAGGGCTTTGTTCTGGTTAACTCTGCCTGGCAATGACATACACTCAACGTTTGTCAATCAAATGAATTACACGCCTCCATTCTCTCCAGGTTTAACAACCCAATATACATAGAAGACAATCCTCCTCAACCATAGATGCCTCAAGTACTAAATCAACAGCACCTACGTTAACTCTAAGACCAAATTCATCTGAATACTTGATACCCATAAGCAAGATCCCCGCATGGTTTCTCCCCCAGTGATCTCAGATTGTACCATGTGCCTTGCCAAGTAAATGCCAACATGCAGTTAGCAGGATACACAGACCAGAACCTTGCACCTGGAGCCCTAGAGAGATAAAAGAAATACGCTACATTTTTGGAAAAGGAAAGAGGTGGAGTGACAAACTATCTAAGATAAATTATTCAACTGATCACTGCTACTTTATTCATTTGTTTGAACTTCTAACCACGTTCAAGAGATTTTTCACCTGTTTGGTAAGTTCCAAAAAAGCCTTAGAGAGTTTCTGGTAGTAACCTTCTGTGGTTGCCTTTCCATACCGGCCACTGGTATTTCGGCAATACACCATGTAGTGCAGCTGAGGTGTTGTTAACAAGCCATAATCTGTCACAGAAATACAAAAAGCAATTCACCACATTTCTTAATTAAAAGTTTACATGCATTCATACTGTAGGAATTTTGGGGTGACAAATCCTCTTTTTATCATCTCCAACATCTCAGAAAACACAAAAATACTAACTTTCAAACTATCCAGATACACATATCTATTGAAATCATCACAACTACATGTCACATACTGAATTCTAAAATATTAACTACTATTATCAAAAAATGATCATTTAGTATAGACGGGTAAGAATGGAAATACGAAACAAAACAGAAAAGTAATAACTGAATTCTGTTTCCAGTAACATTGCAAACTACATAAGTCAGATGAATCATCCTCCTGAAAAACCACCAAAATTCTGGATGAAAGAGAAAAATCTTTTTAAAAAGAACTGCAGTGCTGACAAGTTACAGAATTTTCAGCCCAAAATCTATGGGAAGGCAGAGCCAGTTTTCCTGTGAGGACATTCCTCTAAACTAGAAATTGAGCTATAGTTTTCAGTGTAAAAAAGTCCACTCTGGTCTAAGATGGGGAACCCAGAAGAAGACCAGGCCCTCACGACGTTGAAACAACCCCAAAGGACTATATCTTCAGTGCAAGGGTTCTGATTCACCCCAAGTCACCACTCCCAGGACAGTTGTCTTGGCACTGAGCAGAGCAAAGCAGAGCAAAGGGGACAAGCCATTCCCAAAGAGCTGTCACCACAAGCACAGGCCCCTGCATGGATTTCCAGCCCAAATATACATAACAACAGGGGTATAAAATGACCTCGTCATAAACTAATTTAAAGTGGACTCATCCAAGTAGTGTCCCAGGTACCCGGCAAAAACAAACACTAAACTTTGCCACAGAAATATATCTTCATCATAAACCTCAAAAAAAAAAACCCCACAAATAATGTTCCATAAAAACCAAACAGCTTACAAGCATAGCTAAATATACAAGAAAAGCACCATGAGTAAGAAATAATGAAAAATGGATAGCAGAGATGGATTAATATCCAATAAGTAAATATTCAGTGACTATATCTGTCAATGGACTTGAAATTCAAACACAAGAATTTGTACTGGAGGCAAAAAAAAAAAAGGAGTCATTTTAAGCTTTTAAGCCCTGCAGTTATACAACAGAAATGGTAAGTTATAAAGGCAACCTTGGCTCTGGTATAAGGATGAGATGGAGGGAGGGGTTCAAAAAAGGTGGACGAGAGCTTAGACTAGTTTAAAGGAAATGTTTAAGAAAAGCAAACTGTTATTCCAAAAGGCTTCCTAAAGAAGAAAACAAAAAAATTTTGTGACCAATATCAAAATTATCAAATAAACATTTACTAAATGACAATTACACACACTCAATAAAAAGCATCAGCATCTATTCAACTGATCAGCTGAGAAACCTGGTATTTGTTCTTCAAAGATATGCTCTCACATCACACAAAAGCCTTTGAATTCAATATAAATTTTAATTATTTCCATTTTGCTTGGTATCATCCCTCTTGCATAAACTACTGCATATGCAATAAATAGTGGTCTAGCTGGTCTCTTTTCCTTTCTTAAAACCTTCCTTTCCCTTCTCTACACAACAGCCAGAGTGAGTGGCTTAAAATGAAAACGTGATCATATTATTCTCCTGCACAAAGCCCTTCAGTGGAGTCCCACTGCGTCTGGCCTAGAACCCGGTCCTTGCGTACCTCCCTAAGGTCTCTCGCTCACTTCCCCATGCTCCCCCACAGCCTCGTTAACCTTCCTTCATTGCCTGACGTACACTAAGCTGAGGAGAGAAATGAGGGAAAGGTTAAAAAAATTACTCTCAAATTGTTCTAGACTAAAACACTAGAAGAGTGCTGGTTCTAGAGACAGAACGAGAATGCTGAAAGGGTCAAGCATTCTGGGGAAAGAATACGATTTTGGGCGGGCCACCTAAGGGAAGACATCACTCAGACCAGTGTGTCACACACTGTGGTCAGTGGGGCACGGAATCTACTTAGTGAGACACAACCAGCATTTCTGCATCTTAAACGAAGAAGGCACATGTGGTAGGAGTGAGCCCTGCTTTACTGCAACTACTGTTTTAGTTACACACACAAGCACATACGCACAGGTCATGACACAAAATGGGCTTCGCACCATGGGTTGGGATACAGAGTGAAACAAAACAGACTGCTGGAGGGGTGTACATAACAGGTAGACAAAAATGTTTAATGAAGTAATAAATGAATGAAAAAAAGTAGCTGGAGAATTGGCAGTAGAGGTGACCATTGAGAAATCATGTAGAATGAAAGACAGAACCGAGGAACGCCCTTATCGAGAAACAGAAGAAGAGCCAGCAAAGATTAATAAGGAAGAGTAGAAGCCAGTAGAAGCTTAAAGAAAGAGTTTTAACAGTGTCGAAACCTATAAAGATGTCAACTGAAATGAAAACTTTAAAGCATAAATGTTCAAGTTATTTTTAGGTCACAGACCCCTCTGAGTATCTGACAAAAGCTATGTATCCTCTCCCTAGAAAAGTGCCAGCTGTGTAGACAACACTCCAACACTCTGCACATTGCCTGCAGCTTAACCAAACACTCCACAGGGCTTCCTGGGCCGCAGGTTAAGAGTCCCCACTTTTCAATAGTCACCAGACGTGGCGATCAGAAAGCAGATGAGTGTGGGGCAGACGTTTGTTTATTTCGTGGAGAGGTGAGGCTAGACGCTGACCTGCAGAAGGCTAAAGAATGAGGCGAAAATGAGGAAACAGAAGGTGAGCAGAGCCAGCTTTTAGACGAGGCCAGATTAACTATGAAGGAAGGGAAAACAGCGGAGTGGAGAGGAGGTTTCAAAGGTCAAGAGAAGATTTTTGTTTTAATGAGAAAGATCTCACACCAGGAAAATACTGACCTCAACGCACAGGGAGCCACTGCCTTCACGACAGCACAACCTACGTGAGAAGAGGAGCCTAGCCTCCATTTTGTTGTACTTAATTCTCTCTCATTTGATAAAACAGGAAGCACCTGTGCAAACCTGAAACCATGATTACACGTGGGCCAAAGACAGTTTCCATCACTATTTGACAGGTAACAGCTGATTCCACAGATGAGCAGCTATTAGGGAATACCTAATAGTGACAAAAGTTCCTCAAAATGAACATCTTCAAGTAACTTCAAAGGTTTTTATTTCAGGAAATTCTTTACTAAGGTAGAAAAAGTTGTATCAGATCAGCATTTCTTACCTATCATCTCCTGCAGGACTCCCACAGCTAAAACAAAATACGCCTGCCCAGAAACAATCTGGAAGGTCATTTTAAAAGTTGGTATTTTGTATCTGAGAGCTCATTTTTTAAACATTTTTTGTTCACCTCTATTTTCAAACTTTTCTAAATAAATATACATTCCTTTTGTAATCTTAAAAAATTTTTTCAAGATGAATTTACAACTCAAGACAACTACATACCATGGAATTGACCTCCTAAAACAGTCACGCCATCTATTACAGATTGCGAAAGTTTCTCACTGCTGGGCCTAGGAAAGAGAAGGAAGAAAATATATCCCATCCTCAAACCAACAGAGTTGCTGGTTCTGCAAGCAAATGCAGAAATTATGTGCTACAAATTTCAAAATAATAAGTTCATTGTATCTGAACTGAAAGCTATTAACTCTGAAAAGATACTGGTAAGTTATAAACATTTTCCAGTAGCCTTTCACAATCTATTTTTCCTGGAAAAACTCTTTTAAATGAATTTAGAAAATAGATATAAAGGATACCCTAAGTACACAATACCTAAATACCTTTCCAAATTTGACTATAGCAACCTATGTGTTAAGAGCAGTGACAATAAATACTGAAAGCACACAGTGTGCCTATACAGTACCGGCTATTAAACTACCAAGGATACAGAACCTATTTCCCATTTCATAAAGCCAGAACACATTATTTATCGACATGAAAATAAAGCAGGTCATTATAAAACTGCCTGGAAGAAAAACACGTTTTATCATTTAAATTAGTTAATAGGTAAGATCCAAATACACGCCAGATGGCTTTACTGTGGGATAATTTACTTCAAAATATAAGTCACTTGGCTAGTTCCACTACCTATAAAACTACAGTCAGCAGTACTTGGAAGACTCTCTGGTAACACAATAGAGGGTTAAAAAAAAAAACAGTCCCAGCCATTAGGAGATCAAGTAGAAACTTCCTTTTGAAAGAATCTCTGGATAAAACTAGATCTCATGCAAAAAAGAATCCTACTGTTTCAAGATACACTTTTAATGTAATATTTTACAAAAAAGATATGTTTTCATGAAGGAAGGCAAAAGCTGCAAAATATGACAAATATGTTCAAAATAATACAGATTGTTTTCCAGTGAACTCCAGCACGGGAAAATGATGTAAATATTTGAACCAATAGTAACACAGATTATCAAGTAAATCTTTAAAATAATGAGTTAAAATCATGTGTTCTGACTCTGTAGGGAAAAAAAAATACACCTACAGGAGGAGGGTGGGAGACATTTGTTAAGTGCCTCTCTTCTGCCAGGAAATAAGTATTTTGCATATATAATTTCATTTAATCCTCACAAAAACCCTGTGATAGGCCTTATCATCAACATTTTATACAGGAGGAAATGGAAGCTCCAAAAGTTAAGTAACCTGCCACAGTCATATAAGTGTTAGAATTGGAATTCAACCCAGAGTTGGACTCCAAAACCCAAGCTGTAAGGCCGGGCACAGTGGCTCACACCTGTAATCCTAGCACCTTGGGAGGCCCAGGTGGGAGGACTGCTTGAACTCAGGAGTTCGAGACCAGCTTGAGCAAAAGTGAGACCCTGTCTCTACTAAAAATAGAAAAAATTAGCTGGGCAACTAAAAATAAAAAAAAAAATTAGCCAGTCCTCCCAGCTACTAGGGAGGCTGAGGCAGGAGGATTGCTTAAGCCCAGGAGTTTGAGGTTGCTGTGAGCTAGGCTGACGCCACAGCATTCTAGCCCAGGCAACACAGTGAGACTCTGTTTCAAAAAAATAAATAACCCAAGCTGCAGTAGTGACTTAGCTTCTACATCTTACTAAAAAGGCCAGATAGGTGGAGAATTACCACACTCGGGGCAATTCCACTTTACTTAATTCTTTGCATTTGTCTTGGGTATTAAAACTGGTACATTTATCACACTCCCAAAGCTGCTTCCATCAGTAACTCTTGTCTTTACCTGGTATCTCTACCAATAACTACGAAGGCATCTTGCTGCAGATTCACAGCTTCTTTCTTGCTGATGTCAATAAGCACTCTCTGCATGTCCTGTTCTTCAGCATTTGCCAAACATGTAGCATGTTCCTCCCAGGATGGTGCCAACATTTCACCCAAAGGGTCAACCAATTTGACACCATTGTCTTCCTTAAAAGAAACACAAAGGAAGAGCTGAGGATGAGCTGAGGAGGCAGAACTCTGTGCATGTTTTTCTCCCAACAAAAGACAGTGATGGCAGAGCAGTTTCAATTGTTACCACCTGATACTAATACCAGAGCCTGGCCTAGGTGATTTTTTATATATTACCTCACTAAATCCTCATGACATACATATGGATCTAATAATCCTATTATTACACCAATCTTACTTTAAGAAAACTGAGATTCCAGAGACCTTTGGTAATTTTGATTATCATCATACAGCTAATAAGCGTCAGTGCTAATATTAAAACTTCAAGTCTAACTGACTCTTAAACCTAACAACCACCAGGCCACATTTGCTTTTTTAAAAGGCTGCCACCAGTGTATTCACTATTAATAACTGACTAGGGCACAACTGGAGCAGAATGAGGGTACCTAAAAATTCTTCTCACTATGACTCGGGACTCCAAGAACGTACTGGCCAGCTTGTCAACCAGTGAGTTGCACAGAAATTGAAAACTGGCTCCCAACTCTGTTCTGCTCAAATTCCTGGAAAGAAATAAAATGTAGCTCAGAGTGAATGTCAACTGAAAGAAACAGCTCAGAATTGTTTTGAGAAGTGTTTCGGGAACTAGCAATAAACACGGGGCTCTTCCTGCAAGTCATCAACCAATCAGGGCAACTAATACATTTAGACATTTGCATATTTACAGTGATCACACATGTAGAAGTTGGACAAGCAATGTCCTTGTTTGGGTTACAATCCTTCACTACATAGCTTTAACTTGCTGCTGATTGAGCTACAAAGGCAAAAATCTCATGCCCTAAGAATGAAATAGAAGCATATCATTCAGACCCTGTATTTGTGGGCTAAAGGCAATTCAGAATAGTTACGTTGTGTCAAAAGGATAGCCAAGCTATAGAAACAACCTAAGTGTCCATCAATGGATGAAGAAAATGTGATATATATACACAATGAAATATTATTCACCCTTAAAAAAGAAAGAAATCTTGCTATTTGCAATAACATGGATGAACCTGGAGTACATTTAAGTGAAATAAGCCACACACTCGAAAACAGATACCGCAGGCTCACTTATATGTGGAATCTAAACAAGTGGAACTCTTAGAGAGTAGAATGGTGCTTGCCAGCGGCTAGAAGGTGAGGGAAATGGGGAGATGCTGGTCAAAGGGTACAAATTTGCAGTTATAAAATGAATAAGTTCTGGAAGACTAGTGTACAGCATGGTGACGACAGTTAATAATGTATTATATATTTCAAATTTGTTGAGAGATTTTAAGGATTCTCACCACAAAAAAAAAAAAAAAGGTAACTACATGAGGTGATAGACCTTAATTAGCATGTCTGTGGTAATCATTTCACAATGTATACATATACCAAAACATGACACTGTACAACTTGAATATACACAGTTTTTGTCACTTCAACCTCAATAAAGCTGAAAAAATAATTGTGTCAAGACAAATACTTTGATTAAAATCTTAACTGTCACAAAGACCAGAACTATCCGGCCCCATCAATACCTGCCCAATGCTCAGTTGTGGATCCCTGGACCTACCTGTTTGGCTGTTCATTCCAAACAGGAAACTATTACCTAGCTATAAAAAAACCTGTCTGAAAAAAATCTCAAAATGTGTCTTTTCAAATGTTTAACCTTCCCCTACCCATCCCCGATGTCTTTAATCACTGCTAAATGAATAGAGGTAACACTTTTAAATTACTGATACTGTCTCAATTCAACTAACCTGGAAGGACATTCTGTTATTTCTCTAATATGGACACTCTCCAAAAAATGGCAGTCCCATTTTATTCTCTCCACACCCTCTAATGAGTCATGAGCTAAACGATCACTCCCTTAAAAAGCTGTTCCAAAGCTGAAGGCACATATAAATGCGAAAAGGCACACTCCTAGAATTAGAACTTGTACTTTGGATCAAACTGCTCAGACACCGGAGTTTGGTCTTGTAATATGGTTTTCTTTATCAGAGCACTAAACGAATTACCTCAGGATTGTGGGATGCTGTTACCATGACTCCTATCGTGGATTTAGTTTGCTTTGACCTCAGGACAGCTAATAATCCCATTCGAAACATGACATGATCAAGATGTTCTGCCTTTGTTCGAAATCCAGCAGTCCCATATTGAAGAATGAGTCCATTGGGCTTGGCATGGGATGCTGAGTGCTTTGTAACAGCACCTAAATCCATGTCTACAAAATTAAGAAATATTTTTTTTAAGCATAACACAAGAAATCTTTTAAGAAACATTTGCTTCAAAAACTACCACTCCAAACTAATAGGTCTGCTTCATTTTGAATCTCCCCAAAGAATCCTACATTTGAGAGAGCAAAGAGCAGTAGAATAAGTCCTGTGGGTTAGAATTACCTAGAAGATCCTGCCCAATGTGTATTGTCTGCTCCTGGGAAGACTTGGGGCAAAAATCAGGTTGTCCCCAACATATCCCCCATCTTAACTCCAGGACTATTCCTGAACCCAGGGTGAACTTAAAATGGTCCACTCTCAAACTAAAAGGAAGATTTTATACCTACATTCAGAGACTTCCATGGGATAAAAGATCATCTTATTTTACAAAAGAGAAAACTAAGTTAACATTTGGTAGCCAGTGATGGACTGAGGCCAAAGGTCAGATTCTTCAATTTTTTTTTCTCTCTTTTTTTTTTTTTTTTTTAGAGACAGAGTCTCACTCTGTCACCCAGGCTAGAGTACAGTGGCATTATCACAGCTTGCACTGTAACCTCGAACTCGTGGGTACACGTGATCCTCCTGCCTCAGCCTCCTGAGTAGCTAGGACTACAGGGGAGAGCCACCACACCTGGCTACTTCTTTTATTTTTATTTTTTTCTAGACACAGGATGCCACTATGTCGCCCAGGCTGGTTTCCAACTCCTGGCCTCAGGGGATCCTCCTGCCTCCTGAAACACCGGGATTACAGGTGTGAGCCGCATGAGCTGCGGGGGCTAGGCCCTAAAGGCAAATTCTTGAGAGGACTGAGACTATATACTCCCAAATATCTGGGAAATCTGCATGGTTCTTTTGCTATTTCTCCCAGGCTATAATAGAGACATACTCCCAAAAGAAAAAGCAAAGAGCAACACTTTCCTTTCCACACCTGCCCAAATCTTTTTCTATATTCATAAGGAGAATCAGGATAACCTTTTAAATTAAGCTCTGAAACCAGCAATATCTTCCTCCTAAGGAATGCCACCTTTTACCTTTAATTTTAGAACTCAAACATCAGCCTTTAGCCCACTAATACTCCTTTTTCTGGTATATTCCAATAAAGTGCAACTTGAAGTTTCTGACCTCAGTCAGCAGTGTACTCTCAGAGGCCCATATATTATGCATTTCCTGGGTCAATGAATTCCCAATTAGCCCAGAGATGAGGAGCAGTCCCACATTTACCAGCCTTACAATTTTATTTTATTGTCCTTCACTGCTTCAATGAACAAAAATTAAAGAAAATGGTGCAAAATGTTCGCTTTTGCCCAGTTGGAAAAAGCTGGCATTCAACAAGCTAATTTAGTTCAGGCCAAAGTGAGCAAATCTCTTTCACATGGATGAATACAGAACTGACCAGTGAGTAACGTATTATGATTATTCATAAGAGTGTAAACCAGTCCTGTCCTATTAAATCCAGAAAGTAAAAAAAATAAATAAATGAAAAAAAATCAGGATAACCTGCTATCACCCTTTGATGCGTTTTAGGTCCTAAAGCTACTTTCAATGGGTTTGCGAATGCATTTATTACAAGTATATTTGCCCAGTCCAAACAGTGTCCACTCTTAAAAAGTTTAAGAGTATGCCCCTTCTCTCCATTCAATCTTCAAACCTCCTTGGTTCCTCTATCAACCCCCGAATCACCGCACGACTGCTGGCACTCAAGCAGAAGTCCCCCCCAGGCCGGTGGACCCTCGGCCCCACCAGCCCGGCCCCGAGGTGCAGTGGCCTGGAGGCGTGTCAGGCGCGCGGTCCGTCGCCCGGTAGCTAGCCCGCCGGCTAGCCCGCCGGCTTCCCCCGAACCCCTGTCGCCGGAACGCCCCCTTCTCGCCCCAGTCCCGGGGCCCCCCTCACCTCGGCCAGGAGACGCCCCTTGCCTACACCGCGCGGACAGGCTCCCAGCCGCAACGCCAGACTCCAGCCCCCGGAGCCCGCAGACGTGGCCCTGCGTGGCTTCCGGCCCGTGGCCACGCCCCGCAGCCAATCGCGGCGGGGGAGGGTCCGCTGGCCCCGCCCCGGTCTCCCGCCGGGCACGCGCAGCTCGCGCCTGCGGAACTGCGGCTGCGGTTCTGAGCGGGCTCTGGGGCTGTGTCCATTGAATGACCAGGAAGGGTGAGGCCCTGGCGGTGGCCCTGGGGTTGGGGCCGAGGATCGCGGGCCCTCAGAGAACTACACCCGCGGAGACAGAGCCTCCGCCTCCAATTCTGGGCCTCGGGGGAGGCAGGTCCCCCGTTCCGGGAAGCGGCAGTTCCTAGCGGTCTCGGATGGGGGCGGGGGTGGGGAAACAGCCCGATTTGGGGCCTCGGACAGGGTGGCCTCGCCCACTGTGAGCGCCACAGGCTTCCCGCATCCCCTTCTCCACTGTAGAGCTCATCTCCCAAGCCTTTGAATCCGGGAAGCCTTCTCGGGCTGCTGCCAGCTCTCCGGTGCCCCCTCCCCCCCCCCAGCTCGTTATGAACGTCATTTTATTTATTTATCTCTAAGACAACTCCCCTCCCTCATTCTGGGCCCCTCAGGGCAGAGGCCAGGTGAATCCAAAACGTCGGGAGCCCGCGGATGCTACCCTGTCCCGTGTGGCTCCCGGGAGAGGTTGAAAGGCCCGCCCCGCAGGGGTCGGTGGCGACCGGCGTTGAGGGCGGCGGGGCCGTCGCGAGCCCAGAGCCTGAGGACCCGGAGCCCCAGGCCGCGGGCACTGCGGGCCTCCCTCGCCGCAGCGTCTGGCTCCTCCCAAGCCTGAGACCCGGGTGGGATCGAGACCCGGTCGCTGCCTTTCCCAGAATTGAGGCTTGCGGAGTGTCTGCAGGTGTTTGCCAACTACCTGTTGAAAGTGGATTCCCGGATTAGATCGGGAGGCAGGAGGGCTAGCAACCTGAATTTTAACGGAGTATTTTAGGGGATGTTATGCATACTATTAATAGATTTTAGAGTCAGGAAATAAAGCAGAAGAGTGTAAGTGTCCCGGTTTGTGCCCCTAGCTTTCGCTACGAAGCTTTCCTGCAGAATTGCTTCCACGTAGGGACCTTCAGGAAATTTCGTAGGACACCAGCTGGCATTGACAAACGTACTGTCCCTGGGCCTTTCCAGGTTTCCAGGCAGTTTGATTTCGAGACAACATGTCTGCTTCGGTGAAAGAAAGCCTTCAGCTTCAGCTGCTGGAGATGGAAATGCTGTTTTCTATGTTTCCTAACCAAGGAGAAGTAAAACTTGAAGATGTAAATGCCCTGACGAATATAAAGAGGTATTTGGAAGGCACAAGGGAGGCGCTGCCACCAAAAATCGAATTTGTGATTACGCTCCAGATTGAGGAGCCCAAGGTGGGTGCCTTGATTTGTTTTAACTGTTGCTAGGTACCCAGTTTTTAACTGAAACACCTGGAACATGAGCTTCCTGTCCAGGAAATAAATAGAAATATTCTAGGTGCATATTTCTTTTACTTGTTTGAAAGCCAAATATAAAATATGTGGGATGCTCCATAAATTGTCTTCAGTAAATATCCTGAATTTTATATAAATATACACACCTTTTTAACAAAATGCCTATTTTTTTACTTGAAACTATCTTGTAACCTTATATCACCATTATTATTTTGTTCACTCATCCAGTTTCTTACCAATCTAACTGTTGTAGTATAGACTACCTTTTATGTATGTCATGATTTTCACAAATCTAAAAATTGCCTATAACAAAACTGGCTTTTAAGGGGTGAGTGAATGTTTTTTTGATGGCACCATAACACAGAAAGCAAATACGGATACAAAATCTAAATACTAAAAATGAATTTACCTTCGTCTTCTGATCCGTTTATCTCCAGCAACATTAGCATAGCATAGGTTACACGTGGACTGGGCATTTGAGAACCACTGTTTTAGCTATTTCCTACTCATCCTTCAGTTGTCATTCCCTCAGAGGAGACTTCCTGGTTCCCCAGACTGGATTCTGTCCCGCTGGTTACACACTTCAATGGAACCCTCAACTTTTCCATGGTAATGCTTCTCACAATTGAAATTAAATACTTGCTATGTGTAATTATTTGTTTAATGTGTGTCTCCTTCACGAGGCCCTAGACTTCATGAAGGGCAGAAATAGTGTCTGGCTTCTTCACTTTATTGCAGCACAGGGCACTTGGCACATGTAGTTGTTCAATAAATATTTGAAAGAATGAATGTATAAATGGAAAGAATAGCATATGTACTTTGTACATAGCTGACACTTAGTAATAGCAATAACTATTTCACATCTCAGAATCATGTAGTTGCCATTGATAAACTCGCTTATGTGATTTTATGGTATTTAAATCTATTTGATTTTCATTTTAAGGTGAAAATTGATTTGCAAGTAACCATGCCTCACAGCTACCCCTATGTAGCATTGCAGCTGTTTGGACGGTCACCTGAGCTTGACAGACATCAGCAGCTACTTCTCAACAATGGTCTCACTTCTTATATAGGGACTTTTGATCCAGGTGAGCTCTGTGTATGTGCAGCAATCCAGTGGCTACAGGACAACAGTGCATCCTACTTCCTGAATAGAAAGCTCGTGTACGAACCATCTACACAAGCAAAGCCAGTCAAGAACACATTCCTCCGAATGTGGATCTACAGCCACCATATATATCAGCAGGACCTAAGGAAAAAGATTTTGGAAGTTGGGAAAAGGTTAGATGTGACTGGATTTTGCATGACAGGAAAGCCTGGGATAATCTGTGTGGAGGGTTTCAAAGAGCACTGTGAGGAGTTCTGGCACACAATTAGGTACCCTAATTGGAAGCATATTTCCTGTAAGCATGCTGAAAGCATGGAGACGGAAGGAAATGGCGAGGACCTGCGCCTTTTCCATTCTTTTGAGGAGTTACTCCTTGAGGCCCACGGTGACTATGGGTTAAGGAATGACTATCATATGAATCTGGGCCAATTCTTAGAATTTCTCAGAAAGCACAAAAGTGAGCATGTTTTTCAGATATTATTTGGTATTGAAAGCAAAAGTTCAGAGTCCTAGGAACCTATTAAGAAGCCTATGCTCGTAATTTCACTAAGTCAGTATTTCTGTTAATAAGACCAAAAAAAAAGGCCTGTGGCTATGTAGCTTCCTTGTGGGAAACCTAGCTCCAGAATTTTCACGTGGTAATGAATTTCAACTGATAATGAAACAAATAGGCCTTTTAACTTTATAACAGTGAAATTGTGATGTTATCTCTAGGTTCTTGTGTTAAATCATTTAAAAAACTTTCATTGTATATTAATAAAAACAATCTATTTAAACAGTGAGGCTGATTTGATTAAGGAAGAGTCCAAAGCCCACAATTAACATCAAAAATCAAACTGCAGTTATGAATTCATAAATGTGAATAACATTTCTCCCTTTCATGATGCTAGCACACAGGTGACACACCAACTTTCCTCTTTCATTGTTGAAAATGGACCTAAATCAAGTTTAAAATGAGAACAAAAAGAAAGCACGTGTTTACTTCACCTCTTTAACTATTTTGAGTACGTTCTTTTAGTAAAACTAGATCCTAACAGCCATGGCTGTTAGGAATCATAGAAATGAAGTCTCCAGAGTAATGAAGATGACACACAATTCTGTGTGTTCTGTAATGTTTATTTACATCAGTTGGTTAATGATACCAGGGATAATGATACCAATATTCTTAGTTCAATTTTTACCCATGAAAAATACATGGTTTCTTATCTACAAAGTGTTCCCCTGGTTTCATCCAACCTCTGCCTGTGTACCCGTATGCATTACTGAGCAGGGCAAGAGAGTGTTGAGAGGGGACCAGTGTGGATGGTTGTACCAGCACCTTACTGGGAACAAAATCTCAAATTCTACAGTTTGGTGATAAGTTATAGCCATCTCTTCTGAAAATTCCAAGCTCCACAGGCTTCAGCCTTTTTCAAAATAAGAGATTATTTTAATGATAAAAACCCCATTTAAGGTAGATATCCACCCTCCCCAAAAGTGTTTAGGAGTCTCATGTTTGCTAAGGGATGTCGTAAGCAGCCTCTGCAGCTTTCCCCGTGTCCATGGTCTGTCCTTAGCTACTGCTGCCCTTTCCGGGAAGCATTCCATTGTTGGGTCCAGGCACTTCCACTGATGCTGGTGCCTTGCTTCCCTCAGGATGCCAAAGCTGGATGCTGACATTTAGTAACAAGGACCCCTCACTCCACATTTGGTGACACATCCTGTTAGATGCCAGTGTTACCTGTTCCGGGGACCTTACAGAAGTTCTGATCAAACAGTGCCTTGTGGTTTTACGCTGAGCCTAGGATGCAGACACGTGTCCTTGGGCTAGGGAGAGGACATAACGGACCAGCAGACCCTGTGCCCATGAGGCTTTGGAACAGGGTCTACTTTGTCCCGCCTGCTTTCTTCTTAGCTCAGAATGAGTTTCCTCTCAGGGCACACTCAGACTGTCAAGCCAGGGGTCACTGTGGCCTGCCCTGCCAGATCATCCAGCTTGCCCATCCGTGTTTCCATCCTAGCCGTGGATGTGCTGGAACTCAAGCTGGGGCCTCACACTTAATGTATATACAAAGGGAAGAAATGTGACTTACACTGCCAAAGATTCATTTCTCAATGTTTACCAGGACTGAAAACAAAATATAGGAGTCATTTTCCTGCATAGCCTCCCGAAAGCTATCAATAAGTATAATTAACGTTCACAGGATTTTAGGACCTTAACAGATATAACTCCAATAAACTTTTTTCCTTTTAAATGAAACAATATGTGCCATCTACCTACCTCATAGAGGTTTGTTTCTATGATTAAATTAGCAAACGTAGCCACAGCAAGATAAGTGTAAAGAGCTAAAATACGGAACAAAAGTAGATGATTTACCTAACTCAAAGGAAATAGATTCTAGTTTATGAACTCTTTACTGTTTCTGGAGCTATTTCTGATGACAATTTCTCAGAACCTACTTCTACGTGCCCAATCTGAGCATTCATCAATACTTTTTTCCTATCAGGAGCACTAGTAATCGACATTTATTATGGGAGAAGTGTAGGTTTTATAGAAAAAAATTCAAAACTCAAAAAATATATATGATAATTCAAAACTCAGCTTTGTATGTGCAGAAGATTGCTGGTTGTGTTTGCACAGCCTGATAGGAGCACATACAACAACCCTCCTCCACACCCCACACACGTACACAGCGCTTACCTTGGGGGGCCCCCTTCTCTATACATTGGGGGGAGTTCCTGGGGAGATGCTTGTGAGCTCCTGCTGCTTAAATGCCTGGTGCCACCCTCATTTTTGGCTGTTCAGCACCTCCTTTGAGCTACCCAACATCTTCCCTTTTGTTCTTGGAAGTCAGAATCAGTCTCTATGGCTTATAACTTAAGAATCCTGATAACTGTGTATATTATATTTTTAAATGGTTATTTTTGAAGAGTGCTTCTTTATAAAAGTTTCAGTGTCTTTTTAAATTTTACTGAATTAAATCAAGCCTATCTTCAAGTGTGTTCTTTGCTCTTCATTCCTTATTGGTCTATTATGTGTTAAGCTAAGAGCGGAGGATGCTTGCACACTGAACTGGAGAGTGGGCCAGATGAGTTGGCGGACCATGACACGGGCCTCTCAAACATTCCTAAAACATTTTGGTATAAAGCCACAAATGTGTTGCCTGTGAACTCAAGTGGTCGTGTACGACTGCTTACACACACCATCCACCCCCCTCAGCACTGAGAAGGCCCTGAGATGTCTGAGTTCTTTATAGAACACTTTTGAACAAAACAATTGTCTTTCATTTGCTTTCATCTCAGGTAGCCCAGTAGTAAGTCAAAAGGAGAGTTTCTGAAGAGCGTGTGGTTTTCACTCGCAAGTCATAATCCTGATTTGCCACAGAAGCTCTGAGCCCTTTGGATCTCCCTCATAAGGTCCACGTGGTAGAACTAATTTCACTGCAGCCCAGACAGCTGGAGAGACCTTTCTTTCCAGGCCCAGGGCTTGGAAAGAAGCATTTGGATCAACCCATAAATGCAGGGCACACAAAATTTAAAGAAGCCCACCAAATAATGGGGGGCCTCTTTAGTCATAGGAGGAACAAAGTACCCAACTTGTTCCTTGCTATGGCGGGGACATCCCCACATGCACCAGACCCTGGGCCTCCACTAAACTTGCCTGAGCTGGCAGGCTCTGTGTTCTCATGGGGTTTAGCTTCCACCCTCTGGCATAATGTGTCTTACCAGGCATCAAGGGAATGAATGACTCCCACTCTCCAGGTCTTATTGGCATGTCATCATCAATGTATTGGGTCAGCATGCTGCCCTGCACAATGGTAAGGTGATCAAGGTCTGGTATCAAGAATTATATTCTGACATGGAGTCAGAGAGTTAATGTAATGCTGAAAAAAGACAATCTGGGCCGGGCGCGGTGGCTCATACCTGTAATCCTAGCACTCTGGGAGGCTGAGGCGGGAGGATCGTTTGAGCTCAGGAGTTCTAGACCAGCCTGAGCAAGAGCAAAACCCTGTCTCTACTAAAAAATAGAAAGAAATTATATGGACAACTAAAAATATATATAGAAAAAATTAGCCGGGCATGGTGGCACATGCCTGTAGTCCCAGCTACTCGGGAGGCTGAGGCAGGAGGATCGCTTGAGCCCAGGAGTTTGAGGTTGCTGTGAGCTAGGCTGACGCCACGGCACTCTAGCCTGGGCAACAGAGCAAGACTCTGACTCAAAAAAAAAAAAAAAAAAAGAAGACAATCTCTATTGCTGCTTATTGAGACAGAACAAACCACTTCAAGTGCTCTCTACTTCCTGGAATAAAGGAAAAACAAACAAACAAAAAAGCATTGACCAAATCAATAGCTAGCTACCTACTGATCTGCTCCAAGAAAGAGAACTTAACTGACAGCAGCTGTGATTGGAATCGCCATCAGATTAAATTTCTGAGTATGTGTGGTCATTCTTAGAGACCCATCTGTCTACTCCTACACATGCCAAAGGTCATGTTAAATCACAATGTGATAAGAACCACACTCCTGCTTCTTTTAAAGCTTTCAGTGGTGGGACTCATCTCTCCAAATCTCTTGGTACTTCCTAATAGAATAACCATTTATTTATGGATTAGGGATCCAGTGTGCAGATATCGCCATAGAAGACAGAGAAATCAATTCTAACTCTTCACTGGGAAAATACCTGGAGGGTGGGTTCATTCCTATAGCATACACTTTGTCCCACAGACCACAATGGTTCCCAGACCCCAGAAATTTATATTTGTTCAGAGCTATTCCCAGATGACTTCCAAAAGGCCTAGCAGTTTCCCTTCTGCAGTGCAAGAAAGAAAGATTTTGGAAACGTACAATATTATTACAGAGTTCTTCATCTTAGGCGTTTTTCATATGTGTGTGTGGCAATTTGGTGACACTCTGTCTTGGTGGCTGCAGGCAGGCTTTTCTGCTGTTGTTACACATATCAAGTAGGGCCTACGTGGGTTGCCCACGTATTTGGTCCCAAGCCAGGCTGTATTCAGCAGGTATGTATTGCTTTTTTTACAATGCTATCCATTTTCCTCAGCCAGTATCTATGCTGCCTGGCTAATTTTTTGAACATCATTTCGGGCCAGGAGGCCCTGTGATTAACTCCCCACCACCAAAGATTTCTGTGGAACAAACTATTCTGACCGCATCGGGCCTGCCCCTATTATGACTGTTTCCACCTTGTCTCCAGTTAATTGCTACATAGTGCTGCTGGCAAGCCTCTACCAACCTCAAGATTCCGGTGTCTCCATTGAAAGGAGGAACACTTGTTACCACAGCGTTTCCCACAAGCCGTCCCAGCTCACAGAGAAGAGTGAATGCTTTTCCTGGATGCTGGTGTTTCCCTCACGGATATTATTTATCGAGGTCTTAGTGGGAGGAGGGTCATCGATAGGCCCTCTCGGGAGATTTAGGGGATTGCTAGGATAGTCAGAGCGCATACAACAAAGCCACACAACATTCCTGTCTTTGTAAATCTTTGAAATCCTTTACATTATTTCAAAGCATGTTTGCATTCCCAGTTTCCTTGAATGTGGGTTAGTACTAAGTCCATGTTTCACTCACCTGTCTGAACCAACAAGGAGAAACACTTCCAGCTGCTCGAGGCCGCACCCTGGATCCGCAGTCTGTGGCACGTGTACCTGTGTCAGTCCGTACTGCCCAGGCCAAAATTACATTTCTCCTTCCTTAGTATGACGTTCCCAGAATCCCATACGCTTTTTTCTTGGGTTTTTGCCAGTATATACGAACAAAGTCTAGAATTTTTTTGACCTGAGTCTTCTCCTTTGTTTGACTTGTTAATTCCACCACAGCCCCTCTTGGTGCTGGAATCCGATTTTATGTGTGTAGAGACAATGAGAAAAATGTGGGAGAAGCACAAGGTAAATTGGTTTCCTTTTACAAGGTAATTATTACCTCAGGTGAAGTCATTACAGGATCTTCAAGCAAGGCAGTAGCAACCTCTTTAGATAGGAAGAGCTCTTGCTTTGATTAGCAAGAAAAGACATGTCAACTATCCTCGTTTTCCTGGGACTGAGGGGTTTCCTGGGACTTAGAACTTTCACTTCTCAAACTTGGACTATTGTTCACCCTAGTTTAGGATATCATCAGTCCTCCAAATCCCCCTCCCCATAGACCCCCATTCCAAATCAAGGTCCTACTGTTTCTTGGTCAGTATTCTAATTTTTACATAAGAGGCCTGGTGAGGATGTGAATTCAACTCACGGTATAATTGGGCAACCAGCAGGATTAAGTATGACCTTGGTTTTCAATTATTTCAGCCTTACAGCTAGTGAGAGAGAAGAGATTTCTTTCAGCAAAAACATAGGAAATTTTCTAGTTTTTAGACTGTGCCTTGAGCTGAGAATTTAAGCCTCGAGCCTAAATTATTTCTCTTTTCATATCCATCTCCTCTAGAAACAACTACCCCATCCCAGAGTCCTGGAATTTCTTACCCTCTATGCTGTTTCATGGCAGCAGTAATTTGATCCACCAAAATCTCCCTTTCCTTAGATAATGCATCCCATGTGTGTTTTACCTCATGGTTGTGTTTATGAGGTCCCAAACATATTTTGTTACATTAATTTTTATTAACTTTTTATTTCTATCATTCGTATTTAGGCCTTTAATCCATTCGGAGTCTACCTTTTCATATAGTGTAAGGTAGGGTTCCAGTTTTAATTTTCTCCATGCTGTCAGTGTTTCCAGTCCTTTTACTAACATTCTATTCTTTATTGAATTTTGTGCTGCCTTTGTAACTCATATATTCTTGTGAGTTTCCTATTCTCTTCCATTGTTCTATAGGTTCTCATGACTTCATGTATATGTAAGTACGTGTCTATAAGTAGAGTAATTCCCCTCTTGGCTTGGGTAATTATTTCTCAATTATGGAGAGAAGTCAGTTAAAATATCCAGCTACTAATATTATTGTGAATTTGTGTATTTCACCATTTATTTCTGTCAATTTTTTTCACGTATTTTGAGGCCATTTTATTAAGAGCATAGACAGAATTATGTCTTTTAACGATTGACCTTTTTAAAACACTCTCTCTGGTAATATGCCTTGCCTTGAAGTCTACTTGTCTGATATTAATAGAGTCACACCAAACTGAGCTTACACTTTGTATAAATTATCTTTTCCCATCCTTTTTTTACTTCCAACTTTTTTTGTGTCATTATATTAAACATGTCTCTTATAAACAGCATATACTTGAATCTTTTTTTAAAAAGACAATCTGACAATTTTTGCTGTCAAGTTGGACTGTTTAGTTCACTTGCATTTAACATAATGACCACTAAAGTTGGGTTTAAGTCTACCATCCTGCTGTTTGTTTTCTATTTATCCCAGGCATGAAGCTGTTAATTTATGTTCTTTGTTCCTCCTTTATCCTTCTTTTGGATTAATCAAGTATTTTTAAATGATTACATTTTATTTCCTCTACTAGCTTTTTAACTACATCTTTTTGTATTATTTTTAGGGTTACCTTGGGTGTTACAATATGCCTCCTTAATTTATTACAATATTCCTTGAATTACTGCAATATACCTTAAATTGTAAGGTTTGTAGATTGTTCATAAAGTGATACATTACTTGCTACAGTTATTCCTTGAATTAATAATAAACCACTTTCTGAATAATGTACAAACCATACAACAATATAATTGCATTAATCCCCCTTCTATCCTTTGTCCTACTCTTGCTGTATATTTTATTTCTACATATAAACCCCACATACAACTTTGAGAGGCTGAGGTGGGAGCAGCACTTCAAGCCAGAAGTTCGAGACCAGCCTAGGCAACGTAGGAAGACTTCTATCTCTACCCAAAATTTTTCAAAAATTAGCTGAGTGTGGTGGCGCATGCCTGTAGTCCTAGCTATGCAGAAGGCTGAACCAGAAGGATCACTTGAGCCCAGGAGTTTGAGGTTGCAGTGAGCTATGATTGTGCCACTGCATCCTAGCCCAAGTGACAGAGTGAGATCCTATGTCAAAAAAAAAAAAAAACCCACATACATTATTGTTTGTATCAAACAGTCAATAGTCTCAAATGATTTTTAAAATAGTGTATTTCTCATACATTTACCCTTTCCAGTGCTTATGGTTTCTTCCCATGTGCTTCCATCTGAGATTATTTTCCCTCAGCCTGAATAACTACTTCCCTTAGTATTTGTAGTAGTGTAGATCTGCAGGTCGTAAATTATCTCAGCTTTTATTTTGCCTTAATTTCTGAAGGATATCTTCTCTGTGTATAGAACTCTTTCTAACAAAATTTTATTTTTATTTAATTTTTTTTGCGACAGAGTCTTGCTCTGTTGCCCCGGGTCGAATGCAGTGGTATCATCGTAGCTCACTGCAACCTCTAACTCCGGGGTTTGAGCAATCTTCCTGCCTCAGGCTCCTGAGTAGCTGGAACTACAGGCACCACCACAACGCCAGGCTAATTTTTCTATTTTTAGTAGAGACAGGGTCTCGCTCTTGTTCAGGCTGGTCTTGAACTCCTGACCTCAAGTGATCCTCCCACCTCAGTCTCCCAGAGTGCTAGGATTACAGGTGTGAGCCATCATGCCCAGCCTGTGTATAGAACTCTTAAGTTTTATTCTTTCAGCACCTTAAAGATGTCTTTGCATCATCTTTCATTTTTTCTGCTGAGAAGTTTGCCATCATTCTTATTGTTGTACTTCCAAAGGAATGGTGTGTGTCTGTTTTCTTTGACTGCTTTTAAGATTTTTCTCTTTATTTTTGGTTTTCAGCAATTTGATTATGATATTCCTAGGTATGGCTTTCTTTGTGATGATCTTGCTCCAGGCTTGCTGGCTCTGAATCTGTCAGTTGATGTTTTTCATTAATTTGAGAAAATTCTTTGCCATCATCTCTTCAAACAGTTGTTATACTCCAGTATCTCTCTTCTCTCCTTCCGGCACTCAATAGCACATATATTAGACCATTTCATTCTGGGCAACATCTTTCTTTCTCTTTCTCTCTCTCTCCTTTTTTTTTCTCTGCTTTTTTTCTATCTATGCTTCAATTTGGATCATTTCTAATGACCTGCCTTTGAGGCCATTCATCTTTTTTTCTGCTGCCTCCAGTCGGCTAAGCTCATCCAATAAATTCTTAATGTCAGATATTTTATTATTTTAGATCTAGAATGTACATTTAATTCTTTAGATATCATATTTTTTGATAAGGTCATCCATCTTCTTTTCCATTTTTTTCCTCTAGTTTTATTAACATTACTGTAAAAGTTATTTTCAAATCCTGTGTGATAATGCATCAGGGTAATCTCTCAGTTGACTTGTTCTGATTATTTTTTCCTCCTGATTAGGGGTCACATTTTCCTGCTTGTACAGGCAGTCCCCGGGTCACAGACAACCCGACTATAAACAGGCTCCCAAACCTCCTAAGGATAATTTGTAATTAAATTAATAATTCAGGAACTAGCTGCTTCTGTGCATGTAAACAAATTAATGGCATAAGTAATTCATTGGTGCAGCATCTTTGCACTAGTGGCTAGTCTTATAGATAGAGAAGTAGCTGATAGAACATGAAGAATCAGAAGAGCCAGAGCCAAGAAAGTTTATGACAAAATAATTAGCTGAAGCTTTTCATCTCATTGAAGCAGTGTGCTAAGCTCGAGGAGCAAGAGCCTCACATTGAGCGGTTTACAAAGGCTTACTGTGCAGTGAGAACATAGCTGCTACAAGGCCACTTATGAAGAAAAAAAAAAACATTGTGCAAACAACCCTAGATACCTAGAAACTGACTTCAGTGGTAAGCGCCCTTCCTTCATCAATGGAATTAAATCCTGATTCTCCAGCACCAACTGCATCCTCTCCAGCACCATCTCCATCATCTTCCGATTAATGTTAGCTACCTCTTGCCTCAAACTGCCCCTGCCAGGAGGCAGGACACTGATGCAACATTAGTTGAGTGTTAACCTTTAATATTCTTTTTTAAAGTGTCTCCCATCTCCCATCTAAACTTTTTGTATGAGTTTGTTTTTATGTTCTGTATGTTTGAGTTAAAAGAAAGCACAATAGTTTCTATAACTTATTATTATAGTACAGGGGGATATTATTATTACTACAGTATTGTACTGTATTATTATTTCCACATGAGCCAGTATTGTACTGTTATTTTTATTACCTTATATGTGCTGTTCATCAGGGATCTGAGTTACATACAAATCCGACCTAAAGATGCTCTCGGGAATGTATCTCATCCATAACCTGGGGACCACCTGTGTGTGTGTGTGTGTGTGTGTGTGTGTATACATATATATTTTTTTTCCTTTTTGGTTGTATACTGAATATTTTTTGTTTGTCTTTTTAGAGATGGGGTCTCGCTATGCTGCCCAGGCTAGATTTGAACTCCGGGGCTCACATGATCCTTCTGCCTCAGCCTCCCGAGTAGCTGGGACTATAGGGTGCACAACACCTGTACAGATAATGTTGTGTTCACCAAATCTGTTTCATTTTATAGTCCTGGCATCACAGAAAGACAATATATATCTCAGTTTCTCTTGCTGTACCATTGGAGCTGCTGAGTGTGTCTTAGCCAGTGGAATGTAGGTATAAATGACTTGTCCACAAACCCCTCTCCATAATCCTCTATTTTTTTTTTTTTTTTTGTCTTTTTGGTGACTTTGAAGGCCACATGATAAAGACGGCAGCATCACAAAATGGAAGGATCCACCCTCCCAACTGAATGCATTAGACAATGGTATTAGCAAGCATTATGCTTTCATTGTGTGAGCCTTGACATTTTGGGGTTGTAGCAGCAGTTAGCCTAGCCTGGCCTACATAAGACTGCATTGAATTTATGAATTATTTCTAGGGAGAAATAACAACTTTATAACATTAAGAGACACTCTAATCAAGAGCATAATTTATGCATTCATATCTATTTTATCTTTTAATATAATTAAAATTTTTTCTTCATAGGATTATCATTTCATTTGTATTAGTATTTTAAGTTGTAACTTCTTTTGCCTATAATTTCTTATCAATTATTACAGGTATAGAGAAATGCTGCTGATTTTTGAAGATAATTTTTCATATGGCAAACTTGAATTCTCTTATTAGCTCTAATCGTTGGTAATACTGCTGGTTGTGTATGCTGATGTTACTGGAAAACTGGCAGTATTATCTCTTCCCGGCCAATTCTTACACCTCTTATTTCTTCTTCTTCCCCATAGTTTTGTCTATGACTTCCAGTTAGTTTATCTTAAACAGTAAGAATTTCAGACTGCCTTATTTTGTTCCTGATCTTTAAAGGAATGAATCAAACATTTCCCTAGAGTATAATAACCACGGTAAGGAAATCTTCCATTCCTAGTTTGCTAAGAGTTTTACAAAACTGATAAATGTTAAAGTCAAATACTTTCCCTGCATCTATGGAGATGAATATACGATTTTCTTCCTTTATTCTATTAATATGACTTATGATGATAGATTTTCTGAGAGTGAAGTCCCTGCATTCCAAGATAAGCTCTACTTGATCATGATATATGTTTTTAAATACATTATTGGATTTGGTTAACTGATGCTTTGAGATTTTTACATCTATGTTTATAAATGAAATAGGTCTATAATTTTTTTGTTTTCAGTTCTTCGTATGTTTTACTCTTTCCTGCTTTGGGATATTTGCACACACTTTCATCCTTGCCTGAAACACTTCTCTCTCCCAAACTACCACCACCCCCACCACCAGCACACACCCCACCTGGCTAGTTCCTACTTACTCTTTACCCTTCAGGTTACTGCTTTAAATATCTTCTCTTCCCAGACCTCTCCCGCTTACATACAATTTATTCCTTCTGTATTTCCCAGTAGCATTTTATATTTCCTCTGTTAACAGCAAAGTGGGAATGCTATAAAAATTGTTAAATAATACATTTTCTTGTTCTAGGGCTATGCTCCCTTCCTCAGTTGCATGACTAGCATATTTTTTTTTTAATGTACTTCATTGAGGCATTATTTACCAAGGTATTTTTGAATAAACATTTCCCATAGACTTAGACTTCACTTGTTTCATGGAAATGCAGTATTACAGCTATTGGTATATAACTGTCTCTTCTAGGCTTGCACTGCCCAGTATGGTGGTCACCAGCCACATGTGGCTGTCGAGCACTTGTGGGTAGTCTGAACTGAATGGAAATGTAAGTATAAAATATGTACTGGATTTTGAAGACTTAGTATGAACAAAATAATGTAAAATATCTCACTCACAATTTTATATTGATTACATGTTGAAATGGTAATGTTTTGGATATATTGGTTTAAATAAAATATATTATTAACATGAATCCCACCTGTTTGTTTTTTTTTTATGAAGCTATTAGAAAATTTAAAATCACACAGGACAGTGCTATTCTGGGCTGTGGCCTAGTGAAAGAAGAACAGACCATAAAGAAAGATAAACATGGATTTAAAGCCTACCTCCTTCATTTATGAGCTCTGTAGACTTGGCAAGTTCCTTAAAATACAAACTTCATAAGGAAATTGTGGGGTTTGCATTAAATTAAAATAATATATGTACAATACTTGACACTGGGTAAGTAACTATCTAATGCTT
Organism: Varecia variegata; assembly: GCA_028533085.1. Classification (NCBI taxonomy): domain Eukaryota; kingdom Metazoa; phylum Chordata; class Mammalia; order Primates; family Lemuridae; genus Varecia; species Varecia variegata. Next base: position 61,453,880 of record CM052441.1, on the reverse strand, counting down.
GTTTCATTATCTTTCCCTAAGGACAAGGAAAGTAGCTCTCACATCATAGCGTCCAGTGTATATGATTACGTTTGTGTTGAATGAAGTTCATGCTGAAATTAGAAGTTATTAGAATAGTTTACAAATTCATAACTTTGTTGTATGACCCCCCAAGACCCAGCATTACAATGAATCCATATGTTAAGAAAGACA
>CM052441.1:61437378-61453188 GCA_028533085.1 Varecia variegata | reverse complement strand
GGGAAATAAAAGGTGCTTTTAGGAGGGATCTCTAAGGACCAAGGTGATGAGAGCTTTACTCTGTAAGATGTAACAATGACAAAAGAATATTAAAATCTAAGGCTGCACAAGGCATTGTAAACAGCAGTGATCTTTCTTAGAAATGTTAGAATCCAGTTGCACAAATATAATCTAGGATTAGAATAAAAGTACCTGAGAAGTTATCTTTCTCTAGGCAACAAAGTAGTGTTGTTTCTATTTAGCAAAAGTTCATCTATGCCTAAGTTCATTTCTATCTTTATAAAAAAAAAAGAAGTAGATTTTGACAAAATGGTCAACAAAAGAATTATGGGTTTTAATGTGATAATATCAATTTGTTACTAATTTTGGTCTTCCCATTAGTTTCCTCTGTAAAAATGATGAGTTTCTCAGTAGTAGGTACAATAGCTTTTAAGGAGAACTTGGGCAGAATAATTAAAATAGAAACCATAAATAACCAGAAGGCAAATGAAGCAAAATTGTCTAGTATGATATTTATCCTAATTTGTATCAATATTCTTCCATAAATTTTAGATTGTTAAAGTAAAATTATCTTAATCTAAGCATATTATGAACCATTACAAAAGATTCGAACCTTTAAAAATTATGAAAGATTTCAAGATCTCATTGATACAGTTAGAAATGTTGGCTATTATCCTGCTGGTCAACTTCGGTCTGTACTTTCTGGGCCTCTTTGGGCCAAGAATAACAATCAGGTAGAATCTGGTCATAATCAGCACTGTACATCTGACAGCGGACAAACGCTTCTTTGTTTTGTGGTTCAGGATAAACCGTGGCCGTGTTTTCTTGGTATGCATCTTTGACAATCTAGATATAAAAAGAGAATATTATCGCAATGAATAGAAGTGAGGGTGAACTCCATGTCAGTAGAAGCTTTATTCATTTCAAAAAATTATAATTTATATCTTGTTTTCCAGACAAAAAATAAGTATTATAATAAAAGCACATAAAACCAATAAAGATATAAAATGAAAATGCTATATAAACCATATAAAAAAAGACGGGGGGGAAATGATACCAGCAGCTAAGGACAGTGTGACTAGTGGAGGTTTATTCATGTATGATCACACCAGGATTTCTCAGAGAAGACAGTGTGGACATGACCTGACTTGATAATTAACTTCAACTAAGAATAGTCCCGCTAAGCTTGAACCTTGAATTTTCAAGAATCCCTATTCTGACCACGGCCTCCCACAAAATCTCTTCCTTTATCCCAGGTCTCTGGACCCTGCTCCCCTAACCAGCTGGACTCCGCAGCCAGGACGAGTGCTCCTTGCCAGCGTCACAGAGCTCTCACCTCCACGTCTGTGTTACCGGCACAATTAGAGTCCCTTGTCTGGGGACCCCTCAGTGCTGGCTTTCTCCCTCCATGGCTGTCCATCCTAGAACCATGTGTGAGTTTTCTGTGGTGTCCAGCTTTTCCTAACCTGCATGTTAAACTTTTGTCCCTTTTTAAAAAACTTTCTCATAGTTCCCAAAAGGCGATTCCAAACCTTCCCAGTCTTCATCTTAAAGTCTCCATTTGATTCTCATGACTCTACTGAGAAAATTCCAACTGCTCAGAGAAAACAATTTTAGTTTCCCTTCTCACCAACTCAAACTGTCTCCTTTGTATCCTCGTACATCCTCTCTTCCCCTAGTTTCTTTGAAAAAAATGGATTCTTCTTATCAAAGTCAATCACTCCATATGTGCTATTTCTTTTATACCAGTTCTATAAAACAATCACTGAGGAGCTATTTATATGACTGATTTATTTGGGTAGATCTGATTTTGAAGAATAAGAATATTAGAATGATTAAGTATCTCTTCTCAATGTAAAATTATGCATTTATGAACATTTATGGTTACAAATACTGTGTATTACGAAGAAATGTCGATGAAAAAGCAAGAAACAAAAGTATGTATACACCATATTTATAATATAATAATGTTAGAAAATAAAGCAAACAAAAAAACTCAATGGAAAAATAATAATAATGCTTATATTAGAAAAGTAGAATATTTGTTATTTTCCTTTTCTCTCTTTTCCTAAGTGCCCTTAATGTGGAATTATTACTTTTTAAACAGCTTTATTGAGGTATAATTCACACAAAATTCAACAATTTTAAGCGTACAATTAAATTTATTTTTGTAAATTTATTGAGTTGTGAGACCATTACCACATTCAGTTTTAGAACATTTCCATCATCCCAAAAAGATCTATTGTGCCTGTTTGCAATGGCTGTATTAACTGTATAATAAAACACGTTGTTTCACTACTGACATAGACTATGTGGAAATTCATCTCCTCTTTCTGCTCCCAGGCATATAACAGTAATGATCTTTGAAATCTTTATTCTCGCCTTATCAATGCAAAATTCCCTCCAAGAGTGGCTTATATTTTATTGCTTTCCCAATTCTCCCTGACTTCTTAACCTCTTGCACCTCTTGAAATTGCTTTTGTAATCTGATAACTTTCTAAGTACTAAATAAAAGTCTTCATCTGTTTTTCTCTCCAGGATTTGGTTCTGTTGATCACAACTTCCCCTCCCAGCCTGAAATCGTCTCTTCTCTAATTTCTGACATGCTGCTCATCTCTGAGTCTCTTAAAATCCTGACCACTTCTCTTCGTAACTGGCTTCTTTTCTCTCTCTTCCAGACAGAGCAATACACTATATTCTATCCTCAGTTTTCTTTCCTTGCTATACTTGCTGTCTTGGCAACCCCAACCACTCCTAGATCTTTGCCTGTTACCCCAGATCTGCAAATGACTCCCAGATCTTTATGCCCAGCCTTTCTTTAAGTTTCAGTCATTTCCATCTACTTGTTATATTTGTACATTTGATGTGCCGTTGATACCTCAAATTTGCAGTCTATTTATATCGTTTTCCTCCCCAAAAGTTGGTTCTTTGTTTTAATTTCCCAACTTCTGTCTCTGCACTCGGTATTCTTCCATTATTCTATATGTAATATCTGAATCTTTCTGTACTCCCTTCTGATGTCTCCTGATTTCTTACTTTTTCCTCTAATCATATTCTCCTTTTCATTTAAATCTTCAAAATGAATCAAAATGATATTATGCTGTTCAGTATATTAATAGCTCAAACTAGTTACAAGCTAGTAGATACATATGAGGAGAAAATATGAGCATACTCTTTCATAGATAACCAAGCAGATTATTATCTTAAGTTTTTGAAGGATTACTTGTTTTTTTGAAGAATATACATTCAATCAGCAAGACAAATAATGATATATGAATCTTCAATAATGTTGTTTAGGTAAACTTGCTAATAGCTGAAACTAGTGGTTTTCAACCAGGAGCAATGTGGCCCCCAAGGAGACACTTGGCAACGTCTGGGAACATTTTTGGTTGCCACAACTGTGTGGATGCTACTGACATCTAGTGGGCAGAGGCCAGGAATGCTGCTAAACGTTGCACAATGCCCAGGACAGCCCTCACAACGGTTATCTAGCCAAAATGCCAACGTGCTGAGGTAGAGAAACCCCAGTTTAAACGGATAACCACTTTTATGGGCTGAATTGTGTCACCTCCTAATTCATATGCTGAAGCCTTAACCTCTAGTACCTCAGAATGTGACTGTGTATGGAGATAGGGCCTTTAAAGAGAGGATGAAGTTAAACTGAGGCCCTTGAGGTAGGCCCTAAGCTAATCTGACTGGCGTCCTTGCAAGGCGACTGTGGACACGTGAGCATGTGCACACACAGAGAAGACCACGTGCGGACACAGCAAGAGGGCAGCCATCTGCAGCCAGGGACCCAACCTGCTGACATCTTGATCTTGGGCTTCTGGCCCCCAGAACTGTTCGAAAACAAATTTCTGTTGCTGAAGCCATCCAGTCTGTGGTATTTAGTTACGCCAGCCCAAGCACACTAATACAATCACACTGCACAAAAGTCGATTTCTCTCTCAGTTTAGTTATAGAAAATGTCCCTGCCTTTAGGTTCCTCTTGGCTAACTCCTCACAAGCCACCCAACAGCTTTTGAGTTCTTTGCCCTCATTGTTTTGCCTTTTGCCCAGTGGTGTCATTGTGATCTTAGTCATTTAAGATGCCATACATCACAGAGACACAGATAAGGAAGGCGGTTCAAGGTCTAAATGTCACTACAGTATCTGCAATATTTTGGCAGTTATCACAAGTGCAATATGGAAAAGAATAACTTAAAAAGGCAAAATGGGAGGAACCTGGCTGAAAGGAAACCCTAATGCATTATTTAAAAAGAATTATTGGGAAATGAATGATTCAGCCCAATTCTTCCATTCCCCTGTAAGGACCAAATGTAGCTCCTGAGCTCTATCGAGTCACTGTGCCTCATTTCCCTGACTTCTGACATAGTAAGTTGATATACATATACAAATATACATTCCAAGGAAGCAGATTTTTAATATTTAAAAATGCATCTTTAGCAACAGAAGGAAGGAAAAATAATGAAGCTTGAACAAGAGTGGTTTTACCTTTTCTGCAATTTTCAGAGAAACATCTCTAATGGTGTTCAAAGGAGGATAAAGCCGGCCCTCTTCCAAGTGTTTATCTGACACTTGCTGAGCTATCACCTTAAAAAAAAAGAAAGGAAAAAAATGTTTATACTTCACACCATACAATGTGGTGCTTATGCAGATAACTAAGTGAATGGTCACATATAATGGTCATGTGTAGAAACCAATCCCATTAATGAGATCATCTAATTTCATCTTCTCTATCAAGGAAAAAACTGAGCCCACAGAGGCGTGATGATTGTTGGGATCTTCACACAATTGGTGAAAAATATGGGAAGAGAATCTAGGTGTCGTCTTGGTCCACTTCTTTTTCTATTGTACTGTGAAATGCTGGACACTTTCCAACTGATGCATTAGGGGAACAGGAGAAAAGTAAGAAAGGAAGAGGAGGATGACAGAAGTAATGAAAACGGACCCTGGGAGCACAGGAGGGCAGGTATCTCAGGCTGAGCACGCTTTACCCCAGCTGACTGTGCAGGAGGTAGCACAGGAGGCTGACAAAGCCATTTCAGAGTCACATTATAAGTAGGATTTTAATTTTACACAGACTCTGGATTACCTGAATCACCTAACAAGTCTCAGCATCTGCTGTCACCAAACCATTCCCTAGTTCTAAGTCAAGCAGCTTTAAATTGTTTACCGAACCTGAGGCAGAGAGGTAGACTCAGCAACTTTAAAGTTCCCTCCAGCTCTAAGACTCTGGTTATGTTTCTAGGTAGGGTGGATCTGATCTGAATTAGCTTAGAGCTGGGCCTTTGTTTTAGAGAAATGTGGATGTAGAGAGGGTATAATTCCAACATTTTGAATAATCAAAACATTTCTTTTTCAGTATCTCATAATATCTTTTAGGTTTTTTAATCATGAAATTATTTCCAAGATGTTGTTTTGGCAAAATACATGCTTGACTCTGAAGCATGATACTATAGTGAGGTTAAAATAGTGTTCTTGTCCTTGAGAGATTTATAATTTAGTGAGATAACAGGGTATAGAAAGAAAAAGAGAACACTGAAAGAGAAGACAACCTAGGCTAAAGGTGAAATATGAGTGTTAAGAAATACAGAAGAAAAGCAGTTATGGAAGGCTTCATAGTGTAGAGGGGTTTGAGTTTGGAATAAAAGGAAAACGAGGAGTTAGACAAACAGGAAAGTGCTGGGCATTCCAGACAGAAGACAGAGTCAGACCAAAGGCAGAGATGTCTGAGCTGGACTCAGTGAGCCCAAGTGTCCAGACCTGGGTTCAGGGAAAGAGGGTCTGGGTAAAGAAATAAGGATTGGAGTGTTGTCAATACCAAAGGAGGAGTTTGGGTTAAATCCCATAGGTGACTGAGGACTTCTGACCAAGAACATTAAGGCATAAGGGGAGTAGGGGAAGAGAAAAGGAGGCAAAATGATTAGTGTAACGTGTTTGATTAATATTACCTTACATATCGTACAAAATATTATGACATATAATCGCAGAGTATTGATCACAATTTGACAACAAACTCATCAATTTCTTGCCTTTGTAACAGGATGTTGAATAAAACTTTCCGTTTGCCCAGAATTGGTGACCAGGGCCCCAAACTTTAGGACAAAGAAACACTAGTGTTCTACATTAACAGGAAGCCACCAAACAAGTGGGGCTTCCCATCTCTCTTAGAGCCTAAGAGATGGTGGAATCACCCTGCAACCCCCACAATCACAGATACCCCTTCCCAGAAGGCTGAGACGGGGAGAGATGGGGAAAGTGGCTGGAGCTATAACTTGGGCTGGTGGGTAATACAGTGACTTTTTCTTCCCCTCTTCTTGTTGCATGCCACCCCTTCTTGAAGGCTTAAGGTATCTTCAAGAGGGAGAGATTGCATTCTGTTGCTTACATAGCCGAGCAGTTACAGATATGCATACTTAAACAGAGGAGAAGAGAATGTGAAAGGGAGAGCCAGGCAGAAGGAGTAGCTATGAGCAGTCTGCATTCCCATTAGTGGATCTGGTATGGACACATGAGTTTCCAAGGTCAAGTGGCCACCGCAGAGCAGGCCCCTGCAGCCCGGGACACTTGAAGAAGGATAAGAAGGCTAAGCTAAAGCCAGACCTCCCACGTCAGGGTCCTCTGAACTCTCACATGTGGCCCATAAGGGAGCCAAATTTGGACCCTGCCACAGAGGGCTGATGACCTAAAATAGTGGAGAGTTAATAACAGGGTTGTTTGCCCTTTTCCATACCCTTCCTATCTCCAACACATTTGAAGAAGTAGGCCTTAACGGGGCAGGAGGTTTTTCAGAGTCTCCCACACACTTTTCCCCAAATTCTTCAAAGTGGTAGTATCAGAAGAAGAGTAAAAGAGAAGATGGGTCTTCCCTACATGCTACTGCAGGCCTCTTGTACAGCAGGGAGAGCATGCTATTTGAATTAGATATAAAACTTTGAACTGAGCAGATGTTTAATTATTGTTCATTGACATAACGTCAGTGCTCAGAATAATGCCTAGCATATAGTATGTACTTAATTGATACTTGTTAAAAGAAGGAGTAAACTTAGAGTTATGGGATTTTACTGAAATGCCATTAAGAGAAAGAAAAGGGAAATCTGGTGGAGAATTATTTAAAACAATGATTGGAGCAAAAATAAAACCACTTTATGTTAATTCCCCATTGAATTGAGACTACTTTTTAAAAAATCTTGTTACTTATTCTTCTACAAAAGATGTGTGGCAGGTTTAAATCAGTTGGAATTTCTTAGATTTTAAAGCAAAACCTTTTATGGGTATCTAGTATTGTTATTTACTTGTATAGAGAAAAAATGAGCAGCACTATGTTGAAAAGATGTAGCAGCATGCTGGTTGAAGGCTCAGGCTCTGGTGTGAGGTGGACCTGTGTTTGAATCCTATCTGTTACTATCGGTTTGAATTTGGGCACATTAATTAAACTTTATAAGCCTTAGGTTTCCCATCAGTAATATAGAACTAATAATAATTCCCAATTCATAGGATTAAAAGAAATAAATGCTAGCAAAGAATTTACCACAGTGTCTATCAAATAAATGTTCGATGAATCTTAGCTATTTCATTTTAAAAAGAACAAATAGGGCAGCCAGCATGGCAAAGTAGAAGCAAAATAGCTTTTGGGGTGAGATGTACCTCTACAATGTATTAGATTATTAGCTATTTGATTTGGAGGCAAGTTCTATAACCAATCAATTTCAAATTTTTTCAACTTTTTTCCCATTGGTACATAGCATTCAACATCATTGTTTCTTCTCTAGAATCCTGCACAAATGTCATTTTATTTGTTTGTTTATTTAAACATTTTTTTTTAGAGATAGGGTCTGCTCTGCCACCCAGACTGGAGTGCAGTAACACGATCACAGCTTACTGCAGCCTCCAACTCCTGGGCTCAAGTGATCCTCCCACCTCAGCCTCCCAAGTTGCTGCGAGTACAGGTGTGCACCACTACATCCAGTTAATTTTTTTTATTTTTTGTAGAGATAGGGGTCTTGCTATGTTGCCCTCAACTCCTCAAACTCCTGGGATCCAGTGATCCTTCCATCTCGGCCTCCCAAAGTGCTAGGATTACAGTCATGAGCCACCACTCCAGGCCACAAGTATCATTTTAAAAAGATTGGGGACAGTCAGAAGATGGTTGAGTAAAGAAGAATCATTCTGAATCCTTGCTTTCCATGTGTGCCTGTCACACAAAGAGGGAGCCAAGAAATTGTGGAACAGGGTCAAGTAGCAAACAGGTGGCCATGGGGAGCCCCACTCAAATGCAAGGAATTGATTCTGCAGGTGGAAAAGGAGAGAGTATACAAGAGTCCTAGTCTCACTTTCATCTACTGAATCACACTCAAAAACTATTTGCTGGCCGGGCGCGGTGGCTCACACCTGTAATCCTAGCACTCTGGGAGGCCGAGGCGGGTGGATCGCTCAAGGTCAGGAGTTCGAGATCAGCCTCAAAAATAGAAAGAAATTATCTGGACAACTAAAAATACATATAGAAAAAAAAAATTAGTTGGGCATGGTGGTGCATGCCTGTAGTCCCAGCTACTCAGGAGGCTGAGGCAGGAGGATCGGTTGAGCCCAGGAGTTCAAGGTTGCTGTGAGCTAAGTTGACACCACAGCACTCTAGCCCGGGCAACAGAGTGAGACTCTGTCTCAAAAAAAAAAATACTATTTGCTGCCTTTGATGTGCTTTGGGTGTCTCTAATGACATTGCGGCCAATTTCAAATAATCTCTCTCCCTTTCATTCTGACAATGTTATGGCAGCTGGATTTACAGTTATGCAGTGACTTAAGTGAATCAAAGCTTCCTTCAGAATCTGTTGTCCAAGGTGATTATCTCAAGTGTCCTCTGGGCAGATAGAAGAAAGAGGTGGAGTAGGGTGGATGAGAGGACACCGGCATGTGACTCAGGAGGAGTGTGGTGAGGACAGGTGGCCAAGGTTTGTCTCTCGGGTGTGAACAGGATGTGAGCAGTCTGCTGTCAGGCTGCACCACAGACCACGCAGGGCCAGGAGGGCTGACCCAGGAAGCACTGTGCACTCTCATCAGAGGTCCAGATGACTGTCCACAGTGCCAGAAAAGCCAAAAATCTCTTCATGATAGAAAACCGTCCAGAAATATTCTTTGGAATTGGTGCCAAGCCAAGATTTCTAGTTCCATAAGAGATCTAACTAGCACTTTTGACAATAATCCTAATGGTTAAATTTGGGGTTGCCAGATAAAAAAATTCACCTAGATCTCTGACATGTTCCTTTTGTTAACTACAAAATATTATCTAGACAAGAAGGACTTTCTTCTTTTTTGGGCCCTCTGGCAGTGAATATCTGTGGTGTTACATTTATTCTTCTCACAAAGATATATGCCTAGTTCTATTCAATTCAACTCCACAAGTATTTACTAAGTTTCTGCTTTGTGTTTAGCATGGTGCTAGGTGCTATTGGAGTTTTGAAAGAAGTATATGGAAAACTCTCTGTCTTTAAACAAGATTATATACAATTTAATTACAGAAGAAACAATCTTTTAATATATGAAGCTGTCAAGAGCAAAATACAATTAGAAATAAAATTAAATGTTGAAGTCTTTAATTAAGACAATCTTAACTAAGGAGAAAGATCAAGATGAGCCAGCCAGACTTGTCACAAAGAGCCAAGGATGAAGTGGACTTCAGCAGTACAGGACGGGACCGAAGGACAGGCTTACCTAGGTGGAGAATAACGCTCAGGCTTTCCAGGCAGCATAAGAGATAAAGCAGTTAAACAAATGCACATATGAATAGTGTGTTTGAAGGCTATGGAATGAGGGAGCTTCTAAGCTGTGGTGCCTGTTTGGAGAGGTGCGTCACTAATAGAAATGTGAATGTCGAGAGTGAGAAAAGATGATTATGGTTTTAAGCATGTTGTGTTTAAGGACGCAGCAGGGCATTTCTGGGGAATCATCCAGCAGGTAACTGGAGATGTGGTGAAAGATGAGAATAGAGATACCCAGGTTTGGCCACTATTAGAATGAAGATAGTAGAAACAAACGAATGGAAGAAGAGATCTTTGAAAGCATAAGAAAAAGAGAAGAAAAAAGTGGGGAAAAAAATGAATGCTAGAATAAAAGCTCTTAGTTAAAAGGGAGATGAAAAGGACACAAAGAAAATGAATGGGACAGAATTGAGATACTATAAAAACAGGAATGTTGTGTTGAAGCCTAAGAGAAAAACAGTAGAAAGGCAAAAAGATGTAACAAGCGAGATCACTAGTTATGATAAGAATAACACTGCTGACACCACCACATTTCACTTTCTTCTTCAAAGTTTTTTTGGTCGTGATTATTACTTTTCTTGGATGATAAATGGAAAATATTTTTAATGAAATTTGTCACTAGAGGGTGCTAGAGTTACTTAGAAAAAAAACCCCACTGGCTACTTTGAGTATATATACTATGATAATATGCCTATTCTAAAAGACAATGCTTACATTTTCCTTAATGCAAAAACAACTTTCAAATGTTCTCTTGGTAATCAGACACCCACTTACATTTCACAAGACTTTTGGAGTTAAAGAAAAACTGAGATGTGAGCTGTCATGTTGTTAACGCAGTGAAAAGGACAGAAGCAGAATATTGTGGCTTCCCGGCATCTGTTCCACAGAATGAGGCCAGGCACTAACCACTGGGATTATGCTCCTTTAGACCACATCAATAACATAAGAATCTTTGTCTAGGCCGGGCACGGTGGCTCACGCCTGTAATCCTTGCACTCTGGGAGGCCGAGGCGGGTGGATTGTTTGAGCTCAGGAGTTCGAGACCAGCCTGAGCAAGAGTGAGACCCCGTCTCTACTAAAAATAGAAAGAAATTATATGGACAGCTAAAAATATATATAGAAAAATTAGTCGGGCATGGTGGCACATGCCTGTAGTCCCAGCTACTCGGGAGGCTGAGGCAGGAGGATTGCTTAAGCCCAGGAGTTTGAGGTTGCTGTGAGCTAGGCTGACGCCACGGCACTTACTCTAGCCCAGGCAACCGAGTGAGACTCTGTCTCAAAAAAAAAAAAAAAAAAAAAAAAAAAGAATCTTTGTCTATACTCTTAGGATTCTTCTTCATAATGGAAAAAATAGCATGCTTGCAGCATAAAAATATTTGATTATTAGTCAAGTTCTATTTGGTTCAGTTTAGCTGTAAGGTTGTACGGTGGTTTAATTTTAAGAGAAGAAATTCATGCAAGTTTTTCATTCACAAATTGCATCCTGTTCAAATCTGAAAACATGATATAAACCAGATGAACATTCTGATTATCAAAAGCTCATGATTTTACAAATACATGCCCAATCACTGTGTCATCCTGCTGAGGCTAGGGGAGAGAAGGAGAACTGATAGGAACATGAATCACATGGTATCTCTTGCACCATGAGTAATAAAGTCCTTTGTCTCTGACCTAAGAGTTTCATGTCTTCTGCCAGTATCTATGAAATTGTGGCTAACTTGATAGCTTGAAAGTAGGGTATGAAGTAATATTCATCAGGTGCTGGGCAGAAGGGAGGGGGTGGTAGGGATGGATAAACCCACAGCTAATGGGTGTGGACCACACCGTATAGGAGAAGGGCATGCTTGTAGCTCTGGCTTGGTCAAGGCAAAGGTATTATATGTAACCAAAATGTTTGTACCCCAAATATTCTGAAATTAAAAAATAAGTCAATAAAAGAACATAAATAAATAAATTGGGGGGAAAAAAAGGAAAGTAGGGTAAAATCTCAGATCTTTCACGGTTCATGACAGTATGAGATTCCCCAGTGGGCCTGCCCTGTGACGTTCTGAAAATCTTTCCTGAAGGCCCAGACTAGAGCCCACTTCTCCTGTCCTTTTAAGGATTTTATAAACACCTAATTCCCTATTTTAATTACTGCTTAAATACTAGGTGATTTCTGTTTTCTGCACTAAATGCTGAATGATAAATACTTCCACTCTACCATATCAGACTTTACTTTTAAACCTTCAAAATGCCATTATTTAGGAAGGTTCTAAATGAGAAAATATTCACCACTTAATCATCATTTAGAAACAATATTTTTAGTTATCTCACTATTGTCACACTTCTTCAGAAGAGTAAACATTAAAAAGGGTTCCTTTTAAGAAATCAAAACACAGAACCTTTTACTAGTGACTCAATATAAACGTTCTACCCACGCCTTAATCTCCATTGGGAAAGATACTCTCCTCTTCAAACTTTACTTCGTCTAGACAGTGAGCTGAGATGCTAGATAAATAAAACATTAGACAACATAGGCTGAGCACACTTGGTATTTTATAGCCTTGGCAAACTCAGAGGATTTTACAATACCTCAGCAGTGGTGAGAAAAATCTTATCTGTGATGTGCCTCAATCCACATGCCACAACACCGAGAGCAACTCCAGGGAACACATAGGAATTATTGCCTTGGCCAGGGTATAGGGTCCGTCCATCTGGAAGAGTGACTGGATCAAAAGGACTGCCACTGGCAAAAATCCCACGTCCCTACAACACAGACACATACAACTAATTTTAAAAAGAAGCAGAATATTTTAAAACAAATATATCATAACAGAACTACCCCATAGGCTAAATAATGAATACTCAGAAAGAAGCCTAACTTTACATTAACTTCCTAGTAAGTCTGGGCAAGCTTTTGTGATGCTGGGCAACAAGTGCTAGAATGGGTGCTTATTACTGCTCTTTATCTGACTCTTCACTCCCAGGAGAAGTGTACAAAGTACAGGACACCCTAAGACCATCACTCTACGCTCTGCATTGGTCCAACCCATAGGCTCATCAACCATATCTATGTAGGCTTCCAATTATAGACTTCTGAAGATAAAAATGACAAGTTAATATTAAAGTATTGGAAATAATGACACTTTAGGTCGGGTTTAGGGATCGACACATTTATAATACAAAGTAACAACTGGAACAAATTTTATATATAGAAATGTTGTAAAGAGTTATATGGAAAAATCACATATGAAACTCATCAGCACAAGTGGAATTAGCAAATAGGAGGAAGATTAAGCTATCAATAATTGTCTTCATTTTTCCTATCATTAATATTTTGTCGTAATTATTTTGAGAAATCTCATGTACTAATATCACATGCTTCAAGAAGGCATTAACTCAGGGCCCATTGGATGCTACATTCCATACTGCTAATCAAAAGAATAGCATTTGTCTGGTCTGTGAGGGTGGGAGTGGAGATACAATGGAGAGTATTCAGGCTTCCAGGTAGAAGTAGGAAACACTCAACCAATAAAGCATCATAATCTAAGAAATCTATTTGAAAAGTCTAAAACATCAAATCCCCAGAGCATAGTTTAAATGATGACAGAATGGATTATAACTTTCATACCTCCTATCTCATTACCTCATATGTCATATTTCAGTCTAGATCGTGATATTCATAGTATTAACTTAATATTCATTTTTAACAAATGTCATTAATACACCTTTTGGTTCTTTTAAAAGTTGTATAATATAAAATTCAACCTTCTTCAGGATATAAAAAGATGAAAATAGATGGGAGGGAAAACAAATTCTCATATAGGTGTTTATAAGACACATGTTTTGCACAGAATTAGGTTTTGTTTTCAGATAAGTCTGATACTGTAAGCGCCGTTTAGCAGATAAAACACTTCATTACAAACAACTTTCTAATGCAACTAAATTATTATTTCATATTATATAGGTTTTTAAAAATTATATTTGAGAAAGAAGCCTGCAACATTATATATCTCCCTCCTTTCCTATATTTCTATAATCACCATATTTTAAGGAGGAATGGCATTAAATAAATGATAGTACTATAGCTAACTAAACATTCTCATATATATGAATTGTTAATATGGAGAAGGAAATCTTCCCATACCATTTTTAGATTGTATTTTCAAGGTTCAATAATCTTTTTGTATATTGTATTTAACCTTTCCTAACTGTCTTTCACCTATGCCTGCAGCAGCAGCAGCAGTAGCAGCAGCAGCAGCAGCAGCAACTCACATCTGGCAACAGGTAGACCTTTACTTGTGCTGTAATCATTTGGCCCAAACGAGTGTTTAAATTTTCAGCTTCAAAATGACTTTCAATGTTTTATGTATAACAACACAGGACACTAGGCAAGATCATAAGAAAAAGCTGAGGCCATTTATATCACACACATTCAAATTTTGAAACAACTTCATAAGTTTGGCTAATTTTCTTTATGTTTGCTGTAGATGAGTCTTTAAACTCTTGAGGCCTATTGAGATATACTAAGACAAAATAATTAATTAAACACTTGTTTATTATGTGCCTACCATGTGCAAGGTATCATGTCAAATTTTTGCTGAAAGGACTTTGTGTTTTCCCTTTAAAGATTCAAGGACTACTGAATAATGTGAAGCACATTCCTCAATCTAAACGTGAGATAAAAATTAAAATTAGGGAGGATATTGAAGGCATCCCCAAACAAGAGAGAGAAACTATGGAGTGGCTCCCTGCCACAAAAGCATTAATTCTAATAATGAGCATTTAAAGATATACTATTAAAGTGGAGCCATCAAGTTTAAATTGTACAGAGTGATACAACTTTGTGTCGTGTTTACCTTCTCTGGTTCATTTTGGATTTATTTTCGAAATAAAAGTTTTAGATAGACATGAGTCAACCTCTATTTTGTTGTAATGATATTTCCAAGTCTTGGAAGGGGAAAAACGCTCTTGCTAACATATCAGGCAAATATATATTAGCATAAGAATAGTAGAAAATAAACTACAGTTTTTGAAACAGTAAGTATTGAAGCATAGAGGACGCCTATCCCAACTTGGCTGGATGTCAAGATAGCTGCCCAGATGCTCCACCCATGGCATCAAAATCCAAACCCAGGATTTAGCAAAGCAAAAATAAGGCTGTGGTTTAAACCGTGTGCTTCAATGTCTGGGAATAGCTAGTTAAAAGCCATTTCAATAAGCATCTAGAACCAAGCTTCTTCCTTTCTATTTAACTTTTATGTTCAAATCTTAGATACTTCCAAATCACCTGAGGTGAATGATCACTAAAACATTACAAAGTTTATTTTATTTTATTGAAGAAGAAGATTTGTACAACAACCTAGAAAAGGAAATAGTTCTTATCTCTCTGACCTGTACACTTTTCTTATAACCTTGGTTGTATAATTTTTAAAGGTTAAATGGTAAGAAACTTAGAAATCCTGGGCCTCCCTATAATAAATCAAAATTTGACTATTAAAACATTAGTTACGGTTTTGCTTTACCTTAGTTATTTTATAGCACTGCTCTGCAGAACATTCTGCTTTGCTAGTTGGATTGCTCAAAGCAAAAATAATAGGCCGTTCGTTGAAGGCAGCCATATCTTTGAGAATTTGTTCTGAGAATGCACCACCAATTGCAGCAACACCTAATGAAGAAATCAGAAACTGCTGATTAGGGTTATCATTGGCTAATTCATCTAAGAAGCACATCCTCCAAAATGATGATATATGTCAGATAATTTTCTAATAGATCCTCAAAAAATACTGTATGGAATATTTGTAATTAAAATATAGTGACAAAAATAAGTCAGTTTGGGGCCGGGCATGGTGGCTCACGCCTGTAATCCTAGCACTTGGGAGGCCGAGGCGGCGGATTGTTTGAGCTCAGGAGTTCGAGACCAGCCTGAGCAAGAGCGAGACCCTGTCTCTACTAAAAATAGAAAGAAATTATCTGGCCAACTAAAAATATATATAGAAAAAATTAGCCGGGCATGGTGGCGCATGCCTGTAGTCCCAGCTACTTGGGAGGCTGAGGCAGTAGGATCGCT
>CM052441.1:61387575-61436878 GCA_028533085.1 Varecia variegata | reverse complement strand
GGAGTTTGAGGTTGCTGTGAGCTAGGCTGACGCCACGGCACTCACTCTAGCCCGGGCAACAAAGCGAGACTCTGTCTCAAAAAAAAAAAAAAAGTCAGTTTGTTAATGCCGATAATTTTAGTGTTACAAATCTACAAGTATCTGTAAAAAAAATTTAAAGATAACATGTGATTCATAATATACTGAAAGTTAGTAGCCAATCACTTGGAATTCTGCTTATAGGCATTTGTAACAGGAAATTAAAATGTATCCAATATATATACTCTCTCTATAAGCAATTTTATGAGTATATTTAAGTCTGTCAGGCTACAAAGCACTTATGTAATTATGGATTTTTTTCATTTGGGGGGGGATTTTTTTTTTTTTAAGAGACATTCAGGCTGGAGTGCAGTGGCACAATTATACCTCACTGCAGCCTCAAACTTCTGGGCTCAAGCAATCCTCCTGCTTCAGCCCCCGAGTAGCTGGGACTACAGGTGCACGCTAACATGCCTGAATCATTTTTTTCTTATTTTTTGTAGAGATGAAGTCTTGCTATATTGCCCAGGCTGGTTTCAAACTCCTGGCCTCAAGTGATCCTCCTGCCTCAGCCTCCCAAAGTGCTGGGATTACAGGCATGTGCCACCATACCCGGCCATGTTTTTAAAACCAGTGCTAACACTTAAAACAATCATCTGATTCAATTGCAAAATTGAAGTATCACTCATTGCAAGAATTTTAACAGAAGAATAAAGCAATTAGCATAAAGAAATGAAAAATAGCAAGATTACTGATAGGACATATTTTGTAAAAATGATACTAAAAGTTTAGTAAAGTCCCTAGCATGGAGTTAGTAGTTGTTTTCATTATGGTTACCATCATTATTATCAATACTGTCATTTGTTTCACAAGAGCTTCCAGGAATGGAGTATGATACATAGTAAAGATAGACATTATATATGCACAAAGTAAAGGACAGTTTCATAAATTCCGTTGAGTTTTCTTAAAACTAATTTCAATTTGACCATATTACACATCCTACTGTGCACATGCAGTGTGTAAGTACTGTGATACATGCTATAAGGAATATAAAGATATGTGAGATGTGATGTGATCCCTGTCTTCTAGGAGGGTCTGAGCTAGTTCAGTGTCTCTCACCTCAGCACCACTGACATTCTGTGCTGGATAATTCCTTGTTGCCAGGAGCTGCCCTGTGCATTATAGGATATTTAGCAGCATCCCTGGCCTCTACCTGCTAGATGTCAGTAGTCTCTCTATCCTTCCCAACATTCCCCTCCTAGTGAAGACAACTAAAAATGTCTCCTGTCATTGCCAAATGTTCCCTGGAGAGCAAATCTCTCCCATTTGAGAACTACTGCCTATCTTAAGTAACCAAGCCTGGGAAAGTGCTGAATATGCCAGGTATTAGCTGGCTGACAGAGTTAGCAGAGGGGTCAGGCACTTCAGCTTGGATCAGTAAGAGTAAGAAGTCAGGACTGAACTTATAAATCTAGGTGTCTATAGGGTACTATTGCTTGAGTGAATGTGTAGTTTTATTTGTGAATTCCAAGGGTTAGAATTTCAAGAAAGGTAAATTATGCCTCAAAAATCAGTAGTAAGAAAACCAATCAGGTCAAAATGAGGGTAGGGAAACAGGGGAGGGAGGAGAAAAAGTTTACCTATGAGGGCAGTTGGCTTTATTTCTTGAACAATGGCTTCTAGGTTCTTCATTTCTTCATGTTCATGGGCAAATACCTCTTTCTCTTCTGTTAGGGAAGCACGTCTCTAAGTAAAGCAAATAAAGAAAAATGAAAAATCTGCCACAGGTGTATGGGTCAAAGAAATTTCTTATATATAAATATTTAATATATATAACCAGTATTTATGCTTAACATTTTTATGTACTATGTGTTACAGTTATTCTTAAAGTCTCTTTTCCAATTGCCAGAGTATTATTTCATTCATTCTTTCAACAAATATTTATGAGTCAGACAATTTTCTAGGCACTAGAGATAGTGAGCAAAACAAAGTCTTTCCTTCATTTAATTACTACTAAAAATCCTAATTCTACAGACATTTGTGAGAAACCAGCATTAACAAATGGTAATGCAAAATATCATTGAAATAACAATATTGTTTGCTACATATTATTTGTGTTCTATAGCAGTGTTTCAGAATCTAGAGTTGGCTCTAGCTGTAGCACTGCCAATTTTTGTGCCACTGAGCAAGAATGGAACTTGAAGCCATGTTCATATCATGGTTTGTTAGATTTTCTGAGTAAGTATTAGCTTTATATGTTTTTGTTTTTAATGTTTTGGTTATGAAAGTGCCATGTGTTATCTAGTAAACATTTAATTATAATATTCTAGCTACAAATTTTTAAGATTTGACTACATAATAAATCACCGACTAACTTTCTATGATACTTTATGACGTTCACATATTTCATTTGATCGCCTCAACAATTCTAAGAAGTAGGACAAGTATCAGTAGAGCCATTTTACATATGAGGAAACTGAGGTTCAGCGATATTAAGCACTTGCTCAAGACAAGGGACTATACTGCAACTTTCCAACATAGCACAGAACTACCCGGGAGAAAAAGCTTTACAAATAGTATGTCAGATTGTTTGCAAATTGCTAATCCTGAAGATGGTACAATTTTTTTTGCTTCAAAAGGTTATCATTTTCTGTTTTTTAAAGCAATACATTGAATTATAGAACATTACATATGAAACATATTAACCTTTTTGTGCTTATCTGTAAATAAGGATAATAGGATTTTCTACCTCATCAGGTTGTTTGTGGGTTAAATGAAATGTAATATATGTAAAGCACTTAGGACCAGTTTTATAACAAGAGCTCAAGGCTAGTTGTTGTAATTAAAATTATTGTGAAGAAAAAGAAAAAAATCATAATTCCAGCCTTATAAGTTTGGTCTATTTTCTTCTGGTCTGCTGTAAAATGCTATTTTTGTACCACTGTTTTCCATTATGAGCATGACATCAGATTGAATGGCTTTCTAAAAACAGAATTCACCATTAGTCATTTTTGAGTTGTAAAAAGTTATTATCTTAACTTTTCTCCCTGTATATCAAAATATATTACATCTGAAATACTGTGAAAGAATCTTATTTAATTCACTCTAAATCAAACTTGAAGCTTACTATTTCATATTGACTTCAACAGAGAACACTAGTCACCACTAACATTAAGTTGAATATCTTAGTCCATATTTTTGTTCACCATGCTTATTTTAAAAAATTAGTCAAAAGAATTATATAATTTAGTTTCTTTCATGAAGAAGCATCAAATTGCTCAATAAATCTCATCTATTGTCATTGCCTTTT
This sequence comes from Varecia variegata, assembly GCA_028533085.1. Classification (NCBI taxonomy): domain Eukaryota; kingdom Metazoa; phylum Chordata; class Mammalia; order Primates; family Lemuridae; genus Varecia; species Varecia variegata. The sequence goes on along the minus strand of CM052441.1, from coordinate 61,433,550 downwards.
TAGAATTAGTCATAGATCCAAAAGAATAGTTGATGTAAACCTAGATTGGGCAAGCAAACAGTGAATATTCTCAAACACCTCTTCTGTTGTGTTTATTAGACAAGATTTTTTAAAACTGCCTTTTTTTTTTTTTTTTTTTTTGAGACAGAGTCTCGCTCTGTTGCCCGGGCTAGAGTGAGTGCCGTGGCGTCAGCCTAGCTCACAGCAACCTCAAACTCCTGGGCTTAAACGATCCTACTGCCTCAGCCTCCCAAGTAGCTGGAACTACAGGCATGTGCCACCATGCCCGGCTAATTTTTTCTATATATATTTTTAGTTGGCCAGCTAATTTCTTTCTATTTTTAGTAGAGATGGGGTCTCACTCTTGCTCAGACTGGTCTCGCACTCCTGACCTAGAGCGATCCTCCCGCCTCGGCCTCCCAGAGTGCTAGGATTACAGGCGTGAGCCACCACGCCCAGCCAAAACTGCCTTTTAATAATATAATTAAAAAATGTATGACAATACTGAAATCTTTACAATGCTCACAAAACGTGCAGTGGGAGATAGGGTGGCTCCTACCAGGTGCTCTCATCCTCACCTCTCTTAGCTTCACCGCTGGGAAATTTCTCTCATTTACATATCTCATTAGAGATTAAGCATCATCCCAGCATGTAAAAAGTACCTAAGCCTAATCATAATCATAATTTGTTAGTCACAAATAAGAAAACAGAGGTATTGAAGAGTCAGAGAATTCTCCTCAAATATTTTGATAAATGTCAGACTTTGATTTAGAGGAAGTAGTAGATTGAATTGGCCCCAATTCCTTATCATCCCTTCCCTATCAATGTTCTTTGCCATGTAACTTTGCAGTTTCTTCCACAAAAGGCAGAGTATACTTTCCTCTCCCTTGTCTTTGGACTTGAACATGCATCTTGCTTTGTTCAATAAAATGTGGGCTGAAATAAGAGCGTGCCAGTTCCAGGCTAGACCTTAAGAGAAACTGGTGTTTTTGCCTGCTCTCTTGTGCCTTTGCTGCTTATTTTAGAAGTGTATGACCTAGCTGGCCAGCTGGCCCAAGGAAGATGAGAGCCTTGTGAAGCAGATGTGGACCTAACCTGCAGCTGAGAGCCACCCAGCCAATATCATCAGAGCTGTCCCATCTGACCCAAAGATAAGTGGAAAAAAAAATAATTATATGTCACTGAAATTTTGTGGTTGTTGATAACATAGCTGACTAAGAGTGATTTCAATTTTGATTACATATTCTACCTCTTTTTTTTTTTTTTTCACTCAATGTTGCACCCATCTGTTGCTTTGGGAAAAGGAATTTCCTTTCTCTGAAATGATTTAATGAAAAGAATACTTTTGTAATCTATATGCCACCTCAATGCCCTTATGACTGCCTTCATTACTTAGCAGAAATACTTTTGCATTATTAAAAAGAAAACAGCAATTCTGGTCATAGATATGAATAAGAATTTGGAAACATTTGACAGTTACTGAGTTTTAACTATCTAAATCATTTCCAAACTATTTCTGGAAGTAGTACAAGCTCAAATTCATGACTATTTTGATTCTTACCCAGTGAAACTTCCAGGAGAGGTACAAAATAAGGTTGTGCTTTGGGGAGGCATATTTCCTGGGAATAATAACTTTCAGCTTAGAGCATTCTAAGCAAAATATTATACAGTTTTGGCTTGTTACTCTTTCCCAGAAACATGTATATATAATTACAGATGTAAAAGCAAGAAACTAGGCTAATATCTAGGTAAATACCACAGAACTCCAAATTGCTTCTAGTGCGACTTTCCTTATTCTTGAGCTAAAAGGCTAAACCATATTCCCCAGACCTCTCTTGCAACTAGAGTTTCTGTATTAAACATATTATTCACCAAGCTGATGTACCTTCACAGCACGTTAGAGGAGAAATGGGCATCATGAAGTGGGGGTCATGTGGGTCTTCTGGAAGCTTGTGGTGGTGGTGTTTTGGTTTTTCTCAGGTAGATATGGCAATCTCTAATGTCTAGTACACCACTAACAGGCGGGAGCTAAGTAATGGTGGTGGCAGCTACTATATCTGACAGCTTTCTTGTTCGTGGCTGAAACATTGATTCTCGAGTCAGCAGCAATAGCAGAGGCAAGAGGTCCCTTGCTAATGAGGATCTGTACTGCAAGAACTGCTCCCGAAAGCTCAGCATGAAGGCTACTTCAAAAGTTTAGAGATTTGCTTTTTGAGATGTTTTTACTGACAAGAGAACTTGTCTAATGTATGCTAGTTTCTCTAACAAAGAAAAAAAGATCTCAGGATAATTATTCACCTACTCTAGATATAGTCATCTCAATGAAATATTATGAAACATTATGTAATAATCTTGAGGGGGGCTGAGAAAATGCATATCTGTAGGGAAGACTAAATGGATTGCAGGCTTTGTCTGTTAGTCTTTTTGGCTTTCCAACCTGACAAAATGTAAATATTTTGTAAATACAATTCACTAAATTATCTTAATATGTCATGTTACTTATGTCCAAATATTGAAACACTTTTTCATGCTGTAGCAGAGACTTCTAATTGCTCATCAATATTCATTCTGTTTTTTAACTACTTATTTACTTATTTTCATTCTCTCCTTTCTAATAGTACTATTTCCCAGTTTTAGCTGGCCCCATGGCTACCCAGGTGGAGACTGTATTTCTTAGCCTCCTTGTAGCTTGGAATGGCATGCAACTGCCTTCTGGCCAAAGAGAGAGAATGGAAGTGATATGTTGTGTCCCTAAAAAGGAATGAGGCACATTATCTGAGTCCTCCCCACTCCTCAGCTGGCTGGAAGACGGTAATAACTGAAAAGATGAGAGGCACATCCTAAGGCCCTGGGCTGTCCACCTCTACTATTAGGTAACAAAGAAAAACATTTTATCTTGTTTAACTTACCATAATCTTTGGGTCTCCTTGTACAACAGTTTAACCTAAAACCCAATCCCTTCATTTTAGATATCGGAAAATAGCATAGATAGACTTAGGAAAACACTTTGCCTTACCAAGCCCTTATGTTCCAGGAAAGCCAGTGATCAAACTATTAAGACCAAGAAAGTATCTACGTACACAATTTTTAAAGATTTGCAGTAATGTAAATTCTACCGTCTTTCTATAGTTAATCATTCTTTTTTATTCCTAACCACATTCCTGGTTACTGCAACTTAATTCAAGTTCTTTTTGTTCAACTTTGTACCATTGCCCTTAAATAATCTTTTGCATATTCAAAGCTAGATATTTAATCACAGTATCTTCTCCTTTCCTAATTTGTTCTCATGGGCCCACCTTTCTTTCCTACGATTAACAAAGTGGCTCTACTCTGCACTCTCAGATGCTCTTGTCATCCTTTACATACCATAGAACCAAAAAAACTATACTCCGTCAGAGGAATAACTAATGTCAAATATGGCAAAGGATCTTGTTTTCAATGTTCTATTACTGTATTCCAATATCATGCTTTATTTTTAATGGTAGTAAAATATTATAATTAATCATTACCTTGTGGTTTACTTTGAAATACAAAGCAGAAAACCTACCAAAATAATCATGAGAGAAAAAAAATTGATAAAATTTTTGGGATTATTAACAGAATAGTAATAGGAAATAGTAAAAAAGGCTTTGTGAGGAAAATATGCACTTTTTTTTTATTTTAAAAAAATGCTTGGGCTCAACAAACAGTAAGATTCCACACAATCCATGGTAAAACAGCGTGGCCCGCAGTTTGAAATAGAAGAATTAGTAGATCCCAGTGAAGGCTTGCTGCAAGCAGCTGGGTAGATATTCCTAGTCTGACAAAACAAATAGTTCTTGGCCATTCAACTACTGCCAAACAACATAACAATGAAAACATATCCAAACTGTTTCTGGTATATAGTTTAAAATAAATTTGCATATGATCTCTACAAAAATAGAAGTATATTCCTTTTCATTAGACTATCAAACCAAGAAGTAGCCACTCACATGAGAAACTAAAATTTGCATAAGAGTAAAAATCTTAGAAATGATTTTGTTAACAGCTGAAATAACCAAATTCAGACTGGTACAATGTGGGCCAGTAGCATGTAAATAAGAGAAGAGTTTGCTTATATGGAATGTGAACCTACAAATCCATAATGCGAAGTGAATTTAAAAGATGTTGAATAATCTGAAAGTGAGAGAGACATAATCCCTATTTTCTTAATGCAATGATTCAAAATATTTTCCTCAGTGCAGTGTCCTAGATTATCCAAAACAGCAAATTTCAGAATTTTTAAATGTATTTTATCGGTTGTCCTCATCACTGTTGACTGTACTTAATGTATCAATAGTTTGTGACAAATTTTCTTGGCTAGGGACATAAATAACCAGTAGCAGGAGGCATTCTAATAGCTACCAGCAAATAAATTTATATTATTTCTGCAAACTTTTCATGATATTCATAAAATTTAAAAAGGTCCACAATTAGACACAGAAAATGCCATCTATAAATGCTGGAGATAAAACATGGGACTAAAACTCAGGAGAGCAGAGTCCTAGGCTCTTCCACGCACTATGACTTTAGGCTAGTCCTTTGATACTTCTGGTGATCTTGGTTTCTCCATATATAAAATGGCTTGGATTGGTGATGATGGCTGTGCTGGTGAGAATGAACCAGATTTGTGCTTTCCAAAGCTAAATAAGCACCAGAGTCATCTGAGGAAAAACAGATTCCTGAGCTTCCAAAGCTAATTCAATCCCAGGGTGAGGTCCTGGTATTTTTAAAAAAAGTTTCCCAGGTGATTAGAAATGATTAGCCAGTCTTAAGAATCGCTGTACTAAATAATCTATCATATCCCTACCAGATGCATTTTTAAAAGGTATGTGATATAGTTTCAAAAAAGTATGAAATTGGGAATCTAAAGAAGGAAAGCTCCAAAATAATATAAATTGGCAGTCACAGATTCCTAATACTTTTTTTGGCTGACAACCTGAGATATAAAAAATATTTAATGTAATTTAAACCTCCTAAATTGCCTAGAATGAGAAGCAAATCATAAAGATGACATAAATATTGTATGAAAAGAAAAGATGTAGGTGTAATCATAAACACCTTACTTTATTCATCATAGTATACCCACTGGCAGCCCCTAGCCACTGAAGCCAGAACTTGGCCAGAAGAAATTCCATCTAGTAAAAAAACATAAATTACCCACAGGCTCAATCCCAACGGCTTGATTCCTGGTGTGACTTACAAAAGCTGAGAGAATACTGAAAGAAGGCCAGGAATCACGAAATGGTAATACTAGCATTACTGAAGGGTTTTCTTTGACAAAAACAGAAGAATAAAAAGATAAAAAAATAAAGGTCTCTCAAATATTTTCTCTACTATTTTCAAAGTTGATTTGATGATCTGGTTTAGACTAAAGAAACTATTAGAAGGTGACAACCTTTTCAAAATCCGGTAAAATTGAGGCAACTGCCTTTACCTTTGGACTTCTATTTTCTAGACTAATGACTCATTTTTCTCCTTTTTTTCAAATCTATGGATAACTGGGAATCTTGGTTACATCATTTCTTGTGATTGTGATATCAATCTCCCCTACCCTCTTATTTTGTGCTGATTCTTTACATAGGGTAGAAGAAAAAACAGATTGAATTACTACCTTTTTCAAAAGCACATATGTTGTGTTGGGAGTGGGCAGGAGAAAAGGTGGCCAAGATTGCCAAGATTTGGGGTTATCATTCCATAACGCAGGACAGGTATAAGTGAATTAGTTTTAGATTGCCAGTGATAAATATGTATTCCTTCCTGCACTCAGGCATTAGAAGAACTTTTCCACAAGTGCTTATCTTAAATCAATGACTGCTTGGACTTCCTACCCCATTTTACTGGCCTGTTCTTGCTCTCATGTCAATAGTGTTTTTTTGAGTTGAATCCGGCTCCTCCTCGGATCTGTAGACAGGGCCTTGTCAGCAAGTTGCAATGCAGGTATGTGCGCTTGCTAAAGAGTCCAGAGCTGTGTTTCATCATCTCAGGACAGATTAAAAGAAGACAAATTATGTGATAAAAGTGTAATAAGGGGTACAGAATGGTTGTGATTTAAGGAAGTAGGTGGTAAACTCCATCAAAATTTAATTTTGTATATTAAAAATCAATGTTCATCATTTTCTGTCTAAAAGACTTATGCATGTAATCTTTGGCCTCTATTCTTTTTAATACCTACATATGCATTGATCATACTCTATATGAAATGGAAAAGTGGTAGAAAGTAATCAAACCAGATATTTCTCACCGCACTACAAAGTCTCTTAGGAGTCACATTTTTTTTTTTTTTTAAGCACAGTGTTTGAAATGTATTAACCATCAATCAAGCCAGGGGCAGCACCACTGTCTGAAATTCTGATAAAACAGCAGAGCAAAGGAAAATTTTCTCTATACAGCCTGGCATTTCAAGGCCGGCAGCTAAAGATTACACTCTCAGGAAAGAAATAACTCTTGTCAAAACTACCTTTATGCCATACAACATACCTTTATTCACCATCTCTTTCTAGAAGAGCTAAACATCTAACTATAAATCAAAAATTATAGTGAAGTAAAATTATTGAAAACAAAATAAAACCAAAAGCAAAACAAAATTCAAACCAGTCTATGGTCTTATTCTGGATCAGATGAAGCCTGCCCTTCACAGTATCGGTTAATACACTACTTTTTGTTTCGAATGTTCTGTCTTAGCATTAATTTGGTTTGTTAGGGAAAGCGAAAATGTATTTAATTTAAGGAATAAATTAAATCTGGATTGGTTTGTTTTGTGGCTTCTTGTCCTCCCTGAAAATGTTCCAAGTCATCACTGCAAAATGCAGATACTAGATATGCCAGCAATGCTCCTTTCTCACCCTCTTTACTGTTTATATTCTTACTCCAATTTTTATTTTGGAAGGAGTTTTAAAACTAAGTATTGGTTTGTTTATATTAAAATCTAGTAATGTTAGTTGAAAAAATTAATATATAAAATGTTTCCCACTAAAAAATACTAAAGATATTTGAGTATTATCAGTGACCAAGTAGTTGATTCAATGAATCTTACTGATATTGATGAATTATTTAAAATATTTATATTCTATAGCATACAACTCCTTCCGCTGTACATATGGATATGGGGTAAATGATGTAAAATGCTGTAGCTATGATGTTGAAAATGAAAACATAAAACATAAGCTAGAATAATAATTATCTAGTGTGATGATGATATAACTCAGAGCTGACCTCACAGCTTGTATTTTAGTTTTTGGTTTTGTATCTTTAAAAAGTGGAGTATCACCAAGAAAACTTTTTATTTAAAACTTCATGATATTTTTATACATTATAAGTTAATAAAATTAATAAAATGATTATTACTGGTTCTCAGGGGATGTTTTAAAAGTACTAAGCATAAAGGATAACAAATACAAAAGAAGCATGTGAATTTAGAAACAGATTACACTGATTTACTAGTTATTCTAAGGTTTATTAGTTCCGCAACAAAAGTCAATTTAAGAATTCTGACTGTTGAGAAGCATGAAAAAAAAGTGATTGAAACTTAATATGTATCTTTTTTATTAAATAATGCAAAAGCCATTAAATGTATAGCAACCTTTCAAAATATAACTTTATCTTGGCAAGCAGGATATATGCACTTCTTTATTTTGGCAAGTAAAAGACATGAAGTAAGTAAGAGTGACTGACTTGGTCTAGCCAACAACTTCACAGTTATTCCAAGTATTGTACTCCATGGAATTGGGAATCTCAGCTCAGTAAATCTATGTTAAAATTATTTGAGATGCTAACATCCATAGCACCTCAATAGCATCTCCATCTTTAATACAGATTTCATACAAAAATGTCATTAGTAACCACAAAATAAAACCATAGTCACAGACTTCCACTTTTTGGATTCTTGAATGTTTTATGTCCATAAGGACAACACAGTTTGTACAGCTTTTTCCATAGCTCCAACTATCTATATGCTGATGATCCCCAAATCCTTACCTCCAGACCAGACCGTTATCATGAGTGTCAGTCCCATATCTCCAATCGCCACAGGGACATCTCTGTCTAGGGTCTCCACAGGAACCTCAAACTTGCTATGTGTGAAACTGATCTCATCATCTCCCTTAAACTGGTCTGTTCTTCATTCTGTTTTTACATTAGTGGCTGCATCACTTACCTAGACACCCAAGGAGTGTCTATCCTATTTCTCCTTCCATATTTAATCAGTTACTAAGTGTGCCAATCCTATTTCCTAAATATCTACTGATTAAGCTTCTTTCATTCACCTCCACGGTCAGGCCCCAATTAGTTTTTATTTGGATTATTTCAACAGCTTTGTAACTAGTTTCTTTTTCTTGGTTTCCCCTCATTTCCATCCATCCTCCACAATGCCCTCAGACTGACTGAAAAGGAACACCCCCCTATACAGGTTTATTCAATTGTTCATTTTCAGAAATCAGAAGGTCCATTGTCACTTGTCATCTGCTTCCTTTCAAACCTAATCCTTAAATGGCTCTTATTCCAAAATATTTTCTTTCTTTTGTGCAAGCTGGTTCTTCTGCCTGGAAAGCCATTTGTTAATTAACTCATTTATTAACAAAATATTTATTGTCAAGTATGTACTAGACATTGTGTAGAATGCTGAAGATACAAAGAGATGAAAGATATGATCCTTAGCTTCAATCAAGATTTCTCAGTGAACTTGCCACCATGTTTCCTTTGTTTCAGTTTTGGATATAGGAAGTTTAAGGTATCTATGGAGGCTCCAGATAAACTCCTAACTCTTCCTTTCCGGCTGAATGCAAGAGGCACCTCATCTCAGGATCTTCCTCAGCATTCCCACCTTTCTCTTGAGTGTAGCAGGGAGCACGATCTGTACACCCTGGCACCATGAACATATTTCTATAACACTTTCATACATCACTGTAACTCATTCATGGCTTGTTTGAGTTTTTCCCACTAGGTTGTGAGCTTCTTGAGATCAAGTGCCTTATTGGGTCCTCAGAGTTTCGAAATAAGCCTGATCCACAGGATATTTCATTCGGTAAATGTTCAAATAAGACAGATGCCCACAATGTATGACGTGACAACAGTATGCACATTTTAATAGTTATGCTGATTCTTCAAAGCAATAGCAATTCTTAAAGCCAAGAAATCTATATTGAGAGTCTCTGCCTTTCTACACACTTGCTTGCTACAAACAGTTATGCATATACTTTTTCTTCATTTAAGGCAAAATTGTCTATATATATAGATTTTAAAAAACATTTTTCTAGCTTTAAAGAAATATAATTACTAAGAATTTGTAATATAAAAGAAGGCACTAAAAATAACATGTTTTAAAGTAATAAGTATTTGATATTTTCCTTTTATGACTTTTATATACAATTTTATTTTTAAATCAAAAGTTATATATGTTATTTTGTTTTTTTCACCTAACATATTATGAATCCTTTAATGTATCATTTATTGCTCTTTGAAGGTAATTCTAAGCTGATATATTATCCTCACGTGGCTAGTCTACAACTTACTTTTATAAGTCTCTATCCTATAAGATAGATTCTTAGAATGGAAACTATTGGCTGAGAAGCATAAACTTTTAAAGGCTCTGAATATACATAAAACAGTTTTCTAGAAAGTTTATACACATTCACATTTATTTCTATATTAAATTCCAGAAGATACTGCTTATCACAGTTACTCCTTAAAATTCACCTTCACATAGAAAGGGGATTTATTTGTGTTTTTTCTAGCAGTTTATAGAAGAATGATTGATATGCACAGATGGCAAACTGTATAGCAACATGGTTACAAACCTAATATAACTTAGTTCTCACAATAACCCCATGAAGTAGATGCTATTACCTCTATTAAAGCTGGGGAAACTGAGGCTTGGGTAGGATAACATTCAAACAGCCTATTTATTAAAGTCTTCAGTCAGGAATTCCCATTCAATCCTCAAGAATTTGGTTGAGAGAAAGTAGCAAGTAAAGAGTAGCTATTTCATTTTTTTTCCCTCCTTTCTTTCTAGTTAATGTACAATTTGACAGATGGCTCTTAATAAAAAGTGCTATATCTCAGGGTTTCATTTGTATCAGTATTAAATTGCCGAACTACAAACTAAACTAATTCAAATGGACTGACAATCCACAGAGCGTTAAGGAGTCTATTCCCATTGCAGATGGAATCTGTTCCTGAGCTATAGTTTTCTTCTTTATTCAGAAGACTATTAGTATTACTGTATGACATGATAATTCATGTTTAATGGCTACTCTTTTGACAGAGTGTCAAGGAAGGTAGTGGAAACAGAAGTAGCCTTTGAGATGGTCATTCAGAATAGCAAACTGATTTTTACTCTGGCTAAAAATGACAAATTCTTACCTTAACTATTAATCCTTTTGAGTCAACCAACCATATCTTTTTGATGGCTTTCTCTTTTGGTAAACCTTCTTTTTCCATGGCCATAACGATCAGGTGTGCAATCCCTAAGGCAGCCTGAGAAAGAGGTTATGAAAACAAAAATTTTAACAGTTGTTCCACATGATATTTTATTATCAAGGGTTACATTTCACTTCATTTTGTATTTGTTAGTAAGGAAGTACAAAATGACTCTGTCTATTTTGTACTAATATAGCTAAAGAGCTATAGTCATTCATTTATACTGGGAGCAAAGTATTTTTGTCACATTTGGGTTAAGCCAAATGACAATTATTTACCCTTCTTACTACAACAGGAACACTATTATGTGGTTTGCTACTTAGTGACAGATAAATCAGTGATGTTCTTGATTGTTAATATCTTTAATCCTATTAATGCAGTCAAGATTTGCTCCAACAAGAAAATATTGAATTTAAAATAATGAACTGGAAAACCTTGAACATTGGATGTATTGTTTATTGTTAGGTTCAATCTCTTCTAATTGAATTTGAAGAATGAAGCCTGGTCATTTGGATGGGAACTTGACCAATTAGGCAACCGAATGAAACTGACAAAATATCTGTGTTCCCAAGAATTTATTCACTCTCTTAATTTGGACAAATAAAGTGTGAAATTTTTTACAAGATTAAAGGAATCAACTTCCTTGGTATTTGGTAAATTTTGTAATAATCTGTGAAAACCAGTACCTTTTCAGGGACAAACAAGTGCTAGCTTTGAATCATCCAACCATGAACACTTCTGCCCTATTAAGTATTGAGAACAGACCTGTGCCACTCATCAAAACCCTTTGAAAATTCAAAGAGGTTTACTAAAAGTAAAGACAGCATGTAATAATCCACAAAATAAAGAATTCAAATGTTAATGAGCTGTTATTTGGCCTTGATTTTTATTTCAACATAAAAGTGAATGAGATTTACATTCTGAATAATTTCACATATTTGTCTTAGTATTCAAATTCTAGCTTCATGTATTTTATTTTATTTTAACAGCAAGGAAAATGAAAACCAACAGTACATACTCAAATTTCTATCAGTGTCACTTTTTTGTTCACAATCTTGTCAAATTTGAAAATTTAAAGTTTCTTAAAATATGTATACATAGCTACAATGTATTTCTCTATTTATTACATGCTATATTTCTAAAGAGATTTTGGCAGTTTTCCCACAAGAAGCTCAAAGTCAACTAACATTTTAATTTCTATTTGGAATTATTATTTACTGGAGTCTAGTTTTCTTCTTTCAAATGATTAAATTATAGCAAATAAAAACTGAAAGCATAATTTGGTCTTGCTGCAATTTCCTTCCAACGATTTAACATGTTTTGGTTCTTTTGCATATGAACAGTCATAATACACTGAGTCCCTAATTCAAAATATTTCTTTCTTAAAAACATGTGTATAGTTACATATGTGAACACTGAATTGTGAGTCAAATTAAGAAAATTTATATGTGGCAAGTCAGCATCAGATATACACACTTAAATACTCAAAGGCTTTCATATATAAGCATACACTAGGAACTTTTTTTCCTGCATGGCACATGAAATTATGCATATGAAAATCTATGGCAACATTTGATAATCTTATAAATTTAAAACAGAAAAATATCTCTATACTTCTCTACTGAAGTCTCATATGAAAAATTATTAATAATATGCCTCAATAATTTGGGGATCTTTAATAAAAGCTTATAGTTGTAATATACTACAATATGAAAGAATACTTTAAACTTTCCATTAATGAGCAATTAAAAGTAATCATATGTTCATTAGTTAAAATAACATAAGTATTAAAAAAGGCAGGTACCTCTCCAGCTCCTTGGAATAGTATTGTCTGATCAGACAGTTTGTTCTTGGTTATTCGAAGAGCTGCAAGGAGACCTGCAACTGCAACAGATGCTGTTCCTGAAACAAGCAATAAATATCCTTTAGTAATACTCAAACAGGCCCTGCCAAGTCCTAGGACTTTACTCACATCTTGAAATCATCACAAAATAGGTTAACTAGGATTGAAAGGAAACCTGTTGGTTGTCTGATCCCATGCTTGCATATGAGATAAAACTCTCAGGCTAATGACATCAATATTTTAAGAGAGCAGCTTACTATTACTCTTGAAATGTTCCAAAAAGAAGATACTGTGACTTATTTCAGTGACACAATGAGTAAGAGCATGGGATTTGGATTCTTATGTGGATTCCAGTTCAATCCACTTACTAGCTGAAAGAATTTAGAGAAATTATTTCGCACATCAAATAAATAGTTTCCTCATTTGCAAAATAGTTTCACTATATGAGATGAAAGAGTAATAAGTGATATTAGATTCTTCTACCTAATTACTCATGTGGTTTTGAAATCTATTGTTGATCCCCTTCACAAAAAGTAGTCACATAGTGAATGCTTGCTGGTAATGGCGTTGACGGTAATGATATTTTTAATACATTGGAATTTAATGTTTTAATTTTCAAATTTGAAAAAGTAGCTGTTAACAACAATTAAAATCTGATTTATTGCATTCTTTAATTGGTTTTCTACCTACGATGATCATTGGTAGATCCCAAAAGTGCTAGACAAAATTAATATAAAATTTATTTAGGATAAAAATTGTGTTTTCCTCGTCATGTCTCATAGGCATAGAAACTTCACAAGTTCTAATTACATTACTTCAACATACAAGCTTGCACAGATCCCAGAGCTGTTCTCTTGCTTTGAACATAATTACACAGCTTAACTTCTTTATGGCTTATGCCTGAAATAAAACTGCAGCTTCTTGTAGTGCTTTCCAGCTGTATCTACATTTTACTTTTCTAAAGTAACATTCTCCCTATAATGTTTCCTAGATCACTCACGAGTAGTAAAGCCTAGTTAAACTTTAAATACTCTTACTTTGTTAAAACATAAATTAGAGTAGGTTTGATGAATGACACAATGATGAAGTATTATGTATCCCAAGTACCAAAGATATTCAACATTTTACTATCAGTATATTTGTTCTTTTCAGTCTTTTGGTTTGTTTCTTGTACAATTAGGTAGTCATAAATAAGACCACAATAAATAATTGTTTAAAGCCTGTATGTCTCTTCTCTGTTTTTTAATTTAGGATCACAATATAAACTGTAAAAATAAAATGTTTGCAACTTTGAGTCACCATTGGAGTAATTATAAACTGTGATAAATCGTATATTATGCAAAAGCCTCTCTTCTATACATTATTTAAAATGAAAGTCTATGCAAAAATATGGCACAGAATAAAGGTCTATAAAGAAAGGAAATGAAAATAGCTATTGGATCTGGCAATTACAACACCATTGACCTTTCAGAGAACTATTTTAATGACATGTGTACATGTTAGGGCTAAAGATGGAGGAAATGTGCTGAGGCAGAAATGACAGGTGAAGAACAGGGAGAGCAGGTGTGGAGTATTCCTTGGAAAAGCTTAGACAAGAAAAGGAACAATGGGGTGAAGATGGAGATGGAATGGGAAGGAAACAGGGTTGAGGCAAATATTTTATTTTTATATTTTTAAGGAAAGAATGACACAAGCTGCTGGAGGGGAAAAAAGATTGAAGAAACAATTTTAAGAATTAAAGCAATTAAACATGATCATAGACTAAGGGGAAGAAGGCAATAGAGAGAAAGAGATTGAAGTTACAGGAGAAGAAGCTGTCTTCCAACTCTAATGAGCTTTCCCAAGGTGGTAGGGTGTCATTATTAGTCAAGAAAAGTAATATTTGAAAAATTCCAGTAGATTAAATTCTTTTATAATAAAAATATTTAACAAAATATAAAAATATTTTAAAAAATACAATAGAACATTGCATTCTAACTCATGGGCTGCTTTTTCTGATAAATATTTAGCACATTCTAGTACAGCAAAATAGTCTAAAATAGTTGCTTCCATTTTAATGTAAAGAAATCTGGAATGGGCCGGGCGCGGTGGCTCACAACTGTAACCTAGCACTCTGGGAGGCCGAGGTGGGCGGATCATTTGAGCTCAGGAGTTCGAGACCAGCCTGAGCAAGAGCGAGACCCCGTCTCTACTAAAAATAGAAAGAAATTATATGGACAGCTAAAAATATATATATAGAAAAAAATTAGCCGGGTATGGTGGCGCATGCCTGTAGTCCCAGCTACTTGGGAGGCTGAGGCAGTAGGATCGCTTAAGCCCAGGAGTTTGAGGTTGCTGTGAGCTAGGCTGACGCCACGGCACTCACTCTAGCCCGGGCAACAGAGTGAGACTCTGTCTCAAAAAAAAAAAAAAAAAAAAAAAAAGAAATCTGGAATGCAATTATGAAATCTACACATTAAAAAGGCATTTTGGAATACTAATTGTAAGCCTTAAACCGAATGAATATTAACTCAGTAAAATCTATGAATAAGAGGAAGGATACCCAGAATGACATTTTCTTTCTTTCTCTGTACAACTTGTTGCTACCATCAGTCATATCTAAATATTTTGTCAAATAAATGGTGCCAAAAGGAAGAATACCACTGATGTGAACAGATAGCAAATACCAAATTACACCGTAAACTAAAAATGATACCAATTTGAAAAGAATAATGATACCAATTTGAAAAGAATAATAATAGAAGCAAGAAGCTTTTGATACTAAGGAAAGATTATACTTTAGGTATTTTTGATGTTATGGCTCAACAACTAAGTATGTCATGTCTGATCTTTTACACTTAAAAATTTTAACTTATAAAAATTTTCTCATTCCATACTTACTATTTTAACATAATTTTTATCTCTTAAAAATATTATAACTATCTTATGTCAATAATATATTTTAAAATATTATTTTGTATAGTTGTAATATTCTATACTATAGATATATGACAATTCATTTAACTAAACCTCTATTTTTGGATATTTAGAGGGCTTCTGATTTTTTTGCTATTAAAAACTGCATTGCAATGAATATCCTTGTACATTTACTTTATGCACATTTATTTCCTCAGGATAAATTTCTAAAAATAGAATTATTGTATTGGCTTGAAGATCTGCATGTTTTAAAGGCTTTTTGACACAAATTGGCTCCCCAAGAGTTGTATCAATTTATACTTCCACAATCATTGTATGAAAATGATCACTTTCTAAAAGCATCATTAACAGTGGGATTATAACACAAATCTTTGCCAGCTTGATAGAGAAAATCAGTTTCTCATTTGCTGTTTAAATAACTTTTTAAAACTTAATAGTAAGGTTAGACTTTAAAAACATATTTACTGGCCATGGTATTCATTCTTTTGTGAATGTCTGTTCTACTGTGTCTGATTTTAATCTTTTCAACTATCAAAGCATTCAATATAAGATTATACTACATTTACAAAAATGTAACCTAATGTATTAATTGCATGTTTTAAAAATCCTAACAAGTCAAACTAGTTTATTATGGCTACAATTTCTATGTGCAATATTTATAGTATCATATTACAGAATAGCCATTTGAGAGAAGAAAAATCTCCTTTTGTAGCTTATTTTAAAAGACTAAATGTTGATACCTATTCTTTAAATCTGAAATTGCTGAATTCTGGTGGTCTTCAGATTGTATAATTAAATGTCCGATTTCTTATTAGATTTAATTTGTGCATTTTTTCCAGTTAAAAATAATTTACAATCAGAATGCATTTATGTCTAAAATAAATTTGAACCAAAATTTGTATCACTTAAGATTATATTGGATCACTAATACAGTAGAATTTTAAGTATATTTCTCTTTAATCAAATACTTTTCATAAAATAATATCTTTAACTAACACATCTGTTAAAAAAAAAGAAAAAAATGTCCACCCTAAAGTCTAGTATAAACACATTTATTTACATGGTAAGGCTGTAATGGTTACATAATTATTTTCATTGGCACTAGAATGTAATTTCTGTGCCCATGGTGGGGAAAGTATTACATCTGTGGGCATAATGGTAAAAACATAAAGTCAAAAGGTAAAAAAGAAACATATGGAGAAAATATGTCATAAGGACACAATATGGAGAAGTGTACAAAATGGTTTGGTCATTTCTGGTCAGAACCCCAATAACTTGCCAAAAGTTTTCTCTAGTCAGAGATTAGACACATTTTCCTCAAACTTCTCTTTTTGTTTCCGAAGGCAGAAATACTCTAAAATTCCTATGTGGAAATAAGCAGACTATATGCATGCAGGTTATATTTCAGGCCAGCTTAGTTGGGGTGAAAAAAACCTGGTTATTTAATGCCTCCATTGCGGTGACCTGGGGGGGGGGGTACTCTGCTGCGAATCCTCAGAGCTCTTCCGCATGCACTGCTTTTGACCTTGGCTTGGCTCTCGCCTCACATTTCCTGTGCTGCAGACTTTAATCCTGATGTACCCTCTAAATTCCTGGCTTTGGTTGATAGAAATTCTGACCCTAATTCCTAATTGCTTATTTTGTGTAATGATTTAGATTTAGCATTGTTTTTCTTAAAATGAACTCTGATTCTTATTGATTCCACATAATGATTCAAAAGTACAGAATACTGGTCTTTAACCTGTATATGAACATCGCCATGAGACCCACAAAATCAAAAGATATAGAATATTAAAGAAAGGATGGTATAGGTTTGTTAAATAGCTTACAAGTGGCTCTTTTAGAGACTACTGCAAAATGAAAAGCTAAGTGACTCAAAGACACTGGTCTGCAATGCCTGTGTTTGTAGCGTCAGAGGCACTCTACCATCATACACGGTCTCTTCCAGTTAGAATTGCAACACATTAAAATCAGTCTTCCTATAGCTCACATTTACAATTCTTAACTCCTGGAAATGTCCAGGTTATTCCTTTCTGAAACCCTCCAAATATTTACTTCTCATGAATAAATACTCAAAAAGAAATTTAACACACAAAAAAGACTAAAACAAAATTTAAACAACTTAAGCATCTTTGTCATGAAAATGAGAACTAAAGAACAATGTAATTAACATGTCTAAGAATTTGGGGGAAAGAAAGATTTATCAATTACTTTTGTGTACCTCAAAAGGTATAAAGAGACTCATGATTTTTAAACACATTAAATTTAAAGAGTTGTCATCCTAAAGAACTTAAGTATAGTGAATTTAAAAAATATTTATAAAGTACATTTCAGTTGACAGGGTATTTTTATAAATAATTATTTTGTCCTTAATATAGAGTCCATGAGAGAAACACTACCATCCCCATTTTACATTTAAACTTTTCTTTGATCATTTCCAATGACATTCACCTTCATTCCACTTTGGCTACCTTCTTCCTAAATTTCATCATGGTGTTTGCCATCACTCAGACCTAATCCTTCTTGGAAGTACTACATTAGAATACCTCACCTATGGTCTATCTTTACAGGTCTTTTGTGTCTAGGCCCTTCTGCCTGCTTAGGAGTCCTTGTATCTTCACTTCCTTCCCTATCCAGCTTACTGTCACGGTCATCACTTCAACCTTAGCTCTTATCCCACTGCCCTATCTTTGCACAATTACAGTAATTATCTAGCATAGATAAATCCAACTGCACATCTTAGTCCTGCCTATTCCTAAACCGCTGAACTCGGGCTGCTCGGTTTGGTGTCATGATACATTTAGGGTATAATTTCAATTGGATCTTCAAATCCATTGACTGAATTCTTTTGTGTTTCAGTCAGTTTTCTTTGTAGTTCTCTACAGAGGTTCTTTGAGATCTTTTTTATTTTCCTCAAACTTCTAATCCTATAGTTTCAAAGAAAAATAGAAAGTTAATAGATATATTTTTTACTCTGCTCAAATTTCTGATATTTTGGGTGTTTGGTTTTTTTTTATTAGAGACACGGTCTCACTTGTCACCCAGGCTGGAGTGCAACGGCACAATCATAGGTCAAACCGTAACCTCGAACTCCTAGACTCAAGCAATCTTCCTACTTCTTAGTCTCCTGAGTATCTCAAACTACAGGTATGTGCCAAGATGCCCAGCTAATATATATATAAATTTTTTTTTTGCAGACACGAGGTCTCACTATGTTTGCTGCCCAGGCTGTTCTCAAGCTCCTGGCCCCAAGTGATCCTCTGACCTTGGCCTCCCAAAGTGCTGGGATTACAGACATGAGTCACATCTGGCCTGATCTATTGTTTCAAAGAAAAAAATAGAAGCTTTTATATAACTTCCTGCCATAAGTGACAAAATGAAAACTCAGACAGGTTAAGTATATTGATCAAAGTCCACAGCTAGTAAGAAGCAAAGCAAATCAGTCTGACTCATCAGTCCATTTTCTTAACCTCTACATATAAGAATGTCTTTTATTTCCTCTTTTTAAGTTACTAGCCTGCCATTCTTCCACTTCTTTGTGGCAGAAACCTAAGCTCCACCCTTGACTCTTTCCTCACCATCAATAACCAATCATCTATCTACTTTTCTCTATCTTCACTGGCACTTTCCTAGAACAAGGCACCATCATCACGTACCTGGATTTCAGCAACAGCCTTCAAATTTGCTCCCATTCAATCTTGTTCTCTACACTGAAGGCAATGTGAGTAATCTTTTAAAAATGCAAACCTACCGTAGCCAACCTAACTCCTTCCTTCAACTCTCACCACCTCCTTCAAAATTAATCCCTTAGGCCAAAGGTTGGCAAACTCTTTTTGTAAAGGGCCATAAAGTAAGTATGTTAGGGCTTGTGCACTGTATAGTGTCTGTCCCAGACTTAATTCTGTTGTTGAGCATGAAACCAGCCATAAACAATACATGGGCATGGCTGTGTTGCAATAAAACTTTACAAAAACAGGCAGTGGGCTGGATTTGGCCCAGAGGCCAACTCCTGCTTTAGACATACTATATTCATTCATTCCACTAAGATCAAGTACCTTCTATGGGTTATGCACTGTGTTGATGACAAGTTAATGATATAGTGATGGACGAAACAGCCATGTTCCTTGACCTCACAGAGCTTAAGATTTAGTGGAGGAGATATTAATTTTAAAAACTTGCATAAATTTGTAAAACTGCTACTGTGATAAGCACCACAAGAGAAAAGTGAACAGTGCTATGAGATACGAGGTGGATTTGACTGAGACATGGGACTCAGAATGTTTTCCTGAGGAATGTCATGATTGAGACGAGATTTGAAGAAGGGAGGGAATAGTATTCAAGGAAGAGAGATCAACATTTGGATAGACGCTACAACAGGAAGAAGCCTGTCTGGTTTCAGGACCTGAGAAAGAATGTATGGCTAGAATGGCAAAAATAATGGGGCTGGAGAAAGAGGCAGGGGTCAGACCATGCATTTTGGGCCACATTCAGGAATTTCATCTTTATCCTAAGTGTAATGAAAAACCATTAAAGTATTTTAAGGAAAAGATAAGATCAGATTTCTATAGCAAAAAGAAAACTCTGTCTTTGTTCACCACTAAATCCTCAAACCTTAGATGATGGTAACTTGCCCTAGGGTAATGGAGAGAAATCTACAGAAAACATAGATTTTTATGATACGAAATCAGGAGGATTTAATGATAGATGGCATTTGGTAGGAAAAGTGAAGGAGAGGGTACTATCAGGAATTCACTGAAAAGGAGAACACTGGAAGGTGGTCAGGTTTGGTGGGGAAATAAGAGTTTGATTTTGGGTAGGTTGAGTATGAGATAACTTTGAGATATCCAAGAGGAGATTTTTATCAGATTTCTTGGAGCTCATTCTCTAGCGCATAGATAATATGGGACATTCTAGAGTCACAGAGTACTTTTCTCGAATATACGAAATTAAATGAGAAATAATGTGTGAAATCATCAAGCATAATTCTTGGTATTAAATAGGTATTTAGTATACATTTATTGAACTTGAATCACTATAAAACTATGAACTAATTTCAGACACGTTGTTCTTGACCCATACACAGTGAAATTTTTTATTACCTTGAATATCATCATTGAATGTGCAATACTTGTTCCGATACTTGTGCAGAAGACGAAATGCATTCATATTGGCAAAATCTTCAAACTGAATAAGGCAATTCATGCCATACCTATGGGACAAAAAACTTTCATATTAGAAAGGTTAATGAAATAACATTTAAAAATAAACCTTTAAAATTAACCCAAAGAAAAGGTTAAACATTATTTACTTTTAAAGGTCCTATCTTGCTGTTTAGTATAAATATGTAATGCAATTATCTATTCAGTAAATACTTACTGCATGCTTACTACAGAAAAGGCATTTCACTGTGTTGCCACTGTGAAATAATATAAAATGACCAAAATGTAGTCCTTATCCTCAAGGTATTTCAAACTTAGTGGAAACAAAAATCTTTTGAAATAAGTGAAAAGTACATGAAAAGTAACATAAAAGTAGTATGTATAAACAAGGAACTATGGGTGTTCAGAGGACAGATATCACTTCTAGCTAGGGTTACAGACCAAGCAACAAATGAATTGACTTTTAATGGATAGTTATGATTTCAAAAATAGAGATGTGGGGTTTTATAAGCTGAGGGAAAGCAGAAGCAAAATAACAGAGGAAAGACAGGAAAGAAAAAAATTGTTTAAAAAATGGCAAAAAGACCTATTTGGCTGTAGTGTGGTGGTAAATGTAAGAACATAGTGAAAGATACAAGGTTGGGTCTTCATACTAGTCCTTCTAGTCCCACTAATTCACTTGTTCTTGCTTCACCTCTGTATGCCAAAGGCAGTTAATTCAACAGTGCACTGGCTATCTCCCTAAACTCTCCCTGTCTCCTTGTTCTCCCTCACTCCACTAAGGTGGCACATAAATCCATGCTGTAGAATCTTAGCCAGGATCTCCAACAAATCCTGCAATATTTGTTTTCATCTCTTACTAATTCACAGCATGATCCCCAAAGCAGCTGCTATAACAAAATAACTCAGACTGGATAATTTACAAATAATAAAATGTATTGCACACAGTTCTGGAGGCTGGAAGTCCAAGATCAAGGTACTGGCAAGCACAAGGTGTCTGGTGAGGGCCTCTTCTCATAGACTGCCTTCTTGCTGCATTTTTCCATGGTGGAAGGGGCAAGCATGCTCCTTTCAGCCTCTTTTACAAGGGCATTACTCCCATTCATGAGGGAAGAGCCCTTGTGACTTAACACTTCCCAAGTTTTTTTTTTTTTTTTTTTTTGAGACAGAGTCTCGCTCTGTTAACTGGGCTAGAGTGAGTGCCGTGGTATCAGCCTCACTCACAGCAACCTCAAACTCCCGGGCTTAAGCGATCCTACTGCCTCAGCCTCCCGAGTAGCTGGGACTATAGGCATGCGCCACCATGCCCGGCTAATTTTTTCTATATATATTTTTAGCTGTCCATATAATTTCTTTCTATTTTTAGTAGAGACGGGGTCTCGCTTTTGCTCAGGCTGGTCTCGAATTCCTGACCTTGAGCGGTCCACCCGCCTCGGCCTCCCAGAGTACTAGGATTATAGGCGTGAGCCACCGCGCCCAGCCGAGATTAAGTTTTAACATACGAATTTTGGAGGGACACAAATATTCATACCATTGCAGCAGCTTGTACAAACCTTATTTTACTTTCCTTATCCCTCAAACATTCAATCTCTTTCCAGTCACCACCTCACTGAGATCAGTGCTATAGAGAACAATCTTAACCTCTGCTCTCCTGGATATTAAAGAAATTTTGTACTTTTATTGCTCTTTTTTCCTCTACTTGTGAGATCTATTTTTGTTTCCTTGTTTCTAATCCCTTTATGGACCTTACTGAGTCAACTTTACCTTTGTACACTAACGGCTTCAATTTCTCTTTCTCCAGTGGTCCCTTCCTGTCCTCAAGGATTCTCAGGACTCCCTGATTCCACCTCCCTTCACCATGACAAGATCAAAGCTATGCAACTTATCTTTCTTCCATCCCATGCTAAACCTCTCAAAAGAGACGGTACTAAACCCTGCCCTCATTTCTCACTTCTTATCATCATTATGTCAATAATTCAAGGACAGCCTCAAACCACCACCCCCTGATATCATAATACAGCTGAGGTCTCTCTTTTTTCAGATCCAACAAAAAACTTTGTAAGTCTGTTATATTTCTTTCATTGTGTTTCTATATATATATATAACTATATATTTATCATTGATGGACTTTTTAAATCACCATAAAATTCATAGGTAAAAACCAGTATTGAATGTTTATTGCTTTTTTTTAAATTACTAGTATAGCTTAGTATCTTTTTCTATGTTTATTGGTCATTTGAATTCTTTCTGGAAGCTTGTAAGTTCACTGGTTCATTTTTTATTGTTATTGTTATAGTTGTTCTTTTTATTATTTCATAAGAGGTCTTTATATATTAAGAATAGTACCTTCTGTTATATATATTAAAAATGGTTTTCCTAATCTAGTATACTGTGCCATTAATCCTTTGGACAATGTTCCTATTTGTTTTCACCAAAGGAATTTTAAATTCTTATGTAGTCAGATCTTTTCATCTTTTATTTATAGTTTCTCCTTTTGACAATATGCTTATAATAGCCTTCTTCACATATATTTATTTAACTATTAACCAAAAATTTCTTCTAATGGTATCATGGGTTTAGAAAATAGTTAACCTCTAAATCTGGTATTACTTTTACTGTTAAGCCATAGATTAACAAAAAGATAGATCAAAATTTCTGTTTTCTATATAATCACCCAACCATGCCAGCACCATTTATTTAACAGTCTGTCCTTCCCCTCATCACTTGCAATTATATATTATATTCTGATATATAGTAGGGTCTGTTTATGTGCTTTTCTATTTTATTCTACTGCTAATGACAAATATTTTTCCACTTTATAAGACATAAGATATAGGTATACACACACTCTTATTCTTCACAACCACTCTATGAAGTACTATTATTAGCTTCATCTCATGGATGAGGAAACAGGCATGTGGGCATCCCATGTTGGTACTGCTGGTAATGATAGCCTAATAGTAATGACTAGCAGTAGTCTATTAATCTGTCTATCCTGAAAAAACAAACCTCCCTGTTTAATTACCATAGTTTTCTAATATGGTAATTTAGCTTACCAAATTAGAAATTTCTAATTTCTAAACTTTAATATTTAGTACTGTAAGTCATGCTTTATTCTTCTTTTTAAGTATTTGCTTAGCCATCATAGTGGTTTAAGAGCACAGGCTCCTGATTCAGAGCTCCTGGGATGGACAATAGTAATGGCCTACTGTCATAGGATTCTTATCAGGGTGAAATGAAGTGATAAATGTTAAGTGCTCAACGCAAGGACTAGAACATAAGTATTCTATAATCACTGGATATTTTTCATTATTTAATAGTAACAATAGAAGACATAGACAGTAAAATAATATCCTCAAAGGCTTAAGAGAAAATAACTGTTCATCCTAGATAGTATACCTAGCAAAGCTATTCTTCAAGAGTAAGGTTAAAACAAAGACATCTTTAGATAAATAAAAACCAAAAAGACCTTTACTAAAGGAACTTCTAAAAGGTGTATTTCAGAAATAGAGGAAATAATCCCAGTAAGAAAGAAGAAAATAATTCCAGTAAAAAAAAAAATCTGTGATATAATAAAATGATAAAATCTAGAAAAATACAAGCAATTTTATGCATATAAAATAGCAATGATAGATAAGGTTACTTCAGCATGACAGAGTGAGGAGGCTGGCATAGTCATTTCCCAAACAGCAATAATACTGCAGAACAAAATCTTCAAAACAACCATTTCAGTGTTCTGTAAATCAACTAAAGGCAAAAAGCAGCAACAATTTAAAAGTAAAATAGGGGGTGGGAAGTCAATTCTTAAAGGAACATAAAGTTTTTCTACTCTTTTTATATATGAAGCCATTCTTCATCTTCCAAGGAAACTCTTCAGCTGGCTTTATTAATAAAAAAAAATGTTACTAAGAACTGGTAAAAGCATTTCTATGGTCGTAAGTTATTACATGACTGTTTTTATAACCTTAGCAAAAAAGCAAATGTCATGGTAGCAACTAACTACCCCAAACACAAATATCAGTCAATAATTATCTGCTTGTAATGGCTCCTCTCCGCTTCTCTGGTTTCTAAGCAGGCCTTTAGGAAGTAAAGACGGTTCGCCTTTGGAGAGTGCTCTCATATGGTTTGCTCCTGCTGTGCCACATACTGGTAGTCTAGCAGCATTAGATGATCTGTCATTATGTCCAGAAGGAGCAGATCAGAAACTTGTGGTCTCCATATGTGAGGAGGAATCAGAGCCCTCTCAATTCTATTCCCGGATCTACTACTTACTTGGTTCTGTGGTTTTGGGCTTGTTACAGCTTCTCTGTGGTTAAAACGAAATCCCCACAATATGGTTTGCCTTCAGTGTTTAGGACACATTGTGGTCAGGCTATAAATTTATAATGTTTCCTAAGTGAAATCTGGGAATAGGCATAGGTAGTAAAATAGTGGACAGGATACCTCATCATTTACCAAAGTTTATTTTAGAATTATCCCCTGGATATTGCACATCAGTTTTAATCTCAAGACTTTTCTCTACCTGGTAGTTAACTCTGATTTGACTCCTAAAGATTTAGAGAAAGGCATTCTGAATTCATTTTGTGATACAAGCATCTTGCATCATGTAATAAAAGAAAGCCACGTAAGGGATCTTGTTCCAGTTTGAACCAGCTGAAATTATAAGTAGTGGAACACTCAGAAGTTAGCCAATTCAGTTCTACATAACTATGAAAAGAACCTACTATTTTATGATCAAAATATCACATAAAATAGTGGGTATAAATGGCTATAAAATTTAACAGAAATCCCACCCATAAAATTAACATGTAAAAACTCCAGAGATGTCACTCTTTTGGCATCATTAAATCTGACCGAAAAACCCCATTACAGTGACTAATTACTACATATAGCACTTACTAAGTGTCAAGGACTATGCTCCATAGTTTATAGGGATTGTCTCATTTAATTCTGTCAACAACCTAGTGAGGAAGGTACTGTTATTACTCATTTAACAGATGAAGAAACTCGGCAAGATTAAGAAAAGCTCGGCAAGATTAAGCGTTATAGCTGAGCTCATACTGAAAATAAGTGGTAACGTCTGGACTGAACCATAGGTCTGTGGTTTTAACCACTGTATATACTGGCTCCCACAGAGCACCAACGTAGTGATCAGGTCAATGAAATGAAATATATATATATATATATATATAGATAGATAGATATAACTAAAAAAACTGCACTGATAAAATAAGGGAGCTATAACCTTATCATAAAACTAGCAAGACAGCATTTATATGCATTCAACATACCAATTACCTTTATTATAGAAAGTATATGGACAGATATTGGTGAAAACAATATCTTTGATTATAAACTACCAAGAATTCCAAAGCTTCAAAGGACAGGCTGACTGTCCAGGTCAACCAAGCATGCTTTGATTTTTCCTGAGAGAATATAAAAAATTTTTTAAGAATTTATTACATATATGGCACCACGGAGCATTCAAGATCCAGAGCACTTTAGCTCTGATGAGTACCTTAGAGATCATTTACTCTAAATTACTCGTTTTTGATAATGTACTGAGGCTTGAGGGTGTTCAACAACTTGAGCAGCAAATAGGAAATATGGATCTAGCCCTTGAAATGCTCACTGGGAAGCATTCTCATTGGGAAGACAAAGGATACAAGGAAAGACTTAAAGGAGGTTCAGATTAAAAGGAAAATCAGTGGCACACAAAATCTCTACAAGGTTTAGGGAAGACAACGAATTAGAAGAGGCTTAATTTAAGTTGGGCCCTTGGTAGGATTCAAATAAGGAGAAGAGTGGGTGGGGAAAAACCATAGAGGTTTCAAAATTTGTACTGGGGACACCGAGAACATCAGTTTCAAGAATTTCAGAAGGTAAACATTGGCCACTGAATTCAGATGATGAATAGTCTTGAATGCTAGCATGAGTAATTTGAAGTCGACTCAAGTTTTCTCTGGCTAAGAGCCACTCAAATTCAATTCTTCCCTGTAGGTAAGAAATTAAGAACAAGAAATGTGCTCACTTCTCTGTTAATTTGTTGCAATATGGCTTCAGTTCCTACTACTTTACTTCTGTATTATTTTATAACATTTAGAAATTCCTTTCATTTCTCTTATCATTCCTTTTATTATATTTTATTGACACCTCTTAATTATTCTCTATTATGGTAGAAATGAAAAAGATTCAGCCATAATCATCCATTCTTTTCTCCCTCAACAAGTTTATCTATTCTTAAGGATTCAGCACTCATCTTTTACACAAGTGACTTCTAAATTTATGTCTCTATTGCTGATATTTCAAGAAATCCAACTCTATATTACTAAAATGACAGCAAGGACTTGGAGAAAGGTTATATTATGAATCTTTTTTCTTTCAGAATAAGGGATAAATGTTTAAGATAACATTTCCAACCATTCTTATTCAGTATTTATTCCTATAAAAGCAACTTATTTTTACATGTTATTTTTACATTTTAATAGGTAACAAAGTATAACAATAATGTGAAGCAAGATTTTCTAATGATGTACAGAGGCCATGGATTGCAAGGTAGAGCATAAGCAGAAGCATATATGAAAGGGGGGAGATCATGGACTCTATGAGTTGAGGGCAGCGTGGGTACAGGCTCAAATCCTCAGAACAGCGTTGGCTCTAAAGGACTGATGTGCACTTCAATATGCCATTTTCCTTTGATCTTCCATTTCTAGTCTGTACCATTCCTTACGGCTAGAATGACTTCACATAAGGGATGCAGAAATTTAGAAAATGCTTTTATAAACTTTTATAAAAGCATTAAAGGTCTCCTCAAATGCATATCCCAATAAATAACTCATCTCCAACCTCAATCATGTCATTTACTTCTGTAGTTTGAATCACTAAATCTGTCTGTGTCTCCTTCTCCATTTAGTCTAGATCAAACTGTTTATTTTTAAAAGCCAGCAACTTCCACTAACACTGGGAATCAAGTTTTGAGCAGCAAAGACAATTTTATATTATTTTACCACAGAATATCAGAGACATAAAATTTAAGAGCTAGAAAGGTCCTCAGAGACCATTTAGCAACAAATAATGCCCAGGAAGCTTAAAAAACACACAAGGTCACAGGACCAAATATGCTAGCGTGTATTAATATTTCCACCTCAGAGAAAAGCCAGAAGGGACAAGTATAATGGCCACTTATGATAAAGTAGGAAAACACCTTATATTTCATTTCAGAATATAAAAATACAGAGTATTTTCAGAGAAATTTATCAGAATTTATATACAGGCATGCCTTGTTTTATTGTTTTGCACTTTATTGTGCTTCACAGATAGTGTGATTTTTACAAATTGAAGATTGTGGCAACTCTGCCTGGAGCAAATCTGTCGTCACCATTTTTCCAACAGAATGTGCTCACTTTGTGTCTCTGTGTCACATTTTGGTAATTCTCACAATATTTCAAACTTTTGTATTATTGTTATATCTGTTAGGGTGATCTGCAATCAGTGATCTTTGATGTTACTATTATATATTGCATACTATCGATAAACTTAATCAATAACTGTTGTGTGTGTTCTGACTTCTCCACCAATCAGCCATTCCCCTGCCTCCCTATTCCCTGAGACACAACAATATTGAAATTAGGCCAATTAATAACCCTATAATGGCCTCTAAGTGTTCAAATGAAGGGAATAGTCTTATAACTCTCATTTTAAATCAAATGCTAGAAGTGATTAAGCTTAGTGAGGAAGGCATGTCAAAAGCTAAGACAGACCAAAGACAGGCCTGTACCAAACAGTTAGCTAAGTTGTGAATGTAAAGAAAAAGTTCTTGATAGAAATTAAAAGTGCTACGCCAGTGAACACACAGATGATAAGAAAGTGAAATAACCTCACTACTAACATGGAGAAAGTTTTAGTGGTCTGGATAGAACATTAAACCAGCTACAACATTCCCTTAAGCCAAAGCCTAATCCAAAGCAAGGCTCTAACTCTTTTCAATGCTATGAAGGTTGAGAGACAAGGAAGCTGCAGAAGAAAAGTTTGATGCTAGCAGAGGTTCATGGTTCATGAGATTTAAGGAAAGAAGCCATCTAATAAAAAAGTGCAAGGTGAAACAGCAAGTGCTTATGTAAAAGCTGTAGCAAGTTATCCAGAAGATCTAGCTAGGATCACTGATGAAGGTGGCTACACTAAATAAAAGATTTTCAATGCAGACAAAACAGCCTTCTATTGGAAGGAGATGACATCTAAGGTTTTCATCACTAGAGAAGAAAAGTCAATGCCTGGTTTCAAAGCTTCAAAGGACAGGCTGATTCTATTGTTAGGGGCTAATGCAGCTGCGCAGCTGGTGACTTGAAGTTAAAGCCAATGCTCATTTACCATTCTGAAAATTCCAGGGTCCTTACAAATTATGCTAAAGCTAGCCCTGCCTGTGCTCTGTAAATGGAACAAAAAGCCTGGATGATAGCACATCTGTTTATAGCATGGTTTACTGAATATTTTAAGCTTGTTGAGAGCTACTACTCAGAAAAAAGGTTCCTTTCAAAATATTACTGCTCATTGACAATGTACTTAGCCACCCAAGA
Source organism: Varecia variegata (assembly GCA_028533085.1). NCBI lineage: Eukaryota > Metazoa > Chordata > Mammalia > Primates > Lemuridae > Varecia > Varecia variegata. The sequence continues at coordinate 61,404,625 of CM052441.1, read as the reverse complement.
GCTCTGATGGAGAGGTACAAGGAGATTAATGTTGTCTTCATGCCTGCTAACATGATTTCCATTATGTAGCCAATGGATCAAGGAGTAATTTCAAACTTCAAGTCTTATTTTTCAAGAAATATATTTTGTAATGTTATAGCTGCCATAGATAGTGATTCTTCTCAAGGATCTGGGCAAAGTAAATTGAAAACTTTCTGGAAAGGATTCACCATTCTTGATGTCATTAAGAACATTCATGATTCATTGGAGGAGGTCGATATATCAACATTAACATTGAAAAAGGTTGATTCCAACCCTCATGGATGATTTTGAGGGGTTCAAGACTTCACTGGAAGAAGCCACTGCCGATTTGGTGGAAATAACAGGATAACCAGAATTAGAAGTGGAGTCGAAGATGTGACTGAATTGCTGCAATCTCATGATCAAACTTGAATGGAAGAGGAGTTGCTTCTTATGGATGAGCAAAGAAAATGGTTTTTTGAGGTAGAATCTGCTCCTGGTGAAGATGCTTGTTTTGTGAACATTGTTGAAATGACAATGAAGGACTTAGATTACATAAAGTTAGTTGATAAAGTAGCAGCAGAGTTGACTCCAATTTTGAAAAAAGTGCTGTGGGTAAAATGCTATAAACAGCATCACAAGTTATAGAGAGATCTTTGGTGAAAGGAAGAGTTAATCGATGTGGCAAACTTCATTGTAGTCATATTTTCAACAATTGCCACAGCCACCCTACCCTTCAGCAACTACCATCCTGATCGGTCAGCAGCCATCAACATGGAGGCAAGACCTCCCCATCAGGAAAAAGATTAGGACTCGTTGACAGCTCAGATAATCATTAACATTTTTTAGTAATAAAGTACTTTTAAATTAAGGCATGTATGTTTTTTTAGACATAATGTTATCACACACTTAACAGACTATAGTATGGTATAAACATAACTTAAGGGCTGAGAAATAAAAAAAATTCATGTTACTGGCTTTATTGTAATATTTGCTTTATTGTGGTCATCTAGAACCAAAGCTGCAATATCTCTGAGGTGTGCCTGAATATGAATATTACCCTTCAGAGTAGCCACTTTCAGATTCCATATTTAATCAATGATGGTGCAACTGCTCAACTACTTTCAAGATGAGTTCAAAATCAGTTCCCTGCTTTATAGTTATATCTTACAGTTAATTTTCTACCCTTTTTCTTTACTGACAATAATAAATTTCAACAAATATTTTTGAATAAAAACAACAACAAAAAAAGAATTGGATCCAAATATACTGACTTGGATCAAATTTCTCATTTTGACTATTCTCAAAAATCAACATCAGCCTCAAAGGATTTTTTTTTAAATGTTACCATTGTGATACCTAAAAGAATTGCTATAGGTTCTAAAGATAATATTCAAAGAGGCATTCCCAAGGTACTGTGAACTTTAGCAGTAATCATTGTACAGAGTTATAGAGTTCCAGAGTACTACTTGGAAAGCAAAAACATTCATTCAGATCTTTGGGTTTTACAAAAACCAATCACACTATTTTATAGGGTAACCACAAAATCAGAGCAACAATGAAAAGGGACTTTGCCTGTATAACTACTTAAAATAAAAATTTTGAAAGCCAATATCCATTGTTAGGTCACAGAGTAAGAGAATCTTTGCACATCATTTTAGAATAAACGGAAAACTGTACATTTAGAAATAGCTGAAAGCATAAATCCAATATAAATTATAAATCTGGTTTCTCTGCCACAATCATCTGGACTAATATCAAAGTTTCAACACTCACTCACCATCGTTCATAACTAGCACCCACCTACTGATAATGTGTCCTGAGTTATATCCATTTATAATTACAAATTAATATGATTTCTATAGCAGTATTATGGCCTAATACTAATAAAAATGCCAAAATATCATGTTCTCTGTTTTATAAATAAGCTCTTTTCTTCTCATATACTGGGGGGGGGCCCTCATGAACTAAGCCATCATATGTTCTAGTGGTATTAAACATATTTAAGCCCAAACTGTTTTAAGATTGTCTATACTGGCATCTGTATGGGTACATTTACCTGCATGCCACTCCCCTCTCCTTAAAATAGCTCAATAATTTGTTAAAGTTATTTCATCCAACATACTAAAATTAAAATTCCATTGGCAGAGTCCCTGTTTAATTCTTAACAATTCTTAGGGACAGAATACGATGTTGCCCATGTAGTTCTAAGAATTGTTTGACTTCTCTTTGCATTAAGCCATTTTTTAATAACTCTGGTATTTTTCTGAATTAACAAGTATGCTTATATTTCAGCCTAAATTTTCAAGAATGCAACTCTGTTTCCACCAAATTGACACATTTCCAAAATCTGATTAACAAAGCCATCTTCTAGATAGTTGATCTTTTAGGAAGGGTGCTAATAGAAAGCTGTGTGGAAGTTTGCTAATTTATCATTTGTAAACTAATAATTTTATTCTTGTATCACTGAGAAACATAAGCCAACACAAGTAATTTCTGTGCCTAAAACAATATTTACTAAAAAGAACATTTATTAACAATCAAATGGGCTTCAAATCTAACTACTTGAAGTTGAATTTTCCCTCTTGTCACTTACAAATTGAGTCTTTTGGGTCAAAATCTCAGTGTTTCCACTACCCTTCTGAGAATTTCTTTTGCAATTTTAAATCAATAAAAAGAATTGGAAAAATATACTCAACAGTAAGATCAATAACACCAGGCCACCTACCACTATGCAGAATACGGAATAGTGAAAGTGAGCAAATAAAAATCTGTTATAATTTTGCTCTCAGTGGAGTCCAGTTAAAGAAGAACAGTTTTAGCCTCTCTGATGAAAAATTTCTGAATAAAACCATGGCTGTTATTGAGGCATACACAATAAGATGTAACTTTGTGTTGTCCAGATAGAAATATTTTGGTCCAACTGTTTTCCATAGATGTACAAGAAACATAAATAACCTCTGAAAAAAGATAATTACAGTTCATGTTTACAAGAGCATTAGAAATCCATTCTCGCTGAGACTAGTAGACTAACAAAATATGGTCAAGAGAAATTCTGAATCAATTTCTCACATTTTTTTCTTTTTGTATACACACATAATTATCCTGTTTATGTGGTATACTTCACCACTGATAATCCATTCAAAACCATTAGGAGAATAGGAATACAGAAATATGATGTTTTTATAATAGGCCAAAAGTTCTAACATTCTCCTCATTCAGTCTAAGCAACCAATTTAAGACATTCTTCTTTCCATACTCCATTAGAGTTTACACTGAGTAACGAAACTGGCAAAAGGTAGAACACGCTTTAGAAAGGAGAAAATAAAGAAAATGCCTGGAAAATCTAAATATTGAAGATAATAGATAACAAAATCTATAAAGTCACCTAAATAAACAATAAGTACTATAATAGTTTTATTACAAGGTGAGACCTTTTTTTCCTTTGCCTTGCTTTCTTTAAAGTCAACTTAAATGACTATTATTTACATACAATAAAAAGTACCCATATTAAGTGTACACAATTAGATCAGTTTTGATAAATGCATATTTGTGTAACCACCTTTACAAGTAAGATATAGAATATTTACAACATCCCCAAAAGTTATCTTGTGGCCCATCTCAGTCAATCCCCAGTCCAACACTGGCCCCAGACAGTCACTGATCTGCTTTCTATCACTGGAGATTAGATTTTGATGAAATACTTTAACCAAAGGGAAAATCATTAGAAAACAATATTAACTAACATTCATGTGCTCCTTACCCAATTTTGTGAGATACTAACATTAAGTCATATTTATTTCAGACCAAAGAAAGCATGCATCACTTGAAACCCCTTTTGCCCCTTCTTGATCCTATTTCTCTCAGGTAACCCTTCTCCTGAATTTATTCTTCAACATTCTCATGCATGGCATACTTTTACTACAAATGCATATATCCAAAAATAAACATGACATCACTTTTAAACTTTACATACATGGATAAGTTACACAAATATGATGAATGTTAAACAGTATCCAATTCTTATGAAATAACTATGGTCCCATTATTAAGAGCTCAAGTTAAGTGGGTTGAAATATATCCTTTTACAGTATTTTTCCCAATTCTATGATTCTTAGATCTATCCATGTGGATACATGAAGCATTAGTTCATTCAATTTTTATGTATTGAACAATATTACATACTAAATTTATGCCAGAAATTATTTCCTCTTTCTCTTCTTGGACATTTATATTGTTTCTAATTTTACATTACTATAAACAATGTAGTTATGAAAATTTCTATACATGTCTCCTTATGAATGTGTTTCCCTGGGTTGCAAGTGGTATGTAGCAGGTTATGATAATCTTAATTATATTGCAAGCATTTTATGAATTTATACTACCACAAGCAGTATACATATTCACTGACAGCTCCTCAAATGTTTGGCACTGTCAGATTTAAACATTTTTGCCAATCTGATGGATATTAAATGGTATTTGATATCTGTGAAGGGTCAGTATGGTGCTGGGCAGCCATGGAAAAATGCCACTTGGAATACCCTTCAAGAAAGAATTTGCTGAGGAATGCAGTTAGATAACCACCTCCAGCCACAATGCCTTTGAGTCTTAAGATATGCTTCAAGCATTGGATCCGCAGCTGTGATATTCCTGTGGAGCCCCCAGCCAACTAGTGAGCACAGCAATGGTACTACGGCCTGGCCATTTCTACCCAATGTGGAACTCATCTAACAGGCAATCTTTGCTCTGTTAGTGGACTGGGTGAGTCTGAAGCTCTCCCTGCCCAATTCTGTTTCCCAGATGTTCATCATGGTTTGAAATCTTTGCCCAATCCTTCTCCCTCCTTGTCTATGTTTCACCAGCATTACCACTAATATACCTCTTATATTACAACTCCATCTCAGTAATTGCTTCATGGAAAACCCAAACTGATATCATGATTGATTAGATTAGAGTTCAAGCCTCTACTAGTCAAACTGCTTTAATTTGAATTCCAACTCTACTTCCTGCTTCCTCTGGACATTGAACAGCTTATCCAATTTTCCTATGCCTCAGTTTCTTCATATCTAAAATGGGAATAATAACAGTATCTACTTCACATGTTTGAGAGATTAAATTAATATAAGCCCTTGGAACAACCTCTTGTATATAATAAGAATCAATAAATATTAGTTATTGTTTTCCCAGTGTGATTTTGTTATTTATCACAAGAGTTGTGATTAAGTTTGGTAGTGTATGAAACTATGATTGAGTAAACAGTGAACTGGGAATATTTAATGGTCCTTTTCTTAGAAAGATGCATATATTTGGATAGGTGTTACTATAGCATGCGGGTAAAGGTAGTATGATCTCAAATAAAATACTCAAGTAATAATAAATAGTTCTAGTCTGATTAGTTTCAGTCATTGATTAACTTATATTCTAAATCTTGTTCCTTAATAATTTGTGTTTTTATTTTTTTACTTATAACAAATTATACATGCAGGTAACATTAAGAAATACTAACTGACATTAAAGAACCACTCTTGGGAGGCCTTGATTATATGTCTTTTCTATCATAAAGTAGAGCACACATTTGGATTTCTTAGTCTACAAATTGTGAGACTGTCCTATTAGTTTACGTTAGGGGAGGTAATAAGAACTAGTCAAACAATAACATAAAATTCTACTAAGACAATGCTCAAGCCAAAAGATAGGCAGTTTTCTATTCTAAATTGGCTAATTGGCTTTTCCCCCCTGAAATTCGTTTCTCAGATATATACTACTGTTCCCCCTTATTTCATCAATAATTTCCTAAAATTTAGAATAATTACAGGCCAAAATGTATCTATCTATAAAAAAAAGACTGGAGAAAGAAGCTCAGTAACTTATGCATTCTGCCTACACTCCTGCCCTCAATGACTAGGTTAATGAGAATTTGGAAGAGCATTAAGCCTTCAAAAATGACCCAAACAGATTTATTGTTATGAGATTCTTGTCCCTAGAGTTTGGGCGAATGTAAACTTCTGGAATATACAGGTGCTTATAAATATAAGAGTCTCCAGTAACTTCTTGAAATATATTTTTTGTCTTATTCCTAAAGTCTGTATTTCTCCACTGTAAGAAAAATAACTTCTGTTGTTCCAAAACCGCATGTGACACACAGACCCAGAGGTCTGGATCTACAGAGCTCTGTAATGAATTTTTACGAATATATCTCTCCTTATTTAATCCACCTAATGGAAAGGGGAAAAAAAAGGCGCATCAAAAAAGGGTGCTGGGGCAAGGGGTGGGAAGAGAAAAAGACATTTACTATCTTGTAAGGAAAATGAGTGATATTAACATACATCAATTGATTTGCATAATAAATTCCTATTTGATTTTCTAAGACATACATTCTAAAAATATATTTCTTATCAGACCATATACTATATGTCTTTTAATACTCCTTTTAACACTATATGTTCTAAATCACCACTCTTCATTCCTTTTCTTTCTACAAGTTGTTAGCTAAACTCCAGAACAGATCAGATTCCAGACTTCTGGGTTAAATGATCTACTATATTTCAAAATCTCTCTTCTTCCTAAAACCCCCTTGAAATAAAAAAAAAAAAAATGTAAAAAAAGCTTGATATTTATACAGGACAAATTCTATTTAACTATTAAACTTTCCTCTAGCCAAAGTGATCACTAGATCCTTCAGTAATTAGAAACACCTGAGAAACTTGGTTTCCCTAGGCCTGCATGCTACAGGACATCAACTAGGATTTTGCAAAAATTGCAATCCTGACCAAATGGTTTAGAAACACTAGGCAAAACAAACAAAACAGGTTTCTTCACTCAGCATTTGAGTTATCCAAACTCTAATAAGCTACTGTAAACTGGTAATCTCTGAGAAGGGATGCACAGTATATGGAATTTCCCATTCTTACTAAACTAGAAAATACTTTTTCACAGCCCAAAAGAGTTGAGAAGAATACTAAAGGCCCTACACATGCAACTCTTAAAATAGGGTAAGAAAAGTTCTATTTATAATAAAGCTTATGAAACCTAGAAGGATTAATTATCATTCTGTGGTAGTAAATCAATTAAGGTTGTCATTTTTTTGGAGAAGAAAATTTAAAAAGTCAAAACAAGGTATATGTATCATCAGAGCCAAAAAATTTAGTTAATTTCAAATGAAGAGAAGTTGTGGATAGGCTAAGGAGTAAAAAATAAATATCTAACTAGGGACCACACACCAAAATTTCAGGAAAGGACTTTTTACTTTCTGATAGTACAAAAGAAAAAGATCTCAAGAAGGAATGTGCCCACAAGTTAGAAATATTCCTACCTTGTTGCTATGCTCTAACTCTTTTCAAAGCTTGACTTACCAAATAATAAGTAATTTCACAAAGCTCCACAAAACGCAAAAGGGATAAAAATTTTTTAAAAAAGTATGTCAAATGACAATTTACAGATATAGTTTTATGAATGAACTAAGTTCTCTTTTCCTAAGGGTGGCTCTATCAGATCATAACCAAAAAGATGTGGCAGTTTAATGGGAAAAGGGAGAATGTGGCTACTGAGTCACATGGAGGCCGCAATTGTCTTTTTTTTTTAATTTGGCAATGCTTAATAATAAACATATGTGGATAAAGCGGTCCCTACTCCTCTTTCTCATATGAGCTGTATTAGTCTCTTTGTTTTCCCAAAAATTGATAACAATAACATTTTGTGGATTCTGTGGTATCTGGAAAGAAAATTAAAGTTTATGTTTTCAAACTCCCAGTTAAGAAGAAACTTGGCAATATAAGAGAATACAGATTCAGAGTGATCCTGGTTGCAAGTCAAAATACCAAGGAGGGGACATTCCAAATTCTCCACGTAACAAGTAATGTAAACATAATATGAAATTTATAGGAAGTTATAACTTCAAGTAAAAATTTTCAGTTTCATAATCAGAATATAAGACTGCAAGGACATTTAAAAATGGCATCATTACACCAATTCACCAGATATACTAAGACCCTAGAGATAGGACTATGAAGTATCTTTGATAGGCCTACCACATAAATAAATAAACAAATCCATAAAAATTTACCTTGAAACAACAGACATAGAAAAATCTTAGCATTGTTATGAAATCCTAACAGACAAAGAGAAGGATTTTTTTTCCTGAAATGTAATGTGCTATCTGGAACTTCCATATTGCTTTGTGTTAGGTTTTCAAAGGCACCAATTTCAAGCGTTATAGAAGATAATTTGTGTGCAACATACTTTAACTGCATCTAAAAACAATATTCTAGGCCTTAAAACTAAGTACATAATAGATTTTTGAAAACCATATAAAAGAGGAGAAAATGAAACAAAGGATATCTGGATTAAAAACTGGGTAGACTAACATATTATGCTTGCAAATATTTCCATGGTTTTATGTAGCAGGGAAGCTGTACTTTACTCCTTTTAGGGGTGATTGGAAAGGCAATGCAGTCAGCTACTTACTCCTTAAGTCCAGGGATTAGATTCAAACAACTAAAAGCCAAGATAAAGCTTTCCTCTGAAACTAAAGACATGCATATCATATTCATGTCTCTCTTTATAGATTTAGCATTTGTACATGCAGATAATTTTTTTGTTTGTAGAATTTCTATTGATATTTACATATATGCTTATAGAATTGATCTTTACATGTAGACTAATTCCTTTTTTAACCAGTAACATAGTCATTTATTATCATTATCAAGAATTACGTATTATACATAATTGTATACGCTATATAGTTTTATATGATTGGCAGTGCAGTAGGTTTGTTTACACCAGCATCACCACAAACACATGAGGAATGTGTTGAACTATGACATTACGATGGCTATGACATCACTAGGCAATAGGAATTTTTCGCTCCATTATAATCTTATGGGACCACTGTTGTATATTCAGTCCACCATTGACCAAAATTTTGTTATGTGGTGCATGACTGTATAAACAAAGTATATTTTAAAATTAAGTAGAAACTATAGTAGTTTTATTATAAGGTAAGAATTAGACTTTTCACATTTAAAAGCCATTTACTTTTGTTTTCTAAATAATTTTTTAAAAAATTAAACCTTGAATTGGAAAGGAGAACTTTGTCTATGACTATGAAGTAAAACACAGAATCTTTTTTTACCAATTTATTTTACTTTGAAAAAAAGTTTACTGTTCTGCCTTCATTTCTAAAACTGTCCACATGATCTTTTTCCCTTTAAAACCAAACTATCTTTATCGTATAAAACTTCACACATATCAAAGAATATAGGAGGAAATAAAATTTGGTTGGATCTTCACCATTTTTTACCTGTTGTCTTTTTTATATGTAACTGTATTCATACACATGAATGTTTGTTTTGTGTGTGTGTGTTGAAAATATTTATTAAACAAAAATTAGAATAAATGTGTATCAGGCATATCTTAGGCAGCACCTCAAACCCTCCTGGCCTTGACTATTTCTGAGGCCTTTGGCCACCTTTTCTACCGTGGCTCCCACTGGGTAACCAAATATGTAAGGGCTCTACCAACTTCACACAGGCAAAGCCCTACAGTCCCTACTTCCTGCCCACGCTAGGTGCCTCCACATGCAGAATCAGGGGAAATCTTTCACCAATGAGATACAGAAATTGAGGAGTAAATTCTTGTCCTGGGGACAGATTGTCCTGGGATGCAGTAGCTCATTCATCCTCTTGAGAAACAGCTTTATCCAGCTCAGAAATACACCCTTGAGCTGACTTAACCCTCTTGCTCTGCGCCTCACTTTCTTTCACCTCACTCCTGCTCCCTGAGACTGCACTCTGAAAAAAATAACAGTACATAAGCTTCAGCCTCCTCAAGCTCCAGGTTTCAGGGTACTTAGGTATAGCAGAGGCTGTGGATGCTCTGCCCATTTTCCCTTCAGCATTTACAGTAGTTCACTCTGGCCTGATTCCAACTGCCAGCTTCTGCATCTCTTTCCTCAAGGGCTTTTCTGACCTATTCTGTACCTGTCTGTGGCAAGCTAGAAGGGCGAGAGAATTAATGGCCTATGAAAGCAGCCCTCAAACAATGACTGACATAAGTTGCTGTTTGAATATTCCAGATTCCTTACCCCTTCTGTGGGATAACTGAGTAGCAATACCTAATTCTATAAAAGCAACTAATAGCTTCTCGTAATAAAGGCAAAAGATCAGATACTCTATAAAACTGTAATATTAGTTTTTAAAATGAGAGTTTCAAATTATCTCTTTTAAGAAGACATAAAATAATAAGGTTTTAATATCCTTATGAGCAAATCTTTTATAAAACAATAGTTAAAGCTAAACAATGACTAAATACACTATACAGGAGTGCTATTTTTTTCTAGTGTGGATTCACAAGAACCTTGGTTTAAACACTTCTTTCCAAGTTTTCAATTTTTACTATTAGTTTTTAACAAAGTTTTAAGAAACTTATAAAACAACCACCTCAACTCAAAACTTACATTTTCAATAAAAATCTTAAAACTTGTCTTATTCTATGAATAAAAACAGCATTCCATGATTTAAAAGAAAATTTTCTTCTATGATGAAGTATTTTTTTTTATATATGAAGAAAGACAGAGGTTGATTTTCCCTTAAACTCTTGAAATATAATTTTACTAATAGATTCAGATGATTGATTTCACAGTGTTGAATCAGGTAAAATCACTACCATTTTGAAAGAAGAATTCATGTCAGCTGACAAGAATCTATTACACTTTATGTTATGTGCTATAAAATAAAAGTTATATGACACCATCTCTGCTGCTTCAGTTAAGTCTTATTCTGCCAAGCCTTTCTAACCGTACTAACATGTGTGCTCTAGTGACCTTTTCAGTTATTTAGTTAAGTGTCTATTAACCCCTTCATGTCAAGTATCCTACTTTTATAATGAAAAAAAGTGAGTTTTTAATGGAAACTTTTTAGTCTTTGTCTTGCTTGATTCACTGCTGTTTGCCCCTGTTAATCCCTTCTTTCCTGAAATTCTTTTCCTTTACCTTCACTGCTACCTTTCCAAAATCTGCCTCCTTTCCTCTGATGTGCTAATACTCTAATACTCATGTTACCCAGTGCTCTGCTAACAATGAAATATGCAGAAGAATATAAAACTATTTTATACTTACTACTTGATTTTTAAACTTCCATTCTGGTTTCTTACCACATCGATAAGTTTTCATGTCCATGATTAAATTAAAAAGAAAAATAAATTGAAAGTGTATTCTGATTCATGATAATACAAAAAAAAAAGGATACGTTTGACTAAAATACTGTCTGAGGTTAGGCAGCTGAAGGATGAAAAGAGAAGTAGAGGAATTTATAAAAATGCCCCACCTGTTAACCTCCAGGGTATATTAAAACAAAAAACAACCTTGAAGGACTGGAATTTTTGGTAGCAACTTCTCTTTGTATAAACACATAACAAGTATATTATAGGTGAGCCTATATAGGATATTAATTTAGTTGAAATCTACTAAAAATTAGATTTTCTCAGAAGATTCATAAAAGATTATTTTCCAGTTCTTAAACTTAGTATCCATTATTTTTGTTTAATGTAAGTGAGAATTTTTGTAGTTTAATTCCAGGATAGAAGATCCATTTAAACTACTACTAGGCATCAATATAAAATCCATCTAGAACTGTTTATTTCAGAATATAAGACATATATCAGTACTTAAAACAACATGTAAGTAGTTGACTTGGAAAATATACCAAATCAGGTGTGCTTGCTGCTGTTCACAAATCATTACATAAATAAGAGATGCACATGATGAACAGTGGCTAATCATGTCATTTTTTTCAGAATCTGCTAATGCTTGGTCATCACACATCTGTGAGTTCATTCACGGACAGCCAAGTAGGTAATTGTGTTTTCTCCAAGTGATAGACTCCCAGTGGCATCTTACAAAAATGGATGATCAGAAGAGAAAATTAGCAACAGTGCCTAAGGAAAGCACAGTGAAGAAATGAAAAGTAACACTGGAAGTGAAATTCCATGTGACTAGAAGATTTCAAAATGGCAATAGCAAAGTTAAGATGGGACGAGAACCTAGCACTATGTGAAGCTACAGTACAAACCACATTGAAAAAGTTCAATGAATATTAAAAAATTAACTAAAGTCGTTTCAACATCTTTTTGTTTAACCTGCACTAGGTACAGAAAGTCATTTACAGGTGAAATGGAGCACTGATTTCTTTGCATTGAAGATTGTAATAAAAAAATTCCCAGTCTGATCAGCTAGCATTTAGGTCCAAGCACCAGAGTTAGTCATCTCACTGAAAGAAAACAGTTATTACAAGAAGACTGAAGAAGAACCTTGAATGCCAGTAAAGGCTGGTTTCTTTGTTTCAGAAGTCAGCATGAATTCATTAATGTTAAGCTACCTGGTAAACCCACTGGTGCAGATAAGGATGCTACTGTGAAATCCACACTCAGAAGAACTTTATCAAATGAGGAAAGTAGTTGTGATACAAAAGATGACGATGTCCCAGAAAAAGTGATGCCAGCAAAAACCTTCACATTAAAGGAATGCTCACATATTCCATGACATTGAAAATGCAAACATAAAAAGTGGACAGCTTAACCACATTTGGAAAGGAGTATAATTTGCCAAGACACAGAAAAGATCTTGCTCCATACAATGAAAACAAAGCAAGAAGTATTCAAACTACTCTTGGAAAGTTTTTACAAAGAAATAAAAACACTTTAACCCTAAATGTTTCTAATGTTTGAAATTACAATGTACTAAATAAATATTAGTTTTGCTATTTTTCATTCCCCAAGATATTTATAATCGGCATTAAGAGAGTTTGTAATGTTTTGACAAAAAAATTTTAAAGGTTATAGATCAATTTTAATTTTTCCTATTGGTTATTAAGATCACTTAATAATCACAGTTTCAGCTTGCATGGTCATTTGTATGGTCCCATGCAAAGAGAGGACTTCCTGTTTTAAGAACTATCACTGATTTATTTGTAAAAAGCCTGTCACTGATAACAAACTGCTATAGGAAAGAGATGAAAAACTTACATGCTACACTACAATTCACTAGCTCTACAATAAACTATTAAGAAAGCAGTTAAGATTTTTAAAATGATTTTCAGCACATTAAATCTCAAAACAGACAGTCATCTGTTTAAAGTAAAATGAATCCCACCTCAAAGAAATAGATAATAATTGATTAATGTATAAGATAGCATTTATTTTGAAGAAAATATATAAACATTCTCTCAAATATAATTTTTAATATATTTTATGAACTAAATAATTAAAATAAACCCAGTCACTTATATATCCATTATATTGTCTTTCATAAACAGAGTATTTACATTCTCATATTCACTCCCTGTAAGATAAGATGTGTAATGCCAACCACCTAACTACAAACCTTTTTTTATAATATGTGAAATTCAATGGCTTTTGAATTTAAATTCCCCAGCAAGCCCAGCTTCAGGGCTCTCCAAACCCCACCTTTAATCAGGATTAATCCATAATTCTATGTTAGCAGAAAACATACCTGAAAACCAATGCCCACATGTCCACTACAAGTATGTTAGCTCTGTGTCATGGGTAGTCACAGGCCAAGGAAGATCAGAGGCTCAGTTAAGCTCAGAATAGTTAGAACACCATGTAGTTTAAGGTAATAAATACATGGGGAAAGGATTCACATAGGATATGCTACAGCAAGGTCATAGTTTAGATTACCAAACTAAAACTTAGATTTAGAATTCAACTCAGTGTGCCAGAAAGCTTCCTTATCTTCTTGGACCTCCTGTTATCTGCATCCTTGACTTCTGCATCTAGGGTCAGAGTTTCCAGTTCTTACATGTAACGAACTTGGAAATCGTCACTCTGAGCATTGTCACAACAAGAAAAACAGTGAACAATCTCAAAGTTAACAACTCTTCTTAATCCATCATGATACACTGTGCTGCCCCCAAAACTGGAAAAACAGGCAACTGCAGAGAATCACAGCTGTGAGTAGAAGTCCAGGAGCAGAACCCTACAGCTAGAGCTAATGTGGGTGACAAAGCTTTAAACTGTATTTGATGAACTGCTGGAGACTCAGTGTAGACTAACTTGAGAATTAAAGACTACCAGGAGGCCTAGTCTTACAGGGTGGCCTCTACAAAAAAAAAAAAAAAAAAATACAATTTCAAAAACTTAGCGGGGCATGGTAGTATATGCCTGTAGTCTCAGCTACTCAGGAAACTGAAGCAGGAGGATCACTTGCACCTGGGAGTTGGAGGTTGCAGTGAGCTATATGATCTTGCCACTGCACTCCAGCCTGGATGACAGGGTAAAACCCTATCTCTTAAAAAAAAAAGAATTCCATTCAAAATTTCATAGTTTGAAAAACAAAACAAAACGGATGAAATCTTATCAAGATGACATACAAATATCAACCTAAATTAAGATTAAGTTTAGGAACAAAAGGCAAAAGAAGTATGATTTGTAGCTAGATGAAATCTTCTTGCAAAGCAAAATTATAATTTCAGGAGAAATTCATTGTGTGTTTACAATTTAATATGTATAACTGTGGAATATATTTGCTTGTTTTATCTCTTCTTAACATTAGAATGAAAATAAATGAATGGGGATACAATATATTACAAAACTGACTAACACCACAACCTTAACCCCCAGACTATATTATATATTAAACAGTTATTGAAAACTTGTATATGTTAGAGACTGTTCAAAACCAAGTGGATTGGTTCTTTTTCTCTTTTGTTCTTTTAAGTGCATCAAAAAGCATGAAAGCTTTAATTCTAGTTTACTAGCAGATAAATCTTAATGTGAGTAAAGACTTGAAAAAAGGGAATGAGGGAGAAAGAAAGACATGCAGATATGTAGGAGAAGAGATTTCAAGTTGAAGAGAACAGCAAAAGACCCTGAGGTGGGCGTGTACCTGGGTATATAAGAAATAGCAAGATTTAGACTCCCATTGAATGAAACTTCTATTGAATTCATATGAATTTCCTATTTGTTTATATTCCAAATACCACAAAATATCATCAAACTGTTTTGTCTTTTTAGGGAAGTTATAATGTTTAGGTTAAAGAGGAAAATGCATAATTTTCAACCAAATCACTGAGTTTTCCATAGTTGCATCTTCACACTTGTTAGAGTACTGCTTATCTTCATGACTGCATGTTTTAAATTCAACCAAAAGCTTATAGTCATTGTTATTTCTATTTTCACTATTATACCAAAAGCAACATTTATAAGATGTCTGAATTCAGAATATACTATACATGCCATCCTGTTGGCACTTGACATATTTGAATAACATTCCTTTAACTCAGAGAGGAGTGTCGTGCATTGATTAAAAGCATGAGTTCTGGAGTCAGACTGTCTGGATTTGAATCTCAGACTGTTACTTTCTGGTTGGGTAGCTGTAACAAGTTACTTAATCTCTCTGCGCCTCTGTTTTCTTATCTGAAAAACCGGGATAAATAATTGTAAGAATCTCACAGAGTTGTTTTGAGGATAAAAAGAATGTAAAGCATTTAGAACTGAGCCTGGTATACACCTCAAAATGCACTAGTTCTGGTTGCTGTTACTGTTATTAACACTGATGGAAGAGATAAGGTGGGTTGTTTATTTATTTTTTTTTGATGTGTAATACCCCAAATAAGAAGGAATAATGCTTTCTTAACTTTTAATCTATTGTTCTCTCTTGATGGCAACAGTTACAATTATTCTTCAATTTCCAAAGATTTAGATCCATGATAATATTTGAATGCACATCAAGTATTCATTCTTTTATTTAAAGAGATATTTTTAAATGTTGAGAAAACAGTGAATTCAAAGTAAGTAATCTTATCATAATTTCTAAATTAGAAGAAAATATGCTTTTTAATGCCTATTATTTATGAGTGCTTTGTATTAATGTAAAAGACATACTTAAAAGTGAATTCTTTTGTATTTGTAACATTTAGGAGAAAAATACAAACAAGTGATAAACACAGGAACAGATCAGCTATTCCAAGGAAACTGAGTCCTTACAGAGCATAAAATATTCCTGAAGAAAGTATATTTATATTAAAAATTTCCTCATGGCTTTAGAGTGTTCTCTTTGTGACTATAAGCCCTGATGAACTACATCAGATCATTTGGAGTTACAGTGTTAAGCAGCTTAACAAGAAAACATCAAATTGCATTGAAAAGTGAATATTACTATATTCAATTATAATGTTATTAAGCATTTACTGTGTGTAAGTACTATTCCAAGTACTTTACATAAACTGTATATTTCACTTAATCATAAAAATAACAAAAGTTTGATCTCTAACACTAAATGATACTTTACTAATCTTTTAAAAACTGTTTTCTATTGAAATTTTCATCTATTAAAAACTTTACTAAAATTTTTTTGTGGTAAAAAACACGTAACATTAAATTTATCATTGTAACCATTTTTAATTGTACAGTTCAGAAATGTTAAGTATATTCATAGCATTGTGCAACATATCTTGCAAAACTGAAACTCTATACCCACCCTAATTCTCCCTCCTCCCTTTCCCCAGCCTTTGGCAACCATCTTTCTACTTTCTGTTTCTATGATTTTGACCACTTTAGATATTTCATCTGAGTGGAATAACACACGAACAATTTTTTATAATCAGAAGGATTGCTTGAGACCCAGAGTTCGAGACCAGCCTGAGCAAGAGCAAGACCCTGTCTCTACAAAAAACAGAAAAAATAGTCAGGCGTGATGGCATGTGCCCGTAGTCCCAGCTACTCAGGAGGCTGAGGCAGGAGGATCACTTGAGCCCAGGAGTTTGAGGTTGCAGTGATCTATGATGATGCCACTGCACTCTAGCCTGGGCTATAGAGCGAGACTGTCTCAAAATAAATAAATAATAAAAAAATAATAAACTGAATAGAAATGAATTTTGCCTGGTTAATCAACTGCATATACGTGTGGGATGGGGTAAGGGGTGAAATGTGATAGGAGAAAGGAATAGCCTATATCTGCTTCTGGGTCAGCTGTTTCACTAAACTTGCCTTCATTCTAGGGTATCTCCTTAATATCTCTTTTGCCCAATTCCTATTT
>CM052441.1:61342794-61381138 GCA_028533085.1 Varecia variegata | reverse complement strand
GATCTAAGAAATGTCAAGGAGGAGGTTGAGTGTATGATTCTGGAGTTCAGAGAAGAGATACAGGCTTGAGATACAGATTTGGGAATCACATGAGATCACCAATGAAGGGGGATAAATAGTAAAGAGAAAAGTTTCAAACTCCAAGCCCTGAAGCATTCCAATGTATAGAGGTGGTGGGGGCCAGGGGAGAGAATAAATATGCCAAGGCAAGTACAAAGGAGCGATCGATGAGGTAGGAGGAAAGCAAGGAGAGTGTGCTATTCTGGAAGCAAAGAGAAGAAAATTCTTTCACAAAAATGCTTGGTGAAGAATCTGGACATCAAATTTGTTTCTTTACCTGTATTATTCTAAATTATTTTCTTAACCTATATACTCAGATGTAGAATTACTACACCCACTTGATGAAACTGCTGAACAGATTAGCACTAGGGAAATGGATTTGTAATACTCCACTGGAGATGCTAATTAATATCTAGGCTAATTATTTGTTATTTTTATTCATTTATTTATTACTTTTTAACATTTTTTTTTAGAGACAGAGTCTCACTCTGTTGCCCAGCTTAGAGTGCAGTGGTGCAATCATAGCTCACTGCAACCTTGAACACCTGGGCTGGAGCAATCCTCCTACCTCAGCCTCCCAAGTATCTAGGACTATAATTGTGTACCACAACTCCCGGCTAATTTTTTATTTTTATGTAGAGATGGGGTCTCACTATGTTGCCCAGACTGGTCTTGAACTCCTGGCCTCAAGTGATCCTCCCACCTCGGCCTCCCAAAGTACTGGAATTACAGGCATAAGCCACCATCCCCAGCCATCCAGGTTCAGTAATCAATACTTTCTGAATTTAGTCATTGTGCTAAATACTCAGATATCCCCTTTGGATACCCCACTGTTGTCCCGGAGGCTGCCTTGGCTTCAAAGAGTCACTTCATGACAGAGCATGACCTATGCTCTTTCCCGGGGTGACCCACATCCAATGACTAACTGAAGCAGGAACATAAAGGCTTGGCCATCTTAGTCCAACTGGTGACAATTCGGATGAGCCACTGTAGTTCTGGAGTTCCCCATGGGGTCAGCAAAAGTTGTCATTGTGCCTGCAAGCAGCTCAACTTCCTCTGCCCATTCCTGCTTCCTTTGTCTCTCTTCCACAGGGGTTAATCTCAAGGGTGCTTCTTATATACTTCTTAGACACTAAATTTCATTTCAGAATGTCTCCTAAGTAACCTAATCTGTGACAGCTGGTACCAGGAGTGGTCTGAGAAAGCAGGTGATAAATGAGGCTCTGGAGCTGGATCACTCACTGCCAGGGTAGCAATGAGGACCCCACCACAGAGTATCCCACCAACTCTGGTAGCTATGGTAGGAGCCCAGAGAATCCCCTGGCACAAGGTGGCAGTTCAACTATTAAAACTCACCAGAGGTGGGTTGGAATGTTATACCAACGGAAGGGAACACTGGCTGGAATGATATTGCAGATAATTGAGAAATATGGGAGAAATAGTAAGTATAAAGACAATGGAAAAAGATCACAAAAAGCTGTGGGCAAGTAACTGCCAATGTGAAAACCAAAGGGCCTCTCTTGTAGATACACAAAGACATTGTCAGATTCTGTAGCTTCTGGGAAGAGAAAGCCAAGGACTAGGAAGAAGATTTAATCATCAGAGTAGTCAAGCTCCAAAGCTCTTATGCATGACAGAGCTGCTAAGTCAGGATCCTGACTGTCAAAGAATGGGAACGTGCCACGTGGAATGGGATGTCTGCTTTAATGTCTCCCAAAATCTTGAATCCCCAGACTCCCCAGAACTTTCTAATTCCACAAAAGAGGCCTTCTCTTCTTTCTTGAGGGTGATGAGGATAGAGACTTCTCCCCTATAAGATAACATGTGCCCCCCAACTCCCATCCCTTGCCTCCTCTCCAGACCCCTGGGCCTATAACTAGGGCTATGTCACAACACAGCCCACCTGGGACATACTAGGGCTGACAAAGGAAGAAAGGGACTATACCCCAAAGGAACTGCACAATCTAGATAGTCTGTATTAGCCAGCAGAGTACATGTGGGATTAAGTTCTGAGGGTGTTTGATCAAAGGGGCTGGAAGCTAAGATAAGGGAGAGTTGATTGATTTGCAGGCACTCTCCTGAGATGTAGCACTTAACAACTGGCAAGAATCCCAAGAGATGGTACAAACTCACCACTAGGATGGTTCCTACAAACATGGACAAACATATGGTTCACACTAAATATGGCTGAAATGCCAGGAATGCTGTGGCAGATGGCAGAAAAGGTGATTACAAGGCTTAGAGAAGGGGGTATTCTGGAATATACATACTATGTAAAGCCAGAAAATCCCTCAGATGATGATGTTCTGCAGAAGGCCTAGAAAACATACCATTTACCAAAGCCATAGGAATATGCTACTGAGAAGATACCGACATTACTATTAATAAAAAGTTCGGTGGTGGCTCTCTGAAGGTTAGGAGTAACGGGAGAAAAGTATGATATGTATTAACAAGGCTGACTGATAGTAATGAGGAAGAAAGGACCAGGTAAGGATGCTTACCCATCAGAAGCCAGGTGGGCACAATTATCATAAGAGGGGCACATTATAAGAGTGGTAAGGGTGGTATGTATGTGAAGCTAACCCACAAAGAGTTATTGAGATAGTTAATAGAATATTACATCCCTGGAGGCAAAACAGACAACTAACAAGGCTCATTATGTATATCAAAAGAAATCAAAGATGAATAATGACAAAGTTGAAGGTATTGCCCCAATGAGGTCACAATCTCTTGCTCAGCTTCCAAACCTGAACCAATTTTTAGATCCAGGACCCCCAGACTGAAGAGCCCTAGTTTTCAGAAGGAAGGATCTTGCAACACCATGGCAAGAATACAAGGGTACAAGGTAATAAACTCCCAGTCCCTACCCAAGGAGACCTACAGCACTTTACTCAAGCAACTGTGCACTGGACAAGGAATACCCAAACACTGAGGGCTCCTGGGCTATTGACAGTGATACCTGGAGACCTGAAGGATCAAAATGCCATCCCCCTCTGCTCCCCTCGTTAGAGTAGAGACATATGGGGGCCAGTAATAAATGGAGCCCCAGCCAAAATCTAGCTCATAATGTGTCCATTGGGACCACAGACCCACCTGGTAGTGATTCTTCAAACCCCAAATGTATTATATAATCAGCATAGACATACTTGGTAAGTGCCACAATACCCATACCCAGTCCTTGGCCTGAGAGGAAAGAGTTATTGTCATAGACAAAGCCAAAAGGAAGAATATGAAGCTGCTCCATCCCAATTCTGCAAAGATAGTAGATTAAAAAACCAACATAGTATTGGGGGAGGGGAAGGGTCACAGGAAGTAATTAGTGTCCTCTTAGGGATCTAAATAGCATGGAGGGGAGGTCTCAACAAAGTTTTCCAAGGCTGTTGGTAGGTCTATGGTGCAGTACAACCTCTCCCTTTATTCACTCCTATTTCTTTCCCCTCCCCTCCAAAGGGGTTGACCCCAAGGGCACTACTTAATAAACTTTATCTCTAAGTCTGATCTGTGGGTAACCTGCAAAAGTCATTTCCCACCTTGAAATTAAGTTATGTTTCCTTTTAAAGCTATGTTTCCTTAGGCTTATCTTCAAGACTACTTCCCAGTTTAATTGTGTAGTGTTAGGTTTTACTCCTAGACAACTTTCCCAAACAAAATAATGTCATGCCAGAAGGTATTTATGAAAAGTCTTTGGCATTTTTCTCTGAGAGGAACCCAGAAGTAAAACTCCTGATTTATAGGTACTCTCTACATTAAAAATTATTGTTGACTCTTGTCAATCCCCATTTCCTTACCAAAGGTCTTAGGTAATCCCTCAATTCAGAATTTTGAGAATATTGAGAAAAACAATAGTTTTTCTGATTCTGGATTGACACAAAGCACTGAAAATTAGCTCAAATCTCATTTTCTCCAGAAAGCTTTTCATTGGTTTCAAATAATAATAATTTCTTCTATTTCAGCAACACTTAAATGCTCATAATTTAACACCTTCTTTGCAAGTATGTTAAAGTTGTCTTATTTAGATAGACTTCATTTCCAGAACTGCATTTCCTTTTCTTTTATACAGCCTCAGTATTATCTACACAATCTCTTCATTAATGTTGTTACTTAGAAAGTTATAGATAATTTCAAAGCCTTACGTGAGAGTTTCACAAGGTAAGGCACTTAAGTATGAAAATCTTCTAGAAATTAACTATATCATGCAATTTTGAACTTAACTGCAGTTTCTAAGCCATTTCTATGAATAAGAATAGCTTAATGAAATAGGTTAAATAATAACAATAATAAATCAAGCACGTTTCTAAAAAGTGCCCCATAATTGACAAATATACCCCGCACTAAAACTCTGGGTAATGAAAGATTCAATATATTCTAAATAGTTACTTTCTGCTGCTGGATACAACTTCTTAAAAATGAACATTATAATAAAAAGAAACCAGAAGTACGTGTCTAGTTACATTTGATTCTAGTGATGAATTTATTTCTATGAAAAACTAAGGCAACATATATGTTTTTAAATAGTACATGGTTTCCGTGGTTATAGAGTAACAAAAGAAATGACTGTCAGTTACTGCGACAAAATTTTCTCAGGATATATTACTAAATTATGGTGGAATTCTCTTTTTTGAAGGAAAAAATGGAAAATTTTACAATAGCATTTGGCCTACACTCAAATGCTAAATATAGATTGAGCATCCCTAATCCGAAAATCCAAAACTTTTTGAGCACCAACATGACATTACAAGTTACCCTGAACACATAATTTTTTCGCTGTATTAAGGATATGTCATCTTTTTTACTGTTAAGTACTTATATGTGACTAAATGTGAGAAAATGATTGCTTATCAATAGCATATAAATTCAGAGTCAGAAACGGTAGTGATGCCCAACGCACAGATATTGTCCACATGAGTGGCTAAGATACTGACACCTTTGCTTTCTTATGGATCAATGTAGACAAACTTTGTTTCATGTACAAAGTTATTAAAAATATTGTATAAAATTGCCTTCAGGCTATGTATATAAGGTTTATATGAAACATAAATGAATTTATTTCATTTGGTCCCATCTCATTAGGTACATGCAAATATTCTAAAATCTTCTGGTCCTAAGCATTTGGGGTAAGAGATACTCAACCTCTATTAAGTACTACATTTTAATTGAATACGTAGATTTAATCAGAGATTCATGGAGCATGATTGAATGCACTTTCTTGCTCCATTCTGGACCCTGTGGATTGCACCAACTGATTCTCAGTCCCCACCTCTTTCTCTGCTTCTCTTACCACAAAAGGTCAGATACCAGCCACAAAGGTGACTGAAGATCATATTTTATCATAAGCCAGAAAGTAAGTACAGACTGCCAATAAACGTTGACAGTCTTGTTGAGGTAATTTAGTCACTGTGAAGGCCTCATTCACCATAATCACGTATTTCAATAGGCACCCATTCTACAGATTCTTGTAAGAAAAAAGTATCTTCAGGGATAGCAACAGAGATAACTTTTGTTCAGACAGACACATGACAGTATCATTTGGCCAGTAAGAGTTACGAAGGGAGAGAGATAGATAGTTAGGATTTATATATTTTTTATTCAAATCACTTCTAATTATTAAACCATGTTGCATCAAACTTAGATTTTTTTAATAGTTTATTATGTTCGGATGTCTTTAAATTTTTGAAATCCAACTCAAATATAGGTAAAAATAAAGATTATACGTACTTGGAAGAAACTGCCTCCATGAATTCATCCAAAAAGTCATCATATTCAGAACCTCTTACTCTTCTCTGCCGTAGTCCAATGTACAATGGATCTTTAAGTAACTCCTATTAGAAAAAAGTTACCATAAAAATATAATAACTATAAGCTAGTGATTTACTCTGAGCTTCAGGCTCCTTATCTGTATAAAAGGGACAGAAATATAGATAAAATCTTGCCATACTGATTCAGACTTAACCTACAGAGTTGTTGTTTAATTTTTTTCTTTTTTTTTTTTTTGACACAGAGTCTCCCTCTGTTGCCTGGGCTAGAGTGCAGTGGTGTCACCATAGCTCATGCAGCCTCAAATTCAAACAATCCTCCTTCCTCAGCCTTCCAAGTAGGTGGGACTACAGGTGCACACCACCACACCCAGCTAATTTTTAAATTTTTTGTACAGACAGGATCTTGCTGTTGCCCAGACTGGTCTATAACTACTGGCCTTAAGCAATCTTCCTGCCTTTGCCTCCCAAAGTGCTAGGATTAGAGATGTGAGCTACCAAGCCCGGCATTATTTAATGTTATATAGATATATCTACAGTATTTATACACCAAGTAAGAAAAATAATTACTAAATGTTAAAAACATTCTGGGTTATTCTGAGGGAAAGAAAAGGAATTAAAATATCTCAGTTGTGCTAATTAGAAAAGTTCAATTCAGATTTTATAAAATTTTCCACACAAAGAAATAATATTGAGTTTTGAATATTAGCTTAGGGCAGCAGTCCCCAACCTTTTTGGCACCAGGGACCAGTTTCATGGAAGATGATTTTTCTGTGGCCAGGGGTTTGGGGGCCACGGGTTTAGAGAATGAAAAGATAGTAATTCCTTTCATAGATTCAGTTTCCACTTCTAAAAGCAAAATCTTCAAACAACATTTTGATTATACCTTTAATACGATAGATGGGAGACTTTAAAAATAAATTTTTTAGCTTTGACTAAGTTTTCCTTAAACTTAACCTTACACAGTTTAAGTTTTTTCTAACTGATATATCTGAGAAAACATTCCTCTGTACAAGTTTTAGTATATATAATATGTAATATTATTTTTATTAAATCAGTTCTTAAATTCAGATATAATTTATATACTATAAAATATACCCATTAATAACAAAAGCTCTCAGTAAACTAAGAACAGAAAGGAACTTCCTCAACTTAATAAAGGACATCTATGAAAAACCCATAGCTAACTAGCACATTTAACAGTGAAAGACTGACTCCTCTCCACTTCAGACAGGGAACAAGACAAGGATATCTACCTTTACCACTTCTATTATATTTAACACTATACTGGAAACCCCAGCCATTACAGTAAGAGAAGAAAAAGAAGGAATACAGACTGGAAAAAGAAGAAGCAAAATTGTTTTTATTTGTACACGTGTGACTGTGTACAAATACAGAAAATACTAAGGAATCTACAAAAAAAAAAAACCCACTAGAAAAAATGTAAATTTAACACAACTGCAGGATGTAAGGTCAACATAAACAAATCAATTGTATCTCTATGTACTTGCAATGGACAATTCAAAATGAAAAAATATATACAACTGTAACAGAGTAGTCTCCCCTCCTCCCATAGATACGGAAGCATAAAATTGAGAGTGGGAAATATGTAACAGAGGGACTGGCCTGAGGTAAAAAACAGCAAATATATTTTGTCTCTTTAAAACTTCCCCCACTCTTTTTGGGAACTTCGGCCTGGCCTGCATCTCTGCCTCCCAGCAGGTGGTCCAGAAGGGACAGGAGAATGTCTTTTGTTCTCTGTGTTACAGGAGATAGCTCCACCATCTGAGGCTGGTGCCAGCCTCCCAGGTGGGCCCAGGTGGGCAGAGGTCACAGGCTTTGTCTTCAGCAGAGATGGACAGAGATGGGACAGTTAGAATAGTTAATGACAATAGCCTAGATCCGAGTGCCCTCCCTTTAAAAGCTCTATATTTCTGCTTATGTTGAGGAATTTGGATTTTTTGAGATGAGATTCTACCGTTTTCCTCCTTTGCCAACAAAGTGATAAACTTCTTTTTCCTTCTCCTCAACCACTTGTTCTCATTCGTATGATGTGGCCTCAAGGACAAGTGCCGAGCTTTCAGTAACACAACTCCATTTATAATAGTATTCCAAAACATCAAATTCATAGAGACATATTTAACAAAATATGTGTAAGACCCACACACTATAAACCACAAAATATTGCTGAAGAAACTTAAAAAGACTTAAGCTTGTTTAAAAGGCTGCAAAAAATGTCAACCTATGTCACATAATAGTGTAACAATTGACCAAACTGTCACCTTCAGTAACCTGGAATAGAAAAAATCTACCTAATGAACTCGTGAATTTAGCTAAAGAGATTTCCAGGCAGAACACTGAATTGGCTTTTCATAGCTATATAACAAGGTATAAAACAGAAAGGAGCTAAAGGAGGAAATGTTCAGTTTGTCAGCAAAATTTAAAGGGAATATAGAGGATCCAGGGCTTGCTGATAAAAGATTTACAAAATAATATAAGCTCTGCAGTCAAAGATCAAATTAATTGTGTGGTTGTAATAACTTTTTTGAAAACTTCTGAATGATTGAAAGTGGAACCTAGTAGACCATTTTGGCTAGATAAAAGGAACTGGTCCCATAGAGCTCTGACATGCCAACCAATGTAGGAAGGAGGTATGTTTTAAAGACTGTGAATGAAGCCTTTGTCAAATTGAGTAGACTATAATACATAGAAAGCCTAAACAGTTTTTAAGGGTACAGTACTCACTTGGATTAATTAGGAAAGAAACATTTCAAAATGAAAATACTTCTCAGGGCTCCCAACTTTCCATAGGCAGGAATAGGCCAAGACAATTATTCAGCTGCTAACACAGACCATTTCTTATAGAAAGGAAGAGTATCTTGGAAGAGAGCCCAGAGGGCAGAACCAAAAGCCTAAGAGAACAATGAACTACAAAACCACTCTGAGGAAACAGAACTGGGCCCTACTCAGACTATTCTCTACTCCCAAGTAGGTGGCCTGGCAACATGTGTCCAGCGGAAATTCAGATTTGCTACAGACCATTTAGAGCCATATGATTCCTATTCCTCCAACTTTGAATGGGAATGTTGACTGTGGTTATTCTGTCCTGCCTCGCCATTGTGTATTTGGTATGTGGGAAAACATAATAGGAGCCACACCAAGGAGCAAAACCCAAGAAGCCTCATTTGCACCTAGACCTGATGTAGATGACATAATCTCGAACTCTGGGCCTGCTGCTATTAGCTGGGATGAAACTTTTGAAGTCCTAGGATGGAGAGGAGCATACTTTACAAGTGGAGTGTGAACAATCTGTGAAGAATGAGAATCTATATGGAGAAAGGCCCAGCTGTGCCAGGCATCCCAGCCTTCCTAGCCATCCCAGTCTAAACTGCCAACCCACAGAATCATAAACATTAATGAAACAGTAATTGTTTTAAGCCACTGAGTTTGGAAGTGGTTTGTTATATATAAATGACATGTTTTTGCAGATATGGTGATGTTGTTAAGAAGGCTAAACTATTTGAATAATCTGAAGTGGAGTTTACTTAAAGCCAATAGAAATTATAGCCCAGTTCACACCTATTGTCCTACTGTAATTACTAATAGCACTCTCTTTAAGTGTGAAATTGTCTTGGTTTGGCTAATGTATTTTAGTTATAATGTACTGCATAACAATGAATTAAGGCTTTCCAGCTAGCTGGAAGTTAACATGCTAAATCATATAAATGTATTTTAGATGAAATGTAAAACCTGAAACCAAGTGCTGTTGTAAAGTGCAGCTGTTCCTTAAGGCATAAAATCTTTAAACAATCTACTGGCAGGCTTCTTAGCAGCTGAGGCTGAAGTGCCAATGTGCTACTAATGGCTGCCAGAATTAAAATACTTTCTCCATGTCTGGAATATATTTAGATTTCTACAATGTGAATTAGAAAAAGAACACAGTTGAGAAAAAAATGCTACATGTTTCCCCTTCTTTTTTCTCTCATTCTTTCCCATGCTAATAATTAAAGTATATACCATAAAGAAGTATGACCACAATGTTGAGTCCATTACAGAGATTTTTAAACAAGATAGAAATTCTGAACCAAATTAGAAAGTTATAAAATTCTTCCAATCATAATAATGTCCCTTTCAAATACTGGTTTTTTAAAATTTCATAATTTTAACTAAGAAAGTTAAGATAATGCAAGCTTGAATAATGAATACATTTTTAGATATTTGGATGATGAAAAAATTAATGTCTAGGAAAAGCAATTTAACAAGACTACTCCATTTTGATGATGGCTCCACAGACCAAGTAGACTGGCACAGAATAAGTGATATTAATTCATTGGATTAAAAAAATAAAATACATAACTATAACAGAGTAATCTGCTCTCCTCTCATAGATATGGAAGCATAAAACTGAGAGTAGGGAATATGTAACAGAGGGACTGGGCTGAGGAAAAAACTTCTTATGGTCAGGAGTAAACATTCAATAGATCTTTGCTGGAGAATAAATCAAAGATTTATTAAGCAAGCACTTAAAAAAGGTTTGAACTTCTTTAGCACTAGCTGTCACATTAAATGCATATGGTATCACTGAAGACTGAAGATTTATAAATGTGAGAGAAGGAAAAAAATTAGGGGAAAAAGAGTATATGGAAATATAAGAGAGCTCAATAAAAGGAGATAAGGAGGATATGTATTGGTAATTATACTAATTATCTTACTTGTTAACACTATCTTAATTCTAGACCTTTGGAAATTTATATTTGAAGCACTCATTTATTTGAAACTAATAGTAATCATTATCAACTCTCACCTTGTTTTTATCTCTCACATTTCTACCTTTTCAATATTAAGTTTCTGAGAATTAAAAAATATTTTCCTAAATTTTTAAGTTATTTGTCATTACAAAAGCAATATTTCCCTATCACAAATGTTTAAAAACACTGAAATGTAAAATTAAAAACAAAGAATACCAATTATCTCTACTCATTCAGAACTACCCACCATTAGTACCTTGATGCATATTCTTCTAGGTCCTTTTCTTTATGTCTATGCATGTATAATATTATCTGTCCAAATCTGGGATAATAGCATAGACTTTTATAATCCCTTTTCACATAGGAATATATGGTGAAAGTTTTCATGTCAATAAACTAACACTTGTATTGGAACTCTGTCCTCCAAGATATTATGGACAAATTAACATCCTCCCCACCCCTGTGGTATATGTCTATTTTGTTGCAGCCTTAAGTAAGATATTATCTTTTCATGTGTGTGTGTGGGGGGGGGGCAGGTAGGCATAAAATGGTATCAAGTAGCATTCATTTGTATTTCTTTTCTAATACTGTTGAACATTTTTTCATAAGTTTATTAGCCATTTTTATTTCTTCATTTGTAAATTATCTTGTGTTCATATGTCCTTATGAAATTTATATATAGGACATTTAACATTCTCTTATTGACTTGAACGTGTTCTTTAAATATTAAGAACATTATATACCTTTATCTGCTATAATGTGAATATTTCCCATTTTATCATTGAGTTTTAAATTTTATTTATAAAATACAGAAAATAGCTTTGTTACTATTTCTCATTTTTGTTGCTATTTTAAAATTAAAAAAAGATTCTACAATGAAATAATATATACTTTTTGCCATTTTGTTGGTTTATTTCATCAGTACGATTAAGCAAAATAACCATCGCATTCAGTCAAGAGTTGAAAGCCAGTACTTACAAAATGTCAGCATGCATATGAGCTGGCATAATTGTTAAAAAGTGCTTTAAAAATGATTAAAAGTGAATTGTGTGTGGTTCAGTATGTCTAAGGTGGGGCACAAGATTCTGCAGACATAACACACACCCCTGAAGTAGTTGGTAGATGAAGCATATATTAAGAACCACACATTTCAAACTTCTACATCTATATTCATGTGAGATAACATTTACTAAATGCTTACAAACTGCTAGTCACAATCCTAAGCATTCTAAGTGTATTAAGCCATGACAACTATATGGGGTAGGTTTTCATCTTATATAAGGAAACTGAAGCACTGAAAGGTTAAGTAACTCTTTCAAGATTACATAGCTAGTTAGTAAGTGGTAAAGCTGGGAGCATGAGTAACCATCAAACTAATTTGCAATTTCTTGTTACATGCTATTTTTATCAGGTTTCGATATCAAGGTTATACTCTTTTCAGAAAATGAAATGTTAAGCTGTCAATTTTATATGTTCTGAAACAGTTTATATAGCACAGAAACTACATTTCCTTAAAAGTTTGAATGATCAAATCCATAATCTTACCTGAGCTTGAAACTTAATTGTACTTACTTAACATTAAATTTAGATCTATTTTCCTTTTTGCATGTTTGCCTCTTATATTTTTATCTATTCTTTGCATGGAGTCTGGTGACATGGTTCACAAGCATTCAACCATTGGTAGGTTGTTATTAGTTATATGAAACGACTTCATGAGGATAGGTCTTAAAATTGTCAAGTTGCCTGGTTGTCTTAAATTTTTCACATTATCTCAGTTTAGCGTGTTTCTTTCCTCCACTGCCAGTGGACTTTTGGAGATAGCAGGGAAAAAAGTGAATGGTGAAATTTTAACTCTTTAACAGGTCACCAGAGAATATCTTTGTAGCTTGAGAGACCTTTCTGAAACTCCTGAAATCCCATTAGGTAGATTTAATTGAGTTAAACCAATATTGAGCACCCACTCATTATGTTAAGTGAAATAAGCCAGGTACAGAAAGACAAATATTACATGTTCTCAACTCATGTGGGAGCTAAAAAAAGTTGATCTCATGGAGGTAGAGAGTAGAATGATAGTTACCAGAGGCCAGGAAGTGTGTGTGTCTTTGTGTGTGTGTTGGCAAGGGTGGGGTAATGAAGGGAGGTTGGTTAATGCATAGTAATCCAGCGTTAGTTTCACTACTGTAAAACTTTCTCAATGTCCACATTATACTGACAATCTCGATAATAGACCCGGGTTTAAACTGAATTCTTGAGTTTTTCATCCCTCTTTACTCCTCTTTATCTCTCTCTAGAATTTTTAAGATGCATTATAGATTTTGTGGTTTTTAAACTTTATTTGATTTCAGTGTAACTTATCACAGAATAATGTTTTAAAATATAAGAAAAAATAAAGAGGAAATATTAATGTTCACTGTACATACATAATTTTAGGGCAATTGTTTACAGAGGTCAGCTTTGATAATTTCTAAGCCATTTCTAGTGGTATTGAAAAAGAAAATGTTAAATAAGCAATGTGTTCTAGCAAATGTTTACTTTGATGAAGGTTAAATGAGCATTCTTGCATAGATCAATGTAAATATTATAACTCTATATGTATAGGTTAAAGAACATAATTATTTAAGTTACTGTTATATATTTTTTGATCACGTAAAAAATATGTTCAGATTATTAACAGATCAAAAGTTATATCTTAAATTATTTTAGAAAGGAACAAAGAACACAACCATAAAAGGTGTACATATTTGTATCAAGTTATTTGATGACATATATGTTCAAGACCTGTATCTGAAATTTGTAAACAACTTTTTAAAGGTTTATCCTTAACTTACCATTATATTTCATCTCTATATAAGACAATTCTACTTTTAATTTCTAGTATCTATCACCTATAACTAATCCTAAATATTAGCAACAAAGGATGAACAAAAAATTGACTTTAAGATTCTAAAATACTGAGGCAGGAATGAGAAACACTAAATGCCAAATCATCTACCTCAAGTTCAACATAGACTTTTAGAACAAGAAGACTTCAGACTGATTCAATTTAATGAGTTCTATGGGATTATTTCCTATATAATATGAAAAAAATAATACTTTTAAAAACTATAATACCTTAAAGTAAAACATATATGATATAGAATAATGGTATAAATATTTATCAAAGCATCATAAAGCACCAAGGAAGCTGATAAATATTAATAATATTATAAAGAAGGAAAAAGGAGAACAGAAAGAATAATTTTTTTGTAAGAGTTGGGGGGCAGATTTGAAGAGAGAGGAAGAACCAGACAAAAAAGAATCAATTTTATGAAGTTCCCGAAATGAGTTCAAAATGCAAGAATTGGTGCCATTTTTAAGGCACATAGCTGTCTTATAGACTTAAAATTATTTACCTCATTTTCTGTTCCCACGTCCAAAATGATAGGCAGACATTCTTGAGGATTCATCCCTCCACAAGCTGTATATAGAGCCAGTTTACCCACAGGGATGCCCATTCCATTACAGCCAAGGTCTCCAAGGCCAAGAATACGCTCTCCATCAGTCACCACGATGGCCTAGGAAAAAAAGAAAGAAATATCTATTAATAGATTTTCACAAATCCTGGAGCACAATTTCTGGTTTCTATTTCTGAAGTTAATTACTCCTCTAATGAAAAATTAATTTGTTAAAAAACATAAATTGAATATATGTGGAAAAGACTTTATGATTATAATTATGGAAGAATGGGGAGAATAAATAAATTTGAGATATATATATGTATATACACACACACACACACACACACACACACACATAATGCTTAACTAGCTTATTGAAAAAAGAAGAAAGGCTGTGCACATGATTTAAACAAACCAAATAATTTAGTCTTTAATCAATAGGAACAAGTGAGAACAGTACAGGGAAATAAGAGCTCAAACTGGGAACCAAAGTGAAACTTGGAGCAGCTTTGAGACTTATTATATCCACTTTGAGTACAGTTACAGGAATGCCCATAGTTAAGTATTACATAATTGCTGAGTAGACTGGGGAGGTTATACCTCTGCCCAAAATGTTCTGATCTTTAGTTTAGGTATCCTGGCACCATCCTTCTAGATTCACAACAATATTGAGTCCTATAACCACTTGATATTGTTCTACCATCTCTGAAACACACTGTAGTATAGTCTGCTACTTCTCTTACCTGATAATCTTCCACTACACTTAATGAATTTTGTTTGGTTTATTTCTAATCACCTTCAATATTTATGAAGCATATGCTCTAATCACGTGGAAATTTTAATTCTATGTAACTTGATATCATTATTGAAATTAATGCATCTAACATCTGATTCATGGCCATTATATGAATTTAAACAAAATAAATCTGAAACACAATTCATTAGATATTCTACAAACTGCTATACTCATCATATCCATAGATCCTTGGTAAAATGTCAGTTACTTGTCCTTGGAAAAAGTGATGAATTTAAGCTTCTGTTTCTTATTTGAAAATTGGGAATAATAAATGTACTTTTCAGAGTTGCTGTGTAAAAATTAGGAACTAGCTCTGTTTTGCTCACCATGTATACTAGCACCTAGAACAGCATTAGACACATAGTAAACAATCAATAAGTATTAGTAAATTCAATAAATCTTTGATTCCATGAAATGAAATCATGATATGTAAAGAATTTACCACAGTACCTAGTATATTACAAATTCTAAAAAAGTTATATCTATTATTAATATTATCAGAACTAATTATAGAGTCAGAGCATTTTAGAAGTAAAGAGGAATCTAAAGTATATTCCATCTACCCCTCTTATATTATAGATTAGGAAAATGAAGATCAGACAACTGAAATAATTTTCCTGAGGTTATTTACCTGGTTAATATCAAAGAACCAGAACCCAGGTATGTTAAAACTCCTAGAATAGTGCTCTTTCCACCATACCACATTGCAGAATATATTTTAAAACATACTTTTGAGATCGCCTTTAATTTCCTGTTCACCTATATTATGCAGCTCTTGAAAAATTGTCTTAAAAGTAAACACATTTGAGAGGTGGGTGAAAATTATTTTTGCATATCCATACATTCATCTTTGGAAAATTTTCCATGTCTAATTGCAATGAGTCAAAATGTTATGTTCTTTGGGAGGAGGCAACCTGATAGCACTGATTTAAGGCAAAAAAGATAAACAAATGCTGTAGAGAACTATAACTTTGTTTTTTTAAATTAAATTAAAGACAAATATTCAAAGTCCTAATACTGCAAATGTATATTTAATAGAACAGCTATTACAAACAGAGGTACTTTTATGTATCATTGATAATGAGTATTTTGTAAATATGTTTCTTACACAGGTAAAGTCCAGTTGGCCTGCCTAGACTTATAAATATTTTTATTATATTATATATTTTATAAAGAAAGTAACATTGTTATTTAATTTAGTTATGATCTGGGTAATAATTTACCTAATGCTTTCCAGGTTTCATTAAAGGCTCTTAAACCCAGATAGTTGCTTTTTGTAATTGTAACGAGTTTCAAAATTTTTAAAAAGGGGTTTAAAGTAGCATACATTTTCATTTATTTTTGATAGCTCATCTATGTTAAACTAAATGTATGTCTTGAACATAATGTCAAAGAAAAGCATTATTTTTTTTGTTTCTTCATAACTTTTATTCCCTAAGCTCTTATCTCACCCAGAGCTAGTATTTAATTACATAGATATATATGAACATTTATACAGATGGTAGTTGTTTGAGAAGTTTTTAAAATATGTTTTGAGACATTTCATATGGCTCAGTTTATGCCTTATTACAAATGTACATTTATAGCATTAGTTTACAAATATTCTAACATTAAAGAGTAGATTTTAATAATGAAAGAATTATTTAAAATAAAAAAGATTATTCACGCAGTTTACCACCAAATTACCATTCCGTTACTTTTGTTTTTATGTACTTTATCTCCTACTTAAGAAAAATAAAGCAGTTGGATATTTTCTGTATAATCATCAACTCACAACAGCAGAATATCAGTAAGACAACCATAATTCTATAAATGATTTCTGTGTTTCAGAAATTAAATATTCATACCACTATATAAATTATTACCTGAGAATGACCTGAACAGAAACTTCCTGTATGAAATACCCAGAGTTCTGAACACACCCAGACAATCTACATGTACTGTCTTCATGCCTTCTTTTCCTTTCCCAAGGCCTATCCTTCTCTTCTAGCCTACCTAAATGCAAAATCTTTGCATCTTTTCCTACTCTGGAAACCATTCTAAAATGTGTCTCCAAATAAAACTTTCTCAAATATTACTTATATTTTAAAAAGTCATTTCCTTGTTTAAATATGACATTCTATTTTTTTCAAGTCTACATTCCTCCTTTCTGAATCTCAAAACCTTTTATAATAATTTGATCAACCTTACTTAAGCAATCTTAATTCTACTACACATCAATAGTAATACTCAGCTTTAGTCAGGCCAGCCAATTTCCTTATTACCTAGGAATATGCCATTCTCTTCCTGAATTTGGTATCCAAATTCACATGTTCCCTTCTTAGGATAGTATCTCTCCCCTTTCTAATTATCAAAGATTGGATTTAAGTTCCAACTTTGCTAGAAAAGTTTTCTTAACTATTCAAGTCTTCTCTGAATAATAGTCTCCTCTGAGTGAATGAATATGGCACAGTTTAATTATATTTTGCTTAATAATTGATTGTTTTTGATTCATGTGTACTTTCAACTACACAGTAGAGACCATATAAGATATACTTAAGTATATCTTCAGTATTGTTTTACAATCAATAGCTGCCATTTATTAAGTGTCTACAGTGTGCCAGCCACTATGTAGAGTTTTTAAAGTAATAGTTGGCATAGTTAGGGTCAAGAATATCAGTGAGGGCCCATTGTTAAGAGTCCAAAGGATAAAGATAGGCTATGAATAAAATTAAATATGCAAAGATCAGCTAGTTGGAAGAACAAGAAGCAAGGTGACTGTTTAGTGCCTAGCTATTCTGATTAAATGGATATTGATTAGAACTGTCTACTCCAGAGCTACTTCCTCTATTGACTTGTTGACTTTTAAAATCTCCTCTAGATTCCTGGTTAAAATGTAAATATCCTTCTTGGATGATTAGACATTTATACTTTATAGAATTAAGACATTTCTTAGGGTAGTAAGAACAGTATCTGTGGATAGTACAGTCTACTTGATGGGAGAGAAAGTAGAGACTTTCTCTCAGTTAGAGAAAGTAAAAAAAAAAAAAATGAGGAGATTGGAAATAGTGAGAAACATTTTAATCATTTTAATTTACAAGTTTTTCTAGCATGAGTCTTACAGAGCCAAATTATTCTAGCCACAATTGCTCAAATAGAAAAGATCATTAAAGGAGTCATACTTCAGAAGTTATAGCTGAAGTACCTTTGTACCACTAAAATGCACTGATTTATTAAATCTTAGTCCTAAAAGATACTACAAAGTTGCTGGGCACCCAACAGAAAAGAAGAAGGGAGCCAGAGGCAGACAAGACATGTCACCTCCCTTAGATAAGAAATGTGGCATAACAGTGTGTTTAAGAGCAGGGGCTCTGGGTCCAGCTCTGAGGCCTGCATTCAGCTTCCACCACTACCTTACACCACTAAGTAACCCCTCTGTGCTTCCCTTCCCTCACCAAATTATTATGATAATTACAAGAGTTAATCCATGTAAAGTGTCTCACACAGAAAACTACCAAATGCCAGACACTATTACTACTTTTATTTTCATGAGCTCACTCATGGAGGGAAGTCAAATGAGCTATTTAAAGTCATAAGGATAAAAGAAATGAATTAACAGATTTCTTTTGCTTACTTGGATTCCTTTTAGGGAATGATTAAATATCTACTAAGATATGACAAAGGGGTTTGCTTAAAGAAATTCAGTTGCTACTGCATGTTCAACATTTATCATCACTTAGAAGGGAGATACTAAGAAATTACACAGAAATAATAAGGAAACTTAGTATCCAAATGGCATCAGAATAAAATTAATGCACTACGCAAAAGTCAAAAGGATATAAATTAGGTGACAGTCACTAGAAAAGGTAGTGAATGCTACCTATTATCATGAGAATTTCAGTATGTTTTAAACTGATTTATAGGACAGAAAAGAGAACAAATTTGCCATAGTGGAAAAATTTGATAACTTACCTTGATGACATCTTCTGGCCATGCATTAAGAATTGAAGCAATATGCCCTCGATCATGTATACTAATAAAGAGACCTCTGGCAGAAAAAAAAAAAAAGAATAGTTTTAATTAACTTCAGACCTGTTGAACTATTGTGAACATTTACAATTTTTTTCAAATTCATTTAATATATCTCCATTTTTATCAAACTAGTGAAAATTATTTCCTTAAACAAATAAGGGATAGGAATCTTATAAGGAAGGGAGAAAGTACTTTAAACAATATATTGACATCTACAATAAAGTTATATTTATTCCTAAATTTTTTAAATATTTTGAAATTAAGACACACTATATACAGAACTTAAATAGCATTATCAATTCCACTCATACATTCATTTATAGTCTTTCATTAAATAAGATATTAAAATATATTTAATATTATCTTATTTAATGAAAGAAAAGCACTTTGAAAAACAACATGAAGCATATGTAAACAGGCGTTTTCAATGTATATTCCATTTATTACATTTTCAGTGTGAAGATGAGAACATGTATTAGAGATGGCTGAAGTGGCTTGACAAATGCTCAGCAGCTCTTTCATGTGGAGGTGATTCTTTGATTTGTGGTCTTAGTTGCTGTTAGCAACTGTCATTTAGACCCAACTGAATGCTTTAACACTACCTGCCCACTGTACCCTTCCTTACAAAAGTTTAACAGGTAACTTTATAAATTAAAATGTTAAAATTTTAAAAATATAAATGCTTTATTCTCACTTAAAAGGTTTTTTTTTTAATTTAAATAGATTTAGAGAATACAAGTGGTTTTTTGCTACATGGCTAAACTGCATAGTACAGAAGTCTAGGCTTTTAATGTACCCATCACCTAAACAGTGTATGCTGTACCCAACAGGTAATTTTTCATCCCGCATCCCCCTCCCACCCTCCCCTTTCTGAGTCTCCAATGTCCAGCTCTGTATAACCACGCATACCCATTGCTTAGATCCCACTTATAAATGAGAACATGCAATGTTTGGTTTTTTATTCCTGGGTTACTTCATTTAGAATAATGGCCTCCAGTTCCATCCAAGTTGCTGTTTTAGCATTGTTAAATATAATTCAAATTCAAACCACATATGACAAATGTATAGCTTAATGAATTGCTATCAGGCAACCACTCTTCTACATAATATTCATTTAAACAGAATCTTGTCAGTTACCCAGAAGTCATTCACATATTTTCTCCCAAAAACTCTTCCCTCCTAAGAGTAACCACTATCCTGACTTTTATCATATCATTTCCTTTATAGTTTTATCACCCAAATCATAAAGCATCCCTAGGCACTATTGTTTAATTTGTCTGGTAGTTTCCTACAATCTGGATTTTACTGATTACTTCCCTATGGTATACATTAGCATGTTAATCTTTTTCTGTATTTCTTAGAAAATTAGTAACTGGATCTAGAGGCTTAATCAGATTCATGTTCAATTTTTTGGACAAGACACTTCATGGGTTGATGTTATCAGAAGACACACAATATCCAGTATTCCTTTTTTTGATGTTAGCAGCTGCTGATACTAAATGTCTTCATTCACTAATTCATTGGGGATTACAAAATGGTGATATTCCAATTTTATCATTCATTACTTATTTACTGGAACATCTCTTTAAAGAGAAATTTCACCACATCTACTATTGAATTGATACAGGAAAAGGAAAAATGCTTGATTCTCTTTACTAGTCAATTTTTAAAATAAAGAGCTGATTTACTGGAATTCTCTGAGGGTTTCCACTTAGTTGTTTTTGTTGTTGTATGTGTGTGTGTGGTGGTGGGTTTTGTTTTTTTTTGGGGGGGGAGATCAATATGAATTCATGGATTTAAACATATTCGATATGCTTCAATCCATCAGTTATTTTCCTTATTGATACTAATGTTGTCCATCTTTAGCAAGTGAAAGACTCTTCACCCTATCCTCTGAGTCCCTTTTGACAATGACTATAGTTTTTTTGTGTGTTTCAAAATATTAAAGGCGTACAAATGTTACTGGTTACATGGATCACTTTTGTAATGCTTGAGTCCCAGCTATAGATGTGCCCATCACCCAAATAGTGTACCTATTAGGTAGGTTTTTTCACCCCTCCCCTTCTCCCCACTCTGCCTGCTTGATTTCCACTGAGTTTTACTTCCCTCTGTGCATATGCGTGCTCATCAGTCAGTTCCAATTTAATAGTGCGTACACGCGATGTTTGTTTTTCCACTCTTGAGATACTTCACTTAGGAGAGTAGTCTCCAGTTCCATCCAAATTGTTGCAAAAGGCATTAATTCATCCTTTTTTTTTAGCTGATTAGTACTCCATGGTATACATATACCACATTTTATTAATCCACTCATGAATTGATGAGCACCAGGGTTGATTCTACATCTTTGCAATTGTGACTTGTACTACAATAAACATTCACGTGCAGATGTCTTTTTGATAAAAAGACTTCTTTTCCTTTGAGACTTTGGTAGTTTTTGATCACTTTCTTGCTCTCTGTTATGATAAGATGTTCCAGGTTTATTTTGAAAATATTCAGCCTCAGGCCTGAAATGAGCCATTTTTCTAAGTAGCCCAAGTTTATTTTAGTAGAAAGTAGTTTTTCAAGGCCACAATCTAGGTAAGAATGATGCTTGCTTACAGCTACTAGTTGGCAAAGTATTGTTACGGAAAAATCACAAGACAATGTTGATAAGATTCACTTCCTATCTATGGCTGCAAATCTCAAATTAACACTCTTCTCTTATGCAGTTTACCACTATGATTTCCTCACAAATTTAACTTACCACTCTCTGGGGGGACTATTTTACACCTCCTTTCTCCTCCCACCTCCAACATCCATCTCCCTCTCACATTCTGTTGATAACCTAAATCTTGAATTTCAAACAGAAACAGATGCAATAGGGTAAAAACTACCTCATCATTCTAATACAAATTCCATTAACCCATCTGCATCTTTTTTTTACATCCTCTGCCCTCCCTCCTGTTACAACAGAAGAAACTTCCCTAACGTTATTAAGGCCCTGCTCTTGTGCACAGGAGCCTAACCCATCTCAGCTTTTCAAAGGCTTCACTCCTGCAATTATTCCATCTCTGTGCTGCATCACTGCTTTCTCTACTGGATCAATTTAATGGCATAAAAACCTTCCCTAATATTATCTATCTTTTTAAAAGATGGATTTTGTCCCCTACTCTCCTCTCCTTCATAGCAAAACCCTTCAAAAGACTTGCACATTCTTACCGTCTCTGTTTCTTCACCACCCATTCTCTCTTCAGTCTACCAATAAGGCTTTTCTCCCTCACCTCCCCACAGACAGCTCCTACCAAAGTCACTGAGGATTCACATCGGCATACAGGCAAAGGTCAGCTCTCAACTCTGATCTTACTCGACTCCTCCACTGTGTTTGACACTGCTGACTTTGCCCCTTCTTGAAACACTTTATTTTCTAGCTGCTGCGATACCAGATTTGCCTGGGTTTCCTCCTAATCTCTATCTGCTCCTTCTCTGATTCCTTTGCTGCCTCTTGCTCCTCTGCTCGTCTTCTTAGTGCTGGCCTATTCCAGGGCTCTATGCCCACCTCTCTTCTCCACCTACACTCTCTATTGATGTATCTCAACCAGTCTCATGGTTTTAAATATCATGTTCATAATGATGACTCTCAAACTTCTATCTTCAACCTAAATCTCTCCCTTGAGCTCCAAACTACAAATCTACCTACCTATTTAATTCTTTTTCATTATGCAAGCCTCAGCTCAAACCTTAGTTTCTCAGGAAGGCCTTCTCTGACAACAGTAGTCAATGCACCTCCACCCCAACATTTTTATCATCTTCATAATGCTTATAAATATCAGGAATTGTCCTATTTATTTGTTCATACGTTTACTGTCTGTCTCTACCCTGGTACCCACACCCAGTGCACAAATACACACAAAGCAGTAAGTTCCGTAAGTATACACACTCTATTTTGGTTAGTTACATTTGTAACCCCAATGCCTATCAAGTGTGCTGGCTCACAGTACGTGTCCAACAATATGTGCAGACTTCAGTGCTGAAAAAATAGGCTTTTATACTCAATTTTTTAAAAGCACAGAAAACATGAAATACAATCTGAAGAGAAACCAGAGTATAGGAAAACATGAAATAAATCCAGACTTATACTGACTTACTAAGAAACCAAAAATTATGACAATAAATGATATGGGAGATTACTTATGATTGTCTGACTGAACAAAAATATTAATTTACTAAATTGACACATATCTTTTCCTGGTTCTCTTGCTGTTTCATATGAATTTGTTTTGCTTCTCAAAAATGATTATACAAGCTCTTTATAGTTTATATATTTCTTTTGGATCCCTGTCATAGCCAACTTGACCCTATATAATCAGGACCTCAATAAATAATTGTAAAATTAAAATGAAATATTTTTGGATTTTTTACAGAAGACACTTTTGTTGAATTATCAAAGATACTCTTGGCAACATACTATTAAATATTTCTCGGAAACTGGTCAGTCAGCCAAGGTTTTCCAAGTAATGCTGGTCTCAGGAAACATCATGTTTTTAAATAAGGGGGACAATGAATGATACCAAAATTAACACCAATTAAATGCCAAGGTTTATTATATACAGATCTGAGTTCAGCTTCAGTGGAAGAGCCACTTGACTACCTGTAATTTCTTACACTGAGTAGAGATTCATTCATGGCAAAAATCATCACTTTGGAGAGAGCTCAGTAAAAGAAGATCTGCAAAGTCCCACCAAAATCAAGCATTTTAAGAGACTTATTTGCAATGCTTCCTGAAATGTCTTCATGATTATAAATCTAACGAGATATCCAAAAGTGTTTTGGCACAGAAATGACGCATACTGTCTGGTATAGAGTTGGATATGAAACATTAATTTTCAACAGATACATAGTTATAAAAAGTTTAGACAAGAAAGGTATTTATCAATGATATTTTAAAATGAATGGAATTACAATGAACACCTTTTTACCATCCCTGTTTTTGTTGATCGATTTGTTTAAAATATTTAATTTTTATTCAAAGAATGTTAAACATGCCAATTAAAAATACTCATGCTTGAAAAAATACGCTTTTGTGTCTGTTTCATGTTAG
Source organism: Varecia variegata (assembly GCA_028533085.1). Lineage (NCBI taxonomy): Eukaryota > Metazoa > Chordata > Mammalia > Primates > Lemuridae > Varecia > Varecia variegata. The sequence continues at coordinate 61,357,256 of CM052441.1, read as the reverse complement.
AGCTGAAACAATTTTAAAATGTGGACTATTTTTTCATATACATAGTTCAAACTTTTCTCATAACCTCTAACATTGTATATATTCCACTCTCAAAACAGATTTGGAAGATGACATAATATTCTTACTTTTTTACATTGTCTCAGATGACATCCCTAATGAAGTTTATTTCATATCAACATAGAATTCATTTTGTAACATGCGACTTTCCATTGTAACTAGACTATATTTTCTTTTGGAAACAGGCTTTAACCCTAATCCTGGCCAACTGGAGGAGGTAACCACTCTGCAATTTTCTTAATAATCCTCTCTTCCATTACAGAAAATGATCTTTTAAAATAGGAAAATTAGACCCCATATTTTTCACAAAATGTGAGTATGTATTAGTGAGTCCTGGCAGTTAAGCCGAAGTTGAGCTATACCAACAGGTCTGGGTTGATGGGAAAAGAAGTACTAAAAAAAGCTAACTTTGGGTAAAATGTAGGTCTGAAGATCAGGAGATAGCTGGGATAAAGAGGCAGAGTTAAGAGTCATGTGCCTACAGTTGAAAGGAATAGAAGATTGTACTAAGGGGGAAAGAAGAGAAGGCCAAGGGGAAAGCATTACAAATTAGTATCCCAATAAAAGAATAGGATGACTAAGAATAGTCCTTAAGAAAAAAACGATCTAACAGGGAGGACAATCAGTGTTTTTGAAGCCAAGGGAAGTCAAGGGAGGAAAACGCTAAGAAGGCACGGATCAACAGGATCATACCTTGTAGTAAATCCCTAGAAGAATTCTTCTAAGTGTATTACAAAGAATTGCTTTTTCCTATACTGTTTGATTTAAACAGACAACATGAGGCCTCATCACTACAAAAACATTCTCCTACACAATCATAACCAGAAAATTAATATTGACACATTACTACCATCTAAGCCTCAGACACCATTCATGATTTACCGGCTGTCTCAGAGATGTCTTTCATAATGAAAGTGTCTAGTTCAAAATGCTGCGCAGCCTTTAGTTGTCACGTCTCTTTGGTCCCCTTCAATTTGAAACGTTTCCTCAGTCTTTCCTTGACTTTCACAATCTTAAAACTTTTGAAGTTACAATTCAGTGTTTTTACAGAATGTACCTCAATTTATTTGCATTTGTGTGGTATTTCCTAATGATTAGATTAGAGTATACGTCTTCTGCAGGAATACCACAGGGTGATGCTGGCTTCTTCTCCTTGTTTACCATCAGGTGGCACCATTCCCGACTTCTCACATGACTGGTGATGTTCCCTTTGGTCCCTTGAGGAAGGTGGTGCCCTCCAGGCTTCTTCACTGCAAAGTCATTCTTTTTTCCCTTTGTATTTAACAAATATTACATGGGAGGATTCTTGAAAACTCTGTAAATACACTGCTTCTTCATCCAATTTTCAACATATTTGTATCAGTATGGGCTAATGGTTTATCATTTTATTTAACAAGTTTTAATATATTACAAATATGATTTATTTGATGGCAAAACTGTCCCAGGTATAACCAGTGGGAGCCCTTTCAAGCTGCCTTCTGTGATTTTTGACATAACCCTACCATTCTTTGAGTACTTCCTTACTTTCTGGTACAACATGTCCCAAGTTCATCTTTTACCTCCTCTGGCACAGCCCTGGAATCAGCAATTTCTCTAAGGAGTTCTGGTTCCTTTGGGTACAGAATGATATATGATAATTACATCTGAGAGCTCAGTGTGCTCATTGTTACTGGGGTGTTGCTGTTCCCAAGCCAACCCAATGGACAGAGCTAGAGTATACATGTATGTACCATGTACATACATACTTCATACATATCTGTGTGCATTTGTGTATACACACGTATTCATTTACTTCTGTATCCATCTATCTATATATTGAAAACTGTAAGTTCACAACAATACTTCAGCAAAGTTCATTCTTGTTTTCTCCCTTCAGATTTTACTTTTTCCTACAGTAAGAAACCTAGCTCCCATTATGCTTAATATATTTACTTATTTGATTAGTCAAATAAGTATATTTGAAATATATGAAAACAATATATGAAATATATGAAAAAATATGAAAACAATCTCCTTCCCTCCCTGAGTGGATGCCACACTCACCTCAGTCACACCCCAATCTCTGAAGTAGGTAACCCTCCTACACAGATGGCCTCCTCACTCCACTGGAGCAATGACATGTGGCACTGGACCACCCTCCTACACAGATTCTCCCCCAACCTTGCTTGCCTCTCATGTCCCGAGCCAGACCACCCTCCTATGTGGGTGGTCTTAACCCTGCTCAGGCTTCAACATTTCAAGCTGGGATCCCCAGCCCTTTCAATCAGAGAATAAAAGAGCATGATACAGAGAGGGGTGCAGCCAGACTGCTGCTGCTACCTCTGAGGAATATGGAAAACTGGTGTGGGGTAGATGAAAACAAGCTATAATTATCTACTGCTGTTGGAGGGATGCCAACCTACATTTCATCTTTACACATTAAAATTTTTATCCCTTTGCTTATCATACTTGTGGAAATTATTTTCCTAATTTTTTTATCTTTCACTTTTCTTTGTTGTTTCCATTTACATACAGTGAAAAAAATTGATTTTTCTCCTTTCATATTTCTTACATTTCTTTCAAATATACAAAGTCCTGCCTCCTCAATCATTTGTCTACATTTTAATATTTTTTCTAGGTTTAGTTCAATTCTTTAAATCTATCTAAAATTTCAGCTTAGTCTGTGAGGTAAGGACCTAATACCCCACTTCGTATCTTTCCAAATATGATACTTCTGGTATAACTATACATTGATCTCATTAATGTCTGCTGTCTTTTTTAAAAATAATTTTTATTTCAAAATATTAGAAGGTACAAGTGTTCTTGTTATATGGATGAATTGTATAATGCTGAAGTCAGGGCTTTTAGTGTGTCCATCACCAGAATAGTGTACATTGCACCCAGTTTTTAATCCCTCTCCCCCCACCCCCTCCCTCCTTCTTAGTTTATAATGTCCTTTACACCACTTTATGACCATGTGTACCCACAGGTGAGTTCCCACTTATAAGTGAGAACACATGGTGTTTGTTTTTCTATTTCTGAGATACTTCACTTAGGATAATGGTCTCCGGTTGCATCCAAGTTGCTGCAAATGACATTATATCATTCCTTTTTATGGCTGAGTAGTACTCCATGGTGTACATATATACCACATTTTCTTTAACCACTCATCATCAATTCATGGGCAACAGACATATGAAAACATGCTCAACATCACTAATCATCAAGGAAATGCAAATTAAAACAACAATGAGATACCACCTTACCCCTATCAGAATGGTTATTACTAAAAAAACCAAAAAACAACAGATGTTGGCATGGATGCAGTAAAAAAGGACCACTTATACACTGTTGGTGGGACTGTAAATTAGTACAACCTCTATGGAAAATAGTATCTTGAGATTCCTCAAAGAACTAAAAGTTAACCTACTATTTGATCCAGCAATCCCACTACTGGGTATCCACCCAAAGAAAAAGAAGTCATTGTATCAAAAAGACACCTGTACCTGAATGTTTATCTACGTCTTTTGACACCTGCTTTATTTTTTCCTCCAAATTATCAATCTATCCTTATTGAACTTCCTTTTTTATTCCTAGATTTTATCCATTCTGCCAACAATTCTTAATTTCCTTGCCTATTTCTCTTTCCATTATGTCCCTTCTGAAAACCTCCAAAAGTTTGTCAATTCATCTGCCTTCTTTTTTTCAACTCTTATTGCAGAGTGAAGTTTGTAAAAGGCACTCAACCAGGTGTGTTAGATCCACTGAAAATCTCATGGTATGGCTGGGTGCAGCAGCTCAAGCCTGTAATCCCAGCACTTTGGGAGGCCAAAGTGGGAGGACCGCTTGAGGCCAGGAGTTTGAGACCAGCCTGGGCAACATAGCCAGAACTCATCTATAAAAAAAAAAAAAAAATTAAAAACTAGCTGGGCATGGTGGTGCACCCCTGTAGTCCTAGCTACCGGGGAGGCAGAGCCAGGAGGATCACTTGAGCCCAGGAGTTCAAGGTTACAATGAGCTATGATTGTACCACTGCACTCCAGCCTGGATAATAGAGCGAGATCACATCTCTAAAAAAAAATAACAAAAAAAGAAAACCTTACAGTCTCTCTAGTGTCAGCTAGGTCCTCACAACTCAACATGACTTCCCCAAGCACCTCCTACAAGCTGTTCTTAGATTCTTCATGAGAGCTACTTCATTATTTCCCCTGTCCCTCACCCTCCCCTTTCCCACATCCCTCTACACTTTCATTAGATTAGCACACTTCCATTCACTCCAAAGAGAAAATAGGATCTCTCACCTTCTAGCTACCCACCTATAAACTTCCTTCCATCTGTACCCGTTCTTTCTTTCTTTATAGCATTAGTGAATAAAATGTCAGTGTCTCTGTCCCCTAGTTCAGTGTACCCTGACATTGCCACTCTCTGGCTACTCATAGTCATCTTCAGTCTCTTTGTTTCTGCTTACCCCTTAAATGCTGGCATTTTCAAATGTTTAACCCTTATCTTTTTTACTCTAATGAAGAATGAAGGTCTAGGGACTCCTTGCTTTGCTCCAATCCTTGGAATCATTTTCAAAATCCACTTTGTCTCAGCTTCTGCTGTGTCTCATCCTTCGGCTTTATCTCCCACTTTGGGTCCCACCTGCCTTGTTCTTGGCATTTGATCAACTAAGGCAGCCTGAGAACTATCTGGTTTCCAACTCTGGGTGATCTTTTGAGGATTCATTTAGGCATCCCTCCAGCTCCTTTCACTGGTAAGCTGTCTCCTAATCACTTATCAGAGGCAATTCAAATGTTACCTCCTCTTGGAAATACTTCCTGACCCACATTCTCAAGATGAGTTTGGAATCCCTCTGAAAGCCCATAGAACCTTGCTGTTTTTCTCTACTATGACATTCATCATGCTGTCATATAATTTTTCATTTTCTTATATGTCTGCCTTATTAGATTACAAACTCTTGAAGTCAGGAAATTTGTGTGAAGAAAGAATTTTCCTTCAGAAAAGGAAATAACAGAAAGAATAAAGGTAAGGAAAAAGGAAGATAGTTCAGATGTGATTGAGGCACTAGCTGTCCCAGTGGTGGGTGAAACACTAGGGCAAAAATCCTGGATGGAGAACATTCAAGAGCTATATGATCTATGGATATATAAGAAGACCATCCAGGTATTGCTGAATACCTCCATTGTCACTTCTGTGACCAAATTACCAATACATAGCACTGACAGTTCGGATCTAAATAGCATATACAGATGGCTGTAGTTTCCAAAAATCAAGTGACTACTAAGATTGGCAATATTCTTCCAAATGGTGGTAATATGCTATGTATTACAATTCAATTTTATTTACTTTTTTATTTGTATAAATTTAAGGAGTACAACTACAATTTTGTTACACGGATTTATTGTATAGTGGTGAAGTCTGGGCTTTTAGTGTATCCATCACCCAAACAGTGTACATTTGTACCCATTAAGTAATTTCTCATCACTCACCCCCCTACCTTCCTACCCTCTGAGTCTCCAGTGTCTATCGTTCCACACTCTATGTCCATGTGTACACATTATTTAGCCCCACTTATAAGTGAGTACATGCAGTATTTGTCTTTCTGTATCTGAGTTGTTTCACTTATGATAATGGCCTCCAGTTCCATCCATGTTGCTGCAAAAGACATGATTTCATTCTTTTACGGCTGAATAAGGTTGGGATCAACTTCTTCCAAACACCTGTTAATGTTGATATTTTGACATCCTCCCATGAATCATAAATGTTATTAGTGGCATTTACAATGGTGAATCCTTTCCAGAATGTTTTCAATTTACTTTGCCTAGATCCATGAGAGGAATCACTATCTACAGTAGCTATAACCTTACAAAATGTATTTCTTAAATAATAAGACTTGAAAGTCAAAATTACTCCTTAATCCATGGGCTACAGAATGGATGTTGTGGTTGTGTTAGCAGGCATGAAAACATTAATCTCTTTGTACATCTCCATCAGAGTTCTTAGGTGACCAGGTGCATTGTCAATGAGAAGTAATATTTTGAAAGCAATCTTTTTTTCTAAGCAGTTGGTCTCAACAGTAGGTTTAAAATATGCTGTAGGCAGATATGCTGTCATCTAGGGCTTTATTGTTCCATTTATAGAGCACAGGAACAGTAGATTTAGCATAATTCTAAAGGGACCTAGGATTTTCAGAATAGTAAATGAGCATTGGCTTCAACTTCCAAGTCACCAGCTGCATTAGTCCCTAACAAAAGAGTTATCTTGCCCTTTAAAGCTTTGAAGCCAGGCTTCCTCTCTGGCTATGAAAGTCCTAGACAGCATCTTCTTCCAATAGAAGGCTGTTTTGTCTCCACTGAAATCTGTTCTTTAACATAGCCACCTTCACCAATTACCTTAGCTAGATCTTCTGGATAATTTGCTATAGCTTCTCCATCAGCACTTGCTGCTTCACCTTGCGTCTTTGTGTCATGGAGACAGCTTCGTTCCTTAAACTTCATCAACCAACCTCTGCTAACATCAAACTTTTCTTCTGCAGCTTTCTCACCTCTCTTAGCCTTCACAGAATTGAAGAGTGTTAGGATTTTCCTCTGGATTAGGCTTTGGCTTAAGAGAATGTTGGTTTGATCTTCTATCTATGGGCATTACTTTCTCCATGTTAGTAAGGAGGCTGTTTCACTTTCTTATCATTTGTGTGTTCACTAGGGTAGCACTTTTAATTTCCTCAAGAACTTCCCTTTGCATTCACAACTTGACTGATTGGTGCAAGAGGTCTAGCTTCAGCCTATCTCAGCTTTTGACATAACTTCCTCACTAGCTTAATTATTTCTAGCTTTTCATTTCAAGTAAGATGTGTAATTCTTTCTTTCACTTGAACACTCAGAGGTCATTGTAGGGTTATTAACTGACCTAATTTCAATACTGCTGTATCTTAGGGACTTGGAAGGTCCAAGGAGAGGAGAGATAGGGGAATGGCTAGTTGGTGGAGCAGTGAGAACACATAAAACAATTATTAAATTCATCATCTGATGTGGGTAAGGTTTGTGGCACCCCAAAACAATCACAATAGTAACATCAAAGATCACTGATCACCATAACAGAAATAATAATAATGAAAAAGTTTGAAATATTGTGAGAATTACCAAAGTGTGACACAGAGACACAACGTGAGCACATGCTGTTAGAAAATGGCACAGATAGACTTGCTCAACATAGTTAAAGTCAATAGCAATAAAATGAGGTATGCCTGTATTAATAAGGTTGGTTCTGGTTCTCTAGTAAATCTTCCCATGTGCTTTGCATTGATAATTAATATTTAACTATTAATTATATTTCTGGCCTTTATACATTTCTAAATTTTGTTGCATTTAGTCCTCCAATTTCAAATAAGTCTTAAATATTATAATATAATAAATCAAAATACAATAAAACTACATACATTTATCTCACAATTTAGTGCATAGATTTATATAACTACTAATAACATATACTGCAATTTACTGAATGGACCCTATCACGCTTTTTGGCTTCCTACTAAAGAAGAGCACTGGACAGGAATAGAAATTTTAGTCACAGCTGTGAAGCCTTAGAACCATCAGTTAACTTCTCTAGTCTCAATAATTTACACATAAGTAAAGGAGAGGTAGGTTTAGAATGATCAGCAAGCTGTGACTGAATATTTTGAGTCTATGACATTGTCTCCCCCAATCCTGAGATTGCAATAGAAAGGATTTTCTCACTTTATTTTCATTTTCTTTGCAATACATGCTAGCTACCAGAGAACTGTGGGAAATTTTAGTGAAGAAATCTCCTTCCAAAGAAAATAGACTTTTCAAATAAAAATAAGTACATATTCTTTAAAGGAATTTTCTCCTGTAATTTTTTCCCACTCTTCCTTGTAGTTTCAGGCACACAGTTAAGTCTCAGGTCATGTGGGTCATTACATGAAGAGAAAGGAGAGATGATGAGTGGAAGATCAAAGACCTATCCGACTGTTGGTAGCCCAAACAGGGCATGTCACTGGAGATTTCATTTCTATTCCTGATACTGAACTTAAATGGCCCTCTAAATATCTATGGAAGTGAATTGATGTTTGTTTCATGATTTTAAAAATACCCTTTATTTAAGAGAGTTGGGGCCAATTAGATATTTTATGTAAACTAGCAATTCCCTAGTTTTCCCAATAAATCAATGACCTTATTTTCTCCCACCACGTAAATGTAATATCTGCCATCATATAATGAAAATATTTTCCTTACTAATAAGATGGAGATATCTTCCATTTTCGAATGATTGGTAGAAAAATGACCCTTCTATTTTCTAAGATGAGAAGTGCTGATTATTCTTAATATTACAGTATATATTTTGACCACAACTGGTAATAATTTTTAAGCATCCTTCACCAAGCAAAACGAATGGACTAATTTTCCTTTTGTTCAAGCTATCAGTACAAATTGACATTCACTGTATTGTGAGATCACCATATTATTGAACAACAAAAAAATTTAAGGAAATGATTTGTTCTTGGACAAGGATCATGCCAACTGATCTGAACTGGTAGCTCTCTTTACATAGATGGCAAGTAGCCTTTACATAGATGATACTGGATAACATGTAAGTTCCCTAGTCTCTATTATTTAGACAAAAATATGAATTTTGACGTTGTATTTAACCATCTATAACTTTTAGAAACAAGACAAACATCTCCTACGTTGAATGCTTACTCAATGAAAAATTAGTTCCGTTCTTAATATGCTGAGAAAGCATGTTCTCATTCATTTCCAAAGGTCCTATCAGGCAAGAACAAGAATGTGTAGTACTATTAGAAATGAAAGTCATAGAAAACAATGCTTTCTTTTTACAATAACTTGAGAGGAAGGAATATGTTCTTTCTCAGACTAAAACCTGACAGCTAATTATATCAAAGTCCTATATATTTCCAATCAAATTAACTTTGGTATAAGATTTAAAATGATTTCAGAGAATTATTCAAAACGGGTTTTAAAAGAACAGCAAAGATGAGTCAGTGTTTTAAAAGGGAATCCTTAAAGAAAAGGTTTTAAAAGGATGTATCAGATGTAAACAGAAAAAGAAAATAGTTCTTAAAATATTTATGAGATTACTACAAAGAGTCTAAGAATCATTATTTTTAAAATCTCAATCAAGAATAAAATTTATGTAACATATAAGTAACTCAGGCTTACATTTGTAAAGCCCATTAAATATTAAAATGGATAAATTTAGAAAGATGTGTTCATACTCTTTTGTAACACTGAAAGTTAAGAAAATAAAGTAGCTGACATATTCATGTTTTTCTCAGTTTGTATTGCAATTATTCCAAGACACTATATGGTGAGAGGAAAAGGCACCGAAAAATTCTACAATTTAACTTTGCAGGGAAACAGTCAATCTTACCTATTCTGTGTTCAACCTCTTACGTGGTATTTGCTTCTCCTAACCTCCCTTTCAGTAAAGAGTGTAGCAGCAAAGACACCAAGACACACTAAAATTGTTTTAATAGGACATTATAGTGAGGAAAATAAGAAACACCTAGAGCTATGAAGCAGTAGCTCAAATGAGAATTGAGAAACAGAGAAATGGCCATAGAATGGTTGACTCTTACACACAAAAAGCAACTGCATAAGTACCAAATACTTACCAAGCATCTGTACTATATTCATCCTGTTTGAGTTAGCAAAATCTATCATATAGAATAATTACTTAGCCTCACATCTAGTCTAGTATCTCAGATTTCCTTCCAAACATTAAAAATAACAGCAATGAAGTAAAGGGAAAAAAGCATTTCTCACTTTTAAGTGAAAATACATACATTCTATCAAACATTTACTGGCAATGCAAAGAAAAACATCTTTCAGTTACTTAATATCTGTGGAATGAGAGTTGTATCTAGGGCCAATATAAACTGACTATGCAATGGGATCCAAGAGCGGAAATAATAGAGACACTCAATAATGGAAGCACAACAGGGTAATGCCACCGCTCTTTATGCAAGAAGGCAAAAATCCAAAGGATAAGAAACTGCAATTAAAAAAAAAAGATACCGTAGAATTCTATTACTTCTAAACATATAACACTTTACTCAGACTATTAAGATTTGCCCCAACGTTTACATGAAATTTACCCACGCTGACTCATGATTCTAAAATCTGTAGGGAATCTCTATCATTAACATAAAAACTTTCACTAACCATGCTGTTGTTGCTATAAGCTTTCTAAAATTTATTCTAATACTTTCAAGCATTCTTGAATAGCAAAAGCTTCTTAGCTGAAGTTTTGTTTTCAGATCCCTTTCAAATTGCTAATAAAGTAAATCCCACTTTAACTCTGGGCCTTTATCCAGTAGTCTTTCCCTTTGCTGATTTTTACTTTGGAAGTCTGTATTTTTGCAGACTAGTTTATCTAAACCCAATACTAACTGATCAAACCATTCAACCAATTAGTCTCATTTCCTTTCCTAATGTTTTAGAAAACTGACAGAGACCCACGTGCATATGCTAAGAATGACAGGAATAGGCCTTTATTAACCTAAACAGAAAAGCTGCTGTTTACAGGCATTATCCCTAGGTAATATTTTTTTTCCTTTTCAGAGAAAAGAAAATTCATCAATAGAAAAATATAAGCCATATGTAGCTGGGTGCGGTGGCTCATGCCTGTAATCCTAGCACTCTGGTAGGCAGAGGGGGGAGGATCTCTTGAGCTCAGGAGTTCGAGACCAGACTAAGAAAGAGAGAGACCCCGTCTTGACTAAAAATAGGAGAATGAGCCAGGTGTCATGGTGCACACATGGTCCCAGCTACTGGGGAGGCTGAGGCAGGAGGATCGCTTGAGCCCAGGAGTTTGAGGTTGCTGTGAGCTAGGTTGATCCCACAGCACTCTACTCAGAGCAACAGAGTGAGACTCTGTCTCAAAATAAATAAATAAATAAGCCATATGGACAGACTTGGTATACTGCCACATACAGTTCAAGCAAATTCCTCTGATATGAGGCCACTTTTTCAAAGAATTTTCCAGGGGAGGTTGCTACTACTAAGTATAAAGAAACTGATCCTTCCAATACTACTCCATAAACCAAATAATACCCATTTTCCCTCAGATTTAGACCATCCTTGCAGAAATTAAATTTATACTATCACTGGAAGTCTGTCATTAGTTTCCTGTAAGTCTAGCATGAGTGAGAAGTATGCTTTCAGAAAGCACAGCTGTATTATTATCAGACTAACAAGATGATTCACAATAGAGTTCTCAGGCTACTTCCTCTGGGGAGTTGGTCCTGAATTCCAGTTATATCTGGGTTAGAGGACCCTCCTATATGATTCCACAGTACCATGTACTCTCCTATGATGGCATTTATCGCACAGTATTATAACTGCTTGTTTGTTCGCCTCCTCTATTAGACCATATGCTTCATGAGGCAAACCATTACATCTGTTTTGTTCATTATTTTATTACAATGATCTAACACAGTGTTTGGCATATAGTATTCGAGGCATATTAAAGATGACCACAAATTCTTTGACCCTTCTCCCATAGAGAAGTGGGGTCTATGTCTCCTCCTTGAATCTGGATGGTCTCTGTAACTACTCATAGAATACGGCAGAAGTAATAACGTGCCAGTTTCCAACCAGTCCTTAAGAAACTAGCAGCTTTCACTTCTTGTGTCTTGAAATACTTGCTCCTGAAGCCCCAAGACTGACTGGGGTAAGGTTTGAGAGACTTTCCAGGGACTACAAAAGTATGGATAGTTTTAAGGGAATCAATTTCCAGATATTAATATTTACTTCTCATATTTCTCTACACTAGGATGAGGGTCTTCTGGTTGTGAATTCTGGCAATGTAGTGTGTGGTGACTTCACTCTTGAGGAAGACACCCATAAAAGCAAGACAAAAGAACCATACATTGAAAATGTTTTTTTCTCTCATATATTTAACAAAAACCATATGCTTCTAGCTATTTACAATAATTAGAATATGTCCACTGGAAAGGAAGAAATCAAACAGATGAAAGCAGTAAATGGTTAGTGACATTGTTTTAACACAAATTGAGCATTTTCCAAAACTACTGAATATTTCTAGACATATTGGATAAAACTTGCAGATAAAAATTTCATGTTATTTCATTCAAATAAAAGATATAGCATTCAATTAGATATTAGATAACTTTTAATCAAATTTATGAAATTTTTATTTCTGTTAAATAATCCTCACATTATTTTATTTTATAAACTGCTTTGTATTTTCTATATCTTTGTCCAAAATGTAAAATTATTTACCAATGACCAAACCAATAATTTTAGTGACATGTGTTTTTATCATTCATTAAATTATGTAGAAAGTTTGATCACTATGTCTAGAAAGATTAATGGATTTATGTTTTATTAATTACATATATTTTTTATCATTTCTAAAAGCCCAACACCAGAACTTAATACATGCATACATACTTACCAAGTTATATCATGCCTGTTTCATTCTATTTCATAAATAACTTATAGTTTCTGCTATATATTACACTGCTTTATTATAAACTAATAAATGAGAAACAACTATCTTGCTTTATGCTTTATTTTTAAATAGATAAATCAATTTAATTATATTTGCATAATTTTAACCTTGACATTATGACTTTTATTAATCATATGTGATGTGTTCTATGAGCTATTTCTCAATGGTGTTTATAATATTCTAAAAAAGAAATATTAACACATTTACTTGAATTGAAAAATAAAGTCAGAATTTTCTGGCAGAAAGTAAGTCTAATTTGCCTGAAATATTTGATAAAGAGAACTGACTATTTGGGCCAATGAGGTTATATGGCAAGATTTTCCATTAAGTGAATGAGCTAAATCTGTAACTTCAAGGTTGTAACAAAAGTATAAGGTACACACATTTTATATTGAAAAAATTTACACTATTGAAGATGTACTGAAATTAATATTTCAATTTTTCCAACACTTTATGAGTATATCTCATTAAACAAAATGTGTTTAAGTGAAAGAATAAACAGATATTAATGACCATTGAGAAAGTCTTGGTAAAGACTTTTAGAAATATTTCTCAGAAATTGAAAAAGTGATGACCCTGATGACCAGGTAATAAATCCTTTTGCAATTCAGGTGGCTTCTAATTCTTTGCTTTCAACAATTTTGAAGGAGGAGGTAATTGAGTTATCAGTTGGTGGACCATTAAAAAAATAAGTTTTCATGTTATATCTCTATGTGATTTTTGACACATAACTTGGAAAAAGTTCTAAGAATTAAGTGACAGTGCTAACAAAACTCATTCCAGTCTCATCTACTTAGTAACATATATAGGAATTCTACATATACATGAATTAGGGGGAGAAATATCCATTTTACTAAATTGTTCATTTACAATAAAATTTATGTTTAATAATTAATCAAAATTGAACACACATATCTGTTGTTAGATCAATTGTCTACTGGTAATAATCCTAATAGAAATTTTTAAGTTATAGCCTTAATTACAGACAATAAAAATACTAATGTTACTTTATATATATGTAATTGCACAGAAATATAATGCTTGACCAATAAAAGGCTTTCAAGCATTAAGATGTATTACATTAGGATAAAGTCAAGAACAAGCATGGAGTTAAAATATAAATTCAAGAAGACTAAGGAGCATTCCAATATTTCTGTTAAGGAAGCATTTCTTTTCATATATTTTAAATGGATGATAAAATATATAATTGTATTCCTTTGGATACATTTAAATGAAAGATATAATAGTATTATTTTAATATGCCAATGTTTTAAATATGCTGGAAACTACATTCTTTGCAGCTATTCAACTTTATGACAAAAGTTGTTAGATATCAAGTTAAGAAGAACAAGGAGTGCACAGTTTTTCAAAATTCTCGTAAAGGATTTGCAAACAAAAGAGTATGATGTCCACTGATCTACAGTAATAAGCATACATTTGAGTTTTTACTGCTGTTGACAGATGTGCCATCTTAGTTCTCTATTTGATGCAAAAATGCATTGTTAAATAACATTCATTCCTGAATGTGACTGGCCACAAAATTGAGTGAAATTCTGAAACAAATTAGTTGAGTTACATACCAAGAATACATCTACTTCAATAAAGTATGACTACTGATTTTAGAATCCAAGAAATATAGTATTCAAATAAAACCTATAAATTTTTAAACTATTTCCTGACTATTCTGATTAAACTAAGGATCTGTGTTTCCCGTAACATGTTAACAGCTGCAGGATTCTCCCAATGGTGTAGTTGTATGTTGGCTTATTTGCATTATGACATAAAGTAATAAGAAAGAAAAAAAGTAACTTTCTATCAAGAATGTCTCTTCAGATGAGGGAATGATAATCATTTGGCATTGATGAAATTACCACAGTTACTCTCAAACGTACAGTTGTAGACTT
>CM052441.1:61329969-61342294 GCA_028533085.1 Varecia variegata | reverse complement strand
AAAAAAGCCTTCTCTATTTGGCATTTCTTTCTCATATAGACCCTGATAAAAACAGGACACAAGGTTAAATTACAAATGCCTACAAATCAGGTTGAACAAATCAAATATAATCTTTGCTGAGGATAGTTTGCTGTATTGTTAAAGTATCAAACTGGGATATATATTCTCTACTCAGATATTAATATTTGTCTATTGATTGGTGAAGATGAGCAGAGGGAAGGTTTTTGTTTTACCAATCCAAGGTGGCAGTTAGCAGATACTTGGACAATAGAAATCCTTCATATAACTCTTAAACTGGCTGAACTAGCTTAAATGAGACTTTCAGCAACTTGTTCATCTGTTTTCCAACCACAAAGAATTCTTCCCACCATAGTCATTGGTGGTTTTCTCTGGGTACAGACTGAAGAAGATTGCCCTCTGGGATTATATGGGGTTTTTGTTTTGTTTTGTTTTTTACATGTATCTCATTTCAAATAAATCCAAGGAGAAAGCAGTTCTGTATACTCTTTGGCATTGCTCATGATAGTGAATTACTTATTTATTATATACAATGTTCAAATTGCTTCCTTATTTATGTCACTAATAAAATGAATTTCATTGCTATAACTTTTCACATTTTTAAACTCTGTGTCCTATTTTGTTACATGGGAAATAATGAAGACTAATAAAGGAAGGAAACCATATTCCCATGTCCAAGACTTTTAACAGCCACATGTTAGGAATGTATTATAACTGCAAGATAATAAGTTACAAGCTAAACTTGGTATAAAAATAATCTTTGCGAAAAGAAGTCTACATCATTATCTCATTTATTTTACTAGAAAATTCAGTGACTTTATCTGCTCATGTGAAAAAAAAATAACTCCCCAATATCAAGTAGATTTTTTTCTGGGTAAAGACATCTTTGAGAAACTTTATATAGTTTAAATTATTGCTTAGACTTAACACTTTCCATCTGTCTTCAGAAATATTTGTATTTCCTTAGAGGTACCAAATATGATATACTGGTCGTGAGGCAGAATAACATATTAACTTCCTTTGTGTTCTATGAATAGTTTTAAAAACATGTTTTCAGTAATTTTTATGAGCCTTGATTTGTTAGTGTCTTAGAAATATCTTTATTAATGATATTTATAATATATGATTTGCATAGGTTTTTGAAATCTAATCCTCAAAAATAAAATTTCAGTTAATGGTTCATGTGATACCCATACTTTTTTTTCTATCTTTATATTTTACTGAATATATTTTATAACATCATAACTAATTATGTTCCAATTATAACCTCTATAATCATAGTATCAAACTAAATTAATACTTAGAAAATTTCTGTTTCAAAATTGAAGCATATGATATTTGAGAACTGTAGGTACATCTGAACCTTAGATAAATCACTCTTTTAAGTTCTGCTTAAAGACACTTCCTCAAAAACACTTAATCAAAAGAAAAGTTTAAGAGGGAATGTCTTATTTAAACATAACAATAATTTAAACATAATAACAATATTCATTTTACAGATGAGGAAACTAAAGTTCAGAGAATTGATGTTATAGACCCAAGATCATACAGTTAATAAGAAGCAATGTAGGAATTCAAACCAAGCCTCTTCAGGTCCAAACAACAAGCCAGACAGGCAATGTTTATTCATGCTCTATTGTCCATTTATCCATTCAACAAAGACTGCTAATTCTACTAGGGTCTGGGGTAGAGTTGAAGGATACAAAGTTGCTACCCTCAAGAAAAAAACAGTCAATAGACAGAAAAGAAAGTCAGTTATTCCATGTCAGTATGATACAGAATGTAGAAGTGCCCAGGAGATTTAGAGGGTACTCAACTTGAGGTGGGGAGCCAGGTGGGAGCAGTAGGAAGGAGATAACAATGAAGATGCAGAGGTAGGAAAAGGGGCCAGATTACACAAATTCCTGAATGTCGGGCTAAGGAGTTTGAATTTTATCATGGGGGAAATGGGGAGCAATTCACTGATTTTAGTCAGGATAATGACATAATTAGATATACCTTTTTGAAAACCCACTCTCTTTTGATTGTTTTTGTACCTTACAAAGTTAAGAAACCTGGGAAACTGAGATGCTAGGCTGGGGAGTGGGCAGGTGAAGGTAGTTGTGTGCCATACAACTGGACATAAGGGGGAACAGTTAATAGTTGGCAATATGAGTAATAAGCTTAGGAAAAGAGATCTGGGATAGAGATACTGACTTAGAAGTTCTCTGGTTGCAGTGAATAAGAGAATATACAGAATAAAAGGAAAATATTCTTTTCCTTAGAGAGTACAGATATTTTAGTGGGTGGAGTGGATCACTGCACTTAGTTGTACAGATTAAGAAGGAAATATATTATATTGGAGAGGGGAAATGTATTAGATTTAGTTTATGGAAATTAAATGTTGAGCCAATGAATTCATAGGGAACATGGAGAAAAATATATGAGATAAGGAGGATAAGGCTGCAGGGTGTTTACATTCTTGTAACCACACAAGTAAGATGAGCCAAAAACACAGCTGGAGTTAAACTCTGAGGAGTAGAAGGCCCAGCTGAGAATGAACTGTGCAGGAAGAATTATAACACTCCACCCCCACATTAATAATATTTTAATTTAAAAAATAGGTGCATAGAAATGAATACTTAGTGGATGGATAAAAATGGTTTAGTTGGCTCTTCCTTGGTAGATGCAGGGGGAGATGGATTTGTGCAGTGAACAAAGACAAGATCACCAGGGGACTGACTTGGGTTATAAATAAAATGAACTATACTAAGCCTGCAAGCTTGAGAAATTCTCATGTACAGCAGACCCCCTTATCTCCAGCTGATGTGCTTAGAGTCTGTGTAAATGCCTAGGTGTTGTATCACCTCACCTACTTACAGCCATCACTGAGGACTGCAAGACTGGGGAATTATTCCCACGTGACCTGGATTGTCAACTGAGTTAGCTTACAGCCTTGCTTGATTTCTTTGTTCCATAGCCTAAGAGGATCAAATCCACTCAAACCAATTAGGACTGATGGAAGGGGAACCAATACCGCAACAGTCTTACTGGTCTTTCCACTTGGCTCTAGCCTCTCATTTCCAATCTTTTATCCACATAGTAGTCAGAGTAATCTTTTAAAACTTCAGTTGGATGCTATCATTCTTCTGTTTCAAATAGCTCAATGGCCTTCCAAATGGACTAAGAATTTTAATGACACTCTACCATGACCCACAGGACTCTATAGGTCATGCATGTGACTGCTGCCTACCTCAGACCTCATCTCATGCCACCCTACCTAGTCTCAGACCTTTTGAACACACTATTCCCTCAGCCTCAAATGTTTTCCTTTTTTTTTTCTGATTTTCACAAGCTGATTCCTCATCCTTCAAGTGTCAGCTTAAATATTATCTTCTCAGAGATACATCTCTAACTACACTATGAAAGGAAATCCCCTTGTTATTGTTTATCACTGTCCTCTGTTCATTTCCTTCATAACACCAACTGTACTCATGTATTTGTTTGTTCACTTGAATATTACCTGTAAATTCCACAAAGGCAGAAAACATATCTTTTATTTGCCTATACTCAATGTTTAGTAAAGTGCCTGGCATGCAGTAGACACTCAATAAACATCTGGTAAAAGAAGGAAGGAGAAAGGAAATACAGAGCACACAGAATCATTAAAAAGATTTTGAAAAAGTGGCAGAGTTAGGAAGAAAACGTAAGAAACTTCTTGAAGAATTGAGTAGTCAATAATGTTATTTGACAATTTCTGAAACTAGATTTAAATGTTAAATTACTATAATTAATCCAACTAGTGTTAAAAACTTTTAAAAGTGAAACCGTAATAGAACAATATTCCTATCAAATATCTATTAGGATTAAGCTCTTCTGGAAAGCAATATATGAAACTCTTCACATGTAAACACTCCAGCATTTGAGAGAACAATCTTAATTAACAAACATAATATATCATTTTACCTATTAACACATAGTAGTCAATAACTCTGAATAACTCAGAGCCATGGTAGAAAACATAATCAATCTAAGATAAGAAGACCCAAGAATGGTCTAGGAGGATGCACTGGCTAATTTCATAGGTCAACTTAGCCAGGCACAGTACTCAGAAGTTTGATCAAACATTCTAGATGTTTCTGTGAAGATAGTTTTTGATTATATTAACATTTAAATCTTTAGACTCTGAATAAAAAAGATTACTCTCCATAATGTGTATTGGCCTCATCCAATCAATTGAAGGTCTTACCAGAAAAGACTGACCTCTGAAGATGAGGGAATTCTACCAGCAGACTGCCTTTTAGACTCAATCTACAGCATCAGCTCTTCCCTGGGATTCCAGCCTGCTGGCCTATCTGCAGATTTTGGACTTGCCAGCCTCCATAAGCACATGGGCCAATTTCTTAAATCCCTCTCTCTCTCTCTCTCTCTCTCTCTCTGTATGTATGTATGGGTGTGTATATATGATACCTGGATGATACTTTCCTTGAAATTATTATTTTCAACCACAAAATAAGCAGATTAAAAAAAACTACAAATGCCAAATGTTAATGGCTGCATCTCCACATATCACAACCAACTACTGTTTCCAAACAAATATAAACTCAAAATGTACATAAAATAATTTTACATAACTTCTTCATTTATTCACTTTAAAACTAGTATAAGCACCCAATTAATTAAGCATAAATAAATAGACTGTTGTTCTGATAAACTCCAAAGTACTTTCCATGGTAAAAAAAACACTGGAAAGAATCCTAAGGTAACACTAACCTCATTAGACAGATGGAATTTATTTAGCACATTGCCAATAAAAATTAACTTCTTTGAATGGGGAAATAATATACTTACACATTTTCAGCTTTTAAAATAAATTACCTCATCACAGTGAAAATGTTTTATTTAATGAAGCAGTAATATTTTGCAAAATATGTAAAATATGATACTTTCCAAATTAAAAATACCATTCATTCAGCCACAAATTACATTAAGACTAACATTTATATTGTTAAATGAGAAATTTATTTGCTTAGAAAGAAATGAAATTCAATAACTTTCATGATTTATATTAAATAGATAATTATATAATTTAGAATCCTTCTATGAACCATATTGTTTAATTAATTTTTTTTTTTTTTTTTTTAGAGACATGGTCTTACTTTGTCACCCAGGCTGGAGTACACTGGTGCAATCATAGATTGTTGCAGCCTTGAACTCCTGGGTTCAAGCAATCCTCCTGCCTCAGCCTTCCAAGTAGCCAGGACTATAGGAGTATGCCACCATACCTGAATAATTCTTCAAATTTTTTGTAGAGACAAGGTCTTACTATATGTTGCCCAGCCTTAAGCTATACTTCCAACCCAGCCTTCCAGAGAGCTGGGATTACAGGTGTGAGTCACTGCACCTGGCCCTATATCAACCATTTTATAAATGTTACCATCGTGAATATAAAATATTATTATAAAACATTAAATAAAATATATAGTACTGAATTAAAATAGAAAATTTTTATTATGCCTTTATTTTAAATATTTAAAATTTATTCTGGCCAGGTCCAGTGGATCACACTTGTAATCCCAGTACTTTGGGAGACTGAGGTGGGAGGATCGCTTGAGGCCAGGAGTTTGAGACCAGCCTGGGAAACATAGCCAGACCCTGTTTCCACAAAAAAAATTTTTTAAATTAGCCACATGTAGTGGAGCACACTTATATTCCTAGCCGCTTGGGTGGGTGAGACGGCAAGATCACTTGAGCCCAGGAGTTCAAGGTTATAGTGAACTGTGATAGCTTCACTGCTCTCCAGTCTGGACAACAGGCGATACCATGTCTCTTAAAAAAAAAGTACACTATAAAATTATCTAGGTATAAAACACCCAACATTTTTAAGGGTACATAAAAGAAATCTTTGGTGACATTAAATGATAATAAATCCTGATTATTTTGTGAAGAAAATTGATGAAAACAAACCTTTGAATTTTCAGAAGAATACCTGGATAGCATATGGGGAATTTTGGAAAGGATAATAAAAACAAACACTGACCTTGCTCTTTCTCTTCAACTACTGATTTGAGTAGGGGAGGGTAGAAGCAGTGCTTTAGAGAAAATTCTTCCTAATAATTTCTCTATTAGCTAAACTGCAGCTAAGTTAGGAAAAACATATAAAAATAAAGAAGTTTTAAAGAATATACAGAAAAACAGTCTGAAAAAGCATACAAAATATTTAAAAATTAGATCAGAAAGATATAATTATTTCAAATAAGAAAATGTCAACATTAGACTTTTTACCCATTCAAATTAGAGAAATTTTGAAACCAAACATTATAGCCAGGATATAACTATATAAACTGATATGTGTTTGCATGTTTGTTTGGGGGACGGAATATGAATTTGATGAGATGAGCCAGTAAAGCACTTTATATCTGTTTAAAATCCTTCTTGTCTGAAAATCTATTATTTTTAATAATTCTTGAAACTGTGATAAAAGTTATAACTAAAGCACTTTCTGAATTACAAAACAGAGTTATCTCAAATGATGTGTGATGTATTTTAGGAGATGTTCTAAATCCCTGCAACTATTCATCTGTAGGCTGCTTTTTTAAAACATTCACAAAATGTTCTAGTTAGAAGTGATCTTAGAATCCAGCTGGTTTACAGGAACATCTACAGAATAATCCCATTTATAACATGTACGACCAATGATTATCCAAATCACGTGACTATTTCCAACGATGGAGAATAAGGAAGTTTATTCCGATGTCAGTTAAATTAACAGAAAAGCTTTGAAAGTTAAATCTGTAGCCCTATAATAATTCCACCCAGTGATTTTAGTTCTACATTCTAAGGCTATACCATGCAAGTATACACTTTCTTCTACATGAAAATCTTTCAAATAATTGAAGATCTAACTTTTGAGTCTTTTCTTTTAGACGAAACATTCCTATTTCCTCTAACTCTTTCTCACATGACAAATTTTCAGTAACTGTCACTGCTATGGTCACCTTCTCTGGATATATCCCCTCAAAAACATGGTATCCAAAACCACAGTATTTCAGACGTGGTCTGGGTATGTGATGCAAAGTGATGTAAGAACTGTTGTCTCCCTTTTTAAAAATTATTTTTAGTAATGAAGAGTTAGATTTATAATCATCCTTAAAAATATACACCCTTCTTAAAGATGAGGAAATAATACCCAAATTAATACACTTTCATAAATACCATTTAGGATAAAATTTGGCAATTTTTCTTAATTCTCCATATGCTATGTGTAAACTTAAGTCAAAACACCTGGGTGTACCACACAGCTTGCAGCAAAGTTATTTTTGGATCCTAAACTAAATTTCCATTGAAGTTTTCCACATTTAAAGTCTCTAGATGAATATGGAGACTCGATGAACTGTTACTTTATATTTTTAAGGGCTTTTTACAGTAAAAGATAAGTTTCACTGCCTTGCTAAAAAGATTTATATGTCTATGCATAAATTTAGACAACCCTTAGATCTTGATGTAAAGAACTGATGTTTGAATCATGTCTACATTTTTTCCATTCTCCAAATTTTTCCTAATTAAGGCAATGCTTAGGAAAGAAGATAGTTTGGTATTTTAAACTACTTCTGGGCACTCACTGAATTTCCAGTACTCAAGATATAGGATACTCCACCTCGCTCCTATTTAGCAATAGTCATATATACATTTTCACAAATATAACATTTATTCTGTTCAGAAAAAATAGTTAATTTGAATTAGCATTTCAAGAAATCATCTATATCTCTGTAATAAATAAAAATCAACTTTTTGTAAAAAATTATCTCTAACTAAAAAATCAACTAAGGTAACAGTTCAGACTTGAACTAGTCCAGACATTCCATCTGGCTTGTTTCATATCTTTGCAAAAAACATTCCACCATGTAGTTCTTTTTCTCATACCTTAAAATAGGGTTGGTGCAAATACTAAGCCTATTTCAAAGGAAATGAAAGAAATGAACCAAAGAATATTATAGAACAAGTATAAATCAAAATCAAGGACTTATTAACATAGGCAAATCATGAAAAATTTATTAATACATAACCTTAAAATGATCATTTTCCTGGAAGCATTAAAAAGTTGGTTGTACTCTTAAACATCAAATATTCTAATTTCTAAAGCTGTAGACAATTATAACACAGTAAAAAATAAAAGTTACACACTAAACCAGAACTATAAGCCAAAAATATCCTCTGGTTCTCTAAAGTCTCCTAAATATTTCTAAAGATTCTAAAGTGGCTTAATTAAAGAAAGCCAAATCCAATTAAGAATAGTCCTAGTTCACCTGGGCAGCTCTGGTATCCAGGACTACCTAAAGGTTTAGGACCTCCTCTCACCTTTCCCCATAAATTCCCATCCTGGTCCATGAAAAAAGGCTAGCTCCACTTATCTCTGAGAGATGACCTAGGACAGCAAGACATGTCTACTAACCTCTGGGCACTGAGTCACTTGGTAGTTTACATTATAATGGTCCAAATAACAAGTAGAACAGCAATAAACTATTGAAAGTGCCTTTAACAGAATGAATGTTTGTGTCCCACCAAAATTCGTAAGTTGAAATCCTAACCCCTAATGCGATGGTATTAGGAGGGAGGGCCTTTGGGAGGTGATTTAGGTCACAAGGAGTGGAGACCGCATAAATGGGATTAGTGCTCTCCACTAAAGGGACTACAGAGAGCTCTCTGCTTCTGGCCCTGTGAGGATATAACAAGAAATTGGAAGTTTGCAACCCAAAAGAACCCAACCATGCTGATACCTCAGACTTCCTATCCTCCAGAACTGTGAGAACTGAATTTCTGTTGCTGATATGGCACCCAGTTTATGGTAATTTATTATAGAACTCCAAATTGACTAAGACAGAGCCACAGCCTTATTTCAAGGGTTAAAAATTTGACTTGCACTTATTTACAAGGGCTATGAAACCATGCTTCTTTTACATAAGCAATTTAAGCTCACTTTATAATCAATTACTGAGTTATTGAAGTACTTATAGCTTAATCAAATAAAATTACCATCACATACCTGTATAGTATATCTTTAAAATAGATATGTGTAAAAAAAGCCAGGTAGATTTAAAACTAGAGAAAATTTATAAAGCAAGAACAATATGAAAGTTTCATTCTATTAACCTCCCATTTGTTAGCTATAATAATTATTAATATAATCTGAACTATATAATAAGAACATTCTTTGATTAAAGGAGTATTAGCTTTGGGAAGGTTTCTTTTGACATGTATTCCTTTTAAGCTTCTTTTCTTGCTATTTCACAAATCACATTATCTATTTAAATGATATCCTCATCATATACGACTACACTATTTGCTAAACATCTGCAGAAACCATATGTATCCATATGAATAAACATTATTTAGACTCTCATATCCTTTCATATTTGTATACATCTCCATTTCTTCTTTTTTCTTTTTAGACACAGGCTCTGTCACCCAGGTTGGAGTTCAGTGGCCTGATCATAGCTCACTGTGACTCAAGCGATCCCTTCTGCCTCACCCTCCTGAGTAGCTGGCACTACAGGCATATGTCGCCACATCTGGCTAATACATCTGCATTTCTAATCATTGCCATGTGAGTTTCCATATTATTAGATATACTTCTTCACATGAAGCTGTACAATTCAAATAAAGGAAGTTTAGTCTTAACAATTTAAATAATGAGTACTTCAAATTCTCTTTGGAATTCTGAAGGAAATAAGCATATAAAGATACTAACTGCAGAAAAAACTATTTTAATATTTTGCCTTGGCTCATCCTAATAATTCCTTTTATGCATTTCTCTAAGAATCTTCTAGGAAAATATAAAGTGAAATAATAGAACATCTTATTGATTGCTTCTTTTTAACAATTAGTCTTATTGGCAATCTACATCATTGTCAAAATCAAAACATATATATTTGCATAGCATATATAATGTGCAACTTAAAATACTGGGAGCTTAAGTACATCTCTACTAAGTTCCAAGTCCATACACTTAATTGACTACTACAGCCCTCTACTTTGAAGTCCCACAGACATTTAAAATTTAAAAAGTCTTGAAAATGAGCTTTCTATCTCTCGTATAAATTCCAATATTCTTAAATTCAATGTACGATACCATCATCCATTTAGTCATCAAGAAACCCAGGAGTTATAATAATATCAGTAACAATAACCATCATTTGGGAATATCAACTTTGTGCCAAGAATTATGCTAGATATATTAGCTGTATTAAATCTAATCTCCATCTCCAAAAATTTTGTAAAACAGGTACTATCCTGAGAAACCATGCTATAAAGGATCCTGTTTAATTTCATTTCATTCAGTTTTTCTCCAATTAATTTGAGCACTGAACACTTTTCTCACCATAACTTTTGATGAACCAAAAGTAACACACTTTGGAAAATGCTTTTTAAAACACACACACACACACACACACACACACACACAAAACTATTATCACCATACTGTTGTATTAGCTCATTCTGTTTGCCAAAATCAAATCAGTGATGTACTGTAACAAGCTAAGTAGCCAGGCATGGTAGCTCATGCCTGTAATCCTAGCACTTTGGGAGGCCAAGGCAGGAGGATCCCTTAAGGCCAGGAGTTCAAGACCAGCCCGAGCAACATAGCAAGACCCCATCTCTACGAAAAATTTAAAAATTAGCTGGGCATGGTGGCACACACCTATAGTCCCAGCCACTTCAGAGGCCAAAGCAGGAGTATCGCTTGAGCCCAGGAGTTTGAGGTTGCAGTGAGATCTGATGACACCACTGCACCCTAGCCTAGGCAACAGAGTGAGACCCTGTTCCCCTCTCCCCTCCCAAAAAAGATGAGCAGCTGTAAAGAGTATAATATGAGCTTAAAGTTGTATTGTCTATATTTAATCAAAAGTTTACTTCCTCAAAGCTTGATTCTTTGGAGTGAGTCCAATTTCTTTCAGATCTATTATTTATGAGAATGTGCCTGTTAGAAAAATAAACAGAAGGAGAGGCCGGGTGCAGTGGCTCACGCCTGTAATCCTAGCACTCTGGGAGGCTGAGGCGGGTGGATCGCTCAAGGTCAGGAGTTAGAGACCAGCCTGAGCAAGAGCAAGACCCTGTCTCTACTAAAAATAGAAAGAAATTAGCTGGACAACTAAAAATATATAGAAAAAATTAACCGGGCATGGTGGCGCATGCCTGTAGTCCCAGCTACTCGGGAGGCTGAGACAGAAGGATGGCTTAAGCCCAGGAGTTTGAGGTTGCTGTGAGCTAGGCTGACGCTACGGCACTCACTCTAGCCCGGGCAACAAAGTGAGACTCTGTCTCAAAAAAAAAAAAAAAAAAAAACAGAAGGAGAAATAAAAAACATAGCAATACCTTATGCTTTTCTATGTGAGTGGATGAACAGAATAATATTAAGCTACTACTTCTATGAGGTAGCAAACAACATATATTAATTGAACACTGACCAGGCATTTAGTCTAAAGAGCATGAGAAATACAAGAGTAATTTATAAAATATGATTCCTTCTCTCTAGAAGCTTACAATCTAGTTGAGACAGAATAAATAGTAAAATACCGAAAAAAGGGATTTAGAGTACCCAGATAGAACATTAGAAATATCAAAAGTAGAAACATGATTGTCAAATATATCACATAATAATATGTATCTAATAAGAACTCAACTCAGGCGCAGTGGCTCATGCCTATAATCTCAGCAACTTGGGAACGGGAAGCTGAGGAGGGAGGATTGCTTGAGGCCATGAGTTTGAGACCAGCCTGGGCAACATAGCAAGACATTGTCTCTAAAAATATTAGAAAAAAAAAAAATTAGTCAGGCATGGTAGCACATGCCTGTAGACCTAGCTACCTAGGAGGCTGAGGTGGGAGGATCACTTGTGCCCAGGAGTTTTAGGCTGCAGTGAGTTATGATCATACCACTATACTCCAGCAAGACCCTGTTTATTTAAAAAAAAAGAAAAGAACTCAAAAGAGAGGGAGACAATATTTGGAAAATGCATAAGTATAAATATTCCAAAGAAATTATGTAAATCTCCTTTAGCTGTTCTTTATGTACACCTGCATTATCAATTTGCACAAAAATTTCTTTAAAAAAGAATTTCACACAATACAAGTAATTTAGTAACATAGGAAATTCAGCATTCTGCAAAAATACAAAAAAGAATTGTCTCTACCTTCCAAAAATCACACTTCTATGTACAAATTAACAAATTTGCATTTGTTGATATAGCAGATTGCACTACCAAATACTGGAAATTCTTCAAGAATTAAAATGTTATAGGCACATGGGAATAGGACAATCCAAGCAAGCC
>CM052441.1:61256170-61320786 GCA_028533085.1 Varecia variegata | reverse complement strand
TGGCCATGGGCAAGGATGAAGGTTATGCATGGGCTCAGTAACATGGACTTCCACTCACCAAGCCAACCTGCCTACAGCCACTGCTGAGTGCTCAATCTGCCAGCAGCAGAGACCAACACTGAATCCCTGATATGGCATCTTCTCTAGGGTAATCAGCCAGCTACCTGGTGGCAGGTTGATTACACTGGATGGTTTCATTCATGGGAGGGGCATTTTGTTTTTACTGAGACAGACACTTACTCTGGATCCAGATATGCCTTCCCTTGCATGCAATGCTTCTGCCAAAGCTACTATATTTGTGGACTTACAAAATGCCTTATCCACCATCATGATTTTCCACACAGCATTGCTTCTAATCAAAGAACTCACTTCATAGCAAATCAAAGTATGGCAATGAGCTCATGAAATTCACTGGTTTTACAACATTTCCCACTAATCTGAAGCAGCTGGCTTGATAGAACAATGGAATATCCTTTTGAGGACTCAGTTATAGCACCAGCAAGGTGGCAGTACCTTTCAAAGCTGGGGCAAGGTTCTCAAGGAGGCTGTATATGCTCTGAATCAGTGTCCAAGGAATGGCACTGTTTCACCTACAGCCAGGATTCATGGATTTAGGAATCAAGGAGTAGAAATGGGAGTGGCACCACTCACTAACAACACTAGTGATCCACTATCAAAATTTCACTTTCTCTCTCTGTCACCTTATGCTCTACTGGCCTAGAGGTCTTAGTTCCAAAGGGAAGAATGTTTCCAACAAGAAACACAATAATGAAGCCACTGAACAGGAAGTTAAGACTGTTACCCAGCCACTTTGGGCACCACACACCTCTGAATCAACAGGCCAAGAAGGGAGTTACTGTGCTGGCTGGGAGGGACTGATCCTGACTACCAAGAGGAAACTGAACTGCTGCCCTACAATGGAGGTAAGAAAGAATAAGTCCGAAATTCAGGAGCTCCCTTCGAGTATCGTTTAGTATTACCATGCCCTGTGATCAAAGCCAGTGTAAACTACAACCCAATTCAGGCAGGGCTACTAATGGCCCAGACCATTCAGGATTGAAGGTCTGAGTCACCCCACCAGGTAAAGAACCATAACCAGCTGAGCTGCTTGCTGAAGGCAAAGGGAATATGGAAGGGGTAGTGGAAGAAGGCAGTTATAAACACCAGCTAAGACCATTTGACCAATTATAGAAACAAGGACTGTAATTGTCATAAGTATTTCTTCCTTATTTTTTATGAATATGTTTATATGTATATACATATATAAGCAAATATCTATATACAAAGATAAGCAAATATCATTTTCTTCCCTCTCTTATCACCTTACCAGGTAACAGAAGACATACTGACTCTATATCATAGTATTTACGTAGTGCTAACTTCACACTATAGTTTGTAAGTTAAGGGACATCAAGAGGAAGAGAAAACATCACCCAAGGATTCTGCTTCCTCTCCTGAGGAAAGGGTAGGTGCATTTTTGGTTGTATGCAGGATGGTTGTATCATGTTAGGTGAAAGTATGACTTTGCTGATGTCTTTATTCAGAGATTAAGTATGATTTAAGGAGATGCACATCAGTGTTGTCACAGTCCATGCAGGCTATTCTAACACAATACCACATACTGGGTAGCTTATGAACAACAGAAATTTATTTCTCATCGTTCCAGAGGCTGAAAAGTCTAAGATCAAGGCACTGGCAGACTCAGAACCTGGTAAAGACCCATTCCTCATAGACAGCACCTTCTGGTTGCATCCTTACATGGTGGAAAGGGCAAGGCAGCTCTGTGGGGCCTCTTTTACAAGAGCACTAATCTCATTCATAATCTAATAACCTCCTAAAGGTCCCACCTCTTAATATCATCCCCTTAGGGGTTAGGATTTCAACATAAGAATTTTGGGAGGATGCAATCATTCATACCATAGCAGATGCCAAATTGACAAGGGGTCGACTTGTCCTGGTTACTTTTACGTGTCAATTTGGCTGGGACAATGTCTTAGACAGCTTGGCTGCTATAAAAAATACCATAAACTAGGTGCCTTATCGTCAGTGGAAATTATTTCTCACAGTTCTGAAGGCTGGAAGTCTAAGATCATAGGGCCAGAATGGGTGGGCGCTGGTGAGGGGCCTCTTCCAGGCTGCAGATGGCTAACTTCTTGTATCCTCACATGGCAGTAAAAGGAAGGAGCTAGCTCTCTAACCTCTTCTTGTAAGAGTACTAATCCTATTTACGAAGGCTCCACTTTTATGATCTGATCATTGCCCAAAGCCCCATCCCCAAATAACTTCATATGAGTATTAGATTTCAACATATGAATTTGTGGGGAGTCATAAACATTCAGTCCACACAGACAGGGTGTACAGATATTTGGTCAAACACTATTCTGGATGTTTCTGCAAAAGTGTTTTTTGGATGAAATTAATACCTAAATTGGTGGACTTTGAGTAAAGCAGATTATCCTCCATAATGTGAGTGGACCTCATCCAATCAGTTGAAAGCCTTAATAGGACAGACTAACCTCCCTTCCAGCAAAAAGGAATTCTGCCAGCACACTGCCTTTGGACTCAACTGCAATTCTTCCCTGGGTCTCCAGCCTGTGGGCCAACCTGCAGATTTTTTACTCTTTTTCTGTGTGCCTCTGTTTCTCCCCCCCTCCCCTCTCTCGCACCCCTATTCATATTCATTCTGTTTCTCTGGAGAAACCTGATTAATACCAATACTTATTAGATATTGGGTTAACTACTTTTAACACTCACAACAATATTTCCAAATAGCTATTATTCTCTCCAATCCACAGATGAAAAAACTTGACAGTTACAGAGGTTCAATATCTTAGTAAGAAAGGGAGGAGTCAAAAGCAGAGGGCAAAGCACTTATAATGTCCATGGCAGTGGCCGTAGTGGCTTCCTCAAGGATCCATTGCCAATAAGAGGGCCAGAATTTCAACCTAGAGCTATCTAATTCAAAAGGCAGGAAAAATATATTGCCTTTATCTTTGTGCAAACACAGAAACTGAATTCTAAACAAAGGAAGTGACCTAAATTTGCAATAGTGTTAGAACAAAGCTTGCTCTTTCACCTACAAGGTACTTAAAGTCTGACAAAAAGACATTGTAACCTGTTTTCCTCTGTTTAGGGTGGCATTTCCTGAAAACTTACCTTTATAGCAACAACTTTATCATAAGACAAATGTAGTTTCTTTGAGGATACAGTTTAGAAAGGAAATTTTGTTTCATTCAAATGTTTCTAGAGAGGATAAATTTTTTAAAAACATTTTACTTATAGGCAAATTCTCCTCAAAGTTGACTACCCTTTCCAAATTACTCAATATTTTAATTTTATCATCCAATGAAAATAACCTAGACAATTCATAAGAGAAATATAAAAATCATCTTCAAAAATGTGTTACCTGTCAAAATCAGAGTCCAGACGCTCAAAATTTTTAACTACTCTCAGGACCTGGATCTCCTGACTGTTGAAGCAAGGGGGCAACAATCCATGAATGTTCAACTGCTGTCTCTCTTCCAGGGTAAAAGCCAAGTCCTACGGAGACAAGAGTAACACAATAAATTGAGGGAGAGAAACACAAAAAGCATATATACATATATATATATATATATATATATATACACACACATACACACACACATACAAATAAAATGCAACAAGGATATGGAATTAAAAATCTGAAGATCTGGCATTGCTCTAAGCATGACAGATCTAATTCATGTGACTATGAATAAATCAAGTAAGCTCTCCATACCTCAGTTTCCATATCTGTAAGATGAGAATACTGTATTTCCAAAGCTGTGCCATTCAGATATTATTAGGATGAAATTAGATAGTGGATGGGAGGAAACTACTTAAAGGCATACAAATGAAAGAAGATGTAATCAACATTATTAATCTCAGTAAATATAAAAATAAATAGTTATTATAAGAGATTTTAAAACTACGAATATGGGTAGGTCACCTGTGACTTACTGTGCTTCTGCCTCTAAACTAGGTTGGGAAATTCCTTATATGATTCTAAGGTACCTGTTTCAACACTCCTCTCCAGAGTTATCTCCTACAATTCTTATGCACTCCCAGGTACACAAAACTTCTCACCATTGCCTGAATACCACACCTTTTTATCCTTCTATGACATATGGCTAAGAATGTCTTTTTTCCCTGCTTCTCTGCCCTTCAAACCTTACCTCAAATGCTTCCTCCTCTCTAAAGCCTTTCCAGACTCACCTAGTATGTCCATTATAACCCTATTATTACATCTATATTATTTGTTTACATGAACACTGATTGTATAAGACAATAATAACAACAAACTATGGAGCTCCAAAGAAAAGCAAACAAAATAGAAATTATGGATTGATGCAAAAACCAGAATGGACCTAAGAGATTTTCTGCGATATAATACGAGTCCAAGTAATAGCAGGGCAGCCCCCTAGTCATTAATAGAAGAGAATGATCTGGTGGATTGAGATAACAAGTCCTCTGGAGAAGACTCCCACTGGAGATACTGAAGCCCAAGAGGTTTCTTTGACTAGACTATGACTGCTGTTCCTCTGGGTCCAGCATAAGGGCACCTACACAACGTGATGATTAGTATTATGATTTGAATGCTTGTGTCTGCCCAAAATTCATATGTTGAAATCTTCACCCCCAATGTGATCATGGCATTAGGAAGTAGGGCCTTTGAGAGGTGATTAGGTCATGAGGGCAGACCCCTCATAAGTAGGATCAGTGCCCTTATAAAAAGGACCCCAGAGAGCTTGTTCACCCCTTCTGCCATGTGAGGACACAGCAAGAAGACCACCATCTGTGAACCAGGAAGCAGGCCCTTCACCAGACACTGACTCTGCTGCACCTTTATGTTGGATTTCCCAGCCTCCAGAAGTGTAAGGAATAAAATTCTTTTGTTTATAAGCTACTCAGTCCACAGAATTCTGTTAGGGCAGCCTGAATAGACCAAGACAGTTGGGTTTCCTCATTGCGACCTCTGCTATTTCTAGACAACCTGGATGAGTAGGAACGTATTCACTAACTTTGCATTGAGTGATTCTACAACCATCCTCCTCTGTCCATGAAAGCTTCTTGCAATGGCAGAATAGCGACTGCTAAGTACTTGTGAAGTTTATTACTTGGGGAAAAAAGATAATTTAGTTCATCCCAGAGGGAGATGACAGACCCTGATTGGTGAGTAAGGAACATGTCCAACCCCAGGAAGTTTATGAAAGAGGTCAGTGGATGAACAACCCTCTCTCTCTTCTAATTTTTCACATGGATAGGCTCATCAGTTCATGTCACTGATGGAAAGCCTTATGTTTAATTAGCCTCCTGGGTCAGGGGAGCAGACTAAAGAGAGACAAATGGATCTGTCCACTGAATAACCCCCTGATAGAGCTCTCTAAGTTGGCTGCAAGAGCTAGCAGGGAACATTGGTTCCAGAACCTCCTGTGCAAGAAGCAGTACACAACCTTGAATTCTCATATCTCCAAGTATTATTAACACAGCTGACGTCTAGTTGTAAGATGTTTTTCTCTATTAGCAGCCATTCTCATAGCTGCAAAAGTCCTCATTGTTACAGTTGAGGGTCCTCAGTAGTTCCAATGTGTATGAACAGCAGGATGGTCCCTTTCCAAGAGGATAATCCAGTGTCCAACTGTGTCTGGCCAAATCATCCTCCCCTGGATGCCTAGAGAATAGCAAACAGTACAGTCTTCCAGTCCTTTGCCTAGGAGTTCCAGCTGGCACCAGGAGACACATCTAGTGTTGCCTAAACTCTGCCTGCCATTTACTTTTGTACTTGTGGTTTGTGTCCCCACACAAGAATGAAAACTCCATGAGGTCAGGGGATTTTGTCTGTTTTCTTCACTGCTTTCTCCTAGTGCCTACAACAGTGCTTGACAGAATTAAAACTCAGCAGCTTGTTGCATATATGATATAGAAAATTTTAAATATTCAATTTTAGAGACTAACATTTTTTAAAAACTATTAAAATTGCTGTTCAGGAAACTAATTAGCATATTCATTCTGATAAAATTTTAATTTTTTTTTAATAGAGACAGGGTCTCACTCTGTCACCCAGACTAGAGTGCACTGCCCTTACCATAGCTCACTGTAACCTCGAACTCCTGGGCTCAAGCTATCCTCCCACCTCAGCCTCGCCAGTAGCTGGGACTATAGGCACATGGTGTCATGCCCGGCTAATTTTCCTCCTATATTTTTAGAGATGGGATCTTGCTATGTCGCCCAACCTGGTCTCGAACTCCAGACCTTAAGCAATCCACCTGCCTTGACCTCCCAGAGTGCTGTGATTATAGGCGTGAGCCACATACCTGGCCTACTTTTAAAATTTAAAGCAACCAAAAAGGGATATTTGTATGAAAAAGTTATCTATAAAATGGAAGACATACTTCACTTGTTAAGGATATAACTTGGAAGACTGATCATTTAAAACAAAATGTCATGAAATAACTCCTTGGAGTGAAACAAAATTATGTACAGTAATATATTTGAAAAAGAAAGAAAAGAAAACAATAGATTTTTCTCTAACTAGAAAATGAAAAGCAGGAAAGGATAAAGCTAGGCTACAGTTAAAGCCTCAAAAATATATGAATATATGTGAAGAAGCAGCATATTTCTTAGGGGTCTTGAAAATCTGCCTGTAAAAATAGTAATCAAAATATCAATATTATGAGAATAAGGCTTGTTGTCTGATGTACCAACATATGCTCCTTCATTCACTTAATAATGGCACTTACCAATCATTTATTGCTCTAGCTAGGCAGTCATTTTACATAAATTTTCCAGTGGTCTGTTCTGAAACTAATTCCTAAATTAACAGGTCTCCCATATCTTATGCTATATAAATGATAATGTCATCTGGAAATCCTGATATTCTTTAATGTTTAATAACTACAAACTCCCATACACTGTTAGCCAAATTTTCCAAGACACACTAAAGTGACTGATTCAGCTCTTTTAAAAACAACAACAAAACCTAGGGCTTAGAAATTTGGGGAACTGAGCCAAGTTAAAGTCCTATGATTAGGTTCTGATTCTATTTACCCTTTATAAGTTGAAAAAATTCAATGAATAAGTAAACTTAACTCTTAAAATCCCTGAATATTTTTAAACAGATATATGGTATGATTTAATTTAAATGACAGTTTTTATTTTCCATACTAACAGACATATATTTTGTAGACATTTATAAACAGGTCAATTATGTCTAAAAATTGACAGTAAAATGTTTCAAAGAATTTTTCAAAGGATGTTTCAGACAGTGCGGTGTGGCTCACACCTGTAATCTCAGCACTTTGGAAGGCCAAGACAGGAGGATCACTTAATGCCAGGAGTTCAAAATGAGTCTGAGCAACATAGTGAGACCCTGCCTCTACAAAAAAAAAAAAAAATAGCCAAGTGTGGTGGTGTGCACCTGTAGTCCCAGCTGCTTAGGAGGCTGAGGTGGGAGGACTGACTGAGCCCAGGCATTTGAGGCTGCAGAGAGCTATGATAGAGCCACTGCACTCCACTCCATCCTGGGCGACAGAGCACAAAATACTGTCTCTTTAAAAAAAAAAAAAAAAAAAAAAGAATTTCTGTCTTAGTGGTCTATCCAACAGAAGATAATGCATCTAAATTATACATTCAGGTCTTAACTTTCACTTGATTTCTACTAAGTCTTTCATGTAGTTGAAAAGATTAGATGCCTACACATACAAGGGCTGTCCAGAAAGTATCCAGCCATGTACCTGTTCTTGTTATATTAACAATGGCTGGGTAATTTCCAGACAGCCCTCATATATTAGGTTTCCAGAACCACCTGTAATTTGAATTCCCTAAAAGCATCCTCATACACTCTAGGTTGAACCCTGTTTTTCCTACTTTTCTTTCTTTCTCTTACTTTCCCTACTTAAAAAAAACCTTTTGGACTAGATCCCTAGACAGCAGAATGGTACGTTGTTTCACTGCTCTGGGCAGCAATCAGGACAACTATTCTTCTGGACTGTACTAATTAATCTATACATATCTTCTTAAGAAAACTGAGACTACCAAGCAGAAATGAAAATAAAGTTCCTGGCATTAACAAGGGACTTGTATTAGAAAGTACATTTGCAGGCAGCCAGCATAACTGAGAAAGAAATTTTGTCCTAATTGATCAGAAACTATTACCATAAAAATGGAACAAATATATTCTGTATTGTGCACAAACCATGCTTAATGTTTCCAATGAACGTCAACAGTTGGACTTCTTTTTTTCCCTGAATGATTAAAAGTAAATCAACCTGAATTGCAAAAAAGGAAAACTTTTATCTAATTCATAAAAATCTTTAAGATATATATTCTATACATGTATGATAATTCATTATGGTAACAGAATTTACTAACTTAAGTGTTTGAGGCCATGGTCCTATAGACAGTTGTGTGTTCTGTTCAACTAGTATATATATCCCTAGTGTATAATACCCAGCATGTCATAGTCAATCAACAAAAATGTATTGGATTAATTAATTAATTAATGATTTGCTATGACTATACAATTGCTATTCTATGTTTTGGAGAAGACAAAGCAGAAAAAGTGAAAAAGGAAGGTTTAAACAAGTAGCAAAGCAAGTGGAAAGTAATAATCATAAATAACTAGAATCAACCCAAAAGCCCTTCAACGGGTGAATGGATAAAATCTAGGCATATCCATACACTGGAATATTACTCAACAGTAAAAAGGAACAAACTACTGATACATTAAACATACATGAATCTTAAATACATTATGTTAAGTGAAAGAAGCCAGACTTAAAAGGCTACATACTGTATGATTCCACTTATATGACATGATAGAAAAAATTACAGGGATAGAAAACGATCAGTATTTGCCAGGGACTAGGAGTGAAAAGACAGGCTGACTTCAAAAAGGCAGCACAAGGGAAGTTTTTTGAGGTGATGGAACTGTTCCTGATTATGGTACCAGTTACACAACATTGTACATTTGTCAAAACTAATAGAATTGTACTTCAAAAGAGTGAATTTCACTATACTCAATTTTATTAGGCTTTATAAAGAGTCAATTCAGCAACTAATTTTCTCCTTAAAATTAATTTTATATTACTTAAAAAGAAATATAATTAAAACAACTATAAGTTGGCTTAACAAATTACTGATATATTTCAGACTCCAAATCTTAAAATATTCTTTTTTTATCAAGTCTGATTGTCTTTGAATTCTTTACCAAAATTTTTTCATAATTTATGATTTCAACTGAATTATGCAGCGTTGATTAATGGGACCTTGCAAATAACATGACAGATTTGTCCTAAGAGGTACTTCTTGCCATCAAAAAGGTTTTAGAATTATTTTTTATTTCAAAATATTAACGGGGTACAAATGTTTTTGTTACATGGATACCTTTTGTAATGCTTATGTCAGGGTTTTTAGTGTGCCCATCACCCAATTAAAGTTCATTTTACCCGATAGGTAGGTTTTTACTCCCCCACTTCCTCCCCCCTTGCCTTGCCCCCTTCTTGATTTCCGAGGAACTTTACATCTCTTTGTGCCCATGTGTGCCCATAAATTAGCTCCCAATTATTAGAGAGTACATATGGTATTTGTTTTTCCATTCCTGAGATACTTCACTTAGGATAATGGTCTCCAATTCCATCCAAATTCATGTAAAAGACATTATTTCATTACACACACACACACACACACACACACACACACATACCCCACACACATTTTCTTAATCTACTCGTGAACTGATGGGCATAGAATTAATTTTAATAATAATTTTGGGGGCAAATTATTTATATGTAAAGAGTACAGAAGGAGGGGTCTTTATATTTTTTATTACTTAATATTCTGGAATAAAGAGAGAAAACTGAGCTTCAGTTTTAAGTGTCATAATATTTTCAATTTATTAACATAGTTTACATGCATATTTTACATCTACAGAAAGAGAGGTGATACTAATTTGTTCTAGACACATTCTACTGAAGGGTTTCTTCTCCTAGGCTTCCAGAGTATCAAAAATTGTTCTTTGGAATTAATTGGTTTTTAAATTCTAATTAACAACATAGATAATAATTTTTAGAATTTTCCTGGTGTTATGCAAAGAAAATAATCATATAAGAATGATTATTCTGAATGCATTTAGCTGTGCAAACAAATTCTTTACTGTTAGTCCCCATGAAGAGGCAGAAAACTAATTATTTTAGACCAATAATATATTAACCACAGCTTTTTTATGAAAAATTATTTGGTTTCATTATATAGCAATTTAACTCAGATCTGATATAAAGTAATTTTAATCTGGCAAAGTAAGGATTAGAACAATATTATCTAAAATATCTTTTGGACTAAAACTTGAGCCTAAAATTTACAGTAAAATATCATAACTTTACAACACCAAAAACTTACTTTATCTAGGTATTATAGGATATAGGCAAGTGTAACTATTTTGTAGTTTAAGTGATGTTTGCTAATTTAAATTTTAAAAAAGGACAGAACACCTCTACCTAACAGACCAAGTGGATTTTTAGAATATTGGATAACAAGTTTAAGTAGTTTAAGTATTTCTCCCTTAAAGGGTCAGATTATTGATCTTAAAGATTCTTTGTAGGGCTGAGAAGCTGTTAGCCATCAATTGCCAGCACTATATTTTCTCAATTATATCTCCAGAAATCATTAATAAGATTTCAAAAACTTTTCAGCAAGATGGAGTACGATTGTCCTCTAAAAAGTTTTAGACAACAATTTCACAAAGTCACCAAACCAATAGAGAAAAGTAACTGTTGAATAAGCAGATTGGGACTTCTCAGTAAACAACTGAAACTACCAATGTACAGAAATGATGAAAAGTTCAAATCTAAGATCTAAGACTGGAATGTGTATGAATAATTCAAACCAATGGGCAATCCTGACAGTAGAGTCCCTCGTTACCCCATGTACCTTCACACTGTTTTTAAAAATCTTAAATATGTGACCCAGACAAAAACCCTCTAAATATGCCTACAATTATATATATAGTGATTACTCATATAATGAGCCAGAAAGACCAGAATTACAAAATAACCTTCTATTGTGCCTTGGTTTGACTTCTTAACTCTTGGAGCTAATAGCAGAATCTACAGAGTATGAAAATTAAGTAGAAATTCAACACCTTTAATTACCAATTAGATTACACATGAATTTGTAAATGTCCCTTTCTTCTTGTGTCCCTTGCCTATTCCTAAATGATGATCTCCTTCAAGAAGGCTTTTCAGCCCTCTCTCTGGATTAGTGTGGTGTTCTCCAAAGTGCTATCACAGCATCATGTGCTTCTATCATGATATTTCCCATACATCATTATTTCAGCTTATTTGGTGTTTTACCTAGGTCTAGAGGTGGGGAACCTGCAGCTTTGGGGCCACATGTGCCCTTCTGGATCCTTGAGTTCAGCCTTTTGACTGAGTCAAAATTTTACAGAACAAATCTTTTAATAAAGGGATATGTTTTGTGAAGTTTGAATTAGGTCAAGGGGCTATAGCTGGATCTGGAGGGCCACATGTGGCCTTGAGGCTGCAGGTTCCCCACTCCTACGCAGTGGGGACTAAGCTATTCATATTGGTATGACAGCCCCTAGCACAATGTCATGACAAAGCAGGGCCTCGATACATTTTAAATGAACAAATGGATGCACAAATATATTAATCTGAAACAATGTTTCAGTTCTATATGGTTCCGTTCTATGTAGTTCTGTTTTGAATAACCAACTCACCTAATTCAAACTTCAAACTAAGATTTATTTATGCAATAGTACAAAGAATGCTTGTGATTTAAAATCTCCCAAATAATAATTAAGCTTTCCACATATATATGAGAAAATCATTTAATTAAACTAATCCACTATTAAAAACTTTTTAAGTTTACATTAACCAGGCATTCAAGATCAAATTTGGGTTGACCAAAAGCCATATCTACATATCAGTATAAGTGCCAGAGCTTATGAGTTTTTTTTTCAAAGACCTTCATCTTGACCAGGGTTTCTCAATCTCAGCACTAGAGACATTTTAGGCCAGACAATTCTTTGTTGTACGTAGCTGTCTAGTACATTTTTGGTATATTATAGGTTGTAATAATCCATACCCTTGAAATTTACATGTACACTTCACCAGCAAATGTGAACAAATGGTAACATAAGGCTAAAGAGCATTCTATTAATATGTGGACTTAGGTCTAAGCTTGAGTCACAAGTAGACATTATTTAACACTGAATTGGGGCAAGAACTTAAGTTGTTTGTGGTTAAATGTAAGAGACTTGCCTCAATTTTTGCATCTACTAAATAAGAGTAATCAAATATTTACTGAACACATAGTATTAATATATGTTATGTGTGCCTCACTGGGTTGTTGGGACGATAAAAAGAGATCAGACATCTTGGCATCCTATGTAAATTATGAAGTGCTATATGAATGCTTGCATTATTATAATAATAATAAGTTTAAAATGAAGTCACTAATATGCAAGTGCTAAGTGAATACTGACTTTTATTCTTCATATCCCAGTATTGTGAGAGTTTCTGAGTTTAAAAATCAGTGTTAGGAGACCCAGGTCGGTACTTTCTGTGAAGAGCTCCCTACCAGAGGCCCTTAACCTAAGATTCATGGACCTAATTACAGACCCTCAAGGAATCAGTGAGTAATTAAGAAGGCCTGAATTTGGACATCTTTTTCACTAACTCTATGAAATTTAGTATTTTCTTCCACTATAAATGAAGGCAATAAACAAGAGAAATAGTAGTAGTAGTTCCTGTGTCTTTGTCATAATTGAAATAATATTTTTGTATCACATTACATTTGTGGCATATATTTTGAAATACCATTTATCTTCTTCATTAATCTGAAATTACAGCCTTTTCCTCCCTTCGTCTGCCATCGTGCGGCGTCCCGTTGACTCTCCCTCGCCATGTCTTCTCACAAGACTTTCAGAATCAAGAGGTTTCTGGCCAAGAAACAGAAGCAAAATCGTCCCATTCCCCAATGGATTCGTATGAAAACTGGCAATAAAATCAGGTACAATTCCAAGAGGAGACATTGGAGAAGAACCAAGCTGGGTCTATAAGGATTGTACATGATATTGCATGCATATTTATGCTGTATCAAGGTCACTATCATCTTACCATATCAAGCTGGAAATGTCATGGATATCCAGACAGACACATTTCATTGGGAAAAGTGATTTTTCTCTTTGTTTATATGCTCTATACTAATAAGCTGGTTCAGTAATAAATATGTGAGACCTTTTGTTTTCAAAAAAAAAATTGAAATTATAGTAGTTTTAGACCTGCAATAAGGTTTTTCTTTAATAACATGAATAGGCACACAGGTTGGTGTTGACAACCTTCATACTGAGCTCTTTAAAAAATAAAATTTTGGCCAGGCGTGGTGGCTCATGCCTGTAATCCTAGCACTCTGGGAGGCCGAGGTGGGCGGATCGTTTCAGCTCAGGAGTTTGAGACCAGCCTGAGCAAGAGCGAGACCCCGTCTCTACTAAAAATAGAAAGAAATTAGCTGGACAACTAAAAATATATAGAAAAAATTAGCCAGGCATGGTGGCGCATGCCTGTAGTCCCAGCTACCCAGGAGGCTGAGGCAGAAGGATTGCGTGAGCCCAGGAGTTTGAGGTTGCTGTGAGCTAGGCTGACGCCACAGCACTCAAGCCCAGGCAACAGAGTGAGACTCTGTCTCAAAAAAAAAAAAAAAAAAAAAAAGAATATATCTTACAACATCACACATGTATTTAATATTTTAATATCTGTATTTCATAATAATTGGTTTCCTTTGTAACACTATGTGTACTATTTATTTTAAAGCATTGCCTTAAGGAATCCACAGGCTTCACCAGCTTTCCAAATGAGGCTTTGGCACAAAATGTGTTAAGAAGTGTTACAAAGAGCTATGCTTCAGATTCATAAGGGATATATACCTGAGACATGATATTCCCAGAAATGCCACAAGGTGGCTTTCTTAGTTCAGATCCACAGTGGAGATTTTCCGAAATGTTTTCTGTCTCCTTTTACTGTTAACTTTATGGTAGAGTGTGAAGCTATCTGTATTGGTGAGAGTTCTCCAGATAAACGGAACATACAGATGTGTGTGTGTGTGCACATATAAATTTACTGTAAGAAAATTATAATTGGCTCATATGATTATGGAGGCAACAAGTCCCAAAATCTGCTGCCGCCAAGCTACATATCTAGGGGAGCCAATGGTGTAGTTCCGGTCTGAAAGCCAGTAGGCTCAAGACCCAGGAAGACCTGATATTTTAGTCTGAATCCAAAGACAGAAAAAAAAAAGAAAAAATGGTGTCCCAGATTCAAGACAGTCAAGCAGGAGGAGCTTCCTCTTACTTAGCTATTTTGCTCTATTCAGTCCTTCAACTCATTGGATGAGGGTCACCCACGTTAGGGAGAGTGATCTGCTATATTAATTCAAATGTTAATCTCATCCGTAAATACCCTCACCAACACTCCCAGAATAATGTTTGACCAAACATCTGGATACCCCATGGCTTAGGCAAATTGACACATAAAATTAATCATCACACTTACCATCTATTTTTCAAGTAATATCTGTTGAGGGAATGCTTACAATGTTTACAGGCACAGATAGTCCCAGAAGCTTACAATCTAGAGATTTTACCAGGATATTATATAAATAGTTACACAAATAACTATAAAATAACAATCATGGTAGTAAGTATAGGGAAAAGAAAAGGAAAAACTCAAGCTCTAACTTAATTTAGGGGGTTAAAAAGAAAGAGTCCACTGAGAAGTGATGTTAAAATGAGATCTGAAGGATGACTAGAAAAATAGGAGTTGACCAGGTAAAAAGCCAGGGGTAGGAGTACAGTAAACAGCATAGGCATAAACCCTGATCCGGAAAAGCTGGGCTTCTTGAAGAAAGTATAGGGAAGGAAAATGTATCAACTGTGAGAAGAATGATGAAAGAGGGCCACTAGAAAGACAGGCAGGAATCAGAGCAGGCAAGTCCTTGTCAGACAGATAAAAAGTTTTGTTTTGTTTTTAAAATTTTTTTTATTTCAGCATATTACAGGGGTACAAATGTTTAGGTTACATATATTGCCTTTGCCCCACCCAAGTCAGAGCTTCAACCATGTCCATCCCCCAGACCGTGCACACAGCACCCATTAGGTGTGAATATACCCATTCCCTCCTCCCCCGTCCCATTTGCCCGACACCTGATGAATGTTATTACTATATGTGCACTTAAGTGTTGATCAGTTAATACCAATTTGATGGTGAGTACATGTGGTGCTTGTAAAAGTTTTAAACATTACCCCAGGAAGCCTCAGTACCTTTCCTGACTAGTTACTCCATTTCATGAAAATGCTGCAGAGTAAGCAGCGCTCAACCCACAATATTTACCAATCACCATATTAAGGAATCCCCATACGAAGCCAAGCTTAGTTTAAAAAAAAAAAAAAGGGAAAACAATGCCTCAGAACCAATTTCAGTACACCAGGCAAATCACTGATGGATTAATCTGGGATCATGATTCTCAATCTGTTTTCCATGTCTCTATACAATTCACATACATACTCCCACCTGAAACATTTTTCTTTGTAACAATACCTCCTATCCACCACACTAAGGACATATCTGATTCATGCCTTACATCAATAACATTTTAACTTGTGAAAATTAAAAAATATACTCCATATAATATCTCCAGTATATAATGGAAACACTGGTAAAAACAGTGGCTGCCTCTGGGAAGGGGAACCAGCCAGCTGGGGCACACAGAAGTGGGAGACACACTTTTTATATTTTTATACCTTCTTATTTTTATATAATGAAGGTATAAGGCTATTTTAAAAATATTAAGAACCACTTATCTAAATCTCCAAGAATATTATAATTATATTTAATATTTACATTTGTTAAATCTTGATCCTTTTGTTTTCTGGCAGCTCTAGCTATGGTAGAGGCTGCTAATTGCCTACCACAACTTCTATTTCCCTCTTCCTCCCTAGTTATAGAACCCTAATATTATTTGGGGTGGCAATTCATTCAATAAAAGATATTTTCTGACTCCCCTGTAGTTATACATGGTCATATGACTGACTTCTGAACAATGACATGTAAGTGGAAGTGCTATGTGGGATGCGGAGAAGGCTCCTTAAAGAGAGGGGACCTCACTGGAAAGTGGGCCTTCTTGTGTTTCCCTCATTTCCTTCAGCAGCCACCTTGGAAAGTGTGCAGGGTATCTGCAGACCTACAGTCAGCTGAGACCCATGAAGTGATCTTGAAGATGACAGAGCAGCAAGAGAGAAGCCTATCTTCCTGATGACTCTGTGGACCCACTGAAAAGCCCTGGACTCTTTACCTCTGATTTCCT
The DNA here is from genome assembly GCA_028533085.1 of Varecia variegata. Lineage (NCBI taxonomy): Eukaryota > Metazoa > Chordata > Mammalia > Primates > Lemuridae > Varecia > Varecia variegata. The sequence goes on along the minus strand of CM052441.1, from coordinate 61,304,388 downwards.
TCATGTGAGAGAGAAATAAGCTATATCTTAAGTCATTGTTGTTTTGATTTTTTTTTGTTATATGTAGCAAAACCTAATCCTAAATGATATACTGGTCATCCTTATACTCACTAAAGGAAAAAGATTCTCCAGTACACACCCAACAGCCTATAAAAGAGGGTACTGTCCATTCATCCTGCAAAGAAGTATGTGAACTGGGGACAAGGTTACAGCAGTATCTGGAAGATACAGCAGAGCTATAAGAGTGTTACTTCAAGAATTATCCCTAATTCATCCATTCAACAAATTTTCACAGAATACTTACTATATTTCAGCTCCTATGAGCAACTATGTTGAAAGAAATATCTACAATGCAAACCAGTATAACACACCTACCCACCTCCACGAAGAAATTTTGAACCTCGAAAATTCTATAGTATGGATTTTCTCCTTCACAGCACAAAGAGGGGCAGAAGTGAGGTATGTAGTTACCAAAAAGGCAAAACATCTTTCTAAATCCTTAGAACACAGAAATTTTATAAATTATGTACAGTTATTGTTTTACATGAACAATTTTCCACAGAATAATCTTTAATATTAATTTTGATTTACATAGCAAATATGTACCTGGTAAAATGGGAAAAAATGTGAATATACATTTGAGAGCCAATTCTCTAAATCTAAAGTTAGACTGAGCTTCACACATTCCTCGTTCTATGCAAAATGGTGAGGGTACTATATTTTTGTCTCTCTCTCTCTCTGTGAATTCTACAATAAACCTTGCACAGAATGCACTGAGCAGTTACTTAGAGACTCTGAAAAGTAAATGGTAGCAAAAGAACTGAGGAAGAAGACCAGAATCCAAAGTAACAACACACCAAAAGTGAGCTTCCTGGGGTTTTTTCCTCCAGTATGGCCTGGCTTTTATTCCCTTCTCTGTAATCAACTGACCTTGAATCAAAAGCAGCAGAAAAGTTGGAAGTGCAACTGTGGACAAAAAGAGTGACAAGAATGGTCTAAAAATCAGGAAAGGGGACTCTTAAAGGTCACAAAGAAGGAAGAATATCCAGTATTCTTTTCCATTCCCTCCAGCCCCAACCCCCAGGTAATTCCATAGGGGGTGGCAGAAGCAATGGCCACCACAGAAGCCTAAAATTTTAAGAGAAGGGAATCATTCTTTTTAACTAGAGGAAACCGACGGGTTCCAAGATCTTGGGTCAAATGCCTGTTCCTACTTTCTCTCTGTCTTCCAGTCACATTGCCCAGATGCAAATGCAGCTGGAAGAATCAGAGCAGGAAACTAAAGGCCCAGTTTTCTGGGCAGAAGGCTGGAAAGAGGGTCCTCAGGGAGACAGAATATATTAGAGAGATCACAGAAAGGAGGGAACTCAGCAGAGCAATCCCATACAGTTCTATATGAACTCCTGGGCTCACCTCAGATCTATACGTGCATAGATCTGACCTTAAACAGCATACCAAAGACTTTGAGAACTAAACTGTGGAGTAGACCACTGCACAGATCCCATTCTAGCCACTGGGTGGTACACATAATGGACAAATCCAAATACTATTACTGAGTAGGCTTTGAAAATTTAATTGCTATTGGAACCACAGGCAATAGAAGGTGGGTCCAACTTGCAAAGTGACCTAACCAACTTGAGTGACTGCTAAAATAAAAAGAATAGCATTCCCCTTAAGAATCCTGTTTCTCATCAGAAACAAAGGAGGAAAGGACAAAGTGGAATGGCATTTTTAAACTCTTAAAAGAAAAGAACTGTCTACTCAGAATTCTATAACCTGTGAAAATGTCCTTCAGAAATGAAGGTAAAATAAAGACATTCTCAGAGGATGGAAAACTAAGAAAACTGGTTTCCAGCAAACTTGCTCTAAACAAAATATTAAAGGAAATTCTTTAGATGGAAGGGAAATGATACCTGAGGAAATGTGGAACATCAGGAATGGAAGAAGAGCAACAGAAATAGTAAATATCTGAGTAACTATAACAGATTGTTTCCCTCTTTAACTGTTTAAAATATGTATAACAGTTAAAAATAAAAGTTATAAACATTACATGAAATTATTATATTTAAAAATCTATTCTGCTAAATTTGACTGGCTTTAAAAAAAAGAAAACATAAACATCTACATAATACATGTATATAAATGGATATAATACATATAACTAACATAAACAGAGGAAAGTAATGAGACCTAAACGATAGTAAGGTTTCTACATTTCACCTCAAGTGGTAAAATGTTAACTTTAAGTAGACTGTGAAAAGTTCAGTATGTATATCATAATTGCCAGAGCAAGTACTAAAAAAAAGGCTATACAAAGAGATACTGTCAAAAGCTCAACAAATAAATTAAAATGAAATAAAAATATTCTAACAATAAATAATTAGGTGGAAAAAAAGAAACAGAGGAATGAAAAACAGAGGGAACAAATAGATACCTAATAAAATGATAGAAATCCAAACATAATTATATTAAATGTAAATGGTCTAAAGGCACACATAATAATTCCATTAAATGTAAATGTCTCCATATTATGTATTAAGCTTTAATTCTCAAAGGAAAATTATGATACTTTTTTCCCATTTTCATATTTGATCAACTTAATTTTCTCATGATTTGGGAAAACATAAATTTCCTGAGAAATTTGAGGAATTCCTATACAGAAACAGTTTTTCTCCCTTTGATGTGTCCTACACCGAGAGATGTATGTTAAAGACTTCTATTATTAGTGTCTTTTATTTTTCCTTGCATGTCCTATACTGTCTTTTTTAAAGTTTTTTTTATAATTGACAAATAAAAATTATATATGTTATTGTGTACAACATGTTATTTTGAAATATATATACATTTTGCAATGGCTAAATCAAGCTAATGAACATATGCTCACACATTCATCAGTTTTTTTTGTGGTGAGAACTCTTAAATACTACAATGTCTTTTTAATGAGAGCAGCAGCTATGTTATTTGGTACGTAGATATTCATAACTTTTATAACATCATTCAAAACCGTACCTTCCAGCATTTTTATAAAGAGTTCTTTGTCTCATTTAATGCTTTTTGACATACCCTCTACATTTTCTGATATCAGGATCATAACTCCAATTTCTTACTGTTTGTATCTTTCCATATTTTTATTTTTAGCCTTTCTGTAACATTTCCATTTCTTATATACAGCACAGTTTGCTTACGCTTTGTGAGACAATCTGAAAATATTTTTATTAATAAGTGAGTTACTCTCATTTATATGTACTGGATATGACCTATATGCTTGGTCACAATTCTGTCATATTATTATGTTATAGTTACCATATGTAAAAATTGAATATAAGATCTTAAATTAGCAAAAATTTTAGAGACCCACAAAAGAATGCTCAGCTGGGCGTGGTGGCTCACGCCTGTAATCCTAGCATTCTGGAAGGCCGAAGGGGGAGGATCACTTGAGCTCAGGAGTTCTAGACCAGCCTGAGCAAGAGCGAGACTCCAGTCTCTACTAAAAATAGAAAAATAAGCCAGGTGTTGATGTGTGTGCCTGCAGTCCCAGCTACTTGGGAGGCTGAGGCAGGAGGATTACTTGAGCCAAGTTTGAGGTTACAGTGAGCTGTGATGACACCACGGCACTCTACCCAGTATAACAGAGCAACACTCTGTCTCTGTCTCAAGAAAAAAAAAACTTAATTCACTTCATTTCATTTCTGGCTCTAAACATGGAAGTAAGGACTTAGTGTTTTGCTAACTAACGAGACCTGCCTCTATCAGTACAACAATAACATTCTCATAGTTTTACTGATTTAGAAGAGACTTCAATTTTGACATGTATATGGAAAAACATAGGAGGCAAGGCCAGTACTGCCAAGGCAAACTAGAGTCCCACATGCAACACTAAGACACACACACACAAAATTATTCTATATAATAATCTTCCCAGGTATGTGAATGCACTATTTAAAAAATTCATAGAGCAGAATTCTTTTAAGCCATGGATTGTGATTCATTAGTGAATCCCAACCAACATTTTTTCAAAAATTGAAATACAATAAACACTACTAGAGTATACTGAATACAGCAAGGGAAAGTATTGTATCATGAAATTTTGCTTCAATTACATATGTATATTAGTTTGCTAGGGTTGCCATAACCAAGTACCACAGACTGGGTGGCTTAAATAGAAATTTATCTTCCCACCGTTCTGGAGGATAGAAGTCCAAGATCAAACTGTCACCAGGGTTGGTTTTATTCTGAGGCTTGTCTCCTTGACTTATTAGATGTACATCTTAAAACTCTGAGTAGATAATTTAAATGTATTTTAATATATTCTAAGCTTAAGGGGCCAAACTGTAATATTGTTATGAAGTCTTAGAAGTCCTTCAGCCTTCAGATCTCCAGGGATACTCATAATGTAATCATGAACATGCAAGTACTTCTGCTGATGTTTACACTCAACCATTACCTGTTTATTAAAAAAATAAATAAACTAGTTTTTAGGTCTAGGGTTTGTATATTAATATAAAAGCTTTAATAGTTATATTCCCATGTTTTTAGAGAACACTATTCATTATTTTATTACCTGACTTTCTGCTATGGTTTGAATGTGTCCCCCAAAATTCATGTGTTGGAAACTTAATCTTCAATGCCACAGTGTTGAAAGGTGAGACCTTTAAGAGGTGATTAGGTCACAGGGCTCATGAATGGATTAATGTCATTAATGCAGGAATGAGTTTGTCATTTTGAGAGAGAATGGGTTTATAATAAAAGCAATTTTAGCCCTCTCTTGCTTTTTCTCACTCTCGAATCACCCTCTCACTTTCTGCCATGGAATGGTGTAGCAAGAGGCCCTTGCCAGATGCTGTGTCACAACCACTAATTGGAAGAACTGGGACTTGGGTTCATTTCTCCTAGGCACAAAGTTTTAGAACGTCCATTACTCTACATCACATTTCCCACAACAGTCCAAAAGTTTGAGGGAAATCAGAACACAGAAAATGAAAAATCTTAGGCCCAGTCCTCTCCAATATTTCTTATACTCCATATCACCAGTCTCAAGACTTCTCAAATCAAATTCATCTTTCTACTTACCACGGCACACATCATTTTGTTTTTGTGATATCCTATACTACCACTGTTGTTTCAACGGCAGCAAGGTAATAGGTATGAAGGCATATGGCTGTCCATCTCTATTACAACAGCTTTCATATCAGTGGGATTCCATGTTAAATAATAAATCAGTTTCTCATATTGCCGAGGCAACTCTAGAGAACTGTGGTAGGTGAAAATTTCTAAATAATTCATTCTGGTATAGTTTACATTGAAGATAAAGAGGAGACTTAAGGTACTTTTCCTTCACAGTCATGAGACTTATTTCTCTTTTCTTTACAACACATCCAACTAGGTCTTGACATGCCAGGAAACAAACAACTTACAAAAGCACTTCTCCAAAAGTTCATTTTTTAGATTTAAAAGTTATAATCCTGATCAAAATTAACTTTGATAAAACACCATCACTAACTTAAACTGGATCAAACTGCCTAAAATATTAAAGAGTATTGTCTTTTGGAGATTTACTTATAGGTCACGTTATTATTTCATCTTACAGATATGGAAACCATGTAAGCACAAGTTAACTATGAAAGAACTATTAATTAGTGTTTTCTACCATTGCAGGGAGAAATAAAGTGAACAAATAAATTGAAAAATAAAAAATAAACATGATTATTTTTATTATGTTAGAATTTTAATTTTGAAGAGCAATTTATGAAACATTATTAGTCACATGAAAATTACTAAGAAAAATGTGAAATACAACTCATCTAAATCAGAAAGTATCCTTAAAATAAAAAAACACTAAACATTAAATTAGACACATGCATATAAGACAGGCAAAGACAAGCATCTCAAAAACAGTTTGGGTTGTGTACAGAAAAATATGGGATCTCCTTAATGTGAGGCAGAAGTACTTCCCCAGTTGCTTTGATGAAATCCTTTGAAATGGATGCACATTTGAGTGTAAGCAAATAGTAAGGCTTAGAATCATACATGAATTATTACAAAGGAAGATCCTATTTCTCTTAGGTTTTTTAAAAAATTTTTAATTCATATCACATCAACTGTTAACCTTGATTTTACCTAGACTAAGCACCTCCCTTAGGTTATCCAGCAAGTAATCAAAGTTCATGGGACTGTCAAGCTTAAACTAAATTCTAACTTTTCTGACTATATTCCAGCATACAATATAATGGTATAGGGAGTCAACTAAGCTTTATAGTTCAGTGTGAATCTACTTTCACAAAATTACATTAAAGAAGATAATGCCCAAAGTATCACTTTAAAAGTTACGTGCTTCAAAAGCTGAGTACTGTTTAAAGACAAAATAAATAAAAACAGTTTATTCATTCTTTAAGTAAACATTTATTTAATGTCTACTAAGTAAAATATTGTACTAAATATCATGATTCCTCCCCTATGACTGTTAAAATAAATAAGAAAAAAATTCTAGCATTCTGGGAGGCCGAGGCAGGAGGATCGCTTGAGGTCAAGACTTCAAGACCAGCCTGAGCAAGACCTGGTCTCTACAAAAAATAGAAAAATTAGCCAGGGAGGGTGGTGGGCACTTGTATTCCCAGCTACTTGGGAGGCTGAAGCAGGAGGATAGCTAGACCCCAGGAGTATGAAGTTGCAGTAAGCTATGATGATGACACCAGTACACTCTACCCAGGGTGAAGGAGTGAGACTGTCTCAAAACAAACAAAAAAGAAAGAAAGAGAAAAATTACAATTTAGTAAATACAAAATGATATGGTACCACTGAATACATAAAAATGGAGGTGTTAAGTAAGATAATTAGGAAAGGCTTCCCTAGAGAGATCATTATTAAATCAACTAATGACATTTTAATTGTAGGAATTACACACAAGAAAGAATTAAGTAAGAGATTCAGCAGATATATTTTAAGTAGAAGGTTACCTTGGGGAACTAATAAGATAAATTTGGAGAAGATAATAAACCTAATTGACAGACTGATTTTGCGTTCAACATAACAGGAAATTATAACATATTATAAATACTTGGATAACGGAAGGGTAATATAAAGAAAATGCTAATTGATGAAGGTACTTCTTTCATGCCTATATGTAAGACAAACTATAATGATGGAAATAAAACCAGAAAAACTGTTGTTGCAGTCACCCAATGGTAAAGTTATAAAGGTCTGTGTTAGTGTGGTTGATGGAGACTTCATATAGCCAGGTAACAGGCTGGACTGTTATGGGAAAATAAGATCACTAGTGTCTCCTTGCAGCCGCTAACAAACTTACAGGCCTAGAAGTCTTCAATGTAGAGCAGATCAAGGAGGTCCCATGGGTGAATAAGTGGAGTAAAGTTTCCATTGACTGACCCAAAGTTGATGAACTGGATTTTGAATCCAATTTGATATAATGCAGAAAACAAAGTTCAAAAACATATTTTTAACATAATTAATGCTATACCTTTTCTTACCTTTGACAGAAGATCTTTGTGATACTATTATTCTGAAGTAGGAATTAATCCTTACAGGTGAACAGGAGTCAAAAGGATTTTGATATCATAAATTATTGATGTAATGGCATAATTACTCTTGCTCCGAGATTGCCTATGCCATCTACCCACTCTTAACAGACACTCTTGCCCCTGACTTAAGGAAAATCAAACAGGTTATATGATTCATGTAGTTCTTCTTAAGTGTCAACCCATAATTTGGTCATAAATTACAGTAGGCAAGTAACACACGAAAGTCACAAATTGTTTTGTCACATCAAAACCTTTGTTCTACCGAAAATAGGCCTCAACCTACAGAATAATAAAAAGGGGGGAAAATCAAACTAGCAATTTATTTTGAAGAAAAAAAATAATGAACTATTTAAAATTTCATAATACTATATGACCAAAAATACTAAACAATCATCGATTTGCAAAAGTTGCCTGTCACCACTAAAAATAGAAAAAAGCTCACATTAGCTATAATTTATTAAATAAACCACAAGTCTTCAAGCCACTCATAATGATCAACAAATCACCAGCAACATGACCAGCATGGGGGAGAGGGGAGTGAGGTCCAGCTCTCAATGAAAAGGATGCCTACTAAAGAGACAACCAAAATAACCAAACAGACCTCTGTGCTGACTGATGGCATTTTCAAAGTACTGAATAAATAGGAATGTCTAAAGCACACACACAAAAGGAACAATCCAGAGACAAACCTGGCTGTGAAATAACAGTGTGACTTAGTATCTAGAGAAGCAAAATCATAAATTCTGAGGTATTTTTCATTTGAGAGATCTTGGGTGTTCATACCACATTGCCAGTGAAGGAAAAATGAAACGCTACCAGGATCTGAAAAGGAGTCTGAACAGGGTGCACAATGAATTCCCCTCTAATAAAAAGACAGGTCTGAAAAAATCTTTTTAACTTCCAGAACGCCAGATTAATAACAAAAGAAAGAAAGAAAATAAATGGCTTTCCCCACAGTCTCATGTCTAGGACAGGGCTTTTCTACCAGGCCATGCAAAGTGTCCAAGGCACAAGCCACCCACCACGCATTCCCAGACTCTTAACCGTGTCACTCCAGAAACCAAGAGGCCTTGTATTTCCAGATCGTTAATGTGATCCGAAGCAGTCTGAGCACCATTCCGTCCAGGCCGGATCAGTAAGGCCACTTCTCTCCACAGCCACCTCCAGTAATCGCCACCCTGTGTGCAACCTGTAAGTGGGTATCACATCGAGGCTGACCTGGCAGCCTGCCTGCTACCTTCACAAAACACTCACTTCACGCCCTTTGTCTAATACTACTTGCTTTGCCTGGGCTCTTGTTTCGGAGAAGAGCAGCCAAAAAGTATGATTAATAAGTTACACCTTTACCTCTATTCCTCGAATGGGATGCCGAGGTGCAGAGGCACCAGCACCTCCCTGTCATCCACTCGCGGACACAGACCCGAGTGGGCGGCCCCTCCGTTCTGCCCGCACCAAGGCCCCACTGGCCCCGGCAGCTTACCGGGAACCGTCCCGGGGAGCGGCGGAGGGGCGAGGCCATGTTGCGGGGACCCGCAAGCGGTACCTAACCCTGACTGAACCCGGCCGGGCCGATGGGCCGCCAGGTGAGCCTGCGGGCTTACCTTGTTGAGATGGGGGTTCCGCGTCAGGAGGTAGCCGCGCTGGTGGGTGTGGCGGCGGCGGGGGGCTTCGGGCTCCATGGCTGGCGCGGGGCTCGGCGGCGGGGTCGGGCCGGGGCGTGCGGCACGCGTGCTGCAGACGGCGGATGCTGCTGCGGCGCCGGCGCGGACTGCGGCTGTGGCGGCGGCGGCGGCGGCGGCCGCGCCGGGAAGGCCCCGCGGCTAGGGGCGGGCGTGGGTGGCGAGAGGGGGTGGACGCGGCGGGAGGAGCCCGCGCGAAGCCGGTGTCCCCAGCAGGGCAGCCTGCGAGAAGCGCTGAGTCATGGCAGGAGATCAGCCGAGCCGGCGTGTGAGGAGGAGGAGGAAGAGCGAGGCCCTGGCGGAGCTGCTGGTGTCTGAGGGGCGGGGGCGGCGGGAGCCCGGAGCCCCGGTGCGGCCGGAGTCGCTGGCTCCCCTCCTCGCACAGGGCACTTGGTCAGCACCGGGCTCGTAATCACAGCTGTAACAGCCCATCTCTCTGTGGAACTGGCCTAAGTGCGCTGTGCACCGAATGCTGTCCTTAACCCAGAGACCCCGGTGGGGAGGCAGGCCATGTTACCCCACCCGCCCAGGAGGAAGGTGGGAGAAGGTGCGAACCTGGGAGGTTCAGGCAGAGGGAATGGCTACCCAGACACCGAGGGGCACTGCAGCGTGGAAAGACTCGTGAGGGGAACCAGGGCTGTTGACGGATGAGCTTGACTGGCTGATAAGAATCAGACTGGGACTCTCCCTTGTTAGTCTCCTGGAAGCTTTCGGTCCACAACCCTCGCCGGGCCGGCCTGCTTGCCGGCCAAGCCCAGTGGCCCGAGGCAGGAGGGAGCCAACCTTGACCCAGAAAGCCTAGGCTTGGGAACTAGGAGCAAGGCCAGAGAGGAGGCCTCAGGCGCGACACCGCATCAGTTTCTGTAGATTATCCACGGCAACTTTATTTGAATACCGTTAAAGTAAGAGGCAAGGAGTTCGGGTCCAAAGGTGCAATGAACAGCCCTATTCTCATGTGTAATTTTTCTGGGAGGTCTAGAAACCAGATGTTCAAGAACCGCTGCTCTTGTTCAATTATGATGGGTAACTCAATCTTTCAGGGCTTCAGTTTCTTCTTTAGTGAAACACGAGGTTCAAAATAAATTATCTTCCAGCACTGAAATTTTGTTATTGTATTATTGGTATTTATGCTTGGAAGTTCAAGGACTGGGGGAGTGGTCAGATCAGAGCTGACTAAAAAAACCGATGGTAACAGACACTAAAGTTTTCTGTGCCCCAATTTCCTTTTCAGTTAAATAGGATCGCTAGTTTCTGCCCTGTTCATCTCTACATTCTGATATTACAAAGGATAGTGTTTGGGATTATTTCTTGCTTTTATATCTCCATAAACTAGACAGACATCCAATCACAATGTTTTCTTCACTTCTAATTATATTACTTTACCTAATCAGAAAGATTTGTTATGGTAATTGTTTTTTTGCCCATGCTTATATTCAGAAGCTTCTCTGGCCTAGTCTTTCAATTACCTAGAATTATTATTTTTTTCTTTTGTTTTCTTTTTTTTTTTTTTTTTTTTGAGGTGGGGTCTTACCCAGTCTGTAGTGCATTGGCACAATCATAACTCACTGCTGCCTGCCTAGGCTCAAGGGATCCTCCAGCTTCAGCCTCCCCAGTAGCTAGGACTACAGGCGTGCACCACCATGCCCAACTATTTGTTTTGTTTGTTTATACAGACAATGTCTTGTACAGACAATGTTGCCCAGGCTAATCTCAAACTCCTGGCCTCAGCAATCCTCCTGTCTCAGCCTTTCAAAGTGCTGGGATTACAGGCATGAGCCACTGCCTGGCCTAGTTGTTTTTATAGAGAACATTTTATTGGCATCACAAAGTTCTTTAAAAACATTCCTCGTATTTAAATGACACATTTCATTGTGAATTCTATAATCCATAAAAATTTATAACATCTAAGAAGAAGGTATACTTTACAAAATTCACTCTCATGAATTAACTGAGGCAGCTTACAATTAGAGTGCTTTATGTGAGACAAAAACAGTTTAAAAGCAGGCCTGGGAGCCAAACTCAAGATGCTTAAAGAGAAACAAAAATGTTAGTACAATAGAACCTTATATATTATAATGAAGATTTTATTACATAAATTTAGATATATTACCTGTCTAATCCTGTTTCTGAGATTTAATATTTACAGACAGGAAAGCTGTTAAAAATATAGGGAGTAACCCAAAAAGAGTGTATGGCCTCTTCCTCCAAGCCAACATTACAAAGGGATTACAATATCCTGCCAGTGCAGGTAAAGTTCACATCTTTCATCTGTATGTTTACTTTTCTTATGAAAAGAGCTGCAGTTATCATAATTGATAACAAGATAAGGCCTAGCTGAAGAAACCAGTTTGTACATTCATATGCAGTTCCAAGAATGCTAGGAAGAATCTATTTTTCCACAGAAATGTTAGCTAGAACATTACATTTTCGGTCCTTTTTAATCTTTTGTAAGGTTAGCCTTTATTGCCAAAAATACGTAGGAAAACAAACACATAGGAAAAACTCTATTGTTTTAATTTGCCTTGTAAGAAACTGTGGTTGTGCAGTCATTCTGCACACAATTGGTAACATTGAGAATGGGTGTGACTCACAAATTATGGGACTAGAACCTGTAAGTTTCTGGTATATGGGTGAGAATATAATCAGTCAAAATCATATTTTTCTCACCCAAGTTAAAATTAGTTTGCTATACATGAGTTTTTATAACATAGATTAAAATATGATTGTAGTAGATACTCTGATCTAATGTCAGTTGAGATCATAAGTGCAAAAAATTCAGGAAATATCTAATGGCACATATAGTAATTGGAATAATTACTTACATGAGAAAAAGATGATCTAATAAAAAAAGTACCTATACAATGGTTTGTAATATTAAGTAAATTACCCTGCATTTCTCCACACAAAAAGCATGTTACTATTGTATCTTTAAAATCTAGTATATATTTTATACTACATGTAATATTTTATACTACATGTAATATTTTATGTTACAGCACATCTCAATTTACACACCAAATTTTTATCAGAAATACTTGATTTATACTTAGATTTTATAAAATTTACAGTTACAATAGTAGATTCATATACCCAAGTTGTTGCAAATATACTTTAAAGTTTTCCAATAACTAAATTGAGTATCGGTTTTTTATTTATTTATTTTTTTTGAGACAAGACTCTCACTCTGTTGCCCGGGCTAGAGTGCCATCACCTCAGCCTAGCTCACAGCAACCTCAAACTCCCGGGCTTAAGCAATCCTTCTGCCTCAGCCACCCAAGTAGCTGGGACTACAGGCATGCAGCACCATGCCCGGCTAATTTTTTCTATATATTTTTAGTTGTCTGGCTAATTTCTTTCTATTTTTAGTAGAGACGGGGTCTTGCTCTTGCTCAGGCTGGTCTCGAACTCCTGAGCTCAAGCCATGCTCCCGCCTCGGCCTCCCAGAGTGCTAGGATTACAGGCATGAGAAACCATGCCTGGCCCTCGGTTTTATATTTAAATTAAAATAAATTAAAATCAAATAAAATTTTAAATTGAGTGCCTCATTTCCATAGGTGATATTTCAAGTACTTAATAACTAAATGTGGCCAGTGACTATCGAATTAGAAAGGACAAATCTAATCCAATGCATTTGGCTCCTTAATTAAATGTTTTAAGTAATTAAAGAAGATCAAATATACATACCTATATTTTTGTAATATTCACATAGAGATTGTTACATTACTGATAAAGTAACTCAAGTTACACTACCTTACTAGCCTTTCACTTACATAGCTATTTATATGTACATGCAGCATATTGATCTTCTTTACAAAGCACTCATTCTTTTCCTTCTCAGATAGTCAAGCTAGTTGATTCACTTCTCAAACTATTTTATTAAAAGTTAATAATGTCCCAATTGATAACACAGCACATAGAATAAAACTCAGAATTAGTAAGACTGCATTTTAAACAAACCTGGAATTCAGATGTCCAATAAAGTATTATACTTCAAGATAGTCAAAATGCTAGCGAAATTTTGCACATCCTCTCAATGTTGCTGCCATCATTTGAAATATTTTTTCCAATTCCTCTTTTGGAATTATTTTTTATTCACTCTAAGTAAACACTGTAACACATCCTTTTAGGAGTACTATATTAGTTTTTATATCCACAGGTGTAAAAAGGGACTGGGACTTCAATGTATGTTTGAGGGGGGACACAATTCCATCCATAAAAAGTATGAAGTCTGGAATCAGAGTGACTGGGTTTGAATCTTTGTAGGTCTGTGACTTTGGGAATCTTATTCTCTCTGGCCCACAGTTTCTCCAGCTGAAAAATAAGGGTAATAAAAATACCTGTCTTTTAAATTTTTTATGGAGATTAAATGAGGTAATATTTGTGTATTTATTTAATAAATATTTATTGATCATCTACTTTATGTCAGACCCTGATCTAGGTCCTGGAAGAATAGTAGTGAATAATACAAACTCCCTGGCATCTGTAAATTACATCCTATTGACACAATAAAAAAGCTATACTATATCATATCATATCAAATACTATATACAAAGCACTTAGAACAGTACCTGTCCCATAGAAATCACTCAACAAATGTTCTTTTCCTTCAAGATCTAGGTCATCTTATGAATCCATCCCCCTTTCCCACATATTTACTCCTTAATTTATTAAAATGTTTATTGAACACTTACTTAGTATTTACTAAGCCTAAGACTAGGCACTGGTATGCAAACATAGGCTTATATAGAGAAACAACCAATACACAAGTAAAGAAGTAGATAATTACAAAATCTAAACTGTGAAAGAAATTAATGTGCACTTCAGCAATCAGTCACATGAAGAGTAATTTTTAAATATTTATAATTTTTTTCTTTTTTTTTAGAGAAGGGGTCTTATCATGTCACCCAGGCTGGTTTTAAACTCCTGGGCTCAAGCAATCTTCCCACCTTAGCCTCTCAAGTGGCTGGAGCTACAGGCTCGTGCCACCATGCACCCAGTTCTTCTAATGTTTTTTAATTGTATTATTTGTATAATACTTGGGGTGCTTTGTATTTAAGTACTTGAAAATATTTCTGAATGGTAGAAATATTTTTTCAGACAGGTATAAACTACAAGATGGCTTCAATAACTCTTCATTCACACGTTTATAGTGGATTTGTCCTCACAGAGGATAATCCCAGAAATATTTCATCAACTGTGAAAGGGAAAGCACTCATTTAGACAAGTAATAGCAGGTGTACTTGTCAAAGAGGCATTAAAAGTAGTAGTTTAGAATAGGGACTCTGGGATCAGACTTCCTAGGCTCCTACCTCCAACTTGTGTGCCCTTGTCAAGTTACCTCCCTTTGTCTCCTCAGATGATTGACCCTCATCATAGTACACACTATATGAGTATTTGTCAAATGAAAACAAGAGAAATGAATCAGGCACATTGCTCTATATGCTTAGTTTGAACTTTAAAAAAAAAAACAAACTATCCATTCCTAGAAGAAACTAAAGTGTTCTGAGATTGTGAATTTTACTTACAACTTCAGCAAGTATAGGTTTTGGCATTAGAAAGTAGAATTAAGTGACTTCACAAGTATTAATCTTGTGAGAGGAACTAATGTAGTAGATTGTTTCTGTTTGTGCTTTTGACTCTCTTGTAACAAAGTAAATATTTTTGAAATTGCTTGTTTTTGTTTAAATTTCCTATTTTTCCCAGATATCACCACAGAATAGCTTCAATAATACATCATTTTTCTATCAAGGTCAGGGGTCAACTATCTACCCATTACACACTAAAGCTTGCCACTCTCACTCATTGTCTGTTGTACCTGTGCCAGTCCAAACCTCTTCTCTAGGTTGAGAGTGGTAGAGCTGTTCATATTCTACAAAGAAATTATGACACCCCAGTATTTGGAAAAGATTGTAGGGTATTCCAGTTAGTTACTGCTATGGTAACATATTACCTCAAAATTTAGTGTCTTGAAACAATAGCCATCATTACATTCTCTCTCATGGTTTCTGAGCATTCAGAATCTGGGAAGGGCTTGGCTAGTTAGTTCTGGTTCAGGATTTCTCACGTAGTTGCAGTTAAACTGTGGCTAAGACTGGGAAAAGGGGTAGCTAGGGGCTATCAGGTCACCTCTCTTCTCTCTTTCTCCCTCTCTCTCTCTCCCTCCCTCCCTCCCTCTCTCTCTCTCTCTCTCTCCAAGTAGTCTCAGGCTCTTTTCATACATATATGGTCTCTCATTGAGGGCTAATTTGATTTTCTCACAGCATGGCAGCCTCAGGGCAGTCAAACTGCTTACCCAAGGCCAAGGTTTCCAGAGCAAGCATTCCAGGGAACAGGATAGAAAGTGCTTTTCCTTTGGCTGACCTTGGAAGTCACATATTGTCACTTCTCCCTCACTATCTTGATCCAGTCACAAAAGCCTTGTCTCAATGGGAGGAGTGTCAAAGTTACATTGTAAAAAGGTCTTGTGCAATGGCAGAGATGTTGCAGCCATTTGGAAAATGCAATTGCACACCCAGAAGTGTGAAGAGATCTGTTTAACTGTTCCCATCACTTTTTTTATGGCACTAGCTCATCTGAAATATGAGGAGGGTCGTGCACTTGACACAAATTATCCACATCGATATGAAATGTACATAAGTAAACAAGTTGAGAAGAACTTATTTCAGAAAAGTAATTTAGAGGGTATAACATAATTCAGTTTAGATTCAGGCCCCAACTCTTACTACATCTTCAGTGTATCAGATGTGGGAGTTGCTGATGATCACAAAGTACCTTCCAAATTGTTTTCAGTGTGGTTTAATGAAGTCTATTTTCTTTTAATACTTTGAAAAATAGCAATTCCTAGAAAAGGATATGTTAGCACTCAGCTAGAATATTAAATTATCCATAATACACCAGTCTACAATATCTTCACTGTCTTAAATAGTTAGGAGATTACTAACTTAGGCCAATTTCAGGGTATGTTAGCACGGAGCAGTGCAAGGGTTATATAGTAGAAACAAAAGGCATTTGAGTCCATTGGAACCATAGAGTGATTTAGCTCTACTAAGAATACCATATGAAAAACAATACTGGGCACTGAATACTGAATGTTTAGAGAATTTTCTTTAATTTGGAAAAATATGCTTTAAAACTATTGATGGTTTATTTCATTTTATAATTCTGTAATGTTTGATGTTTGTATAAAGAGTATGTTTTACTTTTATATTCAGGAAAAAACATTTTTAAAATTTGGAACATGCCCAGAGGGAGGATATAATTAAAGAAATATATACTAAAATTTTAAAAATCACAGTTTTTTTTTTTTCTCTTTTGTTCCAAAGTAACTTGAGATGACAGTTAGGCATTATACTTCATTACCTTCCTGCAGTATGGATACCTTAAACCCTCTGACTGCTTACCAGTAGGCACTGAAGCCAACCACATAAGGCAACTCTGAGTTGGGGAGGGTAAGTTTCATAATACCTTACTCTGCCAAACACCTGTGCAGATCCACCCTGCTCTCCTTACTTCGAACAAAGCTGGACAAAAAACAAACGAAAATGATCTTAAAATAAAAAATTAAAGCTAAAAAAAGTCATTGAAATTTTAGCCTTCTTTCATAACAGTATAGATTGAATTTACCATTTAACCCAGACTCACCTGAGGAACAGATTATCATATATAAATAAATAATTGAGTTTCAAATACAACATGATGTTAATAGAAATTCTCTAAATGACAGTATCATGTGGCTTTTACTTCTTAGTATCTACCTATTTACATATTTTGAAAACTTTGACATTAGAGTTTGAGAAAATACACATTAAAAATCACTGATTTTCAAGTCCAGTTTTTCAGACACAAAAAAATAGCGCTTCAAAAACCTATTAAAATTTCCCCTCGGGATAAGTAGTGAATTATTGATTTAAAATTGGCATTAGTTTCTGATACCATATTAAATTAGTTGCCTTTTAATTTCAAACAGATATTATAAAAAAGGATGATTCAAAAAAAATCACATACACAAACCTAAGCCTTATTAAGTTGTTTTATTTAATTTGAATAATCTTAAGAGACAGAATATTCTTTGTTTTGGAGATCAACTCAAAACACATAAACTTTGTTAACTTGGAACCCCAGGCCTATAACTAGTGGTTAGCATCCAGTGACCTGCCAGAAATACAACTAAGCCAGCATTAATCTGTAATGTCACCAGAAACCTGGCATTTCAAATCTACTTCTAAGCTGAAGCTCCTAGTGTGCTGGCAGAGCTCCAGACCTGGTTTATGGGAGAGGGAGAATATGTGCATGAAAGGTTTACTCAGGAGAGTTATACAAGAGATTCATTCACCATAGATGAAGAGACCTGACGGAAAGCACGTAGGCCAGAGTGGGAGTTTGGAGTGTTAAAATAAATTTTGCCATAGTGAAAACAGCAAAACCAAACCATTTTCCTGAAGACATCGTCCAGTTTCTGAAGGGAAATTGGGGAAGATTTGGGCAGGAGAAAAAAAAAATCGTATAGATTTGGTAGAAAAGTTATTAAGTTACTTTAGGATTTTGACAGTCACCAGGCTTTAGATACCTGTTTTCCACCCAAATCCATTCAAAGACTTCCAAATTATATAGAATGGAACTGATACTGATACAGAAACATCTATATGTAATTTTTTTATTTCCGGGCAGTTCATATTCAGATTTGGAGATAGGTATTTTTTGCTAGAATCATATGCAAAAAAAAAAAAATTGAAGTAGCAAATCCCTTGCCCCGGGCTTCTCTCCTACTACCACCCACGCCCCCACAGGTTGTTTATCATCTGTGGCTAATGGCACAGAACAGGAGGCTTCCTGGTGTGCTTTCCTCTCCTTTCACTGTGGAAGTTACTCTTCTCCTAGTTCAACTGGACTGAGGAGAGACCTGAGACCACTATGCCCCCACCATGGTTTTAGTGTAGTGGAGAATAAGCACAAGGCAGGAATTTTTATCACGTAAACCAGAACTGCATAAAGAGACAGTGAATAATCCCACACAATCTCTCTTCATCCCATAACCTTTTCTTTCTTCAGACTTTACTAAGCTACTCTTGATGCAATGGAAAAAAACAAGGAGAAAAAAATGAAAAGACCATGCTAAGCAGAAAAAGGAGGACGTTTCCAGAACATAGGCAAAGTTAGAGCAAAACTATAAAAATCACCCCATTAAAAGGAGTATAATTATCAAAATGCCCTCAAGGTCTTGACATTCAGTTTAGTAATAGATCTAGGTTTGCCAGAGAATAAATGTTTAGTTTACTGGGTCAAGTCCCAGAGACTTTGATTCATACTTAGATTTGTTTGCCCTGTCTGCAGGGAAACTAATGTATAATTGTAGAAAATATATTGTTACTTAATACAAACATTAAATCAATTGGACACTGTTATATATAGTTTTTCTGGTGATGCTTATTTCTTATATATGAGACATTAAGTACATCTCATGAGGCTAAAATAGTTTTTAAATCATATTTTCCTCCAACATGTATATTTTCTTCATAAATAGATGCACACATAGAAACAAATAAAAGGGTATAAAGATAAAGTCACATAAATTTGGAGCCTTAGAATAGTTTCTAAACAGTTAAAGAACAATAAAGAGAGGGGCAAGATAGTATTTTAATTCTTATACCTAAAGATCCCACTTTATACCCTCCTCCCAGCCCCCACACCTCAAGGAAAATAATGTATTATAATTTTTCCAGAATTAGCTTCTTTTAAACCTGTATCAATACATAGAAAAGAGTTGTTTCTTCCCTCAGTGATACAATTTACTTGAACTTAAATTTCTTTTGTTTCCCATTTCTATTTATGATGTCTTTATAGTCTATACTATTCTTACAGAAGGAACAGTACTTAACAAAACCAGCCAAACATGGAAATCTCCATAGAGAGATTTCTTTTAATATAAATATTCTACCACATGCCAATTACTTCAAAACCATCAATAATTGCAGTGCATATAAATGTAGACTTATTTTTATAATCATAATTGTAAGGTTTTTCTTTTCATATATCTCCTTATTTCTACATATTATTAAACTATCAAATCTTTAGTTTTAATAAGACATTGCTAATATTTCTCCCCATCCAACCTATTAAAATGAAATAGAAGTGGAATGCTACAAAAAAAAACTTGAGGGGTGGTGAAAAATGGTTGGAGAAACAAAAAATTAGATAATTTTTTAAAAAATGAGTCAACTAAATCTTAGTAAGGATGGTTTTGCTGGAAATATGCTAGCCTTGCTATGAAATACTACTGTTTTACTGATATCTGCCCTAAAGGCCATTTTAGTGGTATTTGTTATAACATCAGAGTGTCCCTGGCGGTAGATAAGGTAGCTCTTGATGGATGTTATCTACTAACATGTGAGAAATAACCACTAGCCTAAAATGACATTTTTAGATCACAGTTTTTGTGGGTCAGAAATCCAGAGAGGGCTCAGCTGGATACCCTCGCTCAGAGCCTCTTCTGCAGGCAAGTTGATGGCCGGGGCTGCCTGTAGTCTTAAGTCTCTACTAAGAGAGGGTCCGATTCCAAGGTCACTCACTGTTGAGGTTGGCAGGATTCAGTTTCTAGTTGGCCTTGTCACAGAAGCCTCTCTCCATGAGGCAGATCAAACATGGCAACTTGCTTCATCTGAACAGGCCAGCAAGCAAAAAGAACCAGATTGAGAAAGTACTAGCAAAATGAAAGTCACAGTCTTTCACAACCTAATTGCAGAAGTGATATCCCATTACTTTCGCCATCTGCCATTAGTTAGGAGCAAGCCACTATGTTTAGTCCACACTCAAGGGGAGGAGATTGCACAAAATGTGTGCCTACCAGGAGGCAGGGATATTGGTCAGCCATTTCAGAGGCTGCCTACCACACCTGATATGGAAGATTCTTTATAGCTCCAGTGCTTTTGCAGATCTCAACACTTGTACAACCATTTCCAAAGGTTGGTGGGTTTTATTTTAATAACATGGTCCATTTTGTATTCTGAAATTTAAGAATTTTTTGAAATATTTTCTCACATAAATTTTAAAATAATTGCCTAGTTTTTACTTATTAATGATGTATCTGAACTCTCTTAGAACATTCGTTTTGATAAAGTTAAAGGGAGACAAAAGGAGGAAAAATAAAATATAGATTTTTATAAAACATGTTTCAGCATTGAGCTAGATAAGATAGTAAAATACAGCTGCTTTGACACGTGTATCATTCAATAGCTCTCATTTTACAAATAAATTAGGACAAAGGGCACTTAAAGATGGACGGTAGAATTGTTTCCCCAAAAAAAGCGAACACAAAGAAAGGCTAATCAATTCTTTTCAAATTTTCCCACTTCTCCACTAAGTCATGGGCTTTCAACCAGATATTTGTATATATTTCTTTATATCAGTGCTTGATATAACTGTGCATTTTTCTATAGAGAAAGTTAATAGCTTTATGAGATCCACAAAAGACCAAAAATATTGCTCTAGGCAACAAGAATTTAGGCACTCAAGTCTTATATAGAGTCTTATGAATTTGCTTCATGTAACCCTCCCCCAAATAAGTAAAGCAATTTATTGAATTTCATCATTTAAACTGTTCATTTCATCAATGTAACTAGTGTTGGACTCCACATTCATTCAACAAATATTTATTGAGTTTCTACTAGGGGCCAGCCATGGTTCTAGGCAATGGAAATACAAATCCTGTCCTCAAGGAGCTCATATTCCTAGAGGAGGTGGTAGGTGGCAAACAATAAACACAGCAATGTATACAATATCAAGTGTGATAAGTGTTCTGGAACAAATAAACAGGATACACCTGAATTCTCTGAAGCTTTAATGGGAATATGCAGTTCATCTTAAATCAGCCCTTCTGATCTTGCATAAAACCTTTTAACACGAGTAAAGCACACTCAATTCAGTCCAGCAAATATTTATTAAACACTTACTATGGGTTAGGCACTGTGCTAGATGCTGGAGAGAGGCAGAGAGGAGAATGCTGCTCTGAGAATTTTATTGGCTGAGCTTAGAGGGTATCACCTTTAGGGATCCCTCCGGGCTGGGTTAGGGGGTCCCCCCTCGGTGATCACACAAAAAGATGGGCATACCGTTATTGTGTTTTCTCCAGGTTGTCTCTATATCTAGGTTATCTGTGTCTTTCCTACTTGATTGTTAGCTCTTTGAGAGCAAGGCCTACATACATTTCATTAACCTTTGAATCCCTAGTGTTTGGAGCATAATAGGAGTTCAATAAATGTGTATTGACCTGCACTTGCAGAAATAGGCTAACGATGGAAGGAGTGTACGTGCCCCAGGACAGTCTCCAACTTCCATCTTAAGCAGTAAGATGCAGACTGACTGGCATCTTCCTCTCAGAGTCCAATCAAAATCAATGAATGTCATTGATACGAAATCTGACATGATACAGGAAATATCTTCGTCAAGACCATACTTGTGCTTCAAAGGAAAACTGGTCAGTGACTTATCAACTAAAACTCATTCTTCATCTCAGACCTCCCTCTTTTCTGACCTGAGCCTCTGCAACAGCTCCGCTCCACCATGCTCCAGCTCAGCTCTTGCTCTGATCAGCAACAGAGAGCTAGGAATGGAGAGAAGGGGGTTGTGTTATTGAGGTGATGACCTCTGCCTGCTTTACTGCTGAGTTTTAGAAAAAAAGTCACATTTTTGCTTTTAATGATTCAGATTCCAATGTCAGATCTCCAGGGAAATAAAAGGAGGGCTAAAAATTCAAATTGAACTGAACTTCTCAAGGTCAATGTGTTCTGTGTGTAAACTGTATCAAGATAATTATATCATGTAACCATTTCTCTCTGGATAAGGATTAATTCTCTGCCCACACTCAGCAAAATGGGTTTTTTTGTTGTTGTTGTTCTAAATTTCTCTCAAAAGCAAATGATTTCCCACACTCAGAAACGCATTCTTGGTTCTCTGAATATTAGTTTTATGCCAAGATTTAAAGTTTTAATTCTAAACACTTTTGTATAGTTTTTAGGCATACAGTAAAGCAGAAAAGGATATTTTTTTTATGCTTGATTGACTCTAATAATCATTTCTATGAATTCTTCAGAAAATTATTTTTAAACTAAGAAGTAGAAGCAAAAACTTTACTGGGAAATCTCATTTCTTGAGACTTTAATATATATGAGGACGTAGAATCAAAGGTTTACAACATTCTAGAGTGTTATGTTGCTACCATAATAACACAGCTATTAATATGTTACTATTGCCCAGGTAGAGTTGGGTTTAAATTAACAGCCCTAATAATAAATTAACTGTTCTGTATCAGCCTGGAGGGAAGTTTCTATAGAATAGCAGAGGACTCTATCATTGTTTTTATTCTTTAACATTTATTATCTTTTTAGATGAAAATGTGGAAGGTATACTTTTTCTAAAAAAATGTGATGTGTATTTCTTATAACTTTTTTCCTAATTATAAAAACAATTCTTGCTTAATACAGCTTTAGAAAACATGGGGGGATGGTGGTGGAAGGGAAATCATCCGTAGTCATGTGGATTTTCTTTTTGTAAGAGAATTGTTTCTTGAATAATTTACCAAGGCTCTGAAATACTTTTGTATTTGTTGAGAATCCCATTTCATAGACCTAGCAATATATTAACTAAATTTATGAATAACATGGAGGTTGAAGGAATAGGTAGTATAGTAGAGGAAAGAATTAAGATTGAAAAACCCTCCATAGGCTGGGAAAATTAGGTTGAAACTAACAAGGTAAACTATAGCTAAAGTAAATGTAAAGCCCTGGTCTAGAAACAAGTGTACATGCATAAGAAGAAGGCAAAATGTCCAAGCAGAAGTTCCTGTGGAAAAAGGCTGGGTATTTCTCGTTGATGACCACTTAGTCAGTATTGGGCTATCGACTACGATTGGGCTAGATTGTGTCAGTTTATGTGCCATTAGTGAAATACAGAATCCAGATGCAGGGAAAAGATGTTCTCACCATATTGTGCATGGTTCAAGGTCTATCTATTGTTTTCAATCTAAGGACACATTTAAAGACAACGTTGATAAAACTGGAGTCTTTCCAGTTGCAATTTTTTTGTTGAAATCATGTTACATAAGAAATAGTTGAAGGGACTGGCAATACTCAGCTTGAAGTAAAAACAAACAAACAAAAAAAGCTAAAGGAAGACTTGTTAGCTGCCTTCAAGAATTTGAAAGTTTTTTTCTGGGCTTCTCTGAAGAGCATAACTGGAATCAAGGGGTAGAAGATTTGTCATTCAGAGTTCAGCTTATGTGACACTGCCTCAGCAACATCTTGCCTGAAGTAGCCACCTGGTAACTAGTACATAACCCTGTTTCAAATTTCTGTATAACAAGTATCATTGTTATATTCACTTAATTTTTTTCCTATAAACTTCATTCATTTATTGTCTATTGGTCTGTTTCTTCACACTAGAGTATAATTTCACTGACAGTAAGTTCCTATCTGTCTTGTTCAGAGTTATATACAGTACCTTAAACAGTCCTTCTATAAATGTTGATTGAATGAATTAATTTATATGGAGGCAGATTGGGGCTTAAGAGAAAGAATTTTCTTTCTGTGGGGACTGTTAACCACTAAGCATGTTTTACATTAACAGTTTTATCTTCATTCAGCTTGTCATCAGCTTTTTTTTTTTTTTTTTGACACAACATCTTGCTCTGTTGCCCAAGGCTGGAGTGCAGTAGCATGATCACAGCTCACTGCAGCCTCAAACTCCCCACCTCAAGTGATCGTCCTGCCTCAGCCTCCTGAGTAGCTGGGACTACAGGCATGCACCACCACGCCCAGCTAATTTTTTCTATTTTTTGTAGAGGCAGGATCTCACTATGTTGCCCAGGCTGGTCTCGAACACCTCACATAATCTTCCTGCCTCACCCCCACAAAGTGCTGGGATTACAGGTGTGAGCCACCACACCTGGCATCCTAATTGTCAGCTATATTTTGAGTACTTATATGCCAGACATAGGCAAGGAAGACAAGGCTCAGGAAAGGTGAGTAACTTTGCCCTAGCTCATATTGCTAGAACTGGAATTGTAATCCATCTTTGTTTCCAAAGCCAGTGGGCTTTTTATTATACCATAAGTGGAACAGAGGTAATGAAGATGAATTTTCCCATCACTGTTGGACTTTAGGCCAAGACTAGATGATCATTCACTGGGGTATTAAATTATACTAAATAATGGTTTCTTGGATTGAGTGGAATGTTGGACTAGAGCCAACTCTGAGATTTGTAATTCCATGATAGAAGCCACCCATTCATGATAGGAAGAGATTCTATAACAGGATTTCTTTATGTTGGAAATAAAGAAGAAAGGAAACTTTTTCTGAAAGTGTTGCTTAGAACCCAAGAATGTGACCTTACACAATTGCTGGGACATTATACCTTAATCCTAGCTGGATGGTGTGGAAAGTGGACTCAGAAATATACTTGTGTTTAAAATGCAGTAGCCCCTACACTCCACAAGTAAAAAATAAAAACCAAAACTTTGAAACTATAAAATGGAAAGTTTTCGAGGAAGTAAGCAAATTGTACAGTGACCTCATTGTTCAGGGTGTCTAAGGAAAGCTTACATAATGAACTCTGAAAAGAAGTCAAAGAATGAAAATAGGAGCAGATACTGGCAATGTCCCAGGAGTCATTCTTAGAAAGAATTAGCTTACCTATTACAGTATTAGTGTTTATAGGATTAGCTGGTACAAATCACTTGAAAATGAAAATATGTTGTATTTGAACTACTTATCTTACACTTTGAATGTATTCAGAATTTTTTAAACCAAATCCTGATTTTTTCAAGGTGTCAGCATTAACCAGGACAATTCATTAGTCAGAAATGCTTATCTCAGGTGTTTGAAAGTCATTACACTTGGACTTTTGGACAAAAAAATATTCCACAAAGAGACGATTATTATTATGATGATGATTTTGAAAAAGGGTCTTGCTCGGTCACACACTGTGCAGTGCTGTGATCATAGCTTACTACAGCCTCAAACTCCTGGGCTCAAGCGATCCTCTTGCCATAGCCTCCCAAGTAGCTGGGACTACAGGCACGTCACCACAGCCAGCCAATTTCTAAATTTTTTGTGGAAATGGCATCTCACAGGCTGGTCTTGAACTACTGCTTCAAGCGATCCTCTCATCTTTGCTTCCCAAAGTGCTAGGATTACAGCTGGGAGCCACTGTGCCCAGCCAAGAGATTATTTATGATAGGTGGTAAAACAATAAACCATGACTTCTAGATGATCATAAAGGACTTTGTGAGAGAGAGTTTCTAAAATCTCAAGCATGACCCAACTTCTCAATTTTTTTTCTACAATTATTTTTGGTTTAGCTTGTTAATGTTTATAAATAAGGATATTCCCATTTAATATTCTTAAAAGTCTATTTATTCAATGAGTTCAATATCTATTCATGTGAAATTAATGTACTTCTTAATTGATATAAAAATTGAGTGACAGCAAATTATAATATATCTGTAGAATATAAACTATTAGCATGTTTAGTCAATCATCACAACATAAAGGTGATTTGTGGTATCCAAAAGAATCATGAAATGGTTGAAAGTGGAAAAAGTCAAGTGAATTCAGGGAAAGGTGGATGAGAACTAAAATTGTATTTACAAAACTGTATTAAAAGAATCTTTTTTTATGTATGCATCCAGCACATAGAAGTTGCCTAGCAAATGTTAGTTTCCTTCTGTACTACTCTTTATAGTGGTCCCCAACATTTTTGGTTCCATGGATGGGGGTCGGGTGGTAGGGTGGGGTAGGTGGAGTTCAGGAGGTGATGCCAGCAATGGGGAACAACTGTAAATACAGACGAAGCTTCCCTCAGTTGCTCCCCCCAGGGCTCCCACTGCTCACCTCCTGCTTAGGTGCCCCCCTACCTAAGATTTTAATGGAAGACAGGCCACGGACTGGTACCAGTCCAACACCTAGGGGTTGGGGACCTCATATTTATTATATGTTCAACCTTTGGCAAAAGGAAACATAGTTATATAGTTCTTTTTTTTTTTTTTTTGAGACAGAGTCTCACTCCATTGCCCTGAGTAGAGTGTCGTGGTGTCAGCCTAGCTCACAGCAACTTCAAACTCCTGGACTCAAGTGATCCTCCTACCTCAGCCTCCTAAGTAGCTGGGACTACAGGTATACACCACGATGCCTGGCTAATTTTTCTATTTTTAGTAGCGATTGGATCTCACTCTTGCTCAGGCTGGTCTCAAACTCGCTCAAGTGATCCTCCCACCTCAGCTTCCCAGAGTACTAGGGTTACAGGCGTGAGCCACTGTACCTGGCCTATATAGTTGTGTCTTGTTTTATACTATAGAAATGTTCCTTAAAAGTATAAGTCGAAATTTTGTAAATGAAATATTTTAGATGGATTATTGGAATTTGTTTTGATGGTCTTTGTTAGCAAATTATAAGCTTATCATTTGTACATTGTGTAAACCTAAATAGTTTTAAATCAATTTGGTTTAATTTTACTTAAACGAAGTCTTTCTAGCTGTTAAGTAATGGGTTATATCCGCTTGGCATAACATTAAGAATAAAAGGTCAGTATACAACACCTCCCTATTCAGGCCAATTATAAAACAAACTGCTAAAATCTGTTTATTCTTACATGTCAGATGTGATAGAATCCAAGACCAGGAGTTCCATTATTCTGCTTTGATTAAATACAACACCTCAAACATCTGAATCAGAGAATAAGTGTAATTGATTTAAAATGATTCTTTCATATAAACATCCTGGTCAACTTATAAGAATATTACCATCTCTTGGAGCAATTTATCACTACACAATTCACGAGAGAAAATTGAGACTATTGAAAGCAAGTGAAAATACATGATAGTGATCAACAGTGGAGAAAAAGCCAAGTCAGACACAGGAGAGTAGACAGTATCTGGGAAAAACCAGCGGTATGCCCACAACTTAAAAATGTGGAATTCCTAGTGGCTGGGGCAGCTTAATTCAGCTTAATTTCAGACTAAGGCTAATTGTATAATAATATGCCAAGATCCTCATATTCTGCTGAAATGCTTTTGCCAAAATTGTTCTCTTTCTTTCGTTATATACACTACTTTTCCTTTCCTCCTCTGTGTATCCCACATTCTTAAATATATAACTAACTGCCAGAAGATGACATAATTTTTTTTAAAAGCATGTAATTTATAAAATCATGCCTCTACAGCACAAGACTCTTTGAAGGATGTTCTGAAATAGTTTTTATAAAGATTTCTGTTTGTTTTAACCCTTCTAAGGGAAAGAGTACATCAACAACATCATGCAATAATAAATTATTATTAAATGTTTTAAGAGTAACCCAAATTCTTGTGATTTCTGATTTTAAAATATAGCATTCTTGGCCAGGCGCAGTGGCTCACGCCTGTAATCCTAGCACTTGGGAGGCCGAGGCGGGTGGATTGTTTGAGCTCAGGAGTTCGAGACCAGCCTGAGCAAGAGCGAGACCCCCATCTCTACTAAAAATAGAAAGAAATTATCTTGCCAACTAAAAATATATATATATAAAAAAAAAATTAGCCAGGCATGGTGGCGCACGCCTGTAGTCCCAGCTACTCGGGAGGCTGAGGCAGTAGGATCGCTTAAGCCCAGGAGTTTGAGGTTGCTGTGAGCTAGGCTGACGCCACGGCACTCATCTAGCCTGGGCAACAAAGCGAGACTCTGTCTCAAAAAAAAAAATATATATAGCATTCTTATTTGAGTCAGTATAAACAAGGTGATTGTTTCCAAGATTAAGTAACTTCCTGTAGATCACAAAACAGCCAGAGCATCTGTGCCTTGTAAAAATGAGGAACATTAACATTTCTGCTCCTATAACACCTGCACCAGCAAGGCCCCATATATTCTTGACTTTGAACACTCTGCCACAATTCATTATGTGCCCCTGAAAAAGAAACTACCGTGGTTGGGTGCCTATTTTGTACTAGGTGTTTTGCTAGGTATTTTCATATACATTATCTTACTTAATTCTCACTTAATGGTAAAGTAGATTTGGAGGCTACATTGTCCAATATGTCAGCCACCAGCCACATGTGGCTATTTAAATTTCGAGCAATAAAAACTAAAAATTTAGTTCCATAGTCACACTCGCCACATTTCAAGTGCTCAAGAGCCACATGTGGATAGTTTGCTATTGTATTGGACAGTGTATATTATAGAATATTTTCATCATTGCAGAATGTTCTATTGGGCAGTACCAATTGGAGGTTTGCAATAATTAGAACAGATAGCATTTTCATTAGAGAAAACAAAAGTAGAGTTTGAGATACAACTGAGTAATCAGATTAAGCAAAAATTAACTTAATATTAAATGATAATTTATCATGTGACCAGTGAACAAGATGGCCTTAATATAACAGTCCACTCAGCTTGACTGAACTTTAGAACTAGTTTTCCACTTCCTTCTATGCTCCTGACCTCCCTTTTCTTAGAGCATTTTCTTTAGAAAACTTGTAATTCTTTGCTCCTTTGAGATCTATGTACCTCTTTTTAAAAAGTCTCTTGCCAGTATTACAACCCAGGAATATCTTTCTCAAGGACCTGGGAGCCATCTCTTTGAAATGTAATCATCAGAGGAGATAGTACCCCTATTTCCCCATTCCTGTGAGAGGGTAGGTGCCTAATTTCAGCGGGCACCTTGTTCCAAATTACAAAACCATCTCCTGTCATAAAAATATGGGAAGTTTATCTTTCCTCTGGATAAAGCCAATTAGCAAACACAGATGGCCTATGGCTTCTCCCTCATACCCTCCAGCACTTTTCCACCAGCTCACCCCAGCCTTTAAAAAACCCTATCCTTTCCTTTTCTCTCCTAATGCAATAGCCTTGAATAAAGTATTCCTTGCCTATTTAATTTTGTCCTGTGCAATTTTTACTTTGACACCAGTTTTCAGAAAATTGAAATAGTATTTCAAAATAGTATAAGTCTTAGTTTATACTTAAAATAGTTTTGATGTTTTCTTAGAATAAACCACCAGCTGAATGATCTGCCTAAGTAATCATATACAGGTAGTAATGTGGGCAAAGCAAAATGGTTTGATTGCAAAGGTAAATCCAGTTCCAGGATTTAAGGGTGTAGAGTTGCAATTCCATGAGCTATACCTGATACCACTTTAATGCCACACATACCTATTGCCCAGTTTAACTGCTCTACTGTGAAAACATGATAGAAGAGGAAACCAAGTGTGTTGATCTAGGAACACCTTCTTTTGGAACATGATCTTTCTCTAGCTAAACGTAGAAGACTGCAACTAGGTTCACTGATGCGTCCTTCTAGAAATTTATTTCCACTATGATTCTCAGGCCTGGCCAAGGCAACACCCAAACCAAATCTATACTCCCAGGTTGTCCTAGAATTTATATTTTCTGCTAATCTGAAGGAATTAATTATCATGTCTTTCAGTTTCTCAGAATTTTGCCAAATTTGAATCACTATAATAAAAAATACTCTCTTCTCAGAGAATAAATCCAATAGTTTGTGGAGAGACAGCTCTTTAGGGTGATTTTCTTTTCTTTCTTAGTGGCATGTCAGAGCATTTACTTCCATTATCATCTGGACACCAAAGAGAATAAAAAATGTTGGCTCCCATTTAGCTCTTGTTCCTGGTTCAACTGCTTCTTCCTTTTTTTTTTTAAAACCAGATTTAAAAAAAGATGTCTTGGGGGAAGGGAATGGTGCAAGAGGAGTCACAAACTTTCTTTAGAACTAAAAATTCCTGATAATATATGGATGTATTTATACATTTCTGGTGTTTTATAATTTTCAAAAAGTTTTCATTTTAATTATTTTAATCCTACCAACAATCCTGGTAGGGAGGGGTTCCTTCCTATTAGAGCTATAGAGGACCAAATTCTATCTTCAAATACGTTAGTGCTAACTACACTTTTAGTAGAATCCTAGGTAGCTACAGTTTGACTATCCTAACAATGCACGTTAGTTCATCAACAGAAAATTTGATTGGATTCAAAATCAATCCTCATCTTTATAAGAAATTTACTATTACATTTGTCAATTTAAAAAAAAGGAAGGGAAGATAGATTCTTTAAATATAATTTCAACTGTTATAAGTTGTTAAGTAGTTATTCTTACTTTATTACATACTTGTGTGAACATTTCTCACCAATGACAATAATCATATACAATTAGAAAGAATGTATATCAAGCTGGGTGTAATGGCTCCAGCTTGTAATCCCAGCTACTCAGGAGGGTAAGGCAGGAGGATCACTTGAGGCTTTGAGGCCAGGAGTTCGAAGCCAGCCTGGGCACACATAGTGAAACCTTGTCTCTAAAAAAAACGTCTATCAATTTTAAACATAAATCTGATATAAAAAGTCAGCTTACATATTGTATAAATTCAATATTTAGCACCCCTACTTCTTTTAAAAATTTTTCTTATTATACTTATGGAATATAAAGAGAGTGTAATGAATTGAATTGTGTTCTCCCCCCCCCCCAAAAAAAAGATATGTTTAAATTCTAACCCCTAGTACCTCAGAATAAGACCTTATTTGGCAATAAGTTCATTACAGATGTAATTAGTTAAGATGACTAGTGGGGATGAGGTGAAAACTCCCCTTTGCCCAAAAAGGTTCCTTGAAAGATCAACTCATAATAAAGCTGATTAATAAGAGAAAGAGATTTATTTACCATGCACACAGGAGAATCACAGAGTGATTACCCAATGTCCCAATGGGGTCCAGAAATTTTTATGCTGTCATTTTAGAGGGGAGAGAGAGATGAGGAATATAGGTAGTTCTGTTTAGGGACAATAAATGGTTGCTAGGGAGGATGAATAGATACTTGGGAGAATGAATGGATGGAGGGAAACAGATTGACTTGTAAATAATTCTCTTTGGAAGTTAAGTTAACCTGAGAGACAGATACTATATTTAAAATGATTTGGGCCAGGTCTGGTTACATTCTTGATCTTCTTTCCTGTAATATATTGAGATAACAGGGAGGGGAAATGAAGTTGATTGTTCTTTTCATGGATCTGAATTTTTATGAAGAGAGAGGGAAAGGCTCTTCCAAGCCCTGTTGATCTCTAAGGGCCTTTAAGTCAAAATACTCTTCATACCAAGGAGTCATATTTTGGGGTGAAATTTCCTGAGCTCCTTCATTGCCCCTGTATAGAACTTCCCTAGAGGTTTCACACATTAGAAGCTGGGTCCATGGCTGTGGAGAGAGAGATTGGGTTAGTAGTTGAGTAACAAGAGATCTGAAAAAGGAGATAAGAACATAGATTACAATTAGAATGAAAAAGCAGAAAAGAACAGATCTAAGCACATTTCTCCACACCCAGTTAAACCAGTCTCCCATTCCTGGCAATAGGTCAGACCAATAGAATGGTTTTGCTTCATTAATCTGATGGAGAATATTTATCTTATCTTTTAGGAGATGTAGATCAGTCTTTACTTCCCCTGAGAGGTTTATGTAGAAACAGTATTTTTTGGTCAGCAATAACCTCCTTTCTGTCAGGCTGTCAGGGCATCCAGCACACAGTGTATTTGAAATATTAATACAACCGAGGCCAGGCTGTTGATTTCTAACTGAAGTGCTCCCAATGCTTGCTTAGTGATATTGAACCCTTGTTCTGTTATCATGGAGAGATTCAAATCTGCCTTTTCAATCTCATGAGTCCAAATGCCAGGAAAAGAGTCCTGAGCACTGAAAAGAACTTAGAATTGTGATATACAAGTGGGTTTTTTATACTATCACTTGTAATACATTTGTGTGGTATCACTTTATGAACAAAGGAGCCCAAGTTTGTAATTTGGCTGGCATTTAAAGTGGAATACTGTCCAGGTGCGGTGGCTCACGCCTGTAATCCTAGCCCTCTGGGAGGCCAAGGCAGGAGGATTGCTTGAGCTCAGGAGTTCAAGACCAGCCTGAGCAAGAGCGAGACCCCATCTCTACTAAAAATAGAAAAAATTAGCCCGGCGTGGTGGTGCCTGTAGTCCCAGCTACTGAGGAGGCTGAGGCAGGAGGATATCTTGAGCCCAGGAGTTTGAGGTTGCTGTGAGCTAGGCTGACACCAGGGCACTCTAGCCCAGGTGACAGAGCAAGACTCAGTCTTAAAAAAATAATAATAATAAAATTTAGAAAATATGTTTTTTTTAAAGAAAACAAATAATAAAGTGGAGTATCTGGTAACAGAGGGTGTCAGATAACCAGGTCTGTAGTGTCCTGACCAACTAGGTGGAATCTACTTGTATACTTTATCACCACAGTGTTATTTACAGATAGGGTCAGGTTAGAACCTGTGACCTCCCAGCCTGGAGTCTGCTGTGCCTCTTCTTCCTCATTGGCACTTCCACATCTCCAGTTTCCATGTGTCCCTGCCAATCCGTGGAAACAGAACAGGTTGTGAAATATTTGATATAAAAGGCCTTTGGTCTGGTTCTGGCAGTTATAGAGCTTGATTTTGTCACCTGACCAAGTCACTTCAGACTTTTGGTCTATCGATGTGTAATCTTTAGTGTTTGGCAACTTAACAAGGGAAGCATGTGAGCTACCCTAAGTTACACAGCCTGGTTTGTGAGCCATTCATAACATCTGGTGATTTGACAAGCATTGACATCATGACGGTTAGTGTCAGCATCATCTATGATCTTTGTAAGAGGTGCAAAAATGCCATCTGTGGAATCAAACTGTAGGGTCTGATCATAATATTTCCTAATATGTCACCCATAAAAGATCCAGCATCATCACTGTTTCCAATGTAGAGGGAAAAATTTCTATCTAGTGACTTTACCTGAGCAAAATATAGTTCTTGAGCTTCCACAGGGTTTTTCTGTGTCCAGTTGACTCACCAACAGAAGCAGCATGATTTTTTCTCTGGTTGTGGATGCCACATCTTGTCATACATCCATCTTCCGAACTGGTTCCCCAGGCACTCACATTGGCAGAAATAGAAATGAGTTTAGGTCCCTTTATATGATCTAGATGTTGGAGCTGTGGCCGGTTAGCTCAGCTGGTTAGAGCGTGGTGCTGATAGATGTTGGAGCAATCAGCAATTACATTGATTAGTTAATGTGGCCAGAGTTTGAAAGACTGGCACAAATGGATGCCAGGTCTGTGCCTGACCTGCTGCAGAAACAGTAAAGGTCAGTAAGAGCAAAGCGTAGTTTGAAAGAAGAGTCACAGTGGAAGATTAAAAAGGAGAGTGGGATAGGTTGAGGCAGTTTCAGTTTCCAATCAGCTTCCAATGTGCAACCTTCAAAGAGTGAGGCTTAAAATAAATATTTTAAGAGGACTCTTTTTTTCTTTTTTTTTTTTTGGAGGAGGATTTCAAAGGGAAAAAAAGGAGAGGTTTTGGATGAAAAATCAGGTTTCTTGATCTGTAATCTTGGGAAAAAGCTGCCTACTTTGTAAAGACATCTGCTTCAGGGGCCTGGGAACTGGCCCTGGAAATTCTCACTCTCAGGTCACCTATAGGTGTGGTCCCCCAGTTGTCTCAGTGTAGTTTGGCCTGGCTTGCATGAATCCAAGGAGATTTTTCTTTTTGTGTTTTGTGGCTGAGTAGTACTCCATGGTATACATATACCACATTTCTTAATGCATTCATGTATTGATGGGCACTTGGGTTATTTCCACGTCTTTGCAATTGTGAATTGTGCTGCTCAAGTATTTTTTTTTTTGTTCCTTAATTATCCCCAATTTGCACATATGTCTCATCTGATGGGAGATAAGTGCAAGCCAAAAACTTAAAAGAAAAGGGGCCACAGGGAATCTGTTTGGCCCAATACACCACCCATCTGATAACTGTTAAGCACATTTTTGTATCCACTTATTCTTTTCAGATGGTGGGGCACTGGCCTGATGATCAATAATGTCAGACAGAGATAAGGACAAGGTAATAAATTGAGTGGGAAAAGGATAAGGAGGGCCATTTTTGGCTGCATGTATAGCATCCCTGTCTGCCCTAACATTTCCTAGGAATACAGTATCCATTTCCTTAGTGTGGGTTGGGCAATGAACAATAGCAATCTAGAAGGAAGGTGAATATCTTGTAATAGGGCAGCAATTATAGGCCCATTGGCAATAGAAGTGCCAGCAGAAGTTAAGAAACCATGAGATTTCCAAATTGTGCCACTGCATGGCAGACTCCAAAAGCATATTTGAGTCTATGTATAGTGGCAGTTTTTTCTTTTTGCCCATGTGTAAGCTCTAGTGAGTTCAGCAGATTGTGCTGACTTTATGGTAGGCAGAGAATATGCATCAAGGATTTCATGTGGGGAAACTATAGCATAGCCAGGTATTATAGTTCCTTTGAAATCTCATTTACAAGAGCCATCACAAAAGAGGAATAAGTCTATGTTGTCTAAAGGAATGTCCAAAAGATCCTCTCATGATTTTAAAACCATATTAACAGCTGTTAAAGCAATCATGTGAAATGGAGTGGGGGTCTCTACCATCAGGGAGAGGTACAGGGTTGCTGGATTTAAAGTATTGTAATGTTACCGAAAACTCAGTACTTGTCCGTGAGGCCAAATCAGAAGACATGAGGACAAGTGTATTGGGGAGGAGGAAAGAGATTATTTTGCCAGCAAAGGAGGAAAATATGGCAGACCTTCTCATCCCAAAATCCAAATTTCTCTGAACATAAGTAGAAATACAGAGCTTTCAAAGGGAGGGCCCCTCAGTTCTAGGCTACTGTGGGTAATTATTCTAATGCGTCCCATCTCTGCCAAAGACAAAGCCTATGAATTCTGCCAGCCTCCACCTGGGGAGCTGGCACCACCTGGGAGTAATCTCTTTTAACAAAGGACTTAACCTGCCTCAGGGCTTCAGGCCAGGCTGGAGTTCCCAAAAAGAGTGGGGGAAATTTTAAAGAGACAGAAAATCTTTTTTTCCCTTCAGGCCCTTCCCTCTGTTACAGTAATGATGCAAAATAATGGAGGGATTGGTTAATAAGATGTGCTCCTAGTTGGACTGTCATCTAGCAGAGAGGTGCTGTGTTTTATGGACTTGTCAGAGAGCAGATGCAGCATGGGGAATGCACAGGTGAATGGGAAACCTAATGTAAACGTGCTGGCCTTGTCAATTAGGGTGGCAGCTGCTGTTACTGCTGCCACGGGAGCCAATTGGCATGAAAAATATGCTATAGATGTATCTGAGAAGAAAAGCACTGTCCTAAAATACCAGCAGCAATCCCATTATTTTCATGGCAATATAGGTGGAGAGGTTTATCAAAATTAGGTAAGCCCAGAGCAGTAGGTATGGATAATGCTAATTTTGGGGGCTTTGAAGGAGTCTGATGCCTCTCAGGACTAGAGAATAGGCTCTTGAAGGCCTATTCTGGGAGGAGGGAATATAACGATTTAACAAGAGCAGCAAAATTAGGAATCTAGTGGCGGCAGTAGCCAGCTGCTCCTAGAAATTTACATAGTTGTTTCTTAGTTTTGGGACAAGGGATGGACAAAATTGGCTCAAGGTGTTTTGGGGTGAGCTTTTGCATGCCCTGAGATATGTGCTAAGTAAGTAACAGTTGTCTATATCCACTGGAGGTTAGATTTGGAGGCTTTATGGCCTCTCTCAGCTAGAGCTTTAAAAGAATGAGGGAGTCTAAGAGGGCACCCTGCAAAGGTCATTAACATACTGAACAAGAGTGGATCCCTGGGTAAAGGTTATAGAGTCCAAATCAGCTCTGAGGATTTGCAAGAATATTGAAGGAGACTTACAGTATCCCCTGAGATATTCGAGTCCATGTTAATTGTCTTCCTCTGAAAGTAAATGCAAAGAGAAATTGTGAGTCAGGGTGCAATGGAATTGAAAAGAAAGCTGACCAGAGGTCAGTTACTGTAAAACAGGCTGCATCAGCAGGAATTGAGGTAAAGATTGTAGCAGGATTAGGCACAACATGGTATTGAGGGATTACAAAGGAGTTTATGGCTCTCAGATCCTGTGCAAATTGATAGATTTGATTGCCATCTCTATCAAATTTTCCTTCTTTTTTTTACTGGTAGAATTGGGGTGTTAGTGGGTACTTGGTGAAGACAAGTACCCACTATTGCAAAAGGGAGTCTGTTATAGGTTCAATTTCCCATTCTGCATCTCCTGAGGAGGGTATTGAGCTACTGATAGGGAAGGGTTTATTTGTTTTCCAGGAAATGCATATGAGTTCTGCACACAGCAGCAGTCTGACCTCATTTGCATGTTTTGCCCAGAGGCTATCTGGGACATCCTGTAAGACTATGTCTTTAGAGGAATTTAAATCAGAATGGGTCTCCATTAAGGAGAGTAGGAAGTTTGGAAGTTTGGAAGGCAGAGAAATAAAAACAACTTTTTCATTACATTGTATGGTAGCATTAAATTTGCATAACAGGTTTCTACCTAAAAGGTTTGCAGGTGAGGAATCAGACATTAGAAAGGCATGGTGGGTGTTAAGAGGGTTTAGAGATATAAGGGAGACCTGAGAGATAGGTAATGAAATAGTTTGCCCAGGGACTCCAATAGCGTCAATAAAATTAGAGGTGAGAGGTAGAGATAATTCCTCTGATCAAGTGGTAGATAATGTTGCACCAGTATCAATTAGAAAATCCAGTTCCTGATCCTCTATCTTAAGTTTAATGATTGCGTCTGGGGTGCAACTGAGGATTGGCTGACCCCATCAATCAATGGGGTGTTGTCCCACAGGAGAAGAAAAATGCACCTGCTGGATTTTAGGGAGGGCTTTTTTTAGTTTTCCTTTCTTTTAAGAGCTGGACAAGCACTTTTCCAATGTCTAGGTTTTCTGCAGTATCTGCAGACATCTGGAGGAATATTCTGTGACCGATCGGAAAAATGAGAGGATTTTAATGTATTTTCAGAGGACTGTTTTTGCTTCTGCAGGGATTCAATCTGCAAAGCAAGCAATCTGAAAATTTCAAAACCAATCTTTTTTTTTTTGTTCTCCTGCAAGCCATTTTCAAAAAACTGCATTGCTGCTTCCATTACAGTGCTCAGAGGCTGACCAGCCCAGTCAACCATACTGTTTTGAATTTGATTTTTTATATCTTGAAGGAGCTCAGGAAATTTCACCCCAAAACATGATTCCTTGGAACAAAGAGTATTTTGAATTAAAGGCCCTTAAAGATCAATAGATTTGGAAGGGGCTTTCCCTCTATCTGCATAAACCAGATGTACTCATCAAAAAAGAACAATTGACTTCCCTTCCCCTCCCTGTTATCTCAATATATTTCGGGAAAGGAGATCAAGAATGCATTCAGACCTGGCCTAAGTCATTTTAAATATAATACCTGTCACTCAGGTTAATTTACAAGTCAATCTGTCCCCCCCACATCCATTCATTCTCCCAAGTACCTATTCATCCTCCCTAGCAACCATGTATTGCCCCTAAGCAGAATTACTTATATTCCTCATCTTCCACTCCCCTCTAAAAGGAGGTTACATAAATTTCTGGACCCCACTGGGATATCGGGTAATCACTCTGTGATTCTCCCTGTGGACATGGTAAATAAACCTCTTTCTCTTATTAATCTGCTTTTTTGTGAGTTGATTTTTCAGCAAACTTTAAAGGGAAAGGGGAAGTGTCCCCTCCCTCCCCACAACTGGGAGTAGATTACCAACCAACTAGGATAGAAACTAAAAGATTTCTGTGCTCTGGTGCTCCAGGACTTAATGCAGTATGTCTCTAAAAAACACTTGTATAAATTTCTCAATAAAATCTTTAGGGTACTCTCCCTCCTTGGTTGAATTTCAACCTTAGACCAATTAAATTTAGCAAGGAAAGCCTCCAATATTGCCCATATTAGGCCCTGAATGTCAGCATTTAACTGGGCTACTTCCTGGTCATCTGTAGGGGGTCCTGGGAGAGGATCTGGCCACCTCTTCCCTCTATGGATAGGGTTTCCCCCTGGAGGGCTTCTGGCCTGTCCAATGACTGCAGGGTAATCATGGGTGAAAAGTACGCCCCTTAGCAAACAATCAAGGTCCCTGGAGTGGGATTATGAATGGCTATTAACCTCTCCAATTCTCCTCTAAATTTGGTACAATCTTCTGAAAGTGGGGGCAAAAGGGTTTTGTAATTCACAAGATCTGCTGCAGTCCAGGGGACACGAATTCTTTGTGGTGGGGGTCCTGGATACATTCTCAGGGGGCACTGCAAAGGGAGGTAGGGAGCTGATGGAGTGAGATCACATAGCCCTGGAAATATGGCACAGAAAACCAAGTTTTGCCTTGACTCTGTGACAGGCCTATCTCTTGCTTGTCAGCTTTTATGCAATTGACCTGTATGTCTCGGGACTTTAAATCAGGCCTCAGTGGCTTTTGTAAATCTTGGAGGGTCACAGAGATTAAAGTAGGCAGTTGGTTATCTAAAGGGTTTTCTGAAGGAATTGGGAGTGAGATAGTTTTAGAGATTATTAAGGAAGATTATTGTGGAATTCAGGCTGGATTTTGAGCGTAGTTTTGACCAAGGACCCAGAGATCAAAAAGCTACCCAGTTGGTGGTACTTTGTTATGGGAGCCCTAGGAAACCGATACAGAAAATAATGAAAAATCTCAGCAATCCCTATATAGACACTCCTAAATGTCTTACAATTTACCTACAGTTTGCCATATAAATGCCATTTTCTATGTGTGCTATCATATGTAAAAAGTTGGGAAGCACAGACTACCACCCTTTCTGAAAATATTGGCATTTCCTAGAAGATTTTGTCCTTGGCCTTCTCTCTCATAGTCAATCTGTTCTTGCTGGGCAATCTTACCTACTCAATTTACATCTGAATGTTGATTAGTTCAAATCTTTGTCTCTAAGCCCAGGTGTCTGTCCTGAGTCCCAGATCCTATATCCAACTGCCTGCTAGACTTGGAGGTCCCACAGTCATTGAGACTGCAAACCCCAGTTAGGATACTA
The DNA here is from genome assembly GCA_028533085.1 of Varecia variegata. Classification (NCBI taxonomy): domain Eukaryota; kingdom Metazoa; phylum Chordata; class Mammalia; order Primates; family Lemuridae; genus Varecia; species Varecia variegata. Next base: position 61,265,278 of record CM052441.1, on the reverse strand, counting down.
TAAGGAATTCAGAGTGGGTTGAGTTTAGATTATCAAGAGGGGCTTGGAGATCTAGGGTCTGGGCATTGCTTCAGGATACAATTCCATTATTTTCTTCTCTTTTTAGACAGAGATCCATCCCTCACACCTTCCTTGAGCCTACCTGCTATCACTGTGGAGAGAGTGCGAAGAACCATTCCTGAGGAACATCGTCATCTAGAGGAGACTAAAATGCTGGCTTGATGTAGTACACAGACTATGAGCATCCATCCGCACTAAAATAGAGCCAAGCGTGCCACACATAACTGGCTAGCTCATGATGTTAAAGAGAAATTATTCACTGGACACTTGGTAAAAATGAGAAGACAGATTTTCTTTGAGCTATTTCAGTAGGAGAGAGAGACTTCGTTATAGAACTAAACTTAATTTCACAGAAACAAAAGGTCGGAGGCTTTTTAAACCTTGGGGTATGCTAGAGGAAAAGTACTGAAGGACGTTGGTGGGGGGTTGTTCGATGTCATTGGGCCACTTTGTCCGGGGCTTACGGAAGTTAGGCTCCTACTCTCCCACAGAGACTGTGCAACAGGGCCTTATCTGTCTTGATGATTACATTTCAAAGGGATGGCTCCCAAGTCCTAGAGAAAGACATTTCTGGAATGTAGAAGATAAATCTCAAAGAGAGAAAAGATTTGCAATTGCAAATTTTCCAAGGTAAGTGCTCTAAGAAAAGGGAAGTCAGGGGCCTATGCTTAGGTTTTGGCTGGAACAAAGAGTAAATTCTTTTGGCTGTGCTGAGCTTTCTCTCAGACAGGTGTTTTAAGGGGTCTGGGATTGTCATCCCAGGAACACAGTCTTAAGCTGATAGGCACTATGCTAGTGTTTGCTCACGTCTCTTAGTGGGGACAGTGGGGAGTGGGGTGGTGGAAGAAATCGCTGATGCTCTCAGTTGCAGCTCTTATAAGCCACAGTTGAGGCCTAGTCAAGAAGAGAGCTCAGAGGAGCCTGACCAAAGTTTGGTCAAGCAGAGAGTCTTCGCCAATGAATGTAGGAGTCAATATAAAGTTCCTCCCATCACACTAGTGCTCTCAAAACTGTTAATTTTTTACTATATTTTAAATACTTAATAGTGCATATTTATTCCTTTTATGAAAAGCAGGGGTCAAACTAGATGAACTTGAGATGTCCATTATCACCAATGTCCAAGAGGCAGACATTTAATCCATATTAATGGACTATGCAACCAAGAATAGAATTTATTAGAAAAGCAAATGACAAGGCTTCTTATACCTCTGTTTGGGTTGCATCTTTCATCACAAGTAAACAAATAGACTCTGTACCCCACTTAGGTATCTTACCTTGAAACATGCTTTTTTCTCGAAGGAAAAACCAAATCATTGAACAGATACTTACTGGGCACCCACTATATGTTGCTCTAGGCACTGAGTATGCAGTGGTGAAGAGGACCAATAGCTCTCTGCCTTTACGGGGCTCACATTCTAATGGTGGGAGACAGACAATAAACAAGTAAATTAATAAGATCATTTCAGATAGACCATTTCATAGAAAATTACTATAAAATAATCCAAACAGGGTGATGCAATAGAGAGTGAGGGGTGGGAGGGACCAGCTCTAGGTGTGGATGTCAGGGGACCTCTCTGAGCAGGCATTTGAGTTGAGACCCAAATGGTCCTGCGGTCCTAACAAAGACCTGGGGGAAGAGCATTCTGGGCAGAGGGCACTGGGGCAAATGCCTCCATGTGGAGATAGTTTTGGAGAGTTAATAGAACAGAAGAGAGTAGCTGAAGCACAGTGAATGACAGGGAGTGGCCTGGGATGTGGCTGGAGGAAAAGTCAGGCCACACAGGACCATAAAGGCAGTGGTGAGGAGTTTGTCTTTGATTCTAAGTGCAATGGAAACTCATGAATGATATTAAACAGGGGAGTGAAAACATCAGATTTATAGATTTTTTTTTAAAGCACTTTGTGAAAAAAGAACGGTAACACAGGAAGCAGGAGAGCAGTTTTGAGAATGTTAGAAAATTCTGGAGGAATTGTGATGATAGTTTGTTGGAACGTGGTAGCAGTAAAGATGGAGAGATGTGAGCAGATTTAGGTTATATTTGAAAGGGGAACTGACTTGTGAATGGATTAGATATGCAGAAAGGAGGAATCAAGGGGATACCTGGATGTATGGCTGGAGGGCAATAGTGGGGGGAATAGGTTTGGGGAGGTGGAGATGTCATTCAGCCACTGCATATATGAATCTAGAATGAAGGAAGGGTTAAAGCTCAAGATGTACGTTTGGGAGTCATCAACATATGGACGCTATTTCAACACATCACCGTTAGGATTTGAGGAATGCAAGCAAAGACGTTTTAGCCAAATGGGGAGATGAGGCAAATATAGCTGTCTATGTTATTTATTACATTTAATTGCAGTTGTTATTATGTATTGCACATATGCATTTTATATGCTATATGTTAAATGTGCCTTAGGTATATCAGAAATATCATGGGGGAAGAGAGAGAGGCCTTGCCATTAAGTTTTATAGTGTTGTAATTCTCAAAATACATATGAATTTCTCAAGTCAACAGTGCTCCACATGCCAATAAAAACAGTATACTCACTGTGTGGTATAAAGGTGAGAGCAGGAGGATCAGTCTTTGTCTCCTGGTGCGTTCCTACCTTATTATGCAACAACTATAGTAAATACAGTGACTCCTAGCTGTCACTCACTTCTGGATACAGGAGGGTGGAGCAGAAGAGCTTCAAACAGAATTGCTTCTATGGCCCATTGTGTCATTTATGATCACTGTATAAGTGCAGCAAGTCTTTCATGGAACATCCCCAAAAAGTGTCATTCTCGGCCTGTAGCAAGCAGGGGGCAGTTTGACCATAGTTTACTTATACCTAATCTCCATTTCCCAAATATTCAAATACATTATCCTTTTTATGAGATTATATATTATCCTGTAGCAAACAGCTCTAGAATTCAGTCAACTTTATTCAGATATTAGAGATGTTCGTTTGGAAAGGTATCTTTTTCACTGGCTTTGTGCTTAGTCACAAGTATAATCACACTGTTACAGTCTGGTTTCTGTTTCTGTTGCAGTCTTAGCATTAGTGTAGTTTCATATATATTACGGTGCACCCAAAGTTTAACAAGCATTTTGTGGGATTATATGGGAAAATTATGCTTCTGAATCTTGGGGTATTTGGATGAAATCATTAATTCCTTCAAGTTTTGATTTCCTATTTTTTAAAATGAATGCTACACATTACTGTCTAATAGAAACTATCTTAGCCAAGTGGTGTTCTAGTCTTGCCTAACTGCTTCTGGTGATCAAAAATTTTTAACTCTGATACATGCTATTCTAAGGTAGCACAGTGGAGTAAAGCTGAAGTATTCCTAGCATATTCAGTAGTGTTTGGCACATAGAACTAACAACATTAACTCACAATCTTTGGATCCGGAAGTTATAGTTTTAGATCTCATTTCTGCTTCTTTAAGGCTGTGGCAAATCTTACAAGCTGCATTTTCATCATCTATACAATGTGGCTAAATATTTATCCCATAAAGATTTCATGAAGACTAAACGTGAAGTGCTTAGAGCAACATTTGGCAATATCAAATCCCAGCCAGCACTTAGGAGGCCAAGGTGGGAGGATCATTTAAAGCCAAAAGTTTGAGACCAGCCTGAGCAATAGCAAGACCCCATGTCTACAAAAATAGAAAAATTAGCAGGGCCTAGTGGCGTGAGCCTCTAATCCCAGCTATTCAGGAGACTGAGGCTGGAGGATCACTTGAGCCCAGGAGTTTGAGGTTGCTGTGAGCTATGATGATGCCACTGCACACCTGCCTGGGCAACAGAGCGAGGCCATGTCTCAAAAAAATAATAAATACAATATAATAAAATAAAAACTATTATCAGTAAGAAAAACCATTACTGATAGCATCTACTTATAAAATTTAATTAATTTAAAAGTAATATGTAATTATAAATGAATTACATACTTAGTTATGTCTTTGGGGAAGGTTAAAGAGTGTCCTTAAAATGTTAAAAGCAAATGGCAGATGAAATACACATCAGCAAAATCTAAATGGAAAACCAATCTATTCAGAATGCAAAACAAGTTTGTAAGTGTTTTGCATTTTCCACTTCTCTGTTGTCTTACACAAGCAATGACTTCTGGTTTCTGGTGGATGTCAAAGATGATTGCATGTTAGGCAACATAATTCTAGCATTAAAGGTATGACTTAGTGCACTGACAACTACCACCAATGTAACCATCTTTCCAGATTTTCCAATTTGCTTGAGTAGATTGCAAGCTGGCGTCCTTATGCTATTCTCATTACCAGTTTAAGTACAACTGGGCAAAGCTCATTAAGATCCTGTACCAGTTGTTCCCAGAGAGAACCCTGCAGATGTGCTGCAGTAGCTAGAGGAGCCCCTGAACCCCAGAGATGCTTTGTTATGGCCTTTGCAATGCATTGTCTAGCTCTAAGCACTATACAGCATGGCCTAATGGGCAAGGCTGGGGAAGAGATCAAGATTCACAGGGTTTATTCTTGCCCCTGAAGCAGATTTCTGGGCAACCAAAAAAGGAACACATAACAGATATGTTTGTATCAGCAAAGTTTAGTAAATTAAAACTTCCCCATTTAGTAATTTGAAACAGTTGTATAAAGGTTTAAAATTTTCCACTTGCTTATTTTCATTATTCATCCATTTTGCCCGTCTCCCCTCTCATTTTCTGTTGGCCTCCATCCTCTATCACCTCCAAAGCTGTTTTTGTTGTTTATTTTTAATCATGGTAAAATATATATAACATAAAATTTACCATTTTAACCATTTTTAAGTATACAGTTCAGTAGTGTTAAGTATATTCACGTTGTTATATAACCAATCTCCAGAACTCCTCTCATCTTGGAAAACCGAAACTCCTATATCCATTAAATAACATCGCCCCGTCATCCTCACCCCTGCACCCCAGCCCTTGGCAAACTCTATTCTATTTTCTGTTTCTATAAATTTGACTACTCTAGGTATCTCATGTAAATGGAATAATGAAGTAATTGTCTTTTTATGACTGGCTTATTTGACTTAGCATAATGTCTTCAAGATTCATACATGTTATAGTATGTGTCAGAATTTTCTTCCTTTTTTAAGACTGAATAATATTTCATTGTATGTGTATAGCACATTTTGTTTATCCATTCATCCATCGATGGACACTTGGGTTCTTCCTCTTTTTGGGTATTGTGAATAATGCTGCTATGAACATGGGTGTACAAGTATCTCTTTGAGAATCCTGCTTTCAATTCATTTGGGTATATAGACAGAAGTGGAATTGCTGGATCATATGGTTATTCTATTTTTAATTTTTTGAAGAACTGCTGTACTATTTTCCTTAGCAGTTGCATCACTTTACATTCCCACCATCAATACACTGGGATTCCAATTTTTCCACATCCTTGCCTACACTTGTTATTTTCTGTTTTTTGTTTATTGGTTGGTTTGACAGTAGTTATTATGAGCAGAATTGTGTCCCCTCAAAATTTGTATGTTGAAGTCTCAACCCCCAGTGCCTCAGAATGTAACCGTATTTGGAGATAGGGCCTTTAGGAGGCAATTAGGTTAGGCCTTTTGGGTAGGCCCTAATCATCAGAGGAGATTAGGGTATATAGAGAGAAACCAAGGATGCACCCACACAAAGGACAGGGCATGCAAGGACACAGGAAGAAGGCAGCCATCTGAACATCAAGGAGATTGGCTGCAGAAGAAACCAAATCTGCTGACACCTTGATCTTGGTCTTCCAGCCTCCAGAACTGTGAGAAAAATAATAAATTTCTGTTGGTTGAGCAACCCAGTCTGTGGTATTTTATTATGGCAGCCCTAGCAAGCTAATTAGTAGTCATCCTAATGAGTGTGAGGTGGTATCTCATTGTGGTTTTAATTTGCATTTCCCTAACAATTAGTGATGTTGAGCATCTTTCATGTATGTGCTTATTGGTCATTTGTATGTCTTCTTTGAAGGAATGTCTGTTTAAGTCCTTAGCCCAGTTTTTAATTGGGTTGTTTGTTTTTTTGTTGTTGAGTTGTAGGAGTTCTTATATATTCTGGATGTCAATCCCATATCAGATATATGATTTGAAAACATTTTCTCCTGTGGGTTGCCTTTTCACTGTCTGGATTATATTCTTTGATACACAGAAATTTCAAATTTTGATGTAGTCCAATTCATCTGTGCTTTTGGTGTCGTATTTAAGGAATCATTGCCAAATTCAATGTCATGAAGTTTTCCCCTGTTTTCTTCTAAGAGTTTAAGAAGTTTAGCTCTTATATGTAGGTCTTTGGTTGATTTTGAGTTAATTTTTGTAGATGGTATAAGGTAAGTCTCCAACTTCATTCTCTTGCCTGTGGATATCCAGTTTTCCAAAGCTTTTTGTGGCCTATCTTCCTATATTTAAAGTTAAATATGAGAAATCAACACTTGGGAAATGATCTAAACTAAGTCTGTAATTCCCCAAGAGCAAAGTTTCCAGACTCCACATCTGGGCCCTTGCTACAACAAAGCAGGGTTACAGAATGCAGGTTGGAAGTGTGACTTTTAGAAAATACAGCTCTCATACAGACAAGAGCCTGTGCTAAGCATGCCAAGGACACTTCAAGTGGTATGGCTCCATTTCCCAGGACTCCCAGGGCTGTCCCAAATATTCTCCATTATATTAAAGATTATTGCCTCTTACACATCACTTAACATTTCACTCAACCTCACTTCTTGCACTTCCTCACAGGTTTTGAGTGGTTCTAGTGTAGTGAGGTCCTTCAGGCACTCTCTGGTCACTCCATACACGTCCTACCAGGAGTTCAGAGGGGTCAACACCTGTCGGCCTGCCTTGACTAATGGAGTGTGGGAGCTGCTGGATAAATGTGTCAACTGAAAAAGAGTACAAAGTCTGTAAATGTAGAAAGGAGACTTTATTTCTTATAAAGGGTTACAACCTGCAGGCTGGCCATCCTGACAGGCTGGGAAGCATAGCCTAGGCAGAAGATGAGAGACAGGCCCTTTGAAGGAGGAAGGGTTAAGACAAGAATTTATGCTGAACTGGTTGGTTAAGGATACATTTTCAATAGTTTATAGGAAGACCTATGAATATTTATGAAGGAGACCCACATGCATGCATATTAGATTTACGTGTATGTAACATACATCCCATGATAACTTTGGGGGTGGAGATTGAACATTTAAATGCATTATAATTAGGTCCTACTGTAACAGAGGTAAAGGTCTGAAAACAGGCAACGAAATATTTTATGAGTTGAGTTGTCTCTTTAAAAATTCCCTGTCCTTTTTGGGAATTAAAACCTGCATTCCTTCCCAAGGGCAGTAATCAAGAGGGCAGAAAAATGTGATTTGTTGTTTGTTTTCTAGTATCTTAAACCACAGGAGATGGCTGAACAGAATTGTCTAGACAAGGGTCACAAGATCATTGTCACCAGAGATAACATCAGTGGAAACCACCAATTTTAGTTAAACACTAGCCTGAAGCCATGACATGTGACACTGGTCATGTAGACCCAAGCCCAACCACTTAAAACCCACCTTTTAAAAAGCCCTGTTTTTCTGCTTAATGATAGGATGATGGTTTTTTGAGACACTAGTCTGCTGCCCTCCTCATTTGCTTGCTGGCAAATTAATAAACTTCTCTTTCCTTTTTCTCCAACCACTTGCCCTCAGTCTTTGTTCTCACTGATTTGTACTCGGGGACAATTACCGAACTTTCGGTAACACTACACGTAAAAAGGTGAAATTGAGAACACAAGCCCACAAACTGCACATCCTCAGGAGACTGGCCAGAACCAGCTTGGGGCCAGCAGTCATTTATTAAGAAACTCTTTGTAGTCTGAAATAACTGTCATGTTGGAACCATAAAAACAGGAGGAGTGCATCGGGGGTTGGATGAAGTAAGTGAAGAAGTCTTCCGGCCTTTTGTTCTTCTCAAGTCAGCCTTTGATAAAATCTAGCAATGATTAGTAAGGGGAAGTAGGTAGAAGCAAACGGGATGTGGCCAGCCTCTGTCCTGTCATGGCCGGGAGCTTAGAACTTTGGGGTCTTTTACCCAAAGGAGGGTCAGTTTGTTGAAGGGGGACTTTTATTTCAGTCTTCAAATGCTTCTCCCTTTCATCCTCTAATTAGAGTTCTCAGAGACACTACATAAAGCTTCTCAGGTGGTCCAGCCAGGATCAAGTACCAGTCACCTGTAGCAGTGTCCAACGTGATAACATATCCTTGTTTTTCTTCCCTTCCTTCTCTGTTTGACTCCCCCTGTTCTGCCCTGCTGCTCCACGGAATCCCATTCTCAAATAAGCTACAATCACACAAGCCTTTGTCATGCTCTGTTTCAGGGGAACCCAGGTTAAGACAGTCATTATGGAGTTACAGAGACCCTTGCTCCTGACAAAGTGCCTATCCACACAAGCATGCCCTTCCGCCTTGCTTCCATGGCTGAAAAGGGATGGAGGAAACCAGAAAAGATAATGGAAGCTCTGGAGCTGACTGTATATACAAAATAATTGACTTGCTTTACATCTCATCATTTTAGCACTGCAGGAGATGGACCTCTCTCAAAATTTTCCCACCAATTACTTTCCGAGTGGCAGGAATGGAAAAAAAAATTGACAACAGGCCGGGCGCGGTGGCTCACGCCTGTAATCCTAGCACTCTGGGGGGCCAAGGCGGGTGGATTGCTCAAGGTCAGGAGTTCAAGACCAGCCTGAGTAAGAGCAAGACCCCGTCTCTACTAAAAATATAAATTATCTAGCCAACTAAAAATATAGAAAAAATTAGCCTGGCATGGTGGCGCATGCCTGTAGTCCCAGCTACTCGGGAGGCTGAGGCAGTAGGATCTTTTAAGCCCAGGAGTTTGAGGTTGCTGTGAGCTAGGCTGATGCCACGTCACTCACTCTAGCCCGGCAACAAAGCTAGACTCTGTCTCAAAAAAAAAAAAAAAATGACAGGCCGGGCGCGGTGGCTCACGCCTGTAATCCTAGCACTCTGGGAGGCCGAGGCGGGCAGATCATTTGAGCTCAGGAGTTCGAGACCAGCCTGAGCAAGAGTGAGAC
>CM052441.1:61231952-61256070 GCA_028533085.1 Varecia variegata | reverse complement strand
CGGGCATGGTGGCGCATGCCTGTAGTCCCAGCTACTGGGGAGGCTGAGGCAGTAGGATCACTTAAGCCCAGGAGTTCGAGGTTGCTGTGAGCTAGGCTGACGCCACGGCACTCACTCTAGCCCGGGCAACAGAGTGAGACTCTGTCTCAAAATAAATAAATAAATAAATAAATAAATAAAAAAATGACAACAATGTCTGCAGGAACTCATTTCTCAGCATGCCATTTGTTACATGTTGCAAGAGTTCTCTACATCATACCTCAATCAGGAAGCTGATCCATAGAGAACTTTCTTGCTGAAGCAGAATGGGTGGCAGTGTCCTGGTAAGTTAAAGAGATGTACTGAGTGACACATAGTTTTGCTTAATGATAGGAATGGAAGAGAAATAAGTGCATGGGACTCCGGGGAGGATCTCTGAGCTGGGAGTCAGGAAATACAGGATCTGGTCAGCTCTGTCATCAAGACAAATAATAGCTCATAGGCTCTCCCAAACCCCACCCTCCTCTGCCAACTCACTTAGCAAGCAGGTGCTTTGATTTTGCTTTCAGCTGGGCTTCCAGAAGCTGCAGCTGGATAGGGCCTGCGGGCATGAGAGTGTCTTACATAAAGTTAGAGGCAAAGACATTGTCTTTCACCAGGTCACCCAGGAGGGAGCAGATTGAGGCAGAGTCCCCAAGGCAAAGCAAAAGCAGATCTCCTGAGAAGCCCAGACATAGAGCAGGTCCTTTAGTGGTGTTCCATCACCTCAACTCTGGTTGGGAGATGAACCAGTAAGGACATTAAGACAGTTAAGACATCCCTGAATTGTACCCCTGAATTGTCCCTTCTTACTCAGAGTGGGATTCATGTGCTAACAGCACCCATATCACCTGTGAGCTGGCTAAAAATGCAGGATCTCGGCTCCATCCCTACTGAATCAGAGTCTGCATTTTTAGCAACATCTCTGGTTGATTCTCTTGGCCATTAAAATTTGAGAAGTGTTATCAATGACTCAGTTGTGTTAGCACATGTTTCCTGGTTGTTTATGAGCGTTTTGCCAAAGAGGTTTCCAACAGGGAGAGAAAGGTACAACTCCCTCAGGCACACTGGGAAGTGTAGGGGGGCATTTTGGTTGTCATAATTGCTGTGGAGGTTACTGATATTTAGTGGGCAAGTGCCAGAGATCTAAATATCTTGAAAAGTGTGGGATGGTTCTTCAGAGCAAAGAATTGTCCTGCCCAAATGCCAGTAGAGTTCCTCGTGGGAAACATGTTGGCACTTTCTTCATCTGTAAAATAAGTATTTTGGGCTAGATGGATTCCAATGTCCCTTCTGGTTCTAAGCATCTTTTGTTCTACCACTGTCTTTACACTAATTTAGAAAGTTCTCAGTGCTGTCTTCCCCTCCCTCTAATTATGGCTGCTGTAAACCGTAAATCATTTTCATTTAGACCATCCAGTGGAACCAGGCGCAGAGATTAACCTTAATGAACATAAATTCACATCACTCTCTGTTGAATATAATTTGCTCATTCTGGTTAAAATTCAAAGGGCTCGTTTAGTCAATTAAATGCATTTGTCATCATGATGCTGGTAACACAAAGTAGTCCGGAAATACCGAGAGTCAGCAAAGTCTTTTACTAGTTAGCAATTAAAGGCAGTCGTTGCCCTGTCAGATTTCAGCTGAAGTGACTCTCTCCCCACTTTCACAACCTCTGTCCTGTTTGGATTGAGCTGAAGGTCATGCTGGGATGGCATGGGCGTAGGGACACCGGAAGGCATGCAGTTCTCCAGCAGCTGTTTAACATTGTCTCTACAGAGAGAACAACAGACAGCAAACACGTGGAAGGTCATGCACAGGGCCCGCTGAGCCTGACTGCACTGAGAACTTTCTGGATGTGTGGTCCTGGGGGAGCAGCTGGGGAAAGGCTGGAGCTGGTAGAACCGTTGGAGAATCTGAATTAACAGTGGGCTCCTTTTGGGTGGGGTGTTCCTATCTGAAAATGAAAGTATGAGTTAATTGCTATTGACCCCCATTGTAGTGCTGTCAGAGAAAAGGAAAGCCTCTGTTGAAAATGTGAACTTCCCGGATGAAAGGTCGTGTCCATCTGTGAAGTACTACTGGGCTTTAACATTGTGCTCTATTTGACGCACAGTATAGGTGCAAAGGAATTAAGGTGTGAGGGAATTAAGTCACAGAAAAAGTCCTTTCAATCGCCAGAGCTAAAGGAAAAAGCAGTATCCTAGAGAATATTATTTTTCCTAGGATTATTTGTCCTGGGATTCTGTGTGGCAGTATCTGGCAGTGCACTAACCACATCATCTTCTAGCTTCAGAAATTAGTGATGTGGATGCAAAGCACAGGCTTTTGATAGTTGCTGTTCATTCACGCTTCCTCTGTTTATATTAATATATGTTGGTGGCTGGTTACTGAGCTAGGCAAATAGGAGGGACAATGTTGTGGACTGAGTTCTGTCTGAGGCTTAAACTCCGAGTCAATTAGTAACATACTAATTATGGCCACAATATAGTCCTGGTCAACAGTATGAGAAAAACCCTTTTTGAAGTGATGGGAAAAGCAGCTGATTCACAAAGGTAGGTAAAAATAATAAAAACATGCCTTAACATTTTATTTAAACATAAAATATATAAATGCACAGGATCCGTCAGCCCTTATTTTTTTTTTTATTTCAGCTTATTATGGGGGTACAAAAGTTCTGGTTAGATATATTGCCCATGCCCCTCCCATCCCCCCGAGTCTGAGCTTCAAGCGTGTCCATTCCCCAGACAGTGCACATCGCACTCATCATGTAGGTATATACCCATCCGCTCCCCACCCCCATTCCCCCGAGTTCTGTCAGCCCTTATTAAAGCCTTTTCTTTAAATCTGATTTTTGAAATTTCATGACCACATTTTTTTTTTTTTTTTGAGACAGAGTCTCACTTTGTTGCCCAGGCTAGAGTGTCTTGGCATCAGCCTAGCTTACAGCAACCTCAAGCTCCTGAGCTCAAGGGATCCTCCTGCCTCAGCCTCCTGAGTAGCTGGGACTGTAGGCACTCACCACCATGCCTGGCTAATTTTTTCCATTTTTAATAGAGATGGGGTCTCACTCTTGCCCAGGCTGGTCTTGAACTCCTGACCTCAAGCAATCCTCCTGCCTCGACCTCCCAGACTGCTAGGATGACAGATGTGAGCCACTGTGCCTGGCCTCATGACCACATTTTTACATAAATGATATCTATAATGCACTTACTATAATATTCAGTTTCAGTTTCTTTAAAGTAGAATGAGAACTAAAGATATTTATGAAATAATCTTGGTGCAGAGTCCTAAATTTATACTTATTGTTTTCTTTTATAGTTGTCAACTATTTCGACAATAGTTTTTAAAACTTTGCTGAATCTTTCTAAAGTATTCAATTTAGTTTTCATAGAAACAATAACTTTTTCTTTTCACATTCATATTTATTCGTTTGCACTAAGTTAAATTAATTTAAATTATATGATTTCAGTAACAAGTTCAATTGGCATGAACATACGTTTGGAATCAACACAACTGACTCAATAAACTTACTGCTCAACATGTGAGAATAGTAGTGTGGGGCCTACTAGTGAGTCTACTAGCCATGAGCAGATGTCAACTCATAGCATGTATGCCTTTTACAAAGAGAATGGAGAGTACTAGTTAACTTAGAAAATCAGTTAAGTGGAGGTATTTAAATAGCTATGCATTATGGACTGAATGATGTGTCCCCCTAAAATTCCATGTTGAAGTCCTAACTCCCAGCATGGCTATATTTGGAAAAAAGAAGTAAAGTCAAATGAGGTCATAAGGGTAGGACCCTGATCCAATAGGGTTAGTGACCTTATAAGAAGAGACACTAGAGAGCTCACTCTCTCTCTGCCATGTGAGATGTGATCTAGAAGGTGGCTATCTACACCGGGAAGAAAGCCCTCACCAGAAACAGACACTGCCAGACCTTGATCTGGACATCTAGCTTCCAGAATTGTGAGAAAATGCATTTCTGTTGTTTAAACCACCCAGTCTATGGTATATTGTTACGGCAGCCCAAACAGACTAATATACTATCCTTTCATAGTTAATATATAATACCATTGGTCGTGAGGAACACTTAACAGCAAAGTTCAGCTGAGTCAATGCAAACTTATTAGGATTTCTGGAAAACTGACTTAAAGTGTAGAACCTAAGCTAATGAATCCTGATAAATACCACATTTCAGTTTGTTTTTATGGCAAATATTAAAATGTATTTACAAATCTACTTCTAGTAAGCAGAGGTATTTACATAAGTGAATCTAGTAAGATTCAATGAATTATTGAATATACCTACTTAAATCAGCTCCTGGTCTTATCACTAAAAAATAATCACAGCCCTTTGTAGTTAGACAGCTCTCCTCTTATAATACCTGTTAACACGAGTCTCACAGTATTAATAAAGCTATACTTTGAAATGAGGAAATACAAATCAGGAGCAAGAAAAGAATGCCTACTATCTCTTTTCTATACAACATTCTATTAATTTTTATCGAAAGCCCTCCTGGTATAAGACATGAGAAAAATAAAGAGATATAAGGATCAGAAAGTCATAAAACTGTCATTATTTTCAACTTACATGCTTTGCTACATAAAAATATCCAAGGGAATCAACAGATAATGATTGTGCCAATCAACTGTATTCCTAAAAACCAGCAACAAATAGTTCAAAAATACAATTTTAAAGATATTTATAACAGCAATAAAACATATAAGATATCTAGAAATAAATCTTTAAGAACTATATAAGACTTTTATAAAGAAAAATATAAAATTTTTGAAAGACATTAAAGAAAGAAATGCTCATGGATGGATGGGAAATCTCAGTAACATAAAGACATCAGTTCTCCCCAATCCAAAATTCAACAGGCTTTTTTGATGAAAGTTAATGAGTTTACCTTAAAGTCCATATGAATGAGCAAAGGGTCAGGAATTTCCAAAATAATTTTGAAGAATAAGGGACTCATTAAGATATCATGAATCTTGGGTCCTAAAGCTGTAGCAATTAGGACAGTGTGGTTTAAGACAGAGTAATGCTAGTGCAGGGATAGAACACAGATGGACAGAAGGCTAGGAATGGATCCACTTGTATACAGAAACTCGTTATGTAACAGAGGAATCCTTACCAATCACTGGGGACAGGATGCTGGAATAGCTGGTTGTCCACATTGAGAAAAATATCATTCCCCAAAACAAATTTAAATGATGAAAAGATGTAAATGTGGGCAGAAAAACTTTAAAACTTATAGAAAAAATATAGAAAAATATCTTTATGACTTTGAATTAGGAAAGGATGGTTTTAGGAAAGATTTTAGAACTATACACCATAAAGATAAGATTAATAAACTAGGCTAAATTAAAATTTAAAACTTTTCTGTATGCCAAAAGACACCATGAATGAAATGAAGACAAACTCCAAACTGAAGGAATCTATTTGTAATGTATATGTAAAAATTGTCCTACAGGTCAATTTTTTAAAAAAAGACAAATATTCCAATCGAGAACAAGATTAAAGGGAAAAACAGATGTCATTTTGTGCAATAAGAAACTTGAATGAATAATAAATAAAGGAAAAGATGTTTAGTCTTATTGGTAATTGGTAATATGTAATGCAAACTGAAAAAAATGAGATTCCATAGCACATCCATTGGATTGGCAAAAATTAAAAAGTCTGACCAGGCCAAGTATTGTAAAGGATGTGAAGAAACAAGAACCTTCATGCACAGCTAGAAAGAGTGTTATTCAGGAGAGCAACTTTGGAGAGCAATTGAAAGTATCTAGTGAAGTAGAAAATGTGAATACCCTATGATCCAGCAATTCTATTCCTAAGCATATACTCTGAGAAATTTTCCTTTATGTACCTGGAGCCATGTAGAAGAATGTTCTCTGCAACATTGTTTGAGATAGCTAAGAATTAGAAATAAATGTTCATTAACAGAGAAAGTGATTAATGATCACCAAATAGAATATTGCAGAGCAAAAATGAGCTAACTAGAGTCTATCTTCCAACATGGCTGTAACAAAGAGGCTAAGTCCATTTTTGATGTTTGACTGTTGATAGCTTTTCTCCACCTAGGTAAGAGGAGGGCCTGGGCACACCACTCATCCTTTGGCACCAGTGAAAAGTTCAAGCCTTATAAACCTCCAGACCTGTACAAAGGAACTCTTCCCTAGCTCGCCACTGGAATGTTCTCCTAGCCTTGATCTTGCTTCACTCTGACCCCTTCTCCTTGAGGAATCCTTTTGCCCTTTACTATGTGACTAATAATCTTTATTTCATACCTATTGGTGCCTATGTGTCATTCCTCCCAACATCCTTATAAAGTCCTGGGTTGGGACTGCCAGCATTCATCTGGGGATACTAGGTACCCAAATAAAATAATACTATTCTCAAAAACATAACATTGAGGGAGAGGGGAAAAAAAAAACAGCTTGCAGAAAGTTGCAGACACCATGATGCCATTTATGTAAAGTTTTAAAATCATGAAAAACAATATCGTATGTTATTTATGGATACCTACATGTTAAAGAAAGTATAAAAACACATGTGGAAAGACAAACATCAAGTTCAAGACAGTGTTTACCTCTGGTGAAGAAGTGAGGGGAACAGGATGGGAGCAGAGTGCACAAAGATTTCATATGGGTCAGGAATTCTTCATTTCCTAACATAAATAATGGGCACAAGGTATTTTTTAAAATAATGTTCTCTAGACTTTTTCTTATGTCTGAAATCTTTCATAACTTTTGAAAAGAAAGATAAAAAGGAAAAATTTAGAAGCCTGAATGCACATTGTGGGAAGGCACTATTTGAAAAATGTACCAATAAAATATTCGTGGTGAAAATGAATGTGAGGTTTGTAAGCAAGTTGTTTTTCTCTGAGAAGAGTGGCTTATAATTTACAGGCAATAGGTTTGGGCTGAATAAGGAGGAGGTGAAGATGTAGGAGAAATGGATCATGTATTCGTTTTCTTTCACTAAGTAACAAATTACCACAAAGTTAGCAATATAAAACAACAGCCATTGATTTGCTCACAGGTTTGTGGGTCAAAAGTCCAGGCCGGTATGACTGGATTCTCTGCTCAGGATCTCAAAGGCTGAAATCAAAGTGCTAGCCAGCCTGAGCTCCAGAGAAGAATCTTTTCCCAAGCTCATTCCGGTTGTTGGCAAAATTCCATTCCTTGCAGCTAGAGGCCAGAGTTTCTCTTTTCCTTGAGGGCTGTTAATCAAGAGCCACTTTCAGCTCCTAGAGGCCAACAGAATGTCATGCTACATGGTCCCATCTTCAAAGCCACCAGCTAAGGTTTTCTCCCTTATTGAATGCTTCTCATGTGTAGAATCTCTGACTTCCTTCCTCTGTCTCTCACTTCTAGAACCAGATTTATAGGACTCATGTGATTAAGTCAGGCCTACCCAAACAATCTGCCTATCTTAGGGTCAGTGGTTTTGGGATCTTATTAATAATTACATGTTCAAAATTCCTTCACAGCAACACCTAGATTAGTGTTTGATTGAATAACTCTAATAAAGTGTGTGTACACCAGGACCCAGAAATTTGGGAAGCCCAATTCTACCTACCACAGACTAGGACTAGGGAGAATATAGAATAGAAGGTCAATATCAGGGGAATTATTAAGTAGTGTCCATATATATTCTAGATGTTCAATGTTAAAGATTGGCTAATATATCTGGTTTATGAAGTTCTGGATGCTTGAAAATTAAGGGAAGAGATCAAACATCATGAAAATCTCTATGACCTTGGTAGACTAAAGCTCAATAAGTAATAGTCTAGCTATTGCTAAAGGTAGCCACAGGCAGGTCAGTGGAAAACTAGTTTGCTATTGGAACCAGTTTTCCAATCAATGCCATTGTAAATGATAAGTAAATATAAATCTAATATAAATATAAACACAACTAATATAAATACAAATAAGCATTTTTTAAAACCAGAATATTTATGAAGTAGAATAAGGTAGAGATCACTAGATTTGGGGGAACTGTATTTTATGTCCTATACACATATAGACCATGTTCATTATTCTATATGTCTATACAGCAGCTAGCCCTATTTTTAAGCACTTGGTAAAGGGAATTAGTCAGCGTTCATTAATTGTTTAATGGGTAATAATGATGCTTGGCATTTAAAACTCTCCTTGGTGTAGTCCATTTTATCTTTCCAGAATAAATGGACTGGAATCCATTTATTCTATCACTACTTTCCTACTTGTATTTTATACACCAGCAAAACAGAATGATTCCTTTTCTCTCCAAACCCTCACTACACCTTTGGTGATACATTTACCTGAAAAATATCCTTCACTTCACTTCATCAGTGGCTCTCAAATTTCTACTCTCCTTTAGGGCCCAGCATAAATGCTCCCTCTTTCATAAAGCAGTTTTAGATCTATCCCAGCTCCATTTGGAAATAATCTTTTCCACCTGAACTCCCTTGGAATTTTATTTAAACTTTTGGTGCATGTAAATCTCTATCGTATACTATGGTTATTTGTATTCATAATGTAGCTCCTCCTACTCAACCAGTAACTTGGATTTGTTTATTTCAGATTACCTATGGTGCCTGGCAGAATACCTAGCACTATAAGTACATATAAATTGTGAATTAATCTATTGAATGACTGTGTCTTTTTGTCTCTATGATAGTACCAAAACAAGGCAAAAGAAATTAATATTATTACTGCTAAAGTTTATGTATGGAAGACCTTAGCTACATCAAAGAGACCTTAAGTACAATTACATTTCACAGAATTATTTCTCAAAATTCCCTAAAGTTTAGTTTCACCATTTCACCAAGCAAACCCTTGGTTAAGCATAATCTTCACACATGCACAGAATTGCATCATACCTGTATGACACAAGCCTGGATCACATCAATCACTAAGGAAAGTAAATTTCTCTAGGCAGTCTGCCCTGAACCTCTCTTAAAATCTCTCTTCCTCTGCCGCTTTCCAAAGTTAAAACAAATTACCAGAGGGAGAGGAAGGTATTTCCTTAAGAAATTAGTCAAAAAAAATATTGACATGAAATTGATACAGCATGTTTCATGATAGAACTGGCTGACATGATATCTTCCTACAGCTTTCGTGAATTTTGCTATTGTATATTCTTTGGAAATACTAAAGTAAATTCAGACATCATCCATATCAGCTCCATGAGAGATTTTTATGAACATACAACTTTTTTGTCTTCAAACACTTGAGTTACATTCTGGCTTACAAGTTAAAGAGTTTGATAGGACTATATATTCTGATAAACCAGTATGTTGTCATTTAACCAATGATTAATACTTCAGTTCACTCAGAAATTAATGAAGCAGTATAATTAAATGATGAAATATGCTCTTAAATTCATCACTTATTTATTCAGGAAGTAAAGGCAACAGTCACATGGCACACTTGCATACTACATGTGAGGCACATGCCCAAAAGAAGGCAGTAAAGGAGGAGAAAGAAAATAAAGAATATATGGGACAAATAGAAAAATGTAGACATGGTAGACTTAAAACCATATTAATAATTACATTAAGGATGAAAGGACTAAATACTCTATATAAAAGATAGTTTGTTTTTGAATAAAAACCCCAACAATATTCTTATAAGATGCAAAATGTAAATATAAGGATACATAGATGTTGAAAGTAAAATGATGGAAACATAACTACCATATACCATGTAAACACTAATCATAAGAAAGCTGATATGACTAATATCAGACAAAGTAGACTTTCAGGCAAAAACTATTACCAGATATAAAGAGGGCCCATTTCATAATGATAAAAGGGTCAATTCAATGGGAAGTCACAATAATCTTGGATGTGTATGTACCTGATAGCATACCTTCAAAAAGGAAGTAAAAACTGACAAAAATAAAAGGATAAATAGATAAATACACAAGTAGAATTGGAGATTTTGAAATATTTTTTTCTGTAACTGATGGAACAGGCAGATAAAAAATCATAACAGTATAAAAGATGTGAAAAATACTCCCAACCAATATAATTGAACATTTATTTATAGAGTATTTATAGAATATTATGCCCAACTACAAAAAGAAAAAAAACACATACTATTTAAGTGTACATAGATCATTCACCAAAATATACCCTAATCTGGGCTATAGAGCAAGTCTTGTTAAATTTCAAAAGACTGAAGTCATACAGAATATGTTTTTTGACCACAATGGAGTTAAATTAGAAATCAGTAACAAATAGATATGTTTGGAAATTAAACAATAAATTTCTAAATTATGTATTGGTCAAAGAAGAAATCATAAGAGAAATTAGAAATTATTCTGAATTGAATAATGATAATAGAAATTAGTATACTTTGTGAGATAGAACCAAAGCAATGTTTGGTAGGAAATTTATATATTAAATGCATATATTGGAAAAGAAGAAAATTTTAAAATCAATGATCGAAGTTTCCACTTCAGGAAATTAGAAAAGCAGATTTTTAAAAGGTGTGGAAGACCTGTATACTAAAAGTGATCAAACATTGCTCAGGCTGGGCGAGGTGGCTCACGCCTATAATCCTAGCACTCTGGGAGGCCGAGGCAGGTGGATTGTTTGAGCTCAGGAGTTTGAAACCAGCCTGAGCAAGAGTGAGACCCCATCTCTACTAAAAATAGAAAGAAATTAGCCAAACAACTAAAAATATATATACAAAAAATTAGCCAGGCATGGTGGTGCATGCCTGTAGTCCCAGCTACTTTGGAGGCTGAGGCAGGAGGATCGCTTGAGCCCAGGAGTTTGAGGTTGCTGTGAGCTAGGCTGATGCCACCGCACTCTAGCCCAGGCAACAGAGCAAGACTCTGTCTCAAAAAAAAAAATCCAAAAAAAAAAAACAACAAAAAACATTGCTCAAAAAAAAATTAAAGACCTAAATAAATGGAGAGATATACCATTGGCTTGATATTATTAAGATATAATTCTCCCTAAATTGATCTATAAATTTAACTCAATTCCAATCAAAATCCCAGCAGGCTTAATTATTTGTGTACAGAAATAGATAATCTGAATCTATAATTTATAAGGCAATGCAAAAGACCTAGACTAGCCAAAACAATCCAAAACAAAAAAAGAACCAAGCTGGAAGACCTACTTTAACAGATTTTAAATGTCCTATAAAGCTATAAAGCCTTGGCAATTAAGACAGTGTGGCATTGGCATAACAATACACAAATAGATCAACAGAACTGAAGAGAGTCCAGAAATAAGTACATGTATATATGGTCACTTACAACAAAGACACTCATATATATCAAAGAGAAAAAATTTTCTAATAATAACTAGTGCTAGAGCAACTGGATATTCATACGGAAATAAATAAAATTGACCCTAATCTCACACCATACACAAAAATCAATTCTCTGTAGATCTGGCCGGGCACGGTGGCTCACGCCTATAATCCTAGCACTCTGGGAGGCCCAGGTGGGAGGATTGCTTGAGCTCAGGAGTTCAAGACAGTCTGAACAAGAGTGAGACATCTCTACCAAAAAGAAATTAAAAAAAACCCAGCCAGGCATTGCAGTGTGTACCTGTAGTCCCAGCCACCCAGGAGGCTGAGGCAGAAGAATCGCTTAGAGCCCAGGAGTTAGAAGTTGCGGTGAGCTACAGTGAGTCACTGCACTCAACCCAGGGCAGCGGAATGAGACTCTGTCTCAACAAAAATAAACAAGGAAAAAAAAAAATCAATTCTCAGTAGATCAAATGTAAACTTGACAGCTAAAAATACCTTGAGTTGGCTGGCCATGGTGGCTAACACCTGTAATCCTAATACTCTGCGAGGCCGAGACCAGAGGATCACTTGAGGTCAGGAGTTTGAGACCAACTTGAGCAAGAGCGAGACCTTTCTTTACTAAAAATAGAAAAAATTAGCCAGGTATAGTGGTGTGCGCCTGTTGTCCCAGCTACTTGGGAGGCTGAGGCAGGAGGATCCCTTGAGCCCAGGATTTTGAGGTTTCAGTATGATGACTGCATTCTAGCTGGGGCAACAGAGCAAGACTCTGTCTCAAAAACAAACAAACAAACAAACAAACAAACAAAACCCCCTTGAGATTAAATAGCACTAACCACCACATATTTAAAATTGATAAACAGGTCTTCATCAAAATTTTAAAATGTACTCATCAAAGATACTATTTAGAAAGTGAAAGGCACTCCACAACCTAGAAAAACAAATCTGCAAATATATAACTGACAAAGAATGTGTATCTACAATAAAGGACCTTAAACTCAAATAATAAGGCAAGCAATTTTTACAAAGGCAAGATTTAAAGTGATAATTCTTGAAAGAAGATATCCCAGTAGCAATAAACATAAGAAAAATGTTCAACATCATTACTTATCAGGGAAGTGAAAATTAAAAATGCAGTAAAATACCTTTATACATCTACCATAGTTCTATAATTAAAGAGACTAATAGTTCCTAGTGTTGGTAGGATGTGGAGTAATTAAGACTCTCAGTCATTGCTCTTTGGCAGTTTCTATTCAAAGCTCAGTGCATTTCATATGACACAGCATATGTCCACAAAAACATTTATGCCAGACTATTCATAGTAGATTTATAATAGTAAAAAATTTGGAATCATCCAAATATTCATCAGAAGGAGAATGAATAAATAGGTCATGGTATATTCATACAATGGAATGCTACACAACGATAGAAAAAACATGCAACATACAACAACATGGATGAAACAAAAACATGTTGAGAGCAAAAGAAGACAGACACAAAGGAGTACATACTGCATGATTCCATGTATATGAAGTTTGAGGACAGGCAAAGTCCTTCTACAGTAATATAATAGAAGTTAGCACAGTGGTTACCTTGTGCGGTGGTTTTATCATCTGGGAACATACCACTGGAACTTTTAGGGGAGATGGAAATGTTCTATGTCTTGGTCTGGTGGTAGTCACATGGGTTTATAAATATGTAAAAATTTATTAAGTTGTGTTTTTAAGATTTGTATATTATAGTGTTTATAAATTATACCTTAATAAGTAACTTTTAAATATATGTGATTAAAAACAACCTATATAATATGTAAATTTGTAAAATTTTGATTGCTACCTAAAATACAAAATAAAAATAAAGGATTTTCAAGTTTTAGTGTAATAAATTAGTAACTAAATGGCTGAGTTCCAGTCAAGGTTGTGCAATAATTTAATGCTTTGAAGGGTGATATCTACTTTTAAAATACAGCAATGATATTTACACGGAAATTTACATAAAATGTGAAAGAGGGAGATCAACAAAGACATAATCAGTCTCAAAAGAATATAAACATTTTCTAGAACCAGAGAAAGGAATAGAAAGTCAAAGGGAAGAGTCCTGTTGAAGCCATAGGCATGCTCAGGGTGACCACTAATGATGATAATAGAAACATAATCTTTATCTTCTAAAGTTTTTAAGGAGGTAAAAGGTATACAGAAAACTTTATCATTTAGTGAGAACTCAGGAAGAGAAAAAAAGGAATTTTTTTTTTTTTTTTTTTTGAGACAGTCTCGCTTTGTTGCCTGGGCTAGAGTGAGTGCCGTGGCGTGAGCCTAGCTCACAGCAACCTCAAACTCCTGGGCTCAAGTGATCCTCCTGCCTCAGCCTCCCTGAGTAGCTGGGACTACAGGCATGCGCCACCATGCCCGGCTAATTTTTTTTTTCTATATATATTTTTAGTTGGCCAGATAATTTATTTCTATTTTTAGTAAAGACGGGGGTCTGGCTCTTGCTCAGGCTGGTCTCTAACTCCTGACCTCAAGCGATCCACCCGCCTTGGCCTCCCAGAGGGCTAGGATTACAGGCGTGAGCCACTGCGCCCGGCCAAAAAAAGGAATTTTAAACAGAAAAATCAAAATAAGATAGTAGAAATAGGGAAAATTCTAATTACAGAAAATATAGATGGATTATATTTACTTGTTAAAAGATAGAGACTATAAGACTGATTGAAAAATAAATCTAGATGTAGGCTACATACAGGAGACAAAATTACTAGAAAATGGACCAGAAATGTTAAAAATAAAGGTATGAAGATAGATAAACCTGGCAAGGAATAACCACAGAAAGTTGATGCAACAATACTAATATAATAAGACAAAATTTAAAATTAAATGAATAGGAATAGGAGCACTAAAAGGAAATTAAAGGAATCAAGCAGATAGAACAATTATAAACTTCTATGTATCTTACAGTAGTGCCTCAAAAATATATCCAAAACTGATAGAATTATAAGGATAGAATAAGAATAATCACATTAAAATTGGAACGTTATCTAATTAATTAATTAATTAGAGACAGGGTCTCACTCTGTCACCCAGGCTGGAGTACAGTGGCCCAATCATAGCTCACTGTAACCTTGAATTCCTGGACTCAAGTGGTCCTCCTGCCTCAGCCTCCCTGTTGCTCAACACAGTTTTGGCTGCCCGCCACTGAGAGCCAGACATGAGAGGTAAGTGTTGCTGAACCAGGTGCTGGCAGCCTGAGGAGATGGTAGGCTATTGTCTCAAAGACTATCTCATCTCCTTTGCTTACTGAGCAACTTATAAAGGGAAGGGGTAAAAAGGGCTGGGCAGCAGAAAGCAAGCTTTGTGCAAGTCATCATGACTTGCTTATTAGTTATCAGCAAATGATAGGTCATCTGGTGGATCTTGTTATCAAGAGTCTATGGTTTGCCTATTCTGGAGTCTTAATCTGTTTTTCCTCAAGGTTTTTTTCTAACCTTGTGCCTGGCAGCTGTGTATACAAGCTACAGGTTAATTCTATAAACTATTAAGACAGGACAAACTGAAAGCATACTGGAAGCAAAATGGCTTCCCTCTAGTTAGCCTAGCATTATAGTCCAAAAGGCCCTTGGAATGCACTTACATCCCACATAGCTGGGACTGCAGATGTGTGCCACCATGCCTGGCTAATTTTTTACATAGCGGGGTCTCACTATGTTGCCCAGGCTGTTCTTGAACTCCTGGGTCCAAGTGGTCCTCCTGCCCTGGCCTCCCAAAGTTCTAGGATTACAGGCATGAGCCATTATGCTCGTCCAAAAGTAGGAAGTTTTTAACCCACTTCAAGAAACAAGTCAAATAGAAAAAATAATTAACAAGAATAATCTAATATAATGTAATAATTCAACCAATTTCAAAGTATTGACCTCACGACACTAGAGTGACCAACTATTCCAGTTTGCTGTAGACTGGGGGGTGTTTTGCAATGTGACACTTTTGGTGCTAAAACTGGGATAGTCCTTGGCAAATGACGATGAGTGGTCACTTTAATTCTCTGGGCTAGAAAGCAGTTAAAATAGAAACCCATAAATATTTTAGTATATGTCTGTAAAAGGTAAGAAGTCTTGTTTTTATGCAAAATCATACATCGTACACAAAAATCGTATTATTTTCATTGGAATCATATTGTGTATTAGTCTTCCTGGGCTGCCATAACAAGATACCATTGACTGGGTGGTTAAACAACAGAAATTTATTTTCTCACAGTTACGGAGATTAGAAGTCCAAGATCAAGAAGCCATCAGTGCTGGTTTCTTCTGAGGCCTCTTCCTGGTTTGTAGGCAGCCACCTTCTCTCTGCATGCCTTCTTCTCTGCTCATGCGCACAAAGAAAGCTCTCACAAAGAGAGCGCTGGTGTCTCTTTTTCTTCTTCTAAGAATGCCATTCCTATTGAATTAGGATCCTACTTTCAAGGGCTCATTTAACCTTAAGTAACCTCTTTAAAGGCTTTTTCTCCAAATATAGTCACATTATGGGTTAGGGCTTCATTATGAATTTTGGGAACACATAATTTAATGCCTAATGCTCTACCCTCTGCCCTCCTAAAATTTATGTCCTTCCTACATGCAAAATATATTCGCTTCATCCCATAGCGCCAAAAGACTTAACCCTTTTCAGTATCAATTCCAAGTCCAACGACTCATCCTAAATATTATTTAAATCAGGTATTCATGAGACTTGAAATATCAGTCACCTGGAGGCAAAATTCCTCTCCAGCTGTGAACCTATGAAACCAGATAAGTCATGTGCTTCCAAAATACAGCTGTGGGACAGGCATGGGATAGATATTCCCATTCCAAAAAGGAGAGATTGGAAAGAAGAAAGGGGTAATGGACCCCAAGCAAGTCTAAAACCTAGCAAGACAAATTCCATTATACCTTAATGCTCAAGAAAAATCTTCTTTGGCCTTTTGGGTCCAAGGGGTGGCAGCATCACTCCCACAGCCCTAAGTAGTGCCCCCTTGGCTCTTGGTGGAGGCCTCCCCCATGCAGCTCTTTGCTATGGTCCTGACCCTGAGGCTCTGGGTAGGGGGTGCCTGGCCTGTTGAAACCAAGGAGGGGACCCTACCCTCTGAAACTGAGGAATAAACAGCCTGCCACTCGGCCTGTGGGAGAAGTGGCAACCCTGATGATAGCTGAATTGCCTTCAAGGTCCTTCTTCCCTTCCCTTGAAGGGTAAAGCGATTTCATAGTCAAATAGCTTGAGTATCTTGTTCTTTAGAATCTCAAAATTCCAAAAGTCTTCCTTTACCTCATCCAGTCTCTGTTCTCTTTGGTGCAAACTGGCAGTGTCTCTGCTGGTATAATCTGTTCTCTATTTCTGGCTTCTGCTGAGATGGCTGATTAACTCCATGGGTAATCTCCTTACGGAGTGATTGTCCAGTGACACCCTTGGTGTTCTCTCCAGAACAGGCTTATCATTTTGTGTGTGTGTGTGAAATATAAATAGGCTGAGAGTTTTCTAGCTCTTCCCATTCTGGTTCCTTTTTGCTTAGAAGTACCTTCGATTCATCTCTCTCCTCTTGCATTTTACTGTAAGCACTAATGAGAAGCCAGGTTGCACCTACAACATCTTGCTTAAAAGCCTTCTCAGCTAAATATCCAATTTCACCACTCGTAAGTTCTACCTTACACAAAATACTAGAACACTAGTACTTTATAACAAGGATTGCCTTTGCTCCAGCATCCAACAGCCTGTTCCTCATTTCCATCTGATACCTCACCAGAAGCACATTTAACATTTACATTTCTACCAATAGTCCCTTCAAGACAATCTATGCATTTCTCTAACATGCACCTCAAAACTCTTGCAGCCTCCCCCCATCACCTATTAATAGTTCCAAAGCCACTTCCACATTTTTAGGTATTTGTTATAGCAGCACCCCACTTCTCAGTACCAAAACATGTATTGATCTGCTTGGGCTTCCATAAAAAAATACCATACACTGGGTGGCTTAAACAAATTTATTTTCTCACAGTCCTAGAGGCTAGAAATCCTAAGACATGGGTGCTGTCAGGGTTGATTTCTGGTGAGGCCTCTCCTCCTTGCCCATAGATGGCTGCCTTCTTGCTGTATCCTCACGTGGCCTCTTCTCTGTGCATGCTGAGAGAGGGAGAAAGGGAGAGAGGGCTTGTGTCTCTTCTTTTTTTGAGATGGGGTCTCACTCTGTTGCCCAGGCTGGTCTTGAACTCCTCGGGCTCAAGCAATCCTCCTGCCTCAGCCTCCCTTCTGAGTAATTGGGATTATAGGCACACACCACCATGCCCAGCTGTCTTTGTCTTCTTGAAAGAATGCCAGTTTTATTGGATTAGGGCCCCATCCATATGACCTCATTTAAGTTTAATTATCTCCCTAAAAGTCCTATCTCCAAATACAGTCACATTGTGGGTTAGGGCTTCAACATATAAATTTGGATTTAGGGGGTGAGGACACAGTTCAGTCCATAACATACTATATGTAGCCTTTTCAAACTGATTTCTTTCACACAGCAAAATGTGCTTAAGATTTCTCCATGTCTTTTCACAGCTTGATAGATCATGTCTTTTTATCACTGAATAATATGCCGTTGTATAGATGTATCACAGTTTGTTTATCCATTCACTAATTTGAGGACATCTTGGTTCCTTCCAATTTTTGCTAATTATGAATAAAGCTGCTATAAACATTCATGTGCAGGTTTTTGTGTGGACATCCATTTTCAACTCATTTGTGTAAATACGTAGGAGCCCAGTTGCTAGAACATATAGAGGCCATGTTTATCTTTATAAGAAACGGCTAAACTGTCTCTGAAAGTGGCTGTACCATTTGCATTCCCACCAGCAATGAACGAGAGTTCCTGTTGCTCCACATCCCAGCCAGTATTTGGTGTTGCCAGGGTTTTGGATTTTAGCCATTCTAATAGGTGTGTAGTGGTATCTAATTGTTGTTTTAATTTGTAAATCCCTAATAACATATGATGTAGAACATCTTTTCATATGCTTATCTGCCATCCATACACATTCTTTGGCAACATGTCCATTTATGTATTTCGTCTATGTTTTTATTGGTTATTTTCTTTTTGAGTGTTAAGAGTTCTTTGTATATTTTAGATACCAGTTATTTATCAGATATGTGTTTTGCAAATGTATTCTTCCAGTCTGTGGTTTGTCTTTTCATTCTTTTTTTTTTTTTCTTTCATGAGACAGGGTCTCATTTTGTAGCCTAGGTTGAAGTGCAGTGGTGTGGTCATAGCTCATTACAGCCTCAAACTCCTGGGCTCAAGGGATCTTTCCACCTCAACCTCCCGAGTCGCTGGGACTACAGGCATATGCCACCACGCCTGGCAAGTATAATCTTAGCTATAGGGTTTTTGCAAATGCTCTTTATCAAGTTAAGAAAGTTCCTCTGTATTCCTAGTTTGCTGAGAGTTTTGTCATGAATGGGTATGGGATTTTGTAAATGGTTTTCCTGCATCTATTGATATGATCATATGATTTTTCTTCTTTAGCTAGTTTGTTGATGTGATGGAGTACGTTGATTTTTGAATGTTGAACCAGCCTTGTACACCTAGAGTTAGTCCACTTGGTTGTGAGGAAGTGTGCTGATATCTGCAACTTACTTTGAAAAGTATTTTAAAAATAATAAGGATAGAAGTATGTTTGGGAGTTTGTAATAAAATGTTGGAAAAAATTATAAATCTATATGGGTAAGGACTGTAGAACCAGAGACATAAAAATGCAAATGACTTGATTTGTAGTGATTTTGTTATTGTGGGTAAATTTTTCTCTGTTTAATTTAGAGCACTCTGAGTATTGCAGAAGACTTTTTAAAAACATCAGTGGTAAATCCCCACTGAGTTTTAAAAAGCTCCTTATAATTCCCTAAAAATATGTTTCTGTTTTAAAACTCACTTTCTGGTTTCTAGCCTAAAAGTCAAAATTCCATCCAATATTACTGTTTTTGACTAACATCAGAAATACTCTTTCTCTGAATGCTATTGCTTTTTCTTTTTTCCTTATTGACGTAAAAAAACCCCTAAAGACATAATTCAATTTTTTCTCTAATGCTCTAATTTTCTATGGACATAGCAGGCATTATAAGGGTGGGGGAGGCATTGAACTTGTAGGCAATAAAAAAGTGTCTGTCAGCCACTCACCCCATGTCTGTTCATCCTCACTTGGATCTGGCAAATAATTCCTCTGATCTTGAAGTCCCATAGACAAAGCTACATGTTTCTGCACTTGGGTTGCTTTTTATTGCAACTCTAAAAAACATTTTTTAAGAGAAAAGAGGACTAAATTTCCCAGAACAATTGTTTGTAATAAACAAATTTCAAAATCAATAATCTATGTTTGGAAATATCAAAAGGAAATGTTTATTGTATTTTTTTCAGTTAGATTTATTTTCAATATAAAGAAGAGTTTGACATGTCAAACTAATAAGCTCAATTATCCACTATGTCCAAGTTTTTGTGCTAGACGCTTTGGGAAATGTAAACATGAAATAGCTAAGGTCCTTGTCCTCACAGTGCGGGATTCCCAACAATGTAAACATCACCTTAGGAAGACTATAAGAGTAACACGAGCAGAGGAAGGAGTGAGGTTAGTAGAGCTTTGTGGAGAAGGGGGCATTTGAGCTTCGATGCAAAGCAGCTTCAGGGGAAAGATTCTGTAGAGAAAATTAACCAATAGGAAATATATACAGGATAGAGAAATTTATTTTAAGGAATTGACTCATGCAACTATGGAGGTTGGCAAATCCAAAATCTTCAGGGTAGACCAGCAAGCTGGAGACTCAAGGAAGAGTAGCAGCTTAAGTCCAAAGGCATCTGCTGGCAGAATCCCCTCTTCCACTGAGGGTCAGTCTTTTTCTATTAAGTCCTTCAACTAATTGGATGAGGCCCACCCACATCATGGAGTGTGATCTGCTTTACTCCAAGTGTACTGGTTTAAATATTCATCTCATCTGAAAAATACCTTCACAGAAACATCTAGTATAATATACCTGGGTACTGTGCCTAGCCAAGTTGACACATAAAATTACCCATCATGGCAGGATATGTGTGTTCTCAGGCTCAGGGAAAAACTAAAGATTTGTGTAGGGATAATTTGTAATAGAGATAATTCAGAAACAAGGTCAGAGGGAAGGGGAGGGGCATGGTCAAGGACCTGGGGCAGGGGGTGGCCTTAGAAAGAAGGATGGGAAAGGATGGGTTAGGTGCCGGAAGAATTTTGAGGTGAAGACAAAACAGCTGAAAATGCAACAGATAGCTTTGATCCCCCAGGGAAAAATGAGCTATGTGTTGGAGGGAAGGGCAGGGAGCCAGTGGCAACTGCAAGCGTGTCTTGGGGACAAGGAAGGGGGGCTTGAGGATGTGGAAAAGTATTAGGAAGGAACAGCACTCAGCATAAACTTTGTTTTAAGAAATGTGGAATCTAAGTTGGCTTTCTGCTCTCTCCTTATTTTTTCAGCATGGTCTCTAAAAGAGGTGAGCTGTGGAATTATACCCACTGGAATTTCAATCCAGGAACCCACTCACTAACACACACACTACATGACCTTGGGAAAATTACTTCAATGCTTACAGTCTCTGTTACGAAGAGCAAATAAAAGTGCCCATGTAAAAGTGTCTAGGATAGTGAGTGGCACTCAACCAGGAACGATTTTGCCTCTTGAGGGACATTGGTGATGTCTGGAGGCATTTTGGGTTGTTACACTGGGGGCAGGGGCAGAGGTATGCTACTGGCATCTAGTAGGTGGAGGCCAGGGATGCTGTTAGGTGTCCTACACTGCACGAGACAGCTCCGACGACAAAGAATGATCCAGTCCAACATGTCAATGTCTAAGGCATTATAAACATTCAGTAAATGTTGGATTCTGTCCATATATTAATCATAGTAAAGCAAATTGAATAGAATTTTTCCCATAAGTGGCCACATCTGAAGGTTTGTTTTCAAAAATGTTGAAAATGCTCTGCTGTTTGAAGAAGGTTAAAGTGTAATTTAGAGATAAAAAAAAGCAATCTCTGTTTAGAAATTCTTATACAAATAAAATATGAAAAAAAAACAATCAAATTCAAGAAATACCAAAGTCCAGCTTCCTGCTGTTCCTTTTGAAAATCTCTGGGCTGGGACAGACTCCAGTGTTAATGGGCCGTGCTGTGAGCCAGGCTTTGAGGGAAACTTTCAAGTGATTTGGATTTACATTTGTGAACATATTTATACATCTTTCCAATATTCGTGATATTCTTAGAAACAAAGGACTCAGCAAATCAAATGGTTAAGTTTTATCCAGTCATGGAATTTCTTAGCTAAAAATAAAACTGAAATACTTTAAGCAACTTCAGTGCCAACATAGCACAGCTTTACCTGACACATCTTGTGTTTCTGGTTTCTCCAGGAGTGCGGACACTAAACAAATATAAGGGGATTTTAGTTCCTTTAAAACAATTTGACCATATTTGTGTCAAATTGTTTCCATTAATCTTTGGGGGCTGGGAGGGAGCTGTGACTCTGTAACTACACTGGTTAGTTACCTAGCATTTGCTAATGCTGTCACACCTAAATCTCACTTTTACCTAATCCTTTTCTTTTACATTGCGGGCAAAACTCACAAAACAAACAAAACTTGCAAAAACTTATGAAAAGGGGCTTTTATTTGTTAAATTAAATGTGGCCAAGAGGTTTGAAAACATACTTTGAATTTGATGGGGAGTTTTAAAACTAAGAAGTCAAATCAGCTAAAAATAGGAAGAGGAAGAAACTGTGTGTGAGTCGCCATGCCTGCTCACTGGACAGCAGCCCAGAATTCATTCCCCGGCCTCAAGAACTCACCACACTGGAGAGAGAGGGGAGGGAACCACTTTCTCTGGAGCTGAACAGAAACGTGTCAGTGGATGTTGGGGAGGAACTACAGGCTGTGGCTGAAATCATCAATCTTGTCACCCTTGTGAGCAGGGTAGAGAGTGATTTTGAGAATAGCAGCTATTTGTGGAGAGACTACTATGGGCCACCTACATCATGGGTAGGTATTCTTTTATTCAATCCTAACAACAACTTTTCAGGGTTGAGGTTATCATTTCCATTTTTTCCATAAGAAAACTCAGGCTGAGAGAGAGATTAAGTAAATTGCCTGAGTTTCCCCAGCTGGTACATAGATGAAGTGGGATTTAGACCTAATATGAGAAGAATGTTGACTATAAAAGATACTTTGATTCATGTTTGTTTACAATGAAAATGGAATTATTGTGGGTTTTTAAAAAAATTAATAAGCCTTATTTTTAAAGTAGTTTTAGGCTCACATATTGTGGGGGTTTATACTAATTTTATAAACAATATAAAAAATTAAAATCAGTTGGAATCCCTCAAACTCCATATAACAATCTCATGGTTTTT
Organism: Varecia variegata; assembly: GCA_028533085.1. Classification (NCBI taxonomy): domain Eukaryota; kingdom Metazoa; phylum Chordata; class Mammalia; order Primates; family Lemuridae; genus Varecia; species Varecia variegata. The sequence goes on along the minus strand of CM052441.1, from coordinate 61,233,378 downwards.
TTTTTTTTTTTGAGACAGGGTCTCTATCTGTTGCCCAGGCTAGAGTGCAGTGGCATCACCATAGCTCACTGTAACTTCAAACTCCTGGGCTCAAGTGATCCTCCTGCTTCAGCCTCTTGAGCAGCTGGTACTATAGGGGCATGCCACCATGCTCAGCTAATTTTTCTATTTTTTGTAGAAGCAGAGTCTTATTCTTGCTCAGGCTGGTCTTGAGCTCCTGGCCTCAGTGATCCTCCTGTGTTGGCCTCCCAAAGTGCTAGGATTACAGACATGAGCTACTGTGCCTGGCCTTCATGCATCTTTTTTATGGTTACAACACATATAGAATTTGAGAAAAAAGAGTCATACACATTCTTTAAAAAGTCCATTTTTTTTACTACAGGGTTTTTTTTTGCTTTCTCCTTACTTCCTTCCTCCTCTACTTATCCCCACATTTGGAAGTACTGTATAATATTTTCTAACCCCAAATGCATTTCCATTAGTGCATTGTTGTCCCCAGGATGGGCTCAGTACCACATCCAGGGGCCATGGAGAAGGAGGAGGAACAGCCTTTCTTCTCCCTCATTGGATGCATGATTGAAGATGTGGTTTGCCCAGCATCATTTTGATCCTGATAAAGGTCTTTATTGTAGCTTTGCTCATTTCCTCTACTTATTTATCAACATTTCCAGAACCAAAAACCATATCACAATAAAAAAAATTTCAAAAAAATCTATCATAAATTTCCAAGCTTGGAATATAAATGATTTTGCTCTATTGGTCCCAATTTACATCCCTATGAATTCTACATTACAAGGGTCTCTATCCTCCACCAATGCCCCATGAAATCCTGTCTCTGAGAGAACTTCTGGTTGGGTCCAGTGTTCTGGTCTAGACTACACTTCCTGGAATCCACGTCCTCCTCAGCTTTTTTACTCATGCTTCTGTATGACGGTTCTAGGTTAAGTTTCAGTGATTTTTGTGGGAAATCCAGTTTCTTCTGATAATCTCTACTGTGTCTAAATGACAGATGACAATGGTACAATCTCTTGATTCTGGCCCATTTTTAGAGACCCTTTCATTTTCTTAGTTAACATGTACTTAACACCCGAGTTGTGGATGCTGTGTGTAGTGCCGGAGATATAAAAGTTTTCTCACGCCTGTAATCCTAGCACTCTGGGAGCCCGAGGCAGGAGGATTGCTCGAGGTCAGGAGTTCAAGACCAGCCTGAGCAAGAGTGAGACCCCCATCTCTACTAAAAATAGAAATAAATTATCTGGCCAACTAAAAATATATATAGAAAAAAAAAATTAGCCGGGCATGGTGGCGCATGCCTGTAGTCCCAGCTACTCGGGAGGCTGAGGCAGTAGGATCGCTTGAGCCCAGGAGTTTGAGGTTGCTGTGAGCTAGGCTGACGCCTCGGCACTCTAGCCTGGGCAACAGAGTG
>CM052441.1:61206368-61231452 GCA_028533085.1 Varecia variegata | reverse complement strand
GGAGGATTGCTCGAGGTCAGGAGTTCAAGACCAGCCTGAGCAAGAGTGAGACCCCAATCTCTACTAAAAATAGAAATAAATTATCTGGCCAACTAAAAATATATATAGAAAAAAAAAATTAGCCGGGCATGGTGGCGCATGCCTGTAGTCCCAGCTACTCGGGAGGCTGAGGCAGTAGGATCGCTTGAGCCCAGGAGTTTGAGGTTGCTGTGAGCTAGGCTGACGCCTCGGCACTCTAGCCTGGGCAACAGAGTGAGACTCTGTTTCAAAAAAAAAAAAAAAAAAGAAAGAAAGAAAGAAAAGTTTTGCTGCCCGTGAGGCTCTCACAGCCCTGTGTGGGAGGCAGGCATGGAAACAAATAATTCCAAAACAGTGTGACAAGTTCCCAGGACCAGCGCTGGCACAAAAAGAGGAGAGACCAACACTGTCCACCAGAGAGAACAGGTCCACATGCTGGGGAGGGAGGAGGGGGCGAGGGTGCTAACCATGGCTGCCGTGGGGGACCCAATTGTCAGATTTCTTTGGGAATACATCGCTGCTCTTCCTTGGGCCACACAGAAAGATAAAGTCAGTGGTTCTGCAGGTTTCTGGAGAGCCAGCAGCGGTTCCTCAAATTGGCTGAACCATAGGTGGCTTCTATGAGAGTAAATCTAATTTGAGAAAATGTCACCTTATCTTTTCTTATTACATCTGCCTTGCTTCCTTGGTCTGCCTTAACCAAGGGGCCCTGGGTTTTAAACATGCAGAACCATACTACCTAATGAACAAAGGGTTTTGATAAAAGCTTGGTATTAAAAATTAATATGGAAGATTCCAGCCACAGCAAGTCATGCCTGTTCTACAAGATTGAGTCATCATGTAGACATTTGACCATGAAACATCTCTTCCTGTCTTTCCATAGCTAAAACTTTCCAAGTACATTTCCGTGACAAAAAAGATTTAGCCTTGGAAAGAGGGCTATGCTATTTTGGTCTGAGTCTCCTGGGAAGTCAAGTCTAGGAAAAAAGGCTAAGTGATAGAGCCTTAATCATAGCCAGGCCTGACAGTGGTCACCACTTCTCTTCTATCAAGGACACAGTATCTCTAATGACATGAAATGTGACAAGAGATATATTCAGGGTCTCTTGGTCCCAGTTCTGGAGAAGCATACAAATGCCCCCATTAAGCTGGGGGCCCCACAAAGGATGGGTAGTTATGAATTCGGTTGGTGCATTAACAGAGGGCTTGGGTTGTATTAAAAGTAATCTGATATAAAACCTTTGGTCATGATAGTCACAATATTTGAAAATGAAGTCAAAGAGCATTGGGGAATAGAAGCTTTGTTATGAGTTTTTTTTTAAACTGATAACATTCCCTATAATGCATTATTTCCTAATATGGTAGCAGTTATATTGTTCAAAGTATTCATTCCCATGTGGAAAGCTGGTTGGGGAACACTGGAAAATTGTAGGACCATGATAACAGGACCAGAATGGTGAACCTGATGGGTTGGGTGGGGCCCTGATGGGATATAGTTTAGTACAGGTGTCAGAATTGCTCTTACAGGGCTACAGAAAACTTGAGGGGCTGGACTAGGCCAGGAGAAGGAATCCTGATTAAGAGAAGCCAGAATCCTAGAACCAGAGAAGCAGTAAATATCAGGACCAAATGAGGTAAATCATTGAATAAAAAGAAAGTCAAGTTGTTGCTAAGACAACCTAGAATAGATCCAGAAATAAAGTCCAAGAGGGCGTAGGGTAAAAGGCTCAGGAAGGGGTCTGCTTTATGTGATGCTGGTGGGGGGTGCTGAGTGGCTTAAAGAAATCAGACCTGGGTCTATGCTAAAACCTTCTGGATTTATACAGTTTTAGAATCCCCAAAACGTTTGAGAGCTGCAGACCTTGGAACTCCCCCAGCTCAACCTTCCCAATTCACAGGTGAAGAAGCTGAGGTCCAGGGCACACAGCAATTCAGTGTCAGACGGCATTCTGAGTTCTGGGCTTTCACTCTGACTTCTCACACTCCAGTTGACTAGGAAACTTTTTTAGTTCAACACACAATTGGCATCTACTATATGCCAGGCCCTGTGGTAGATATTGGTGATTCAAAGATGCACATGAATATTATGATCTGATTGGTGAGACAGAGAGCTTCAGAACTAATTTTGTTATACCAGCTAAAAATTACCAATAGATTTTAATGATATGGATAAATGCATATGTGATAATGCTAAGTGAGGAAATAGGGATTTCTTTTTTTTTTTTTTTTTTTTTTTTTTTTGAGACAGAGTCTCGCTGTGTTGCCTGGGCTAGAGTGAGTGCCGTGGCGTCAGCCTAGCTCACAGCAACCTCAAACTCCTGGGCTTAAGCGATCCTACTGCCTCAGCCTCCCGAGTAGCTGGGACTACAGGCATGCGCCACCATGCCCGGCTAATTTTTTTTTGTATATATATATTTTAGTTGGCCAGATAATTTCTTTCTATTTTTAGTAGAGATGGGGGTCTCACTCTTGCTCAGGCTGGTCTCGAACTCCTGACCTTGAGCGATCCACCTGCCTCGGCCTCCCAGAGTGCTAGGATTACAGGCGTGAGCCACCGCGCCCGGCCCCAAGTGAGGAAATAGGAAACAAAACTGTATATACAGTTGACCCTTCAAACACAGGTTTGAACTCCTTGCGTCCACTTATAAGAGGATTTTTTTTCAACCAAATGTGAATCGAAAATACAGAATTTTCAGGCAAAATCCAGGTAAACAGAGGGCCAACTTTTCCCATAAGGGGGTGGATTTAGGGACTTTAGTATGCATGGATTTTGGTATAGCCAGGGTCCTGGAACCAGTCCCCCCGCATACGGGGAGATGGTAGTACGTATGTTACAATCTTATTCCGTTAGGAAATACGTGGAACCCGGAGAAATGCAATAACCCATTAATGAACCAAGTGTCATGGGGCACACTTGGACCTTGTGTATGTGCACTTATTTGATTGCCCTGCTTTGAGGGCCAGGGCCGAGTTTTTGCACTCGTATCAGCGCATCTTGCTCCAACCTGCAACCCACTAGAAGCTCAGCAGAGGCTGAATAAATGAAGCTTCCTTCCTCATGCGGCCGCCACCCCACAGGAGCACCTCTGCTAAGGAGGAGAATAAAAGAAGGCTGGAGAGAAAGGTACTCGCCCAAAGTAGAAAAACTAGCCTTTTCCGGACAGACGGAAACTGACGCGCTCCCCCTGGAGGCGGCACAGGATGCTCCGGGCGCGGGGCGGGGGTGGGGTTGGGTGGGGTGGTGGTGGCCCAGCGTCCCAGCCTGGGGTCCCCGTCCCCCACCCAGCCTGGCTGCCGGCGGGAACCAGGGGCTCAAGGCGGCCCTCGCGCTTGACGCTGGCACCAGTCGGGTTGGCCCCGCGCGGTGTGCGTCCAGGGAAGTGTCCCCGGCAGAGACTGGCTTGGGATGGGTTGGGGAGATGCCCTCGGTTCCTCCAGATGGCTGGATGGCGGGTCTCAACAGCAAGCAGGGGGACGACGGGCTCAATGAACTCCAGCACCCCACCCCCGGCCTTTAGAGTATCTTCTTGAGACTATTGAAGGGGCGCACACTATCACGGGAGCAGACATCGCTCGTGAACCCACTCATGACTTTTTCCTAATGCTTAATTCAGTCTGGGGGCTTGCCTAGTGGGGTGAGAGGCTGTAGGTCCGCCCCGCACCTCCCAGGCAATCCCTGCTCCACGCCTCCAACTCCCCTCGTGCCCACCGCCTCCCCCACCGCGTCCGCGGGCGTCATCGCCCCCTGTCCCCTCCCATCTCCCGGCCGCGCCGCGGCTCGGCTCTCGCCTCCTCCGCACTCCGCGGCGAGCTCCGGGCGTGGCGGCCCGGCCTGCAGGGGCGGCCTCGGGCTCCAGCTCCCGCTCCGGCTCCGGTTCCGGCTGCCGCAGGCTCCTGGCAGCAGCGCCCCCGCCCGCCCTCCGTCCCGAGCATCGGTGTCGCCAGCGCCCCCGGGGAGCAAACGAGGTTTACAGGTAAGGATGAAGCCACCCGGACAGGGCGAGTCCCTGGACCCTGGAAGCTTCCCCGAGAAAGGCAGGACCCACCCGAGGGGAGCTTCTCTGAAGGGCTTTAAAGAAAGGAATCAAACGGCACTTTCTGTCCTCAAAGAAACTACCCTGCCCATAGAAAATTCTGTGTGCGGAGACTTCTGCAAAGTTTAATATTAAGAGCAACAATGTTTGCATTGGAATATAAATGGAATTCTTTCTACTTAAGCAGTACCAGAGGGGGCTCTATTTTTGTGATTATTAACAGATGCCATTGAAAAAGGTGTAAAACCTATTCCTGGAAAGTCTACTCCGGCTGAAAGCCTCTATGCACCCCCTTTTTACCAACTTGGCTGCAGGGGTCAGCAAAAGGGGCAGTGGAAAACATTTAGAAAATAAGAAGGTGAAATGATATCGAAAAGTCTTGTACTTGCTTTAAAATACCCTAGCAAAAATAAAGTGGGGTGGGGGAGATGCATGAAACAAAATTTGCAAAATATTGGTAATTGTTGAAGGTGGGTGATGGGCACATACTTTTCCCTTTACTTTTGTATAGTCTTGAAATTTTCTATAATATATATTTTAAAGGTCCAGAAACACTCCCACCTGATCACTCTTTTTACACTGTCATTGACTTGTCAAGAAGCTGCATGTCATATCTAAGGTGTTCCCCTCTTTATTAACCCTTCTAACTTCTGAAATTCTCATTTTATCACAAGTACATTTGTCTCTACAGAGGATTATAAAAGTCATATTTTGCTGCCTGGAGAATTATGCTTAGAATCTGCTTTATAATTTAGGAGAGAGAATGTTAAAATCTCAGCCAAATAAGACATCTAGTCTTGAAAGTAGTGGCTGGGCGTCATCTAGAATTTTACTTTAATAGAAAATATTAGAGGAATTCCTTTAGTGTGAGAAGGGGTGGATGTATTAACCTCCCCACTTTTCATCCAGGCACCTGGGAAACCTGAATGCTTTTAAGAATCTTTTGCATGTTTTAAAATGTGAGATTGTTTAGCACATGCTTGGCACATAGTATGTGCTCATTATATGTTAAAATAAACAATTGCTAGTGCAGTTTTCCCTACTGAGTAAATTATTTTTCTCTGCCCAATGCTCAAATATCCAACAAGCATATTGCATTTTAACAGTAGGATCAGGCTCAGAATTTTGGAGGATGAAACAAACTCATCTTAGCACAGAGTTAACTTTGCAGATGAAAAATCTGAGATGGAGAGGTTAGGAAACAGTAAAGTCACATTAGTGGTATCCAAGTTATTTTATAATTTAGAAGATTTTAAAGCCTCATGTAGGTAAAACTGATATATGATTAGCAAAAAACATTATGACCATGGATGCTTTAATGCCTGAAAAGTAGCAAGTCTTTACAAATATTCTTTGCTTTCAAAGGCCAACTTGAAAAATATAAAGATAAGTCTTCATAGAGAGCCATATGCTGTGCACTTCATAAGGCTGCATAGGCAGGTGTTCCCTTGGGGCTCCCTTACGCCATTCACCCCTATTTGATTTACACACAGCACATCCATTGCAGAAATTGAGATGTACGTGTCCTGGAAAAATAGCTAAAAAACAAAGGGAGGTTTTATTTTTTATTGTGATGAGAAACAGAAGTTGTGGGTTACTGTAAAATAATCAACTGTGTAACTTTACCATCTTCCTTTCCCTCAACTACTGCCAAACTTTTTAAGCAGACATTACTTTGTCTCCATTCCTGAAACTGAACTTGCAAATAATGCTCTGGTATGATATTTTGAATAGAATTTGGCACACTGTCAATGAACTTTCTTTCCATTTATTCTCAGCACAGAATCAGAGTAGAACTTATCCTTTAGTAATGGATTATAAAGTATTTGATAAACATATGTAAAATATTTGGCAGGTTCAAGATTTTCCTTAGCGTTGAAATACTGTGCAGCACGTTTGGGGGACTATTTAGCAGTGCTGTAGGTCATGGTGGAAGTGTGCTGGCACCCCAACTGTTTTTGGAAAACCACCTGCCAGAAAATTGTCTGGCTGTACATGGTGTTATCAACCCTCAGTTCATCAGGATGGGCTCTGTGGCCTGTAGGTGGGTTTTCTAAGTGTAATAAATTCCACATGTGACAACCATTTAGTGTATTATTAATAGCCAGTTAGACATTTTCCCTTTGCAGAATCCCACATGCTTTTAAAATAAAATCTATTTCACAGCTAAGTGAATGTAAACAATTTAAATGCCTGGCTTAGATTTACCATTACTAGGCTAGCTGTGCCCTCTAGTGGTAGTAACATGGATAGCAGGCAAGTTCCTCCCCTGGAGGACTAGGAATTAATTGGAAGCTTCTTGGAGATCATTGATGGGTTTTCCCATTTGTGGTGTGGTCTACAGGTGCAAGAGATCTTAGAAATTTTCTAGTCCAACCCAATAGTTAATAAGGACTATCCAGAGATTCTTAAAAAAAAAAAGGCTTTGAAGACCGGGAGCATTGTCTCACACCTGTAATCCCAGTGCTTTGGGAGGCTGAAGAGAGAGGATTGCTTGAGCCCAGGAGTTCGAGACCCCTGTCTCTACCAAAAAAATTTTTTTTAATTAGGTGGGTGTGGTGGCACACGCTTGTAGACCTAGCTTCTCGGGAGACTGAGGTGGGAGGATCCTTTGAACCCAGGAGTTCAGGGTTGCAGTGAGATATGATTGCACCACTGCACTCCACCCTGGCCGACAGAGCAGAAACCCTGCATCTGGGGGGAAAAAAAGGCTTTGAAAAGATGCATAGCAGGATTAGCACCAGGTGTGCATTTGTTGAATAACTGAATTTATCTACGCTGTTCCACTTGTTTTTCTCTAGCAATACTGCTCTCTACCACCATAAAGTTTTATCACAATCTTCGTTTTTAGTTCTAAAATTACATGTCTAATTTTCCTTAAAATAAAAAAAACTTCATGTATGTTTTAAGTCCCATGAACTATTCTTTTACACTTTATATCACTCCCTACTACTTCTTTCTTTCTAAACATTCAGGACAGACAATTTTATTTTATTTCATTTTTGAGACAGGGTTTCTCTCTGTCCCCCAGGGCTAGAGTGCAGTGGCATCACAGGGCACACAGATAATTTCAGAAACTAGATTGACAATTTCAGAAACTGGATTCACACCTTTGTAAATGAGCAACCATTTCTGCTATAACAAATTACCAAAACCTAGTGACTTAAAACAACACAAATTTACTGTCTTATGCATCTGGAGGTCAGAAGTCTAACATGGGTCTGCAGGACCGTGTCCCTTCTGGAAGTTCTAGGAGAGAATCTTTCCTTACCTTTGGCAGCAGTAGAGGCCGCCCGTGCCTTGGCTCGCGACTCTGCATCACTCTGACCTCTGACCTCTGCTCCCAGCTCCCAGGTCCCAGGTCCTCTCTTAACCCTCCTGCCTCCTTCTTATGCAGGCCTGTGATTACATTGGACCCACCTGGGTAACCTAAGTTACCCTCCTCATCTGAAAACCCTTAACCTAATCACACTAGCAAAGTCTCTTTTACCATGGAAGGAACATATTCACAGGTTCTAGGGATGAGGACGCGGATAACTTTGGAGGCTGTAATTTGGCAAACCAGGAGGAGATACACAATAGCCAGAGATGTATGAAATACCTTATACAGAGCTACCTAAGTTTTGACTCCCTCTGTTTGATATTAGTAGTAACAATTGCTGCCATTTGTTGAGTGCTTACTGTGCTCTGAGCATTGTGCTTATCATATCAGTTTCTCACAAACATATTCTAAAATATTATCCCTATGTAATATAAATGTAGAAAATAATATCTGAAGAGATTACGTAACCTTCACAAGGTCACACTGCTAATAAGGGGCAAAGGTACTTAAGTTGATTTGGCTTCACAGCCCACTGCTTCCACGATTATTAGCTCTTGCTTTCCATCTTGGTTATGTTACTGACACGGTTACGTTCTCATCTCTGTGATACCATACACTTTCTAACTCCAGTGTGGCCTCCTCGCGATGCCCTCGTCAGTGATTAGCATCACTGGGCCCACAGTGGGTCAGGAATTGGACTTTATAAAATGCCTATTCTCCTCAGTATCTACTCCCTGAACATGAAAGTGACTGTGACAGTTTTTACATTTGTTCTCCAAAACATAACCTATTTCTTTAATGCTTATGTTACTCCATTTACTGTTACGGGTAACGCCCCTCCTTTCCTGCCTGTGGAATTTTGCCTAAGCCATCACTTCTCTCTGCAGTTAGGTAGAACTACCTGGGCCAGGCCACAGTGTCTCCCTGATGTGAGTCAGTCCTCCCTAAGCAGGTGGAGGAGGAAGGCAGAGGAGGGGATGAGAGCATGTCCTCACATTTGGGTGTGTGTGTAAACGTAGCCAGTGGTGTTGGGAGGGACAGGAGGTTGGGATCGTGGATGGCTAAATAGAGGACAGCCACATTTTAAAAAGTGGTCATGCAATCATTGGTGTGTCCCAACATGCACATTAAGGTAGAGGTTGGTGTTGGCTCTACAGGGTTATTTATCTGACTGAGTAGCTCCTGACCCATGCCAGCCTCCCAGAAAATGTCTGATAGATTAATACAAAAATTGTGTCCCATGGCAGCATAGATGAATTACAAGGGACCAGGTGAAAAGAAAGGCAGGGGCAAGTGTGAATCTGTCATCCATTTGGTACAGACCCTTTGATGGTGAGCTAGTGTCTTCATTTTCATTCATGTACAGGAAAAATAATTCATTTGAAGTATTTAATATAGGGGGGAACCATCTAATCTTTCATTAGTCTGTCTGCCCTACCTAAGCTAGACTATAAACTTTTCAACAAAACAAAAAACAAAAGAGGAACTGAGCCTCAGAGTATAAGTATGTCATTTTATAGTAAAATTCTATACACTCTAGATAGACTCACTCAAAAGTTAGGTTTTTTGTTCACTGTAAATCACTCCCTTACAGTAACTATTTTTACATTGACTCTGTTTCTTTTTGGGCTGAGGGTCTGATACAGTTCCAGAATCCCTAATGTAGATCCAGGCTATAAATAAGGTGCAGGAAATACAACTTAAGTGTTTTGTGGCTGGATAATGTTTAATCATACTTAAGTTTAATAACAATGAGAAAAATATATTACAGAGCTGTGGATATTCATAGCAATGAGTAATTAGGAAAGCATTCATTTGGGAGGTTTCTAAAGTGAAGCTGTCCTTGAACAAAAAACAAACAAAACAAAGAAAAGGGGAATTTTAGAGTGGGTTGGAAACTTATCTTGAAATAAAAAAATTTGACTGTAAAATTGACTTTTTAGAAAACTACAAGTTGTCTCACTTTGGCTTATATAATAACCTGTTTTGAAGTATTACTAATTCACCCACTAAGGTAGAATAATAATTACAAAATAACATATGTATTAACTGCTTACTATGCTCTGGGCTCAGTAATAATTCTTTGCATCTATCATCTCATTTAATCTCCATAATAACCTTATGGAGTAGAGATTAGTATTATCCCCACTTTGCAGAAGAGGAAAGTGAAACTTAGAGAGTTAATGAACTGCTCAAATACATATGCTGTATATGCCTGATAAGTGGTAAGGATTGAGCCTAAGTCTTCTCCCTCCTTGGTCGGTACTCTTAACCACTATGCTGGTATAGATACACATATATTCTAGACATTGTCAGCAACACATTTCTAAGAAACCATAAACAAGCAAACAACAAAAGGGCAATAATAATAAGTTATCTCTTGTAGTTATGTGTGGTCTTTTCTATTAATAGACTAGGTGCAAATGTGGAATTACATCTGTTCCATCAGTACAAGTTCATCTACATGTACAGACTTTCTTGCTTCCTCCTTAATTCTCTTCTACTCCATCTGTCTTCATGACCCAGCCCTGGATGGGCAACGTGTACCCTGACTCATGGTGGAGAACGGTGACTGCCTCTTCACTTTCATTAACCAAAACTGGAATTTGAAGCCCCAAATCCAAGCCATCTGGAAATTGACAGTGAAGGTCACAATTATAATGGAAGACAGGAAACAGGAGGGGATGGGGAAGACAAGGGACATTAGTGCTTTCAAAATATTAATGCTGCCCGACCAATTGGGACTATGTCTCTTTAGACCGTTGAGTTTAGTGCTTCCTGGATGAAGGGCGTATGTGGATGTGTCCACTGAGCTGTGGATTGCTCTATTAGGAAGAGCTGTCATTTACATTACATTGACATTTTACCACAAGACAAACTTAGATTTTCCAAAAGAAAGTTTCCTTAAGCAGTTGTCCAATTTTAAATTACAGGTCAAATTAGACAGGCTCACTAAACCCGTGTCCTCTTATTACTGTGATTCCAAGGTCCTATTATATAGCTCTGCCCTTCCCATGCCCAAGGATAGATGTGGGCGAGGCTTGTATTCCTGCGGTGCACTGTGACAGAGCTCCCTCAGAGGGCTCAGACAAGTTCTAGAGATGAGGCAGATGTCACTGGAAAGCCAGGTCAGCCATCGTCCCTCGGAAGACTGCCTTCTGGGGTGTGGCTCATGCTGCTACACCGGGGTCTGGGCTGCTGCTGTGGTTCTCAAACTTCACTGAGTGTCCAAATCATCATAGATAGCTGGGAAACCACCCCCCACCGCCCTTCCAGAAGACTGTCTACCAGTAGGCCAGGCCCTGACAATTAGCCTTTTTAACAAGCTCCCAGGTAAGGCTGGTGCTATTTGTTCAGAGAACCAATGGTCTAGTGTTTCCTTTTGGTGAGCAAACCAAGCTTTGGGCTCTCACCCACCATTCTTACCTGCTGTGAGAGCGTTCATCTGAGCACACACTCGGTGGGAAAACGATGCCTGTATCCCTGGTATCGTTTGCTAAATCAAATCATTGCTTTGTATCAAGCATGGTTTAAAAGGGACTGATGGTATTGAAAATTTCCAAAGTCTTGGCTAACGCCTTTGACTGGAATAATAGATGTAAAAATCAGTCTGAGATACATGTCCAAAAATGAAATTATACTTGAATACAATTCAATTCTTATGGGGCATTTTCTTTTCTTTTGTTTTTTTTTAGAGATGGGGTCTTACTCTGTCACCCAGGCTGGAGTGCAGTGCTGTGATGGTAGCTCACTGCAGCCTCAAATCACTGGGCTCAAGGGATCCTCCCACCTCAGCCTTATGAGTAGCTGGGACTAACAGGCGCGGCCACCACACCTGACTTTACCGGGCTTTCCTAAAAGTCTGGCCACCAAATTATCGCACAGGGCTCATGTTTTATTGAGTAGGGGAAATTCTATTTGACATCCATATCCTAGTTCAATAATATGTATAGTAAAAGATTGTCTTGTTATTTATGATTTAGTATTTACATTCTTCCTTTCTAATCCCTAACTAGCTAAAATTAAATAGTGCTGGGGAAAAAAATAAAACCTAACAGGGGAAACAATACCCCAGTGGCATTTAGGCCACTATTTAGATGTCCACCGTTTTGCCCAGAAATGCCTTTCACATGGTTGTTACTCTTCAGATCATTGGTGTCAGGTGATAAAATGTACAAAGTGAGATTCTGTATGTCTCTGGTTGTGGATACTTGGCTGCCTTTCAGTCTGTGATGTAATCATATATTAAGTACATAATGGACAGCTGTTGTCATAGTGGGCTAAATACAGCCAATTTAAAAAAAATCCCACACTAAAAAAACTCCCTTGATTGACATTTTGCTAAGAATCAAGTAATTTAAAAGATATCTTTTTTTTTTTTTTAAGACAAGGACATAATTTTTCATCTTGGGAACTACCATTTCAAGGGCTCAGTAGAGTTACTGAATTATGAGACTTTTTCACTCCAATTCACTTAAATCAAACTGATGAAATACTCTTTGTGAAAACTGCATAGACGGTGAAAGAAAATATTAATGAATATAATTACTACTTTGTATCAGGTCAAATTTGCAGTGGTGATTAGAAAATATTGTGACATGAGTGCAGATGTTTTTCTAAAGTATGTTGTTTTATTGATTTTTTAAAACCGTATCCAACACTATCTGCAGAAGAATGCCCTGTCTCCAAAATAAAACAAATTACAAGCTTTTTAGCAAGCACTATAGTCTAATATTAACGAGAATCACCATTACTCAGCATACAAATATGAGCAGATGAAAAAATGGAAACTGCAATACTTGTATATAATTTTACTGATGACAAGTCATGATAAAGATTATTCTAAATTTGCTTAATAGTTTCAAATGGATGATGGCTCAAAATAATTATGTCCTGTCCCAGTGACTACATCATGTTTACATAATAAATAGGTTAATGTAGTATACATCTTGTTTTATTAAAAGAACGTTATTATTTTGTTAATAAAATTCTGCACTTGGGTATGGTAAAATAAACTGTCACATCAAGGGACACCCATATGGAACTCTGCATCAGAGCCCACTTTCACCGTTCGTGCCAGTGCGCACATCCTGTGGGTGTACCCAGGCCATGGGCCATTGCTGACATTCTGCATTCGCCTATCAGAAAGCATTGAGAGTGAAGATGTTGTAGGAATAATCTAACTTTGAATTGCTTCTGCTCTATACAAAGTACAAATCATTCACTAAGCCTCGATATTTTAACTATTAGCCAAAAACGGCTTAGAGCACAGCTGACAAATAATAGTGACACAGATTCAAATTTGCTGCTCCAAAGAGCGCTACCACGACCCTGCCTCCAAGTGATGGCCGATAAACATCAGTTCTACCAAATAGGTACATTTACATGCCAGTGAGCCTCAAGAAGAGGAAAAGAGGGCAAGAAGATGTGAACAGAAGAGGTATTATATAATTTATCAAGTACTGGCACCTTTAAAAGTATTTAAATAACACACAAGCACTGCTCTTATGTGATGAGACCTGTGATGAACAGGGACGATGATATCTAATCATGATCATGTTCCCACAAGTGGAAAATCTAGAACCATAGCCTGTGCTCCATAAATTCTTACATCTAACTTTAATACACAGTAAAATCCCACTACAAATCATTTGTATGTTGCTTTGCTTCAATGGTGGTTGCAAGCACAACTTTATTTTTAAAAAATGCATGGTACATTTTTCTTACTTTAGCATAGAATGGGCTGTGCTGTATATTTTCTTTTTATGACCAGGGGGTTCCATAAAAATTAAAGGAGATCAATAGCAGATTGACCCACTTATTTCTAAAATTTCTGGTTTTAGAACATTATCCAATGATTTGCATTGCACCTTCACATCAGCTTGGGCTGCAAATCCTGGTTCAGGAAAATCCACAAATAACATTCACAAATGAACATTTTTTTGAGCTCCATGCTAGGCATTTACACTCTAGAGATGAGGAATTGATGCTTCCTGCTTTTGAGGAGCTAAGTGTGGGGACAGACTGCAGGACATCTGCTCCTACCTTTATTTCGAAATCATCTGGAAGTAAGGTTGTAGGAGACCCAGGGAGGAGGAGGGTGTGGCTTAGGCAACAGAGGATCCAAGTTTGCTGTGGCCCTGTGCTCACACTACGCTGTTGGGGGAGGTGGCAGGTGGGGGTGGGAGGAGCCCTGGGTCAGGGCTAGGGTAGGGAAGGTTGGGTGAAAACAGTTTACTGATTTTGGAAGTCTGTATGAGCCCACTCAGCAGAGTGTTTAATCTCCATAAAATCTAAGCAAGGTGAAAATAGGGACTCTCGTTTGTGGTGAGGGTACATTTAGGATCCAAGGCCTAAATGAAAGGCATAAGTAACATTTAAAAAGAAAACATTGTAAAGCTTCTCTTTCTTTTTCTGTTTTTAAGGCCAAAATAGAAGAACAAAATGGAAAATATGCTATTTTGGTTGATATTTTTCGCCCCTGGGTGGACCCTCATTGATGGATCTGAGACGGAACAGGATTTTATGTGGCACTTGAGAAAAGTACCCCGGATCGTCAGCGACAAGACTTTCCATCTCACCAGCCCCACCTTTGGGGCAGATGCCCAGATGGCGGTAAACAGAGGGTGTGGCATTGAATGCCAGAGGGAGCTCCCCGGCCCCAGCCTTTCCGAGTTGGAGGATTATCTTTCGTATGAGACCGTCTTTGAGAACGGCACGCGAACCTTAACCAGGGTGAAAGTACAAGATCTGGTCGTCGAGCCGACGGCAAACACCACCACAGGAAGAGCACCTGTCAGGAGAAAGAGACAGGTGTACGGCACCGACAGCAGGTTCAGCATCTCGGACAAGAGGTTCTTAACCAATTTCCCCTTCAGCACGGCCGTGAAGCTGTCCACAGGCTGCAGCGGCATTCTCGTCTCCCCGCAGCACGTCCTCACAGCTGCCCACTGTGTGCACGACGGAAAGGACTACGTCAAAGGGAGCCAAAAGCTAAGGGTGGGATTGCTGAAGATGCGAAAGAAAGGCCGTGGCAAGAAACGTCGAGGTTCCAAGAGGAGCAGGAGAGAAGCTACTGGTGGTGACCACGGAGAGGGTGCCGAGGAGAACCTGCAGGAGGCGGCCAAGGGTGGAAGGAGGAAAGCATCTGGCCGGGGTCGGAGGGTGGCGGAAGGGAGGCCTTCCTTCCAGTGGACCCGGGTCAAGAACACCCACGTGCCCAAAGGCTGGGCCAGGGGAGGGAGGGAAGACGCCGCCCTGGACTATGACTACGCGCTCCTGGAGCTGAAGCGCGCACACAGAAAGAAACACATGGAACTAGGCGTCAGCCCAACCATCAAGAAGCTGCCCGGTGGAATGATCCACTTCTCAGGGTTTGATAACGATCGGGCTGATCAGCTAGTCTACCGGTTCTGTAGCGTGTCGGATGAATCCAACGATCTCCTCTACCAATACTGCGACGCCGAGTCGGGCTCCACCGGCTCCGGCATCTACCTGCGTCTGAAAGATCCAGACAGAAAGACCTGGAAGCGCAAAATCATTGCCATCTATTCGGGCCACCAGTGGGTGGATGTCCACGGTGTTCAGAAGGACTACAACGTCGCCGTGCGCATCACTCCCCTCAAGTACGCCCAGATCTGCCTCTGGGTTCACGGAAATGACGCCAATTGTGCCTACGGCTAACACACACCCGGAACGGGGTCATGTGTCCTCGAAATCGCAGAGGAAACCACATGTGATTATTGTAGCGAGATTGCTTCCTAGGCTATGCCTGGACTTTGAACCCTATCCATAGCATTCCACATTTTTACAAATTTATTTTTTTCAAAATTAGAAGATTTACATATTTTAAAAATATTTAGGTACAGATATTGAAACTAGATGGGCACTTTCATACCAAGTATATACTCTTAGTTACATGGCGAGGAGTTTCATTTATGGGGAAATTTTTGTTTCCTTCTGACTTCTTAAAAATTAGACACTTTAAAACTTCAAACTGGTGCTAGAAATAACATGTGATTTCTAATGGACTTATTCTCAGGATCCTACTCTAAGAAGAATCTAATAGGATGCCAGTTGTGTATTAAATGTGAAACTGCATATACAAACGTAGATGGCAACACAATTAGAATCAGGATGGAGACAAAAATTTACAACACAGTTTGTACCACTCTGAGATGGCTCCAACCAACTCATGCCCTCAGTGTTTATATTGTGTTTTCTGTTGAGTCTGAGAAATCTAGTGCTTTTTATTAATTTTGAAGAATATTAAATCAGAAGAAACAGCAAGCTTTATAAACAAAACTATTAACTATTTCACTGCTTTAAGGAATAGCCATTGCAGTGTGTATTATTTTAAAATGGGAAAAATACTTTGTTCTATGAAATAAATCTAGTTTTGAAATAGGGAAGCTGAGACATTTTGGGATCTCAAGTTTTTAACTAATACTTAAAATTTGGACTTTACATGTATGCATAGGGAATGATCCTGTATTGAAAACCACATCATTTTATGCTATACTTTCTACTATGTATGAGATGCTATATTTTTTGGACAAAGAATTCTGTAATCTTTTTTAAGAGAAAGCCTTTTTCCCCTTGACAAAGTTCAGCTTTATTAACTAGGGCCATAGGCATATTATTTTGGTGACTTCTCTGATTAGTAATTTTACAGCTAGGCTTTCCTCAAAATTAATATAATTTACAAATATGATTTTTAAAAGAAGGTTCTGGTTATTTTCCTTAGTGACAAGGCTGCACACTCACACTGGCCATCATGCAGCATAAGCAGTGTCCAGTGTAGGCACTCAGTACATGTATCTTGAACGGATACTTGCTGAATCACTCTAAAAGGGGGATGGTTTGGGGCATTATATTTAAAGAGTTTTAGTGATCCATAATCAATGCATCCTAAAATTCAGGAGCTGCAGGCCTGATTTCTGGTCTGTTCTTTCTGGCAGTTTCTAGGGCCACAGTCTCTTTTCTCATGACACACTCAAGTCACTGATTCTGCCAGGATTCAAATTTATTTTACTTATTACTATTTTTTTTTTAACAGTGGGGAGTTATAGTCTTGACTAGCATGCAAAGGAGTTTTGATTAGATTATGATAAATGATTTTGTGAGTGGTGTCCAAAATAGCTGCAATTCAATGCAAGTGCACACTCTTTTATAATGTGAACCTGTTAAAAATTATTCAATAAAAATTTAAAAAATTAATCAATTATAACTTTTACTATGTCTCCGTATATGTTTTATATACAGGGTTTAAGCAAGTATTAAATTAACTACCATTTAATAAAATGATTTTATTTAATTCTAAGCACATTTCACTGCATAGAATTTTATCTTTGTTTCTAATGGAAGAAGGCTACAGACTCAAAAGTTTTGGTCAAATATTTTTTTGGGAAACATTTCTGTGATCACTGAAACAAGTATTTCTCAAGGTGAATTTTGTATGCTTACTTGCAGACACACACACACACACACACACACACACACACGCACACATATCTTCATCTTAGATTCTTTGAACATAAATCCTAGGATCTAAGTTCAGAATAAATTAGGGTGCTTAGTACAATAGTTTGGTGCTTAAGGTTAAATTCTGAATATATATAATTTTCTTAAAATTATTGTCTAATATAATTTTCAAAAATATAAAATTTAGCTGATTTAATTTGCAGAGTTTTTTTTGATTCTGTCATGTGCTTCTCTTTTCCATGTGAATCATGAATCTTATATGATCTAGACAGGACCACTAAAATGTGCTATATTAACCAGAAAGTTTTGCTTCACATACCTTTTCCATTATACTTATCAGATTTGAAATAGAAAGTCAGAGTGAATTCACTTAGCTAAACATACTTACACGCATATACGATTTCTACTGTGTGCAAAGGACTGTATTGACTTACTGCTTTGAGAATCTTATCAATGGTTAAATTCAAATAACCATTTATAAAACAACTGAAATTTAAAATTGTGGAGATTTTTTTCTTTACCCAAATAACATATTTTATTTATGTTTTTTTCTTGCTCAAACGGATGTGTGGGGGAAGAGCAACTTAAATATTTTTCCTTTTTTATATGCTTCATGGTTAAATCCAATGTTCATTTTGAAAAAGATTTAGATATATGTATGACTGTCTTAGTCCATTCAGGCGGCTATAACAAAATACCTCAGACTGGGAACTTACAAACAATGGAAATTTATTGTTTACAATTTTGGAGGCTGGGAAGTCCAAGATTGAGGTGACAGCAGATTTGGTGTCTGGTGAGGGTCCACTGCTCATAGACCACACCTTCTTCCTGTGTCTTCATGTGGCAGAAGAGGCAAATGAGCTCCCTCAGGCCCTATTTATAAGGGCATTAATCTCATTTATAAGCATACAGCCCTCATGTCCTACTATCCTCCCAATTCCCCACCTCTTATACTATCACCTTGGGGGTTAGGTTTCAACATACAAATTTTGGGGGGACACAAACATTCACACCATAGCAATAAACAAGGTCAGAGTTCTGGACAAATTTTTACCCTTCTTATTTGTAGATCAAAGAATTCTTTCAAATTCTTATTTCATAGAAAGAATCTCAGGATTAGAAGGGATCATAAAAGATCATCTAGTTTAACCCTATATTTTATGTTTTAATCCCCCTCCATAGCATTCCCTTCAAGTTGTTGTCCAGTGATAGGAAAGCAATTTTTTACCACTTAAATGTTATTAGTTATTAAAATTAATTCAGAAACATAGCTTGTTTTAAATTATTAGTTCAGTTTACTACATACTATAAAAATTATATTGTTTTATCTTATGTTTTATCCCATTGTTGACCATTTCAATTACTCGTGTTTGGCCTTATGCTAGTAAATCAGGTATTTACTCTCATCAAAATGAACTGTGATTATTAAGAATAGCGGGATAAGCCAAGGTGAACCAAACACTGGACATTACAAGAACATGGCTGTATAGCTAAAAATAACCTGGGAATAGCATCATTATTCTTTAGCGTGGTTTCCCGATAACAAATATCTTTTGGAGACTGATTTTAAAAGGTACCTACCAGGCTTAAAAAATAAACTACTTTTAAGAAAAATGATCAGCAAAAACATCTCCAGTTAATTAACAGAAACTTTTAAGATTTTTCCAGCTAGGTCATTGTTCTTTCTTCAATGGCCAAATCATTAGGTTCAGAGATATTTAGGAGACTCGGTCTAATCGGTGGTGAAATCATGCCCCCATCAAATGGGGTCAATGTATAGGCAGATTCACACTTTTTTATTGATTCAATTAAGGGGAAAAACTGCCCTCAGATGGTGTTGTTTTCTGCTTAGAAAATCTAGGGAGGGAAATCCCCTGTTTCCTACATTCTGTATTTAAAAACTGAGTTTGATCCAGTCAGCTCAACTGTCTAGACTTATGATCTTCCCAGAGGCTGGGAAGGGTAGTGGGGAGGTGGGGATATAGTGCGGATGGTTAATGGGTACAAAAATATACATAGATAGAATGAACGATTTTGATAGCACAACAAAGTGACGGTAATCAACAAGTTAGGGTACACTTTAAAATAACTAAAAGAGTGCAACTGGAATGTTCCTAACACACACACACACACACACACACAAAGAAATCAGATATTTGACACATTCCCTACTGACTCGTGTGTTTCTGATACAAGTGCCTTCAGACAGTCAGGTGCTGGGCTCCTGTAGTTACACCTCAATCTCTCTTCTGCCATGCCAACATTTAATCAGTTAATCTCTGCCTCAAAAAACTGTCTCCAAAGTCTTTTTGCTTTAGTAATATTTTAAAATTTCCAATAACGTTTTAAAATCCATTCTCTTTTCTGAAGCACTGAGGAAAAATCGGTCACTTACTCAGCATATCTGCTTTGATCCACACTGCAATGAAGATGATCAGATGGTCCAGATCCACTACTGACTCCCTGGGTAGTTTTACCAGACTGAGACGATAGGATCACATTTCAATCCATAGTTACACATGTTTTACTAATATGCACACTTGCATTTATGCTATTGGAATCCTCCGTGTGTGTATTCATATGCTGAAGATGGAGTATACTTTCATACATGGGGCACAGGTAAGAGGACTACTTCGAAAACTGTTCACACAACTGAACACAGATGAGTTTGGAAAGTTACTCTAAGCATTTGCTCAGCCTAATTACCACTCATTTTTCTTACTCTTCTCTATGTATTACATTTAATTTCATCAGGAATTTGTAATATACCACACAATGAACATCTCACTTATCTAGAATATCCCTTTCTGATAATTTCAAATATCTAAAATAGAACAAAAATATTAAGTAAAAAAATTTATCTTCTGAATAACCAAAACAGACACCACAAAATTATTTTTACTCTATAAATAATCTTAACTTTAGTTATCTGATTTCCCAATTAGAAGGCTGCTGCTGAGGCAAGTCTACAACAGTCCCAAGATGTGACAGCCTTACAGAGAAGGAGGACGTAAGACAAAGTATTAAACTATTAACCGAAGAACATCATGTTAAGTGAAATAAGCTAAGCACAGAAAGACACATCTTGCATGTTCTCACTCGTATGTGGGAGCTAAATGTTACAAACAATTGATCTCATGGAGACAGACAGTAGAATGACAGTTACCAGAGGCTGGAAAGGGTAGTGGGGAGGTGGGGATATAGTGCGGATGGTTAATGGGTACAAAAATATAGATAGTTAGATAGAATGAACGATATTCGATAGCACAACAAAGTGACGGTAATCAACAATAAGTTAGGGTATACTTTAAAATAACTAAAAGAATGCAATTGGAATGTTCCTAACACAAAGAAATGATAAATGCCTGAAGTGATGGATACCCCGATTACCATATTTGATTAATTCACATTGTATGCCTGTGTCAAAACATCACATGTACCCTATAAAGATATACAACTGCTATGTACCCATAATTAAAAATAAAAACTTAAGAAAAATAAATGGAATCACACAATATGAAAAAAAAACAAGTATACAAGAAGTACAAAATTATAGTAGTTTGGAGCTTCTGAGTTTGGTCAAGTAGCTCTACGAACCACACTAGCCTGTGAAGGCATTATTAATCTATGTTATGTTTATATAATGACTGAATAATCAATATAAAATTATGTTCAGTGTGAGTTTTGGAAGGCATCATATTATGGAAAATTTTTTTATCAAAAAAGCTTAACTTTAAAAAAATTAGTCTTGTTTAAAATAAGAGAAACATCGGTGGTCAACAGCAGAACTGACTTGGTTTGCACTCAAATGAAATTCTAGCCTCAAAAGTTGAGAAAAAAAATCTTCCCTAAATATTTTATTAAGCCCCTCAAATTCTTTTTTTTTTTTTTTGAGACAGAGTCTCGCTTTGTTGCCCGGGCTAGAGTGAGTGCCGTGGCGTCCTCCTAGCTCACAGCAACCTCAAACTCCTGGGCTTTAGCAATCCTTCTGCCTCAGCCTCCCGAGTAGCTGGGACTACAGGCATGCGCCACCATGCCAGGCTAATTTTTTCTATATATATTTTTAGTTGGCCAGATAATTTCTTTCTATTTTAGTAGAGACGGGGTCTCGCTCTTGCTCAGGCTGGTCTCTAACTCCTGACCTTGAGCGATCCACCCGCCTCGGCCTCCCAGAGTGCTAGGATTACAGGCGTGAGCCATGGCGCCCGGCCTCAAATTCTTAACAGTTAAAATATTTGAGTATTGTGAATGTTAAAGTATGTTACTGAAAGTTCAGACAGCTGTGTCCAATTTATGCATACACACAGCGCTATGACATAGATACAGCAACTCCAGTAGGATATAAAAATTCAGGATGCAGAATAAAACACCTTTAATTGTCTAACCATAGCACACTGCCCTGTATAGAGCAAGTGTTGACCAAATATAATGTGGTGATCATTGTAATTATTAATAGCATTGTAAGATTGTAATAAATTACCTAACACAATAGTTGCATGTAATAAACCAGTTGCATTCTGTTTTGTCTTAAATTTGTGAAATAAAGACTCAAATTTCCTAAGAGCAGAGATCAGCAGTCAGGTATCCCTGAAGAACTAATGTGAGTGTGTGTGTGTGTGCTGGTGGTGCACATGGTGGGAGGATTGGGGCGTGATGCAAATCTCATTCTCTGAGACTAGACACCCTTTCCTCTCCACCATTATGTCACTCTGAAACTTCCGGTTTACTGGGGTTTGTGGTATAGGTAACAACACAATAGTTTTCTGAGAACTGTTCATGATAAGCAATTCGGGGATCTCCCGAGTAATCTAATCCCCAGAGTACTAGAGGCTTCTGAAGAGGAAGAGAAGCCTCTTTCTGTGGCAGGTGTTTTTCCTTCATTCACCCCTCCCCTCCCGTTAACTGACGGGAGTCAAGACTTTGCTATTTTTGCTTTACTTAGAATTTAAACTACTGCTACTGACCCAGACTCTAGATCACAATACCATGTACATATCAGCGTAGAGGAGAAAAAATGTACTAGTATACACTAGAGAGAAGATCTAGAAGGACATATATTTTTCCACCTTAAGTCTACTTTAAATGGATCAATTGTTAGAAAAATTTGTCGCTAACATAATCTTAAAGACACAACTTTTAAATTAAAAATTTTGTTTCTCTGCAATACTTACAAGGATGCTGTTTGTTTTTTCTTTTAAAAATCAGATGTGCTTAGGGCCAAGATTCTACTGCCAAACAAAAGTACCACTTTATCAAGCAATTACCTAAAAATAAAGGCATGTTATTTTTGAGACAGAACTGAATTTAGTATTCTTCCACTGCACTTAGAACATCTACTTTAAAAGGCTTTCTTTGTGGCGTAAGAAAAGTGACACTCCTGTACCCACCAAATGTGCAGTTGTGCCCCTTCATGCAGACTGGTGCGTGACTGATGTGGCTCCATGCATGGACGTCCTGGAGCCACATCGTGGCTATATGTGGGCAGTCATTGGCCCACGTAGAGTAGCATCTTTCTCCAGCATACACCCCAAATTAAAGCTTGGTTTTTGGTGGAAACTAGTACATTACAATGTCATTGTGTTTAGGGTACAGTATTATGAGATTGCTGCTGTAGCAGGTTAGAGCCTCCTAGTGGTGAGGAAGAGGTTAGCACCCCCCTGATCGGGTCCAAGTTTGGAAGCCTCATTTCCAAGTTAGACTTGGACCCTATCAGGAAGGGCCTTGAGTGGTATGCGACAGTGCTTGGACTTTAACCTTTAGATAACTAGGAACTGATGCAGCTTTTAAGTCAGAGAAATGTGACCAAATGGGAATTTTGAGAAGGAAACCTGGCAGCACCACGTAGCCTGGATCGGGGTGGGTTTGGGTGGGATCAGAGACAAAGAGCCCAATAAAGAAGCTGCTGGAGCTTCTGTGCCTAGGAAATGGCAATGACAATGGCAGGACAGGACACCCTGGGAGACGTTCAGAGAGCACAGTGTTTAGTATACTTAGTGGCCACTGAATGCAGGAGACGAGTTGAGGGGGTCACACCACCCAAACTCCAGCTTGGGAAACTGGGCAGACAGTGAGACCACCAACAAAGACAGAAAGAACAGAGTTGAGGAAAAAGATAATGAGTTTACTCTTGGACACATGTGTTAAAAAGTGTTGTAGAATATTTACCAGTAAGGTTGATAATACTCATACATAAAGCAGTGACAAGAAAGTTAAATTTAAAAAAAAATGTAGTTCTGTAGTCAACTAACCCATTAATTAACACACAACCAGTAAGTCATATAACTATATTTTGTTCTGAACCCAATCAAAGAGCAACCACACCTTTGTTTTTCTGTTCTAAACAAAACGCTCCTTTTAATTTGGCTTTGAAGCCATCGATTTTCTCTTCCCTGAAAGAAGGGAGAAGTTTTCTGAAAATCTGGTCTTAAATTTACATCTGAAGTATTACACACATGGTTATGACTACATCTCCTGTTTTTCAATAGAGTGCCAAAATCCACATGATTTAAAATACAGATGATTAAAAAATAACTCCCAATTTCCTTGGGACATGTGTATAAGACCTTTTAGACAGTAAGGTTTAACTTCTTGTTCGTATTTTGCAGATGCAATTACAAATTATAAAATTAGTTAACTTACCCCAAAGATGTTCCCCACACACGGGGGGCGGGGCGGGGGGGGGAGGAAGAGAGAGAGAAAGATGCACCACAAGGATGTTGGGTGTCTGGAGATGAATCTAGTATTAAAGATTGGTTTAACAGTGGAGAACAACATTGCTAAGAGATGATTGTCTCCCCTTCTGTTTTTTGTAAGGGGACTTTTCTAGGTCCTGCCTCTTTGTGGGGCTGCTGTCTGTAGGCCTGGGTGCTGTTCCAGGCTGTAGTCTCTTGTAGCCATAGGCTTCTGCTGAAAATTATCTTCTTCCTCCAGCCCTGATGACTGCAACCTACACCACAGTTATGTTCACTCTGGTATTTTTATCTTCGATACCATCTTCGACCTCGGTTGAATTCATCACTAAATATTTTTTATTTTTAAAAAATCACTGTCAATGCATAAAGTATATTTGTTAAATGTTTTGATCTCCAAGTAGAAACACTTTCAATTCTATAATTGGCCAAAAGCACCCATTAGCACTTTTCATTTATGTTTTAAAAAGTGTCATTAGATACTGGAAACTATGTCTAAGGAATTTCTAGGAGTTGGAGTTTAACCTCTGTGGTGGATGCTGCCTGTGCCCCGCCAGGCCCCCATCTCCCAGCTGGATGCCCCAGGGTCTTGAGGACTCTTGAGGATCCCAGAGACCCTTTCAGAAGGTCTATGAGGTCAAAATTATTTTTATAATAATATTGTGAAGTCAAAAATGTTTTCATAATACTAGGACAATCATTTTCTCACAACTACCTGACATGGGCTATTGTAACAGATTGAATGCACAAGCAGATATAAGACTTCTGTTAAGTCTAACGTTAAGGAGACATTCAAAAATGGCAAAACAATACCACTCCTCTAAATTTTTTTCAGAAATTGTAATTTTTCATGAAAATATTTTATTTATGTTAATATATAATGGTTTTAATATTTCTATTTTTAAATAAATTAAATAAATTTCTCAGTTTTAATTTTAATTTAGAACACAGTAAATACTGAGACATACCCACATAAACACAAGCTTTTAGGGGTTCTCAAGAAATTTTAAGAGTGAAAGGGCGTCCTGAGACCAAAGAGTTTGAAAACTTCTGCTTTATAAATCAATTACAAAATACCTTTATGTTACAAAGTTGGACATGTATGTCACATGTGGAAATTAATTCAGAGAGTTAAAGTGACTTGAGAATTTAGCTAACGTTAACTGCTGTATCACTAAATCGCAAACATCACTTCCTTATCTGTCTCCATTCAGAGAGGAGATCTGAATGACAGATCCAGAAATGAAATCTGCTGTTTGCAAGGCTATGAGAAACAGAAATTTCTCTAAAGCCCAAGAAGATTAACAACAAACTACCACAAAATATGCTGCCTAAAAAATATAGGCCAATGTGACCCTCCAGCTAACACAGACACTCATTTTGACTTTCAATAAATCCTTCTTCACAAAAAACTATGTAATCACTGCTGCAAGACCATGCCTTTTCCACCAACAAAAATGTGGGAATATATTGTTAAAGGTGTCTAAAGGGCAGAAAGAGGCCTTTGCACAATTTACCCGTGAATTGAGTTCTCATTT
>CM052441.1:61157771-61206268 GCA_028533085.1 Varecia variegata | reverse complement strand
GGACTACAGGCATGCGCCACCATGCCCGGCTAATTTTTTCTATATATTTTTAGTTGGCCAGATAATTTCTTTCTATTTTTAGTAGAGACGGGGTCTCGCTCTTGCTCAGGCTGGTCTCGAACTCCTGAGCTCAAACGATCCGCCCGCCTCGGCCTCCCAAGTGCTAGGATTACAGGCGTGAGCCACCGCGCCCGGCCAACACGGAGTTTTAATTGCTGTGAGCTCTCTATTACCATGAGCTGACAAAGAGCTATTAAAACTCTAATAAAGTAGAACTACCACATGATCCAGGAACCCTGCTTCTAGATATATGTCCGAAGGATTTGAAATCAGTATGTTGAAGAGATATCTGCACTCCCATGTTCACTGCAGCACTATTCACAATAGCCAAGGTATGGACTCGACCTAAGTGACCATCAATGGATGAATGGCTAAAGACAATGTGGTATGTATTCACAATGGAATACTATTCAGCCTTAAAAAGAAGGAGATTCTGTCATTTGTGACAACATGGATGAACTGGAAAGGCAATATGTTAAGTGAAACACGACAGGTACGGAAAGACAAATACTGCATTATCTCAATTATAGTGGAATCTAAAAAAGTCAAATTCATAGAAGTAGAAAGTAGAATGTGGCTACTATGGGCTGGGTTGGGGGGTGGTGATGAGGATGGGGAGATGTTGGTCAGAGGGTACAAAGCGTCAGTTGGACAGGAGGAATAGTTTCTGAGATCTACTGCACAGCATGGTAACTACAGTTAATAACAATGTGTTGCAAATTTCAAAGTTGCTAAGAGTAAATTTTGTTTTTAATTTTTAAAATTGACAAAAATTGTATGTATCATGTATAGCATGATGTTTTGAAATACGCATACACTGTGGAATGGCTAAATTGAGCTAATTAACATAAGTATTACCTCACATACTTATCAAAGGAGAGTAAATTTCAAATGTTCTTACAGCAAAAAATGATTAAGTACATGAGGTAATGGATATGTTAATTAGCCTGATTTAATCATTCCACATTGTATACATATATCATAATATCACATTGTACTCCATCAACATATACAATTATAATTTGTAAATTAAAAATAAAAAATCTCTAATAACATTTGCCAATAAATGCCCTATATGAGAATTGTTCTGTAGTAATGAGGAACACGATAATAGCCCAGCAGTACCCAGGCAAGTGAAGAGAGCTCTAAGGACTAACATACTTGTGTTCATCACTCATACATTTATTTACAAGGCACCTATTGAAGTGCTAGTTGCTGAGGATGAACAGATGTTTCCTGCCTTTGAGGCTCACAATGGGCCTGTGCAGATGACACTGTCACAGCTGATTATAATACAATATGTTAAGTGCCATGGAGGCTGATGAAGGTTGTGCTCTGAGAGAGAGGGTGGGAAGCAGGAATGGACTGCATTGGCAGGATTAGTAAGGTAATTTCAGGCAGAGGGCCCTGTGTGGGCCAGCAAAGTGCTTGGTGTCCCGCTGCAGTGAGTCGTTGGCGTGGTTACGCACCGTACGTGCACACAGGGCACTGATTTCAAAATGACGCTCTTGCGGCTTCAGTTATTAAGAACTGAATGGGGCATTCAGTGAAGGAAAAAGCTTATAAAAAACAATGTAATACTAAACTTAAAATTATTTACAACCTAAAACACACCTTTATTATAATACACCCACGAAGTAATATATGATCAAAATGTAATCTATTAAATTCACATTATATAATCAGATACTAGCTTCTGAAAGTTACTTCTCAAGATATAAATCCTAGGTAACAAAATGAAAGACAGCTTTAAATTAGAAGTAAGAATATGCTTCACTAGAGAAATACTTCTATTTGAGATTGGACTACTCTTTGAGACTAACAATGCAGTTGCAGGCATAAAGTCACTCAATTTTATTAGAGTAGGCTAATCTAGATTTTGGGTGAGAGTATATGCCTATGAAAGTGTGTGAGTAAATTATAACCTAAAGTCATATTATTCTTCAACTTCCATGGAGAATTCTCATAAAAACAATTATAAGACTTTACATATTTTAAAAGAGTTCACCCCCAAAATACATATATATTTTGAAATATGAAATTTCAATTATTTGGCAGCAGCCATGGAGTCCTAAGTTTAATGAAAGTTCATTAAAATTGCTCTTTTTTCCCTTCCTAATTTTTTGTACAATAATCAAAACTGTATCCGTATGGAGAGCACTTCTCAACCCAAATATTTTAAAATCTTCAATATTTTGTGTATGGCATGTGTGTCATTTGAAACAGACCTTTTCCCTAAAAAGTAATCAAAGAGAGAAAGGTTATGTTTGCATTTTCTTTGTTCAAGGTGTTTATTGCATCTCAGAGGGCGTACATGCACTGGGTTTTTAAACCGAAATACAAAGAAAAGCCATTTTGAAATTGGTTTTAGGTAATTTTTCCCCATTACAGTGTATGTTATCCCCACAGTAAATTCAGATACAACCACTTTTAAATGGTACCATACAGCTATTAAATAATTTGAAAAATAGGCAAACACCTTTCCAACCCAATATGCTTTTACGAAGAGCTGCCAAGCCACTAGCAACACTGATCAACAGTGACCTCATTTATGCATCAAAATCTTAAGCCAAGCCATCAGCACAGACAGTATGACAACAAATTAAAAATTAAAGAATACAATATGTACAATAAAGAATACAATTCTCTCAATTAGTTTAAATCTTAATCACAATGGTACAACAAAACCTACTTTGAGCTCAATTGAAGGATGGAAGAACACTAGTTTACAGAACACACAAAGAAATACTAAATTAACAGATGTACATAAAACCCACAGTAAAGTAAAAATATTTGCAGTAATCTTTAAATTACAGATATACCTCGGGGTGCCTTCATAATCACTTGAATAGCACATCTCTAATTGCATTTTCACGGACATGATAGAAACGGACCCTTTACTTTTCAGTGCGTTTAATCAAGAATGAATAAATAGGTCAATTTAGATGCAAAATCTGTCAAATATAATTAAAATATATATATTTTAATATAGCAGTGATAAACAGGGAATTCCTCCCATACAATTTTTCATTCTTGATAAGGTAGCTTCAAGGAGAAGTATTTATTATGGACGTTAACCTTTATATTTTTTAAAATAAAATTTCTTAACATATACAGTGCCACAAAAATAAACATTTCTCACAACAGTTGAAGTTCCTGTGATTGGAAAAATGTACTCCACACAGAAAAAAGTTTTGTATATTTAAGAGTGTTTTCCTTACTATCTGATATTATCACACTAAGCTTGTAACAGAGATACAGAAGAAAAGAGAATTTATGGGGAGTGTTTAGGGTTTGTCCAAAAGTTATATGTACATTGAAACCTTCGAAAACACAGACACATCTTTCCAAATGGCTCACCATACAACAGCTGCGTCATCCTTCCATGGGCGAGGTCAGAAAAGCACTAAAGGCATCAGAAACATCCATTCATTGTTTACGTCGTACAACACACAAATAACCCAAATACACTACGATTTCGAGAGTAGGGATAACAGCTATGGTAGTACACATTCCTAATGTTCACTTTCACGGCTGTGCTACACGTTTTGGAAGAGAAGTTATGACTAAGCATTGGGTTTGGTACTGGTGGCTCACTTTGAAACTCTGAGCATCAATCTCATTTGAAGTTTCCAAACTCATTTTTTTCCCTATTCGGTCACAAAAATTGCAGCTGTAAAGAAAAAAGTACTTGAATTAGAAAACAAGACTATTCCACACACCTCAAACATTTTGCCTCCCTTACAATTGCATTTCATAGTTACCACAAAAAACTTTCACACAGAAGGTTTCTGTGTTAAATTCAAAATGATAAACTTTTCACAATTCTTTAAAACAAACTTAAATTTTCAGCCAGAAAATTTTAAAACAACTTTCGATGTATACTTTCATTTTAGATAAAAATTATATCAACAAAAATTTGAAATTTAGATACTTATTAGAAATTTTAGTAGCAAGACCAATCCAATACCAATTAAGAGTAGCTAACATTTAAAAAAGAGCAGCCAAAAAAAGGGGATGGCACAGCAGTAACTTCCATTATTTTTTCTTCTATTCAGTTATGGGCTTCAACGACTCACTTACTAAACAGTTGAACTAGTGACAGAGGGGAAGAGAAGGGAGACATTCCTGGTAACTCAATGCCTTCTCTCAGCCTCTCCCCACTTATGTCCCTGGCTAATTTGTGTTTCGCCAGTCATTTCTGCCAGAAATTGCTCCCTGGGGTCTTAAGGTCTGGCCGCCTAGGTACCTCTTTTTCATAAAATAGTCAGTCTTAGTCTCTCTCTCCCTTTCTCCCTCCTGAGAATCACTTAGGGCAGGGACTGTTCTCAGCATCTGTTGTTTCCTGTACTTATCAAAGTTCCTGGCATATGACAAGAGCAATATTTACTAAAGAAGAGATGGATCAAAGGCTGGTCTGTGCAGTTTCCTTGGTCACTCCTGAAACTTTAATAAGTGCTCACTGTCTTACTTATACCTACATTAGCTAACCCAAAGTGGAATAGAAAAGTTGAGCACAAGGAGAAATTACTTGGTGAGAAAGTAAGACCTGAAAATGATATTATTATTAATATTGTATAAGAAAAAACCTCCATAAAGCAGGAATCCACAAAAATCTTAGCAGGTATTAGGAAAGTTTTTAATAAATATAGGCAGTAGATATATAATGAAACTAACACTGGACAGTGGTCCAAGAACTTCGACACTCTTACTGTTCTTCCTGTGAGACTTTGGGCAAATCACTTAATGCCTAAGGACCAGTTCTATTAGCTGTGAAATGGGGGCAAAAAAATCTGGCTAGTTTATATCACATGATTTCGATCTTCTACTTCTGTGGTCCCCAACTCCTGGGCCACAGGCTGGTACTGGTCCGTGACCTGTTAGGGCCAGCAAAGCTTCATTTGTATTTACAGCCGCTCCCCACCGCTCACATCACAGCCTGAGCCCTGCCTCCTGTCAGATCAGTGGTGACATTAGATTCTGCATTATGGTGAGTTGTATAATTGTTTCGTTATATATTACAATGTAATAATAATAGAACTAAAGTGCACGATAAATGTAATGCACTTGAATCATCCCAAAACATCCTCTCCTCCCCCCAGGTCCATGGAAACATTGTCTTCCATGAAAGCGGTCCCTGGTGCCAAAAAGGTTGGGGACCGCTGTTCTACTTAGGAGATCAAAGAAGTTAATGACTGGGAAGTGGATGTGAAAAGTACTGTGTAAATTACTGCTCATCCATTTAGCAAGTTATATGCTACCCAGTGTGTTAGGTGCTGGGTTAATAATAAACATTTTTCCTTCATCAATTTCTACCTATAAGTTCACCATTAATCATTTCATAAATTATATGAAATTTAAAACTAGAATATTAGAAATTTAAAATTCTGCTGGAATGCAGAGATGCAGAGGGTAACAATCTAAGCTTTACTTTACAAGGCAAAAGAAGGATAAACAAAATGAAAATACAATTATATAGCCAAATATATTCTTAGATGACTTCTAAATGCAATATCATAAATATTAGCTTTCTATAAGTTCCATAATAAAGTGGTAATTTTCTAATTTACCAAGTAGCTTGGGCAACTTTTTGCTTTTAAGTCTACTTTTTGTGCTTTCCAGGATAAGGACAATTTGGAGATTTCATTCCCTCCCAGTTTTATAAATTAAGATTTAAAAAGAATTGATTGATAAAGATAGCTTTTAACATCAATTTTAACAGTAAAACCACTCAAATTATTACTATTACATACAGCTATTCGAAACACAGAAATAACAAATATATCTGAAATAGCTAAGCATCGTATAGCTTATTATTATAGCCCACAGGAAAAGCTCAATATTAGATACCTTAAATTGTTTACAAGAAATCCTTGATGTTAAGATCCGCTAATGGGTCCTTTGCTGGAGGTTTCTTGGGACTCTGAGTGGCAGGTGTAGGGCTTGGAGAAAGCTAATGGGGGAAAAGCCAGCCCCAAAGAACAGAAATAGAAAGCAAACAGAGAGATAGATAAGCATTAGGCAGAACATACCACAGAAAACAAACATGCAGAAGATTAGATGGTTAAAGGCTTACAAAATCTACTTTGTTCTACTTAGTCACAGTGTTGTGTTTAATTTTGGATTGGTAAAATACACTTCAACTGATATTTGGCTTTCTTTAAATTCTCTGACATCAGATTTAGCCAAAGTAAAATTTAGGGACTCTGGTAGAACAATATGGGTATGAGTTAGGGAAGATGTGAAAAACTAGTCACATAAAGATACTGTGAATATAAAGTAAAACAAACAAATGACAATTGATTTCTGTCTACAAAGGCATTTTTACTTCGAGTTATTAGTACCACTATACTAATAAAGCAATTTAAATAGCTTTTCATATAGTGACAGTGAATTGGAAGGAAAAATTGAAAGGAAACAGTTTGTAGAAAGCCACTTAAGAAATTACTTAAAATTGTTAGCTAAATATACTTGCATTTCATATAAATTATTTTAAGTAAAAGTCAGTCAAGTTTGGGGGCATTGTTTGTTTCAGATGACCAAGTAGTTTCCTAGTAGTGAATGCCACTAAATTCTACTATAACCTATCCAGCTTTTGGGGGTTGGGGGCGAGGATAAAACTATTAAATACTACAGGAAAGAATCATACTGAACTTGTAGCAAAAATAATTAACTTACCTTGTTTCTATTTAACCAAAACCTACACTATTTTTGCATGTGTGACAGACTTCTAGGAGCAGGCTTTTACAGGAATATTAGGATATAAGGCCTTGAAAAATCTCACATAGTCTGTATAGAGTAATATTGACATCTATGCTTTGAGTCTAATTAATCTCCTACACTTGTAGTAACATGATGGAACTATGGGGCAAGGGTGCATGTTTTATTGGTTCAGTCAACAGAGTTCCAGAAGTATGGATTTTGATATTTGTTCCTATGTCTACAAAGTACTGATTGATTGCATTATCTGTTAGCCAAATTTTTATGTTTAAAACTGGAATAATGCTTCATAGAAATACCTTGAGAAATACATGTAATGCTTGAAGTTGCTTAGAAGATAAGAAACTCAAGGATTGATTGGTCTGTAAGTAATAATTAGGTGAGATGACAATATCATGATACCAACCAATTAAAGAATAGTGGGATAGTCTAGGCATCGGTAATGAAAAACTGTTTTGTTTTCTGAAGCTACAAACTCATGTTTTTTTTTATTCTCTAGTATAATTATGTTGCTTCTCTGATATAAGAAATGTAATCTAAAAATTGTAGAAATATGGTATATCATTCCCCAACTTACTATAAATTCAATTACTGATTAAAACAATGTGTTTTCATTGTATTATCTATTTTTCATTTTCATTCTTCAAAAATTAAGTAAATAAATTGATGCTAATGCTGGTATTATCCAAGAAAAACAACTGTCTTAAGTAATAAAATTGTATTATTTTATTTCTAAAGCTTTCAGTATGCCAAATACAATAAGG
This sequence comes from Varecia variegata, assembly GCA_028533085.1. Taxonomy (NCBI): domain Eukaryota; kingdom Metazoa; phylum Chordata; class Mammalia; order Primates; family Lemuridae; genus Varecia; species Varecia variegata. Next base: position 61,198,724 of record CM052441.1, on the reverse strand, counting down.
TTAAAAAAAATGTAAATAACATTGTTCCAAGTTCTTAATATCAGAAACATCCTTCTTTTTTTTCAAAAAGGTGATAGTCATGGATCTATTCAACCATCAAGGAAATATTCATGATAAATGAGATCCCTTAGAATTTAAGTATATCTAAGTTAAACTTAACCCCAACCATTATACTTAAAACCTTCCTCATTCTCCTTCAAAACAACTCTAGGCTGGATTCATTAGTCTTCGAGCAGAATGGAAAATTTCTCCTGAAGCCAGAGCATGAGTTATGGCCATGAAGGCAAGTGCTTCTCACACTTTAAATTCTCTTTTTCAAAACCTACCATTATTCTCCTGGTCACTATGGCTTTTGAGGGGTTATAGTGAAGAAGCCGAAAGCAAATTTTGGGAACAGATGGAGGACAGCTTTAGAGACAGATCAAAGAAGCAGAAGGATTAAAGTATATTCACAAAGTTCACAGTAGGCATCCTCTGGGTAGGATGATGTAAATACTTCTTTGGTAAGTTAAAAATTATTATGGCAGTAAAACCATTTTCTGATACCATTAAAATATATTTGAGCTATTTGGTTCAGTTTGCTTAGCATGCTGATACTAAAGTTATAATTTTGTGTTCTGACTCTGTCCAAATCCATTTCTCATACTGAAAACCTCTTTGGTTCTACCACTTTGGCCAGACAATTTAAAAGAGGAATCAAGAAAGGGTGACTCATCGGTATGACTAGCACTCCTGGCGGCAAAACGGTTCCACAAAGTGCATAGATTTGGGCATCTGTCTTTATAAATGGAAGTAGCATGTTGTGTAGTAAGAAATTCAGCCTTACCTATGGAGAAGTTTTCCTTTTGCCCAGAATCCTGGCAGGTAACCTCTAAACCCTTGTAATTTTCTGAGTGATAGGAATGTCTTTGTTATTCGTGGTGGGCTCCTGAAACCAAAGCTAATAGTTTATTCTAACAAGGTGACTCAGAGTGGAGGCTGGCCATGCCAGAGAGACCAACCATGTGATTAGAGGGTTGGGTCTTTGGGCCATGATGCCAGCCTGATCTCCAGGAAGGGAGGAGGGTTGGAGACTGCATTTGACTAAGTGGGTAATAATTCAACCAATCATTCCTACATAATGAAGCCTCAATAACTCTGGACACTGAAGCTCGGGTGAGCTTCCTGAGCAGGCAATACTGTATGTGCACCGTCACACATTGATGCCAGGAGAACACATCCCTGAAGACAAAGAAGCTTCATTCTTGGAACACTCCCAGATGACGCCTGTGCTTCTCTTCCTATAGCTGGATCTAATTTGTATCCTTCCACTATAATCAAACTATAATCATAAGTTTAGCATTTTTCTGAGTACCATGATTAATTTGAGGGAATTTGACGGTGGCCATGGAAAAGCTTGAATTTGTAGCCAGCTGGTCTGAAGTGAAGGTGGCCCTGGGGACCCTCATACTTGTGCCTGCTATCTGAGATGAGGCGATTCTTATGGGGACAAAGTATGTGTTCCCATAGACTTTGCAGTTTGGCAAACTCATTCTGGTTAGTGTCACAAGTGTTGGGCAGACTTGGCAGTCTGGAGGACTGTGCCTCTAACCTTTCTGGCTAACTCTGAGAATAAAAAACAATAATTAATAACATAATAAAACTATGGATCAGAAGCACTCATTTCTCTGGGACATATGCCTTGGATGCTCTGTCTGGTTGTTCTCAAGAACCATTCTTAAATTAAGTAGGAAAAGAATGGAGGGACCTTAGGGTCCCTAAGGGTCGGTTAATTATTTCTATCATTTTTCTCCAAACCTCACACTATTGCTAATCTGTCTCCCATGCTCCCATTACTTCTGAAGCAACAGGTGTGAGTATCATATTAGGTAAAAACACACTTTAAACAGCTTGCCATTGAAAGTTTTATACTTATTAGTTAATGCTGCTGATCTGTGGACATTTAGGAAACTGACCTGCGTGCCAGGTACAGCGGCAGCTCCAAAGGGTGGCCTCATCATGGGCTGCGCGAACATGACGGGCTGCTGTGGCATCATGGGCATGCCCGTCCCAGCAGGAGGCTGAAGAGGAAGAGAGGTTCAGCGCATGAGTGGAATTTCTGGGCAATAATCTGATGTTGATGGCTTTTATATGTGCTTCTAACAACTTTTGAGGAACCCACAACAGTGAGAAAGTATAATTTATAATTTTCAACTCTGTGCACCATGAGGCTGGTGGATGAGAGAGCGTCACTTTGGCAGGTGGGCCATGGGCCTGGTCGGCCACACAGCATCCTCATCCCAACCGGGCTTGGTTGTTTATTTACCGTATTAGGTAAGCATAATTTTTGAAGAGATAAAACTTACTTCTTTACCAAAGATGGCCCTAAATTTGGCTGGTGGTAAAAGTGATAAGTAAAAAGTCCTAGTATGGTAATTTAAAGGTTGATTTTGATGATTAAGCTAAGATTATGTTTGGTAAATATTATTACAAAAATGACATAACAATGTACTATAGAAATTAATTTGATGGTGGAATTTAAGTATTTTATAATTGATGTTATCACTTCATATGTAGACTCCTGAAGGCCTAAAGCAGATGACTTAATTAAGTTTTACTTACTGCATTTTGGGAAGAATTCTATTCTACAGGAATACTTGTTAATTTGGGATTTGGCACAGAACTTACATATATCAATTACAATTTTCAGCACAGGTCATCACTCACCATTCCAAATCCTGCTCCAGGTTGTCCAACCGATGGGGCCCCGGCAACAGGAGGAACTGAACTGGTTGGAGGTACAGCTCCTTGCTATACACACACACACACATACACACACAAACCACACAAAACACAAACACACACACACAACAATAAACAAAAACAACCAACATAATTTTGTTTTAAAATAACAGAATATAATTTAAAAATGCATGCATCTCAAGTGTGTATGTATGGATATGTAAAGAAATTGTTTTAAATTAAAAAAAAAGAGGCTCTAGTACCACGGTGATGATGTAAACAAGGTTACTGACTTGATGTTCACTGTTGTAACATCATTTGGGCTTGCTGGCTTGCAGCTTATGCACAGTATTGGGCGTCCTCTATCTCCTTAGACCCGTCCTCACTGGAAATGAGTCAAATTTCCTTAAGCTTGTCTTTTCCTACCATTGTATCCTCTAAGAGGTATTCAGTTAGACATTTGAGGATCATGATTTCACTTACATTTCAATGCTTGCTTTCCATACCTCTCATTTTTATATTATTCTTTTCTGTGTTATTCTTGCTGCTTTCTGACTTTTGATTGTTGTACATATGCACAAAGACCAAAATTAATTCTAAGTGTTAGAAAGCATTTAGAAGACTATGTAATATAGCATGCACATCCCATTTCAGTTACAGGTCTAACAGTTTTCAGTCATATGTCAAAAAGCCCCCTAATACTTCTCTTTTGTTTGAAATTAACACCACTGCAATCCCGTACATTTAAAGTAACCATCAGAGAAAACCTAATTAAAAAAGAAAACAGTGTAGTGATATCAGCAAAAATGGTGGAGTAAGAAACTCCAAAAGTCACCCCAACCATAAAAGCAATGAAAAAGTAGGCAACAATTGTCAGAATCAACTTTTTAGAACTCTAGAAACTAACTAACTAAAAGCTTATAGCAATCCAGGAAGTACTTTTTCAAGAAACTGTTGATTCTGGTAAGAACAGGGAGCTTTGTGGCCTTTTAACATACCTTAATCCTATCCTCTGTTCTTCAGCTTGGCTGTAGTCTTAAAACTACCATACATTCCCAATGAGAGTATATAAGAGGGAGCAGGATATATTTAATTATTTGCTCTGTCCTGTCTAGGTGGCTCTCTGGAAAGACTGCCTTAAAAGGCTCATCTTTGTCTTGCCTAACCTGGAATGCACCTAGTACTAAAGTCATTACCTGAAGACATTTGTGGACAATATAGGCAAATATTTTAGTTGTTGCTATCTGAGGCAGTGAGTAATAGGTAGAATAAATAAAAAGCTTGGGAAGACAGGCTGGGTGGGGAATGAGATACTTTGTGAGTTAAGGGTTGAAAAGCTCGAACATAATCCTGGGTATTTAGAAGGCCATGCACATGCCCAGGGCTGTGCACATGCTCAGGGAAGATTTCAGAAGGACTCAAGCTCTTACCTTAGGCTAACCTTGAGCCTCTGCACAAGCAGTAAGTGAAGGCTAAGGTAGAGTTGTAAACTGCCTGGCTGAGATTGAAGACATGACCCAACACACATACACAGAGAGTCCCTCTGCAAAGACTGGGAGATATTTTTGGTTCCAGGAGTTTCAGGAATATCTGTCCAATCATTAGCTGACCACTTAGCTAAAGGAACAGAGACTTCAATGCTCACACATGACAAAGAACACAGACTTTACAGAATTAGTTCAGAATGGTCATTAGACAACAAACATAAAAAGTAGCAACAATAAACCCTTAGGAGGGGGTAGAATCTGATTTCCTGAGTTGCCACATGATAATATTCAAAAGCCCAGGTTTCAATAAAAACTCACAAAGCATATGAAGAGAGGAGAATGTATGGCCCGTACACAAGAGAAAGATCTCAAATCAATAACCTAACCTTCCACTTTAAGAAACTAGAAAAGGCCAGGCATGGTGGCACACACCTATAATCCTAGCACTTTGGGAGGCCGAGGTGGGAGGACCGCTTGAGGTTAGGAGTTCGAGATTAGCCTGAGCAAGAGCGAGACCCTGTCTCTACTAAGAATAGAAAAAGTTAGCCAGGCAACTAAAAATAGAAAAAATTAGCCGGGTGTGGTGGCATGCACCTGTAGTCCCAGCTACTAAGGAGGCTGAGGCAGGAGGATCACTTGACCCCAGAAGTATGAGCTTGCTGTGAGCTAGGTTGATGCCATACCACTGTAGCCTGGGTAACAGAGCAAGACTCTGTCTCAGAAAAAGAAACTAGAAAAGAGAAGAGCAAACTAAATCCAAAGTAAGCCCAGAGGAAGGCAATAATAATGATTAAAGTGAATATGAGTGAAATAAAGAATGGAAAAACAAAAGAGAACATCAAAGAGACAAAAAAATTTCCTCTTGGAAAAGATCAATCAAATTGACAAACTTTTAGCTAGAAAAACCAATACAAAAAAAAGAGAGAAACTCAAATGGACAAAATCGGGAAAGGAAGTGGTAGCACTACTACCAAACTTATAGAAATAAAAAGGATTATGAAGAAGTATTATGAGTAATTATATGCTAAAACATTATATAACCTTAACAAAATGGTCAAATTTCTAGAAAGACACAAACTACCCAAACTGACTCAATAAGAAATAGAAAATCTGAATAGATATATAACAAGTAAAGAAATTAATCAGTAGGCACAAAACTTCCATCAAAGAAAAGCCAAGAACTAGATGGCTTCACTGGGTAATTGTACCAAATGCATAAACAACTAATATCAATTCTTCTCAAGCTCTCCAAAAAAACAGAAGGGGGGAACACTTCCTAATCATTCTTTGATGCCAGTATTACCCTGATACCAAAGCCAAATCAAGATATCACAAGGAAAACTACAGACCAATATCCCTTAAGAATATTGACACAAAAATCTTCAACAAAATACTAGCATACAGAATCTAGCAGATATTAAAAGGATTATACACCATGGCCGAGTGGAGTTTATCCCAGGAATGCAAGGTTGGCTTAATAGATGGAAATTAATCAATGCAATATACCATAGTAATAAAATAAAAGAAAAAATACAGGATTATAGTGAATTCTTACAATTTTATGTTACCTCAGCATCTATTTTGGTTATAGCTTTAACTTTCTCCTATTAGAAGCAGGGCTTAGTCACTCTACACAGTTTCTAGTTCTCTGTCTCCTCCTAGTTCCACAAGGTGGTCATCCAGATATCTGCCTTATACCACCATCTGCTGATGATCACCTCCCTATGAGACAGCTAGATATAACCTACTTGATTCACCCCACTGACGGCCACACGCTGCATAGCTATGCAGATATTCCACAATGACTACCTCTCAGTTACACTGTGACTACATGGAACTTGTGCCTACTTGCTGTAAACCCACAAATTAAAACTCCCTGTGGGAAACCTGCTTCAGTTATGTCCTGGACCCCAATAAAGGCACTGGCCCACAGGTCTCTCACTCTCTCTCTCTTGCTCCTCACCTAGTGGTTGAATACATGTGTCCTGGACGGCTCCTCCCTTCCCATTGGCTTTGAGAGGAGTGTTGCCCTCTTCTCTGGGATCTATAAGTAATAAAACTGCTTATGTTATTTCACATGTTTTGTTGTGCTGCCTCTTCTGTGTTTTACTTGACACACCTGAATCTATAATATCTTCTTTCCAGATCAGGGCTCTCCTAGAGAGTGGCTATTCTGGTAGGAATAGACTGGGCACAGGTCACACAAGAGCCACAAGGGCATTTGCCAGTATTAACAAGTTTCCTGTGAGATAGATAGCTGGTCACAGGTCAGATACTTAGGCATTAGGCCATACACCAGAATAAAGAAGTATCCTGTGAAAGGCACACAACCACAACCGCCTCCTCTGGAGCCCTGTCCAGGCAAGGCTAGAGTTTATAGCCACTCTCCTAAGAGAGACCTCAGGAACAAATTAGAAAAAAATCACAATGATCATCTTAATAGATGCAGAAAAAGCATTTGACCAAAATCTTTCATGACCAAAAACAAACAAACACACAAAAAATCTCAACATACTAACAATAGAAGGGAAATTCATCCACTTGATAAAGGACATCCACAAAAAACCCACAGCTAACATCATACTTAGTGGTGAATGACTGAAATCTTTCTTCCTAAGAACAAGACAAGGATGTACTGGAAATTCTAGTTAGGGAAATTAGTAGGGAAAAGAAAGAAATATCATGCATATAGGAAAGGAAGGAATATCACTATTCATAGATGACATGATTTATATATAGAAGACCCTAAAGAATCCATATATAAAAATTATTAAAGTAAATAAACAAGTTAATCAAAGTTGCTGAATACAAGATCAATATACAAAAATCAGTATAGTGTTCATTGTACACTATCAATGAACAATCCAAAAATGTAATTATGAAAACTATTCCATTTAAAATAGCATGAAAAATAATAAAATATTTAGGAATAAATTTAACAAGAGAAGTACAAGACTTGTGCATTGACAACTATAAAACACTGTTCAAAGAAATTAAAGAAGAACTAAATAAATGGAAAGATACCCTTTGTTCATGGATTGGAAGACTTACTATTGTTAAGATGGCAATAACTGGCAAATTGCCACACAGATTCAAGGTATCCCCTATCAAAATTTCAAATTCCTTTTTTGGAGAAATGGACAATCTGAACCTAAAATGGATATGGAAATTCAAGGGAACCAGAATAGCCAAAACAGTCTTGAAAAAGAACAAAAAATTTGGAGGACTCACACTTCCTGGTTTCAAAACTTAATACAAAGCTACATTAATCAAAACAATGTGGTACTGGCATAAGGACAGACATACAGAACAATACAACAGAATAAACAGTCTGGAAATAAACCCATATATCTATGGTCAATTGATTTTTGGTGAGTATCAAGACCAATTAATGGAGAAATATAGTCTTTTTAACAAGTGATTCTGAGACAACTGAATTTCCACATGACACAATGAATTTGGACTCCTATCTCACACCATATAAAACAAATGAGCTCAAAATAAGTCAAAGACTTAATGTAAAAGATAAAACTAGGAAACTCTTAGAAAAAACATAGGTAAAAAACTTCAAGACCTTGGATTAAGACAACGGTTTCTTAAATATGATACCAAAAGCACAAGCAATGAAACAAAAATAAGACAAATTAGATTTTATCAAAATTAAAAACTTTTGTGCATCGAAGGACACTATCAAGAAAACAAAAATCTCACAGAATGACAGAAATATTTGCAAATAATATATCTTATGACCATCTATTAATAGTATCCAGAATATATAAAGATCTCTTATGAACTCCACAATCAAAAGAAACCCAATTATAAAATGGACAAAGGATGTCATAGGGTAGTAGAATATGCCATCCCAAAATATGCCACTTTGGCATAATAATTACTTTGAACTGAAGGCAACTGAAAAGCAACATACACAAGAAACTTTCTTGCAATCCCTCTATTTGGGACATAAATTTAGAGATGTTTCTTCTCCCCTCTCTATTAGGAAGGACAAAAGTTCATCATCAGAGACAATTTTAGACCCTGATGAACCTGAAGAGGACACCAGAGGAAACTTCATAATAAACTTTACTAACTGGCCTTTATCTACCATTAGCTTCTCATATATTGACCATTCTAGTTTCTCAAAGTCCTTTTTCTTTGTCTGGTCACTTCTCTGAAAATTTATCATTCCTCTGCTAAGATGCTATATAAGCCCATGTTCTAATCAATCTTTTGAGTTACTCATCCTGAGTGCTCCCACGTATAAGCATGATATACACATGCTGATGAACTTCTGCTTATTTTACTCTTGCTAATTTGTCTTTGATCAGTCCAATGTATAGGGCCCCAGCCAGAGAACCTAGGAGGGTAGTAGGAAAAAATAATTTTTCCTACAATGTGAATAGATATTTCTCTAAAGAAGATATACAAATGGCAAATAAGCACAGGAAAAGATGTTCAACATCATTAGCCATTAGGGAAATGCATATCAAAACCATAACGAAAAACCACTTCATGCTCACTAGGATGATGTAATAAAAAATGAAATGGAAAATAACAAGTGTTAGGGAGGATATAGAAAAATTGAAACTCTATGTATTGCTGGTGGAACTGTGAAATGATGCAGCTGCTATAGAAAAGTTTGGCAGTTCCTCAAGAAGTTAAACATAGAGTTACACATGACCCAGCAATTCCATTCCTAAGTATCTACCCCAAAGAATTGAGGACATATGTTCATACAAAAACTTGTATATGAAATAACAGAAGCATTCTATTATTATGTGTAATAGAAACAACACAAATGTCCATCAATTGATGAATGGATAAACAATATGGTATCTCAATGCAATGTTCTATATTCAGCCATAAAAATGAATGAAGTACTGATACATGCTACAACATAGATAAACCTTGAAAACATTATGCTAAGCAAAAGAGGGCAGGCACAAAAGGCTACGTATTATATGAAGTATAATATTTTGTTTATATGAAATATAAATGGAATAGGCAAATCAACAGAAAAAGAGAGTAAATTATTAGATATCAGGGGATAGGAAGAGGGGAAAAATGTAAAGGACTGTGTTTCTTCTTGGGGTGATGGAAATGTTCTGGAATTAGACAATGGTGATGGTTTCACAACATTGTAAATATACTAATAATCACTAAATTTGTAGACTTTAAAATTGTTAAAATGGTAAATGTGTTTTGTGAATTTTCTCTCAATAAAAAATTTTTCAGAAGAAAAAAAATACCTGCAAAGATTACATTTCAGATTCACTCTTTACCCATCATTTCAATAGGCTAGGTGGTAGGTTATTTATCAGACCCAAATTGCATCATTAGGACTTAAGGTTATGAAAAAGAAAAGGGTTTTATTAGTTATCAAAATTAAATGAACCTGTAGAAATTCTTGATCAAATAAATGAGTCAAATAATTTAAAGAGATCATCTAAGTTTGCCATTTTGCTAAAATGGTTGATTAACTCTTAGATTCTGTGGTGATAAAAAATTTTAGTTGAGATATCATTAGACTGGGACAGTTCTAGCACTTTAAGTTCCTACATAAGCGAACAGAAACCTAACGTAAGAATAAAATGTAACCAGAGACTTTACCAATCAGAAACTGCCAACTAACCTCTAACTAGACACATTACCAATCAGAAATCACCAACTGATTTCTAACTAGGATTTTTCTATTCTAACCAATCAAATATATTTTGTCTTACTTCCATGTCAGCCTACCAAAGCTTGCTCACCATGCTGCAGTGTCAGAGCTCTCCGAACCTCTTCTGGGTCTGAGTGCTGCCTGATTCATAAATTGTTCTCTGCTCAAATAAACTCTGCTGAATTCTGCTAAATTTATTTTGTCCCAAGTTTCAACAGTGACCTGCCTGCAGAATGCACATATTTCTGAATTGCAAGTACCTTTCCAGTTTTTATGATGAAAACTTAATAGGTCTGCTATGCATGGGAAGACAGGAGTAAGTAACCCAAGAAACACAGGACTGCTAATGAGCATAATGACAGAGCCTGTTAGCAGACATATTTCAAATATTCAAGTCCTGTTAAGGTTGCTAGGTCTAATTTGGGTTCTGTGATCTGAAAAATTTTATATCTGCATTTCTAAGCAGCAGAAAAGGGAAATTTGAAATAAGGTGGGAAAAGTAACCTTAGTTCTTACCTATCAATAAAAACCTTAATAGGCAGCAAAAGGGTCTCTATTCCCACATCTACTGCTTTCACCTCTTTCTCAAAAGCAAAGGCCACCGATTACCAGGAAAATTTGGAAACACTGCTTTGCTGCTTCTGAAGCACAAGTTTCTGGTGTCTCTCTTCTTTTTCTCGAATGTTCTTAGAAAGAGACTATCAAGGAATAGAAAGACAGAAGAGATGTTTTACGAGGGAATGGGGGTGGGTGCAGGGGCATGTATGAGAAAGTCAGAGGCCCTCAGAATGAGCTCTTGAGTATAAGCAAAGCCAGAGCTCTGTTAAGAAAGAAGAGCTTTGTAAAAAGAAATAGCGTAAATGATGGTGAATTTATAAAAGACTATAAATAAGACTAAAAAGTAATAAAGATAAAGTAACCATATATACAAAAGCCTTTATCTAGTGGCCTAAAATGTTAAAGAAAATAAAGGAAATAAAACTATACATAACTCTGCCATTGTAATGAATTGTTTCTGTTGTTCTGTTTTTTTCTTTCCATAGCTGCTGTGGATACTTTATATTAAAACCCACCATATTTAACTTTCTGGAGTTTAATTAGCAATAATTAGAAATTTTCTGCTTCATAAACAAAACCAAGGAGTTTAGGGGTAAAAAAAATATGAGGATATTAATCTTAGTCTCAGTGACAGTGCCTGCCAATCAGTTGGCAGTTTTCTTATCCTGTAGACACAAAATGGTTGTTAAATACCTGACACATGCTTAACCTTGTACAGTTAAAACCTTGATCTCGCAGTGGGGAGGTGGGTGATGGCCAAGGAAGTTCTTCAACTTAATACTATTTTTAAAGTGCTTCTCCTTTGTTCCTTTCTGGGAATGGCTTCTTTTATTTAGCAAACTGCCCCATATAGAAACCTGGGTCACCTCCCCTGCTTGCCTCCTTCACAATGATCCCCAGGTAGGTGGAGTCTACCTGTGAATTTGCTTTCTTCTCTTCCTTTCTAGCCTCACTTCAGGCTCTCAACATTTTTTTTTAACCTACAGTTGATCCGCCAGATACCAGTGTACTCACCACCATTGCTTCTAATCCCCTTTACTCCACTTCAGACTGTGCTATTCTAGTGAAGGTTCTGACACCACCTTGTGAAAAAATAAATTTTACCCTGCTGATAAGGGCAACACCACTAAAGTATAAACTCCTCAAAGCAGCACATAAGGCCTCCTTAATTTTGCACAGAAGAGAATAGGAAAAGTAATTCCTCTCCTTTGCTAATGATAATATATATTGTGAGATTTAATGTCATTACCTAGTATGAATAGACTTAGAAGATCAGTTGTAAAGAAGTTTTTTCTGTCTTTAGGGATTTTATTTACCCTTACTGAATCCCTTTCTCCCTACCCACAGCAAAACACAGGCTCTCAGATGATTCTGTACCTAAGAATAGAGTGCAGGCCCCCAGGCCAGAGTGCTACCTGCTTATGGTCTCAGCGTCTGCGCCACCAGACACAGTAAATGCTTGGGGTCCCGGGTGATAATTATAGTCCCTTTGACCCTCAAACGGTCCTGGTTTGGAAATAAATGTTACGGTCATCTTAGGCATATGTCAGTTTAAGAGAGATTTGTAGCTTTATACTAAATATCCTTTGTAAAAATTAAAATAAAACTCTTTAATTTATAGCTAACGGCAAACTGTTTTAAAATAATGCATACAAAGATTTATAGAGATAAATACCTAGATACAATAGGTAATTTTCTCATGGTTATCTGTTAGAGACCAGTTCTTAAATCTAAATTCTTTTAGACTGTGAATTCTCCAAAGGCAGAGGACATAAGAGCGTAGATTTCCTGCTCTCTTACAGACACCACAGAGTGTGGAGAGAGTGGGAAGACCGAAGGAAACGGGTTTTGAGAACCCAGGTCTGAGCACAGAACGTATTTTCCTGTAGAAACTATATATAAATTGTAATTTAATTAATACTTTTAGCATTGCTTAGTGGCAAATTCTGGATTTAAAAGGCCGTTTTAAAGACTGGTTTGAACTTATACTAATTATAAAACTTTATATATAAAGTTATATATATAAAAAAATGACTATAAAACTAAAAGAAAATCTGTGCTCAGTTCCAAAACCCAGGTGTTTAAATTAATTTTTGGAGCACAATATTTTTAATGGAGTCTTTCTAAAAGGTTTTTATTCAAACTCATATTAATTTACTTCCATGCATGTTTGTTTGGATGGGAGTGGTGAAGGATGGTTAGGAATTAATTCAGGCAAAACGGAAAGGATGGTATCAAGAGAGCCTTAGAGATGGGTATGGTTTAGACAGGTGGAGGTGGTAAGCAAAGGTGGAAACTGCCAGTGAGCTTGGGAAACAGGGACTAGCCTCGTTTTACGAAATATGGGGCATATATAGAAAAATAGTATATCCTGCTTTCCTGGAAACATGTTCTTTTTGTGCTGGCAAATTTCACAAAGCAATAGTTAGTCTTTATTTTCAGCGATATGTTCTTTCCTAGAGTGAATGACAGTATTAATATATTAATAGAAATTTAAAATACTAAAATGGAACCTATTTAAACATTATAGAAAATATGGGTGTTAGTAGTTTCAATTTTTAAAATGATGAGCAGAAGTAGTAGAGTTTTAAAAACGAAATTTCACTTACACAATAGAAAACTGCCCAATCTTTCTGGTAAGAAAAAAAATTTTCATTACTTATTAAGACAATCGGGAAATTTGGGCAAGAAACATGATAAAATGTATAATGGTCAATGATATTAAATACTTTTGAAAAATCATTTCCATAATTTTACTAACATAGAAGGAGCATAAATATTATTTCAAAGTATTTAAAATAAAAAAATGGGTCGTAAACTTTATTATTATAAAGTCAATGGAATTTGCATTTTGGTAAATTTTGCATCTTGCTTATATTTCTTTAGTGTCGATGATAAAGTACAGTAACAGAGTTAACAAAATGCACCCTGCCCTACACACTTGGAAACTGGCAAACTGCCAGCACCTCCCAGCCCTCTGACTGCTACATACCAAAGGTGCGCTTGATGGGACACCTGCTGACCATGTTGCGGGAGCTACTTTTGGCTGCCAGTTGGCTCCACCAGTCAACTTTTTCTCTCCAGCATTCCATTGAAGATCTCCCCTAAAATCAAACATTCAAAAAAAGCAAATAAACAAATAAAAAAACACAAAGCAGAAACAAAATGATGTGGGGCTCTCTGGATTCTTTTATTTGGGTTTAGAAGCAGTTTGTTTGAGTCAAGTCGTACGGTAATAAAGAAACTTACAGAGGAGTCTAACCATGTTATACCTAAGAAAGCTTAAAAGCATTCGAAAAAAATAATTTAGAGTCTGGACCTCAATAATAATAATAGAAATTTCCTATCACCTATAATAGAAAAATAAGCTATAAAATTCAATTGAATTCCTCATTTGTTATAAAAAATTATAAATCTATCATAAATAGTGTATACCTATATTTTGTTGAATTTAAGATGCATTGATGATGGCACTTTCTGGATCTTAGAGGGTTCAACAGATGGTTTCACCCATAACTATATTATGACTACAACAGTGATTGTAACACACCATCTACTGTAAAATGTATCCCAGTATCAATGACAAAATATACATTTAAAAAAGGGGCATATGGTTTATCATTCTTACTATCCTTCCTTAAAATTGATACTCTATGAAAGACTCTTAAAAATCAATGTTATCTAGGAATATTGTAATGAATTTAGAATTTAAAGCTATTAAAATACTCAAACCACAATTTCCAAATATTTCTAGATATAACTTAGTGACAATCTTGGAGATTGAAATAGATTATTCCTTTTCATTGCAAAGTAACAGTTTGGACATTCCAGTAGAATAACAATAACATAAGTCCAAAACAAAATAAAAACCAATTGTGAAATTACCTAGCTTGAGAATGATTACTCCAATAAGTACAATGTTGGATAGTCTCAAATTAATACAAATATATTGTCAAAAGGAAACCAAATAATTTCAAGACACTTACTTTTTTGATGTTGTACCAGAAATTCCAAGATCTAAAAATGGATAAAAGAAAAAAGAATTTAAACCTCTATACTAAGCTTATATGATGTGACTTTTAAAAGATCAAAGAATCAGAAGTCTAGAAAAAGTCCTTATTTTGCTTGGGAATGACTGCATTCAGTTATATTAAAAAGAAACTATATTAGGAAACATATCCATAAATTTAAAATTCTCTTTTCTTTTCTTGTTAAACATAAGGATCATATTTAAAGGCCAATTGGTGTCCACAAAAGAGTAAATATAGCAGGCTTGAGACTGCTGCTATCTTAGGCCTGTGAAGCTGGTGTCTGGGAGCTTGGCTAGTAAACAGTTCTCAACACTGAGATAAACTTTCCCTAAGTGATAAGGGTAGCTCACTGTGCTTAAACTGTACGAACAACCTGGTTTATGCTGAACCCCTGCTTTCCTTCTGCAAGTCTGGAATTTTGGTACATGCCAAGCAGGGAAAGCCTATGTGATCAGTGTCCAGTAAAAACCCTGTGTGCTGAGTCTCTAAAGGGCATCCTTGGGCAGAAACGTGTTGCTGTATTTTCACACATGTTGCTGTATTTTCATTGCTGGGGGAAGCGTGTGTTCTTTTCCTCATGGGAAAGATAGAGCATCAGGAAGTCTGCATGTAGATTCTTCCAGACCCTGCTTGTCTTTTTCCCTTATGATCCAGCTGTGTATCTCTATTATGCTGCTGTAATAAATCTTAGCACACGGATGTGCTGAGTCCCACGAGTCCTAGTGAACCCGTGAATGTGGGTGGTGGTCTTGGAAACCTCAGACACAGCTGGCTTAATTATTCTGCTCTAATCTCAATTCATTTATGACTTCGGCAAATATTTATTGAGCCTCTACATACGCCAGGCATTGTTCTAGGCACTTGGGACATACCAGGGAAGAAAATAATCAAAGATCCCTATCCTGGAGGAACTTTTATTCTAATAGTGTGAGACATGATAAACAATAAAATAAAAAAGTAAATTATACAGATTGCTATTATAGAAGGCTATGATACGGAAAGCCTATGGAAAAAGGAAAAGGAAAAGCAGGGTAAGGGGGATGGGGGTACGATGAGAGTGGGGGCGGATAGTATTACACAGGGTGCTTGGGGAAGGCCTTGTGGAGAAGACGAGACTTGGGCAAGGCTGAGCACACATCTGGGGGAGGAATCAGGCTGAGAGAACAGCCAGTACAAAGGCCCTAGTCAGTGGCAGAGCTGATGTGTTACAGCAGCAGTCACCAAGCATTTTGTCACCAGGGATTGGTTTCATGGAAGACAATTTTTCCATAGACTGTTGGGGGAGGGGGAACTGCCTCAGCTCCAGTCAGATCATCAGACATTAGATTCTCATGAGGAGCAGCAACCTAGATCCTTCGCATGCGCAGCTTACAGTAGGGTTCGCGCTCCTATGAGAATCTAATGCCGCGGCTGATCTGACAGGAGGTGGAGCTCAGGCGGTGATGCCGGTGATGGGGAGCAGCTGTAAAGACAGATGAAGCTTCACTCACCCACAGCTCACCTCCTGCTGTGCGGCCCAGTTCCTAACAGGTCACAGACTGTTACCGGACCATGGTTGTGGGGTTGGGGATTGTACTGTTAGAGGGTGATATTAATATTTACTTCTTACCAAATCTTGGCATTACAAAATAGAATAAGGTGTATATTAACTGAAAACCATATAGAAATGATTACCAATAATTTTAGTCATTTTTTGTTTTTAAAAGACAAAAAACTTCATTTTTTAAACTTATTTTTCGATTTGACCAAAAAATTAAATCTATGTGTATTAAAAAATTAAAAAGCTAAACCAAATATTTATGCCTGTTCATGTAAAAAATTGAAAATAAGTAGAAACGTGTCTTAGATGTCTACCCGAATCCTTTCTCACATTTCTGTGGCAGATGGGACTGCTAAGCCGAGGGCCTGGGCCTCTTGCAGGCCAGGTCCCCTGCGAAGAAGGCTCTGAGATGGAGAATATATGGGTTTGATTTACATTTCATTGATGACTAATGGTGACCATTTTTGCATGTGCATATCGGCCACATGTATATGTTCTTTGTAGAAATGTCTATTCAAATCCTTTCCATTTTAAAATTACATTATTTGTCTTTTCATTATTGAGTTGGAAGAGTTCTTTATTCTGGGTACAAGTGCCTTATCTGCTAAATGATTTGCAAATATTTTCTCCCATTCTGTGGTTTGCCCTTTCACTTTCTTAATGGTATCACCTATAGCACTAAAGTGTTTAATTTTGATGTAGTCTTACATCAAAGTCTTTTTTTTTCTGTTGTTGCTTGTACTTTTGGTGTTATATCTAAGAAACCAAACATTACATAATCTAAGCTCATGAAGCTTTACTCCTACATTTTCTTCTGAGAGTTTTATAGTTTTAGCTCTTACATTTAGTTCTGTGATTCAGTTTTGAATGAATTTTCTTGGTATAAGGAAGGGGTCCAACTTCATTCTTTTCCATGAGGCTATCTAGTTATCCCAGAACAATTTTTTGAAAAGACTGTCTTTTACCTTATTGAATGCTCTTGGCACTCTTCTCAAAAATCATTTGACTTTATACATGAGAATTTATTTCTGGGCTTTTTATTCTATTCTATTGGTTTATATGTCTATCATTATGCCAGTACAATTTGTCATGATTACTGTAGCTTTGTAGAAGTTCTGAAATTGGAAAATGTCAGTCCTTCAAATTTTTCCTTCTTTTTCAAAATTGTTTGGCTATTGCTCTAGTGGGTTAGCTTTTTAAAGCTGAGATAATTCTCAAAGGTGGTTGACAGTTAAAGGCTGTGTGCTGTTGTCTGGAGGTATGAGTCCTTTATTTCTGAAGGGGGATCTAGGTAGTACACTATAGTATCTACAAAAAGCAATCATTCAGTGAGAGGAAATTTTAGAGTAGGGGGAAATATGCAAATAACTTCTCCATGGGTGTCATAAAAGCATTTTCATGGTTGTTCAGGCCAAAAGTAATGAATGAGAAACAAAAAGTACATCCATAGGAAAATGCATAGGTAAAGAAGTCTGTATCAATGATCTGTTCAACTTTTGATACTGCCTTAAATAATGAAACATATCTGCAATGGCAAACCCATTGACCTTAATAAAAAAATCAAATTTGGAGTTAAAAGCAAAGGCCAACCTTTATAATAATAGCTAGTCTCATCTCCTAGGACTCTCTCCTTCACTTACTCAGCTCCAGCCAGTAGTCAGTCCTTGATGTTCCTTCAATCTGCCAGGCAAACTTCTCCCCAGTGTCTTTGCACTGACTATTTATTTCATATGCCTGCAAATGTTTTTCATATAACCACATAATTATTCCTTTACCTTCAAAATCTTTGCTCAAATTTTACCGCCTCGGTGAGGCTTACTCTAATTCTCACCCTGTAGCACTCCCAACTTCCCTTTGTCTGTTCTGTTTTTCCCCCATGGAACTTATGATCTAACATACTATAGAATTTACTTATCTTAAAGTTTGTCTCTGCCTTTCCCAAGCTCCATAAGAACAGAAATTTTTATCTGTTTTGTTCACTCATTTATTTCTAGAGCCTGGAGTAATGCTTAATACTCAATAATATTTGTTAAATGAATGACTGAAACTCATTTGGATACTAAATTTGTAAATATACTGAATTTAATGTAAGTTACTCAATGTTCTTATTTCCAAAGAAATGGAAAAATTAATTCCTTATTACACATAACGCATGTGGTTTCATACTTGTATATGCTCCCTAGTTATATCTTGGTAATTTAGACTAACGAGGGCCTGGGTATTGCTTATGAGACAATGGCATAGCAGCTGTTTGTCTTCCAAGAAACTGCACTGGGTAATGCACCATGTATTTCTATCTATTCCTTGATATACTTACCCATAAGTGAATCCAGAAACAAAACATATGCGAAGATAGTGAGGAAGAAAAAAACCAGTTCACATATGGTTCAGTTAAAGGAAACTAGATTACTCACTGCCTACTAAGCTGGCAAGCGATGAATCAAGATCACTCCCAAGGGCTTTGCTGGCTGCCATGGCAGGACTTGGTGGTACCATGGAGACAGGTGCAGGCTGCCCGGCTGGTGCCATGGTTGGCATCAAAAGATCACCTAGACCATCAAACACTGGAAATCAAATAGACTAGGTTCAGAATAATAGAAAAAAATACCATATGCAGAATTAAAGTGAAATTGTCTTTTGAAAAACTATGGAAACAAATGAATATACAATCTTATAAAAGAAGTCATACTTTTTGTGACTATAACACCAAGAAGAACATGTCTACATATTTCTACTCAAAAAGTATGGAAATACTAATGAACATGAGCAAAGATGGAAAAAAAATCTGTGTAATGTACTGGAAGGAACACACACTTTGTAGCCAGAATTGGGCTCCAATTCAGCTGCTTGCCTCACTAGCTGTTTGGCTTTCAGAAAGTTACTCTCTGAACTTTTTAGTGTTCTCATATGTAAATGGGGACAGTACCACTAATACATGGCTTTGTTGTGAAGATTAAATTAGATGATATATGTTTTTTTTTTTTTTTTTTTACAAATGCTTGCTCTATATAGGCACTCAAAAAAGTGGTAGTCTTTGTTAATTTTATTAAAAACAATCACTAAAACACTTTTTATTAAAAATGGTAGGGCTTTATAGCAAAGCCTAAGTGATTTACTCCAAAAACCTAAGACGCTTACTTTTAAAACAATTCTTAAATGAGAAAAGAAGATTGCATCTTCTAATTTCCTATGAAATTAGCATCAAAACAAAATCTGATCTAGTGGTCAGCACCCAGTAATAAATATTTGAAAAAAAGTTTATCATATTTTATTTATTTTTAGTTTATGTTATTTTTTAGAGACAGGATCTTCATCTGTCACCCAGGTTGCAGTACAGTGGTGTAATCATAGATTACTGTAATTTTGAACTCCTGGGCTCCAGTTATCCTCCTGCCTCAGCCTCCCAAGTAGTTAGGACTACAGATGTGTACCACCACACTTGGCTAATTTATTTTTATTTATTTATTTTTTTTGTAGAGACAGGGTCTCACTATGTTGTCCAGGCTGGTCACAAACTCCTGGCTCAAGTGATCCTCCTCAGCCTCCCAAAGTGCTGGGAGTATAGTTGTGAGCTACTGTGCCCGGTCAGTTGATCATATTTTAGAAGTAAGAATTTTGATGTTTTTTCTCTCTCATTATAGCAATCTCTTCTGGTTCTAACTTTAAGAGGATTATTTAAGTTAAACACTATTTTAAGTATTAGGAATCAAATGCCATCTTTGATGGTTCCCGATCATCTTGTAACAAATCACCATTTGTTCAGTTCTAAAATGCAAAAAGATCACTCAAAATGCAGACTCATAGTATTTCCATAAGATATTTCTAATATCTTATCTAAGTCAAAAACTTTATGGTTGTTAAATTTTATCAAAAAACTATGCATATCTACCATAAACACTACTATAAAATAATTCTAAAGTGAAAAAGGACAGCATTCAACTAGGCACTGGCAATAGAAGCAACCAAATTGTCAGGCATGGGATATATTTAGGGTGTTTCTGAAACACATTTAATTGCCAAAAACTCACCAATTGAAAATTTGTAGTAAGGACCCAGCATGGGAAGAACAGAATGGAAGAGAATACAAACAAAATGACAGCAGTGATGAAAGGTTAAAAGCAGGCAAAGAATACTATCTGTGTCTCAATTTCATAAAACTGAGGGCCATGCAGGCTTCAGAGGGTGTGAGCAACAGCATTGGGAGTGTTCACATATTCAGACACTATGCAAAGATTTAGTACAAAGCATTTGTTTTTCCTTAACCTCTCTAAACCATGTGTATGTGAGCTCATGCATATAGATGGTGTATGTGTTAAGTTAGATTTCTCCTAAAAATCAAAAACAGAAACACAGAAAGGATTGCAGGTTATTCTTAAAGCTACCAGAGTGTACTGGAAATCTTTATTAAGTTACAGAATGAGAGATGTAGTGAAGTTTTGAAAACCAGGTTATCACTCAATATCCGCTTGCTGTAAATTTCCTGGTAACATACTAACCTTAGGCGGTATATATTATTATCAAGACAAATGAAAAGAATGTTTGAAAGCCACTGCCTCACCTGATGGATCAAAGGAGCTGCTGCTAGAAGTTGAAGGCGTTGTTCCAAAAGCTGCCTCAAAATTGGGCTGTAGCAGGTTATTCTGAGCTGGAGTCACTGGTGATGGAGAAGGGGCCATGAAAGAACCTCCAAATCCTAAAAAAAAAAGTCCAGAAAAATATAAGCAGAAAAAACTAAAGGTGGGTAAAGGTTATAAAAACAAAGTTAGTAAAAGTTATGGAAAACCAAAAAGAAATCAAGTGAAGGTAGATTAGCAGTCAATGAAACCAGAAAAGTTCTTTTTTAAAGTACAATATCTTGATACGTGCCATGTATTAATGAGAGCTTTAATTTAATTAGAAATAAAATAGCACACAAGAATATATACCCTTATTAAGAGAACCTGCGGCAACCAAATCAATTATTACCATGAAGTACACAAAGCACAGAAAGTATCACTAGGGTTAAAATTCATATAATTATCTTCATTACATTGAATTTTATGTTTCTTCAAATCATAATACCAGGCATTAGAAAATTTTTAGTTGCAAAACTTTTAGTTGGCTTAGTATTATAATAAAATACAAATCAGAAAAATGTGCATCAAGTCCTCCTTAATGACTTTTATACATGTTCTAGCCTCACTGCTGGTACCACCAATGCACGCCCCCAACACTGCTCTCAGGATTCCTAAATAGTCACTGGGAAGGGAGACATCCTGTCTTTAGTCTTGACTTCCTCCCATCTAGTTTCTGCAGTGCAGCCAGAGCAATCTTTCTGAGTGGAAAATGTTGACTAAGTCACTTCTTTGAAATCTTTTATAGCTCTACATAACTTTCGAATTCATGTAATGTGAATTCCTTCATATAGCGATCAGGTCCTTGTGTCTCTGCCCACTGGTCCTCCCCATCCCTGCAAACTAGGCTGTGGCCGTAACCCGCCACACGCAGAGTGTCAGATGCCTGCTCCGGGAGAACTTCCTTGCCCTTATACTGCTACTCACTGCTACCAACTTCAACTCCTCACCCGCACTCCCACATATATACCACGTGTCCGCAGCACCTGGTAGACAGACAGCCCCATCCTATTCCCACCATGTCTGTATCCCTGTACCCCCAACTCCAACCCATCAGACGGCTTTTTGGTGTCAGGAATTGTATCTTCTTTTCTTGTTTTTTTCCCCTAATATCTAGCATGGTGCCTAAAAACACTGAATTAATGTTTATTGAATGAAGGACTCTTTTGAACATAAAAGGTGAGGAGAAATCAAAGACTACTGTAAAGTAATCAAACCTCAAATGAAATATTATCGTTTGAAAACGGGAAGCAAATAATTTCTCTAAATGAACACAGAAAAACAGAAGTGGAGGTCACTCTGTATTGCTTCTGTACAAGGAAGCGATTTCTTAAGACACTAGATGGTGGCCTATCATAAAAGAATTTACTACTACTAGAAGTCTTTCTTATACATAGTTTGGGCATATATTCCTTTCAAATTTAGCCATATTATCTCTTCTTCACAAACTGTTTGCAAAAACAAAGAACACTGCAAAAACATCCTTAAGCTTACATTCTACAAGACCAATTTACAATTTTGAAAATAACTTTACTAAAATTCTCCAGTTACTATTTTCTAAAGCAGCTGGCAATATTGTTCAAGTCATGGCTATTCCTGGAAATTAACAGTGACGTATGTTTAGGGTTTCCTTGTATATGTGCGGAAAAACTGCAATTTGGAAAGATTGCTATTTATTAGAAGATGATCTTTATAGTTCATGATGGTTACTTTAAGTGATTTTAGTATTTGAATGATATAAGAATCATGTAACTTTCTTTACTGAAGAAAATACATTCTCCAGATGAGAATTATGAAACAAAAATGTGCTAAAAGTATTTATTTTTGTGGATGTGACCATTTGGACATTGATGGCTGTGTTCATGTTGATTTTTTTTGAAACATTATTCCCACATCTCATGTCGAAATATGGCTGCGGTTAATTGAGACAATTGTTCTATGGTGTATGGTTCTCTTTGACACAGGTGAATATGGAGACAACTGTACTTGACTCCCAGTTTCTTAAAACTTGGCCGAGGAAAGGACAATTTATTTTAGAATCCTAGCATATTACTGTTGGAAAGGGCCTTAGGATCATCTGATTCAATCCTTCCATTCCATGGCTAGAAGAAGTGACTTAAGGAGAAGTTAACACACCTAGCCAAGATTCAGTAAAAAGAGGAAAACGTGTACATTTACCCAGGCCCTCAACTTAGTGCCACTAAGTTTTATTTTATGGTAAAATCACACCCATGGGTGAAAGTGAAAGGTAAAGCCAACACTGGCATGGGACTCACCAAGAGCCAGGCACTGTTCCAAGCTTTCTTTTTTAGGTTGAACCATATGAATTACACGAATTGCTGGTATTTGACCGTTTTGGTTCTATGAAAATAGCAATTTTATACGGTTCAACCTCAAACATACATTAGCTTATTTAAACCTCACAACAATTGCATAAGGTTCAACTGAGGTCAGGATGTTAAATAATTTGCTCAAGATCACAGGATGGCAAATGGCAGATCCAGGATTCCACACAGGAGTTCTCCAGAGCCTGGGCTCTTCCTCACTGTACTAAAAGGCCTCTTTCCCACATCCAGAAATAACACTGGAGTTGTATCCTTCCTACATATTTTAAATTTGAAAGAGACCTGGCAGGATGGCTTTTTTCTATTATATTCAGTTCTTATGAAGTAGGTGCCCGCACAAACCTGGAATAATCAAACAGCTTATTAGGTGATATAAAATGACCAACTGATTATCTTTAAAAAATCAATTGTTATACTCTAAATGAAGAACAGGAAAATTATAGATATTAATAAAGAGTTTGGGGAACTCCTCCTGTTAAGTAACTGAAAAGTTTTAGAGCCCCGGAAAATAGAGTCAATGGAAAAACCCTAACCACTAATCTTTCCATATAGTTCTATTTTATATTAAGACAGGTATTCTATGGAATGGAATTGGAAATAAGGTAATAATCAGTGGGCTTCTGGATGGCCTGTAGTCATATCTGAACTGTCCTACACTATGAATAGCCAACTATCTTCACATACTCAACCATCTGCAGACACACTGCCTTTTATCACAGATCAAACCAACCACCACAGTCTACACAGCACATTCTATCACTTTGGTTGGGAGAGTGGAATTTTAAAACTATTGATAGATAAAGACACTCCCACACAGGATGATAGAATTAATTGATCCTCTGTAGACCTTCCCAGTTAGTGGAAGTTGTTATTATAGTTTTTAATCCCACACTGAATACATTTGTACTTTAAAGTCAGTTCAAGGACTTCTGTGGTCCTGCTAAAAAGTCATCTGTGTAATGTGCCTAAGAGAACACATGCAAAACTACAAAGGGCTTCTAAGGCTGGCCAATATTGTCCCCTACCTTTGGAATTAAAGACAGGATGTGACACGCTTCTATACTAGTACATATTTATAGTGTAGTCACCTCACTATTGTGTCATGGAAGAACACAGTTGTCCTGCTTGATGTCAACCTCAGAAGTTAGGCATATCCTTCGACACACTTAACTTCCCTTAATAATCAATTTTTACCTTTCTCATCCTAGAATCTGTCTATATCTTTCAAACACCTATATTTTTCAATTGGTATATCTTGAGTAGAGTTTTACAGCTTTACTCTTCACTGTGTGAAATAATATTTTATTAGTTATAAACTTAACTTTCAAGTTTTCAGCCAGACTCCATCTGAGATATGGATAATGTCTGTATCTTACCAGTAATTTCAATGGCTTGGAGAGAATTATTCTTTTTTTGTTGTTGTTATATTAACTGATTCTCCCTTCCCCTTCTTCCCTTCCTCCTTTCTCCCTTTCTTTCATTACTTTGAGAATTATTCTTTTCATCTGTCTTCACTGGCCACAACAGTTGCTTCTCTAGAATTTTCTCTCCTTTCACTATACTGGGTATGCCAAACAACTTGAAATTTTTACTGAAGAGATAGAAGACTACGATGATACTTCAAGTATAGTTCAGTTCTGAAATCGGTATTCTCTGACAGTTCTAGACTGAATTTGAATAAAGAAGAATAACTAGTTTTTATGACAGATGTCCATTCTTAAGAGACTATCCATTTAGTCTTTGTTTTCTGGTTTTAAAATGCATAGGAATTTTTGATAAAGCTTTCTCCTCAATTTTAAGATGGTTCTTAATTTTTGGTTTAAAAATCTCTAAAAACCACTTTAATATTTAATTATACCATACATTTATTGCCTTACCCTTAAGATTTACATGTAATGTATTCTCTCAAAAAAAAATCTAATCTTAGCATGGGGTAAAAGTCTTCAGTCCAATAGCCAAGGTTTTTTTTTGACATCTAATCCTCCCTGACAGTGCCTGTGTATTATTTTTCTTTTTTATTCTTTCACAAAATAGTTTTATTACTAACAGTCAATAATACAAGATTGTAGAGAATCCTTCTTTTTTTTTTTTTTTTTTGGTTCAAATTCCTACTTTGACCCTCATGACATTTGTGGGCTTATTATCTGTGCTTAGGCTCATTTAACTTTTTTAAATAAAAATTTAAAAAAATGTTCCTCTTTGTTTCAATAGACTGTGGACTTAGCTGATCCTTCCCCACATAAACACAGACATAAGCATTCACTGCAAATTACCGTACACAGTGCCCCAAATATTTGTTCTACATGATACACATTAAACACAAATGTATGGGTAATGTGAAAACTCAGAAATAGCTATCAGCTAAAATACATACATAAATGTGACTGTGATTTTATACTTTCTACATTATCAGGGTTTTAAATTCTTTTTTTCTTTTTTTTGGGGGGTGGCAGGAAAGTTGCTCCTAGTCCACAGGGTAGAATTATATTAATATTCCATGATGTTCTTTAGTGAGAACAGGACTTCCTGATGCTTTGGTACTTGAACAGATATCAGCAATGTTTTTCTATAAGCAAAACAGGGGGAAGTATGAAAAGCTGGCCCCCAAAATAAAGACCTCCAGAAATTAAAAGTAATTTAAAATTCCTTACATCAGGCTGTAAGGTGAAAGGAGAGTTAGTCTGCCTAGTGCCAAGTAAATCAGACATTCACATATGCTTTAAGTTACAAGAATTGTTCTAAAAGCAAACTAGACATTGAAACCCATCTATACCTCTTTACATTAAATATTAACTTATTTGAATAGAAAAATACCAGAGAAATAAGAAAGTATATACAATACACACCACCGGAAGAGTCACTTACACCACCGATTTCTCCTCTTTTCCACCCCATTTTACTAAGATTTCAGAATGGGCAACACAGTTGAATAACTTAAGCTTCTTTTTGGGGAGTGACCTAATCTGCACTTTTTTGTACACTTCCCCTGATGGACCTATTCGTATACCAAGCTGTGCAGTTGAGGCTTAGGTACCTCTTATCCCAGATGTGTTTTAGATCCCATCCTATCTCCTTGGATCAAACTTCTTGGCTCTGTCACTAACTTTTGACTTGGAATTGGATGGAACATTCTCTTTTCCCACAGGCTTTGGCCTCTCTGCTCCAGTTTCTACTGTCCTGGGCTCTTTTGGAAACACAGTATCTCAAAATATCTCTAACCCTGGAGAACACAGAGAGACCACAGTGGACAGAGGACACTGAAGTAGAAAATGTGGCTTTGCAGCACTGGAAGTGGTCAACAGTGGCTGACTACTCTGGTAGTCAGGCTCCTGTCTGGTAGGCTTCGAAACTCCCTTTGCAATCTGTGGCAGGTGAAGGGATACCCAGGAGGACAGAAAGCTTTCTTAGAATTATGCAAACAGTCAGAACATTGGATTTCATGTGCCATTTCAACCTTACGTATAACTTCAAAGCCAAAGCTTTGTAATCAGTAATCTCATTTAAAAATTAACAAGGTCATGTTCCCCCCAAATAGCCACTTAAAACCATGCTCTTTCTGTGGAATGCTAAAATTTTATTGCTGAAGCTTGAAAATTTGAATTAAGTTTATTTGTTTAGTAAGAGCTTGAAAGTTTCTGTGGCCAATTTCAAGCTGCTATGAAGAATATCTAGGCCAGGAGAAGAGCCAGGCAAGCTAGCATTTTTTCCCCAAGTAACCAGCTGTGGTTTGAGTTAAGTACACTGCCTCTTATCAGATTTGCAGCTTTCGAAGTCTGCAACAACATCATGGTGGGGCCCTGGTTCTTCATCATTCAGGAAAATACCAGCTGGCAGTCACTGGCATGATGGATTCAGCACATGAGAATGTCATGTTTGATGGAGGTAGTTGGGGAGGACGGGAAAGACACTAAAGTATTATTGCCCCAGGGAATGACTGTTAAATAACCAGTCTGAATTGCTGATGGAAGGAAAGGTGAAGAGCAGGGCTGTGACTGCCCTCCAGCTTCTTGAGGAAGG
This sequence comes from Varecia variegata, assembly GCA_028533085.1. NCBI lineage: Eukaryota > Metazoa > Chordata > Mammalia > Primates > Lemuridae > Varecia > Varecia variegata. The sequence continues at coordinate 61,171,753 of CM052441.1, read as the reverse complement.
ATTTGACCTCAAGCCAAATTTTCTACAACTCTGAAGGTTGAGGAGAGTCCTGAAGGAATTGCCATTATTCATTACCAGTCCAAAAATGAACGTTGCTTAGCCTGCTGTATACGGTGTCAGGACTGTTCATTGTATAACATAATTTATGACTGCAGCCACACCAAACATGGGAACGAGTCACTTGCCCTATCAAGAGCTATGTGGCTAGCAGGGTATTTTAGCTGAGACTTCAGATGTGGTGGCTTCCCTTATCAGTTCCTTGTCAACCTTAGGACAAAAATGCATCCCTTGTGGCAACTGCAGAGGGACCCTGAAAGCTTCATCGGAGTGTCTGAGAGTTCTGTAATACTACTGTTGTGCTTCCTGTTATGTACCCTTCTAAGTTAAAATCAGAGTGAGATAAACCAAGAGCACCTATGAGTTTGATAATCTGAACCTACACTTACTACTGTGGTCTTGCAACTGGCAAATGCCTAGCTTATAAAATCAATAATTTCTAGGTCAAGCTATCATTAAGCATACTTTGTCTTGCCCCCAAGGAAGACCAATACTTGGCTTTTACTGTCGTAGAGTTCTTGAACTGTTTCCTTTAATTCTATCTATACTATCCTGGCAGTAAGCAATAATCCTAGGCACATTGTACCAATCTACTCCACACGATGGCCCTGTTGAACTGGGAACACTCCATGAGTTTTCACATAGAAAAACGGGTCAGCTTGTTTAAAAAAGTGGCATATGTAATAGCAGTTTCTCCTAGAGTGATTCATATATTACAAAACCAATTGTGAAACATCATGGTACATTTTTCCACAAATTCTTTTTTTAAAAAAAAAGATGGGCATAGACATTACAAGATAAAAATTGCTACATAAGCATGTTACCTTTCTAATAAACAAAAAGAAACATGCTGACTGAAGGTCAGGCAGATTAGGAGCTTCCAAGAAGCCACAGGGGTGGCTCATCTATGTGATTTTTGAGACTAAGTGCATAAAATCCTGGGAAGTAATCAAACTTCTATTATACAATGTCTTTTCAATTTCATGTCTTGAAAGGAAAACCATGCACCCTGCAATTTATGTAATATCTGTTACTTATAAAAATATATCCAAACTTAGCTTCTCTAAAACACCGTTTTATATATTTAATTAATTACCAGCTAGGAGGTCTGCCGATGCTGATGAGCTAGAAGCAGCCTGAGATGCAGGTTGGGGTTCAGAAGCACTACTTCCAAATGCATCTATCCATTATCCATTATGCAGCAGAAAAGTAAGAGAGTGTAAACAGTAAGTAATTTAAGTATTACGCAGAGAAATGCATAGGCATGACACTGTACAGTGAGCTTGTTTCCTGTGGGTTTGTGAAATGATTGAGTGAACTAAATTATGTTCTGACCAGTTTATTCTCTCAGAAAGAGTTCTATGATATCGAAGAATTAACACCTTTTTGTAAGATTAAGATAATTCCTTTTTTTTTTTTTAAAAATAAAACTTTTGGACTAAATCCTGTCATCTATCAAAATAGTTGATCAAGGTTTTAAAATTTTTACCAAAAGGTAATAAAATAGAATTGTTCCATTAGAATTCTATTGAACTTTTATAAAATTTCATAAATTTAATTCCAGCAGCAGCAACATTACTTATACTTATATATCAAGGTTCAGTGTTTGTTTGACACAAGTTTTGAGCCCCCTAGTGTCGGAGACTGTGAAATCTTTGCACCCTTCATGTATCCATCATGGTGTGCACCATGATGCTTCAATGTACAGCAGGTACTCGTTGTGGACTGAACTTTCTAAGGATAGTATTTTAGCCCAAAGCTATATGTACATTTATGGGTATTCATAAAGAAATCACTTCAGACCTTTTTTCTATAAATTTACTGCTAACAGAAGCTTTAGGTGTATAATCCAAATGAGTAGCTCGAGTTAATTCAGTACATCTCTCTGCCTTCAGATAATATATAAAGGAAAAGGAGAATACATTTAAATCAGCAACACATTTTCCAGTCCTTCTGATTCTCTGGAAGGATTTTAAAACATTAAACTCAACATAAATAAACCCTACAGAACAGTGTGTACAACATCTAGCGCTTATGCTTTCAGTTTTAGCCAGCTTATTTGTTTTTAATTCTAAGTTATCTAGTTCATGTTTATATTGCTTTTGAGAACTTAGAAATGTTGATTTAGCCCAGATCCAGATCACCAAGGAAGCACAGTAGAAAGAAGTTCCAGTCAGGTGATTCTATATTAGGATGAACAAAAAGTGGAAAACATAAAGACTTCAAATGAAAAATTATCTAGTTTTGTTAGGTCATGCACTGAAAATTATGATGAACTGATGAAGATGAAGATGATGGCAAAGAAATGAAAAAGATCTTAAAAACAAGTTTACTTTTAAGGGAAATAACTTCACATAGTTGAAAGAAAAAATGATGAAGTAGAATGAAATGGAAGATCCAAAAATGATTCTGAAGGAAAAAAAAGATTTCTTAAGTGTTGAAGGAGGAGAGATACGCACCCCCAAAAAGGTCTATCACACCTGAAGAATCCACCTTTGCTGGAGAGGCAGTGGTTGCAGGAGATGGTGCTGCAAATGTATCCACTGCAGTGAAGCACAGAACAGGAAAGAGTGCATGTCACCCAGAGGGAAATAAAACCTTAAACCTTGACAAATGGCATCTTGAGATTTCATGGTTAACTCCAGGCAGGAAGACCGTAGACACTCTTAACAGTTAAGGAAAAGCAAATGGATTTTTAAATATATGCTTTTTAGAACAAAATAAAATTTGACTCCTTGAGGTCAGAAGTTTTAGTAAGAAAAAAAGTTTTCTCTTTTCATCAGCCTTAGATTTGAAATATTAACCCTCATCAGTTTATGATCGGCCAAAGAATAAGAGTTTTTTTCAAAATAAATTTTGAGTTTAAAAGAACTCAAGACAAACCCACATGTTGTCACATCCGCCTCTCCACGCACAACCCCCACAAGACATCTTTGAAGGCTTGACCTTGCCAAAGCACTCACCGGATAAGAGGTCAGCAGTGAGAGAACTCTCAGGCACAGGAGAGGCCCCTTGTGGTGGAGAGGAGAAAGCATCTTCCAAAAGTGAAACAAACCAAAACCAAGCAGAGGTAAGTAGTAGAAAGCTGAAATCAAAGTCAAAAATCTAACAAATGCATTATCACAGGTGAGTACAAGAGCTTAATCATGAAAACATCTAAGAAAATGAAATCTAAAAACAGGGTTGCTTTGGTTTTACCTGTACCAAACAGGTCTATGCTAGGAGCAGCATCTGGTTTAGGCGCTGCAGCGACTTCAGGTGCAGACTCAAACAAATCTAAGACCAAGAACACACATGCCTTTACTCAACTTGAACAAGCCTGAAACAGCATCACTTCCCAGGTCTGAATTAGCACTTTGCAGAACTCTGAATTAAGCATCAAATGGTTTCTAGAGAACCATTTAATTACACAGTCTGCATGCAGTAACAGTTGTGTATGCAGTACAGCTCAAGGACCAGAATTCAATCCACCAGATGGAAAGAGTTCAACAACAACAACAAAAAATTACCACCAAAGATATCTAGAGCAGGAGGAGCGGTGGTGGTGGTGGCAGCGGAGGTGGTAGTAGTGGTGGCGGTGGCGGCGGTGGCAGCGGTAGTGGCAGCAGCGGCAGCTGCAACGGCAGGAGCAGGAGAAGGAGCAGTTGCGGGAACCGGAGGGGCTGTGCTAGCTGTAGGGGTAACTACAGGAACACTGGTCTCTGGTGGCTTCATTGCAAAGAGGTCCAGCTCAGGCGCAGCCTCTGCACTACCTTCAGATGGGGCAAAGGGGTCTTTTGGAAAGGAAAGTGGAGACACATACAGCATCAGTAAGGAAAGAGACAAGAGAGCGCGTCATACTAGGGGTAAGAGACACCGTACACAGATATTTACACACTAGCTAGGTGTGAGGTGCTTGGATTTGACTACTATCCTATTAGCAGGGGTAAGTGATTAGGGTGTTTTTCTAAAGAAAAAAGAAAACTTAGTAGGTACCAGAAGTTTAGAAACTGAAACACTTTGCAAAGTGCCGTAAGAGTAGCCTATAATCTAGGAGTAGAGATTGTCATCTTTCAAAGTCTTACTTAATTAGTCAATTTGGTAGCTTTGAAAATTCATTAAAACATGCCAATATATTTGAACTCAATGTCACAAAAGAGTACAATACAGCATTAGAGAAAAAGCAAACATTAAGAGAGCATACTTGCACTGACAAAAATTGTCAATCTTAAGAAATTGTCAATTTTGATAAGTATGCACTTCATTGTCTTAATGTTTTAAATGCTGGCATTATTTATCTAGTTATGATGAACGAGACTTTACACTCAGAAGAAAATAAAATTAGAAAAACACGTGGCCATATCTAACTACAGGGGTTTCACATTAGGACAGAAAAACAACAGACTGGCTCGTGACTTTAAACCCACCATTTCCTGAACATGCATCAAGTGCTGCTGCTACAGGGGTTGGGGTAGCTGGTGCGGCGGCCCCTTCGGATGCTGCAGGGGCCTCCCCGGGAGAAGCTGCAAAGGCATCTTGGGTGCAGTTTTTAAAACAACAGAAATTAAAGGAATAAAAAGAGAAGAAAATATAGTAAAAGAACCAAGTTAAATTGTGAAGAAGGCTCCCTTATACAACACGAATTTTTTAAAATGCATTTTTATGGCCCATGCAATGTCGGTGGTCACAAAACAGTTACTCTTTGCGTACCTTTGTGTCAGTTAACATGCAAGTGACATAGTGTGGATACTGCTGAGGCCTATTAGGATCCAAAAGGTAACAAGATTCTCATTGTATAAGGGCTCTGAGAAGCATGTTTTATGCATCATTGGAAATTAATGGGTGTGAAAATTAAAACACAAAAGTAACTACTATGTAATTTAAGACATTAAACTTTCATGTCCAGGCAATACTTATTCACTGTGTTATTATAATGTCTCTGACTAGTGGCTTCTAGCAAACGTGATGTCTCCTTTAATGCTAATAAAATTAAATATATGATGGCAATGTAAACAAACAATTCTAGTTTTAAAATTTTTTATTATCTAATACAGGCAAAATTACATGAAAGTTTAACATGAAAGGTTTACTAAGTGTTCATAAACATTAAGTCTTCACTATCCTTGAAAAGCATTTTCAGACATAACCAAGAACTTGTTTTAAAGAAATAAGGACATAAAATGAGGGTATGATGCCATAATACTATCATATTTTTCTAGTTATTTGGAAAATGATCTATTTTTAACAGATTAAGAATATCATTTCATGTTTTAAGACTATATTATTTATAGTAGAAAACCACTAACATATAAGCAGCCATAGTTTATAAATGCCTAATTTACAAATGTCTGATGTATACAAATGTTTTCCAATGTGTTTCTACCAACAAACCACGTTAATTATAATAAAGAGGCCTGGAGCTTGCATAGAGACTCTCTAGTTTCAAAAGTACAGAAGGAATCAAGCCATCATAAGCATGACAGGCTTAGGAGAGGAAACCTCTGAGAGGTGGGGACCTGCACCCACCTAGAACCTGCCACTTATCTGCTAGACTTCCCATCCCCAAACACTGTCTTCCACAGTATCGACCAGCGTTCCCCAGAACACTGTTCCTCCAGTCATGAAAAAACCCTGTCAGATATGCTTGAGAAATGCTACACAATACATCCTCCTTCCTGGACATTTACTTAGTATATTAGGCTCTAGGAAGTCCTGCAGTCAAGACACTTGTTTCTCAGTTTAACCCAGCATGTCCCAAACTGATACGAGTATGAAACACTTTTTAGTAATGCCCTGAGGTCTAGTGTTATATGGAATAACAAACGTTAAGTCAGAGACTTATTTGGGTTAAAAGGTCCTTTACAAAAACACAAATATCCCTAGAAGGGAAAATAAGCATCAGTTATTTATATCTTACAGATTAATTTGATCTGATTGCTTCTCTCAGCTATACTGAGGGTATATATGTTCTGAGTAGAGGTCAGGGGAGAGGTCAAATGAATAATACATCAAGGCACAGGGCAGGCCTACTTTCTAGATGCCATATTAAGGATACTATACTAGAGGACTTAGAGCAACATGAAAACTGGAAGAGCGGGGGCAGAAGAACACAAGAAAGGTGTAAGACAAGGTTGGGAGGGCTGACAATATCTTGCCATGAGTCAGGTCTGTTTTCTTTCTTTTGATTCCTATAGATCCTGGAACTGAGACTAATAATATTGGAAAGAGTCAAAATAGTAATAGCAGTCATATTTTGGGGACATTATTAAATTTAATTTCTGCAACTATCTTGTGAAATAGATTATCTCCGTTCTGTAGACAGAAGAACCAAAGCTCAAAGATTTTAAGTGTTCTTACCATAAACAATGGTAAGGTATGCATATGTTAATTAGCTCAACTTAGCCAATCCACAATGTATACAGATTTAACAACATTATGTTGTACATGATATATATTCTTTTTGTCAATTAAAAAAATAAATTACTTTTTGAAAAAAGTCTGAGTGACTTGACCAAGGTCAGCAAATAGAGTTAGCATTTGGCTCAAAGTTGTCTGGCCGAGTTTTGTGGATTTAGCCACCCTCAAGCACTGTTATGAACTGTGTCACTTTCTACTAAACTATTTCCCCCTTTTAGTATGGAATAAACATCAGTGAAATTAGTCCCCGGGGTCAAACAGATATTCATGGACTGACCTCTTTAGGTTATCACGTATGTGTAAGTAAATGAAACCCATATTGTTAAAGCCCCAGCCTCAGGAGAGGTTTCCCCCCAACCCCCATCAGCAAAACATCTCCCTTTTAATGCTTCTCTTGTTACATAACACTAAACATTATGAACTTAACTCATCTACCCCTGTCAAAACTTTTCTTAAAGGTAGGAACCCCAGCTGCTCCCAATCCTAGCTGTTTGAGTCTTCCCAGCCCAGGAGCAGGAGATGTGAATGAGCCACCAGATGGCACCAAGCCTGGCTACACTGTCGACTGTAGCCAAGAAAGGGACCTTGAGCAAGAACTGCCCACCTGAGCTCGGTCAGCCCCAGTACTGTGAGAGATAATAATTTTTTTTTTTTTTTGAAACAGGGTCTCACTCTGTTGCCTGGGCTAGAGTGCAGTGATGTGATCATGGCTCACTGCAGCCTCCAACTTCTGGGCTCAAGTGATTCTCCTGCCTCAGCCTCCCAAGTAGCTGGGACTATAGGCACACACTACCACACCAAGCTAATTTTTCTTATTTTTTTGTAGAGATGGGGTGTCACTAGGTTGCCCACGCTGGTCTTAAACTCCTGGCCTCAAGCAATCCTCCCACTTTGGCCTCCCAAAGTGATAGGATTACAGGTGTGAGCCACCACACCTAGCTGAGATAATAAAATTTTGATGTTGTTAAAAACAAAAATTCTTTTAATACCTAGTTTTTTTCATTATCAATGGAAGCATTATCTTTCCAGTATTGCAAACTTAAGCTATTTCCAATCTAGTTCTCTTTTCCTTGTTACTCATTTGCAGTTCACTGCTACATTCTGCCGGATTTTCAACCAGCGCTATTTCCTGGACATGCATGCTCCCCCGTTTCACAGTTATGACTCAGTCCAGGCCGAACCCATAAACTGATCTGACTACTACACAATAGTCTTTTTTTTTTTTTCCTAGTACTCTAGGAAGAATTTTCCTCTCAAACTTTTTATCATGTGACCACCTCTCTTACAACTTCTAATAGCTGTTTCTTCCCCCTGCCTGAACTATTCTTCCCACCTACTCCAGCCACATAAGCCATCTTTAAATCACATACTCAGCACAGGGGCTCTAATTGCTCTCAACAACCCAAGAGTCACCACCCTGGTTCCTTTTCTTCCTCAAAGTTCCCAGATTATAAGTCTCTTACAGGAAATCTAGTTGTAAGTGCCCATATTTAAGTATTGGTTTTTACGAAGGTTGATTAACTTTGTTAACCAGCCTGTACAAACGGAGTCAGGCTCATGAGGTAAGTTCTTTGGTTTTCCAGCCTCTTGGTTTCATGTTTGCAGACTACCATTTTCATTTTCAAGGCTTATTCACAAATTGACACAGTTGATGGAAAGGGTACCCTCCTGGGTGTGCAGAGGAATTAGTATCAGTATTTACAAAAATTTTGTGTTGTTACAAACCAATGTGTTATTGTTAGTGAAGTGTGCATAAATAAAAAATAGGATGTTTTTAAGGATTTTGTCTCTTATTTTTATCAATATTTATAAGTTCTATTACATATTTTAAGCATAACACTGCCTTATAATCCTGTTCTACATGATCACAGAAAGCAATTTTATTTCTTAAAAGTTCACTTTAAAAAATAAAGCATTTAGTAAATGAAATGTATCTGAAAAAAAATTTTTAATGACTTGAATGAACTACTTACACTGAAATGACAAAAACATCATGTGGGTATTAATCTGAATATTTCTGTTATAAATAACAGAAATTTACTATTTTCTAAATTTATAATTTAAATATGGTACTAAAATACATACACAATTTTAATGTTTTAATATTTCGTATTCATAAAACTAAGTACCCGTTTTTCTGAAACTGAAATTCATTAAGCTGATTTCTATAGAAATCTACTTAGTTGCTATACATGTTGCATAGAACCTAAAAAGGGCATGTTTTAAAGCTGTGTAAATAAAATATAATTGGTGCCTTTTTTATTCGCAAGTTCTACCTCTTGCCCATTATAGAGTGACAAAATATAAAAAAACTGGCACACAGAATGGCCAAAGAGATGTTAGTTTAGGTTTATATTTAAAATCAAATCTTTAAATGATTTCTTATAAAACAATAAAGGGCATGAAAGAAATTAGAAAAATCACTGAAAACCACAAAACAGACAGTGACACACACAGACTCCTGAACATAAATGATGGAACTTTCATAGCTGTCAGAGGCCAGGAGACAGTTTACAGAAGTATATAAATCAATAAAATAATTGTGATGAGATTTTCAGATGTACTCATTTTTACTCATTTTCCAGCCAGATGACTAGGAAAGGACATTGATGAAATCACAAGGACAGCCCCATTCTCTGGCAACAGTACTAGTCCTTGAAACTTGTATTTAAAGGTAAAAAGAATGCCATCGTGAAAATATTTCCAAACATACAGATGTTTTGCTTGATGAATATAGTCAAAGCAGTAATAAACAATAAACACAAACAGCATAATGGCACAAAGAATATTTTAAAGAAATATTTTCTAGAGGGCCATGAGGGAAGTGAAACATTTGATTAATTTCTTAAGGGTAATCAAACTCCTTATAAGTGGACTGAAAACCAAAAATCTAAACAGCTAAAGATGTAGAAGTGTTTCGGCACAAAATTGTTACCCATCCTATCCACGCTTTCCATTTTCCTTGCAGTTTCTCTGCTAACAGGAGCCTATGAGAAACTACCCATACCCGACACCAATAATGGGGATGGGAAAGGAAGGGCAAAGAAGTTGATTTTATTATGAAATTTAGCTAAAACTTAAATTTTTGGTCTCAAAAGATAATAGGGGCATAACTGAAAAACTAATTTCTGTAGTGGGTGACCCTTCATAATATTTGAAGTTCTGCAATACCTTCTCCCCTACTTTTCCTAAAAACAGTCTTCTCCTGTAATAGGAATGACAGTGCACGAAGGCAGCAGAAAATCCCTTTCATGAAATGGCGGCAACAACATTGAGTCTCGCTGAGTGCTCCTTGTCTTGGATGGTGTTAGCCAATCTCAGAGACTGGGGCACAGCATGCAGCAGAATGGTAACTGACAATGTGTTAAGTGTATGTTCACGGGGAATATATTAATATTAATTCTACCACAGCCTGCCAAATCTCTCCTGCTCTCACCATCATTTGCTACCTCCAATTTCTTTATCATATTCTGAAAATACCCTGGGACAGATGTTATGTAATAATGAAGACACACAATACTATGACAATGGCACCACTTGCTATATGTATTTGATAAGAGAACTCCACTATGTGTGGACATAGTACCACTCAGATGGGGATATGGATATGTATGTAAATAAACTGGCTCCGCATGGCTCATGCAGAGTCCAGGATATTTTACTGGGTCAGAATTTACATTTGCACGGAAACTATATTTTTAGACAGACATTTCACAAACTAACCTAAACCTGTTTTCAATCAGCATTTCAAGTGCTGCTTCAGATGTTTTCCAAGTTCCAATGCCAAAGACGATCCAAATTTTTACTCGGATGGAATGAGCTTAAAGCTGCAAAAACAGGCACATCCCTAAACTCTCTTCAGAGACTACAAATCTGAACTACTCTTGGATGACTTTTTTGCCCTAAATATTAAGAAATAACTTAAACCAGTACTGTCTTTCCTATATTCCTCAAATATTTTCTGGGCTAGTTCTAATCTGGCCAAAAAGCCAAACCTAAATATGACAGAGAGGTCTGGTACTGCAGAGTGGGAACAAACAGGGCAGGAGTTCTGGTAGCAACCTCAATCTTCACTTGAAAAAAAAAACAGAAAATCAAATGGGCCTAGACTAGAGCATTGCAACTTCTGCTACGGAAGTAATAAAATTAAGTGAAGAGAAAGCTGATGAATTTAGTGAAGATAAATACATACGGTTAACACTGAAAAAGTACTTAAACACGCTGACATGCAGTTATATAATGTAAACATTTTTAAACACCTCAACTCCCAGGTAATTTTAGCAATCTTGAAACGAAAACGAAAGAACAGTGATGTGACTGACTAACCTCCGAAGAGATCCACGTCAGCAGTGACAGCAGTGACAGTTGTGGTAGTTGAGGCAGAAGCTGCAGCGGTTGCAATTTCAGCGGTTGTAGTAGGAGGGGTGGGCTCTGGTGCAAACGGATCTGAAATCTGGGCTTCAGAGGGAACAGAGGGAAGCGCAGCCAAAGAATCTGTACGTTCCCAGGGACAGAGAGCAAACGGAAGGGAAGAAAAGGAGAGGACAAAAGATATACCAGACTCCAAACGATCAAATGAGGACAGTTATTAAGATACAGAAGTCTGTCGAAATGCAAGTTTAAAAATAAAGCTTTACTCACCCTCTCCCAAAAGGTCTGTCGAGGTCCATTACATGGCAGCATATGAATAAATAAGAGCTGAAGCTGAAACATTCAACCAGACCAATGTCCAAGCCAGAGGAGGCACTAACTAAAGAAACTGCAGCTTTAGGTACCTTTCTGGACCGTTTGTAATTTAAAAATACACGTATTACCCACTATCATCATGGAACTTTCAGGCTAGAAGGGAACTCTGGCATCCTCTGGACCAAGTTTCCAATTTTATAGATGGGAAAACTGAGGGCGAGGGACGTCAAGAGACTTCCCTTAAATCAGTCCTAAACAACTGGACAGACTCCATTTATTTCCTGCCAGATTTACCATCTCATTTGCTTTGACTGATTTCACTATACTATAAATGTCAATTCTGGAGAAACTCTAGTTAACTGAAACTTTGTTCATCCTCTTTATTTGATGTGTCACTTAAGTCTAGAATACCAGAGAATAAATGGAGGCTTTATGGTAGCTATAGTCTAGATAATAGAAAATGCCAAATATAGTCAAAGAATTGAATGCAAGTTTAAGTATTAGGAAAAAGAAAATCTAACCTAAACCATTTTATTCTTCGTAAGTTTTACATTATCAGATGTTTTTCAACATAATGTATAACCCTGACATTTATAAACAGTATCTGACACTATATGAGAACTATTTTTAAGATGAATGTGAGAGAAATTATGAGGTATAAAACTTTTCAGCCCTTCTGAGTTCAGCATGCCCTTGGGAGGTTTACACTTTCCTAGTGTTCAATGGTGGAATTACAGTTGGCATCCTAAAACAAAAGTTGAAAGGGGATAGTCTTAACCGTTCAGTGACTTTAGGTTAAGCATTCAGTGTCCAATGGCATTCTTCTATTCTCAGTCATGTGATATACCTCAAGGCTCATATTTGAATTCATGAATGCCACTGGAAATTTATTTTAATCATGAAGAAATTTTATTGGAACTCATTAAGGAGCTACTTTTTTTTCAGGGACTTGAAAACAATATGAGAACTCAGCAAACCTGAAGTTCTGGAAGGCATTTTAAAAAACTGAGAAATATAAATCTGATGTTGAAAATAATCACATTCATTTAACCATACAATTTGCAAACCCAGTAAATATTATATAAAGTATTCTACAGATTCTCTAAGATAATCGACACTCTTAACTAAATCTTAACATATTTCTTAACAATACTAGAAAATTAGCGCATACAGAGTACTTGACATTAAAAACAGTTTTAAATTCGAGAATGTATGTCTAACAAATGCCAGGCAAGAGATAAATAATAACTAGGCCTGTGTTGACTTGGCGATAGGGTATTTTCTGCTGCTAGGTGGCCAGCTCCAAAGTCTTGAGAAATAGAAAGTCTTTCAAGAATTCCTCAAACCAACAGCACCCGGCCCAACACAACTGTTACCCTATAGCCACATGTTAAAAATACCAGTTAGAAACCAATGAGCCATCAGAAGCCAGACAGACTTGATTTCTCTCTTCTCCTGGTATCAGTGGGACTCTTACTAGCCCTGCTCTCATCAATGGCTATTTAAAGCCACAATCTGACTCAGCAGAGGAGATAAGAGCCACGTGATCTAACAGTTTTCAGACTCGCTATTGGCCATCACAGGAAATGAGCAATTTATTTCAAAAATTTGGTAAGTAATAAAATGATTATTTATGTACACTAGAGGGAGAGAGAAGAGATTTTAAAAAGAAGAATAAAAGAGTAAAATATTAGTTCCTTGCTTTTGATTAGTGTTTTGTTCAGATGGAGGGTGATGAGGCTGTCTGCAACAGTACGATGGAAGATGAAAAGTAAACTTCTTTTACGATTTCCTAGAAAAATGCATGATGATTAAGCATACTGGTAGATAAGTGATGCTGGAAAATGTTCTCCAGTCCTGTCAACCATAGGTTTTAGTCTCAAAAACATTAATTTTATAGATGAAATATAATTTATGTCACTTATTTCTTGTTTTAGGTAAAATTTTCTCTACCATAAGAGAAAGGCCCTGTTTTAGGATGATGGGATCAGTTATTAAATATTCACAAAACTGCCACTTTTTATAAAGGATTAAACTACACATGCAAAAAAAAATTCCTACAGCCGAGTTCAAAACATTTACAAGTAGAACATAATCAGAGATTTTTTTTTTGCATTATAGAAATTGCTAGAAAATACTCATTTTAACTGAGGAAACAGAATGACAACTAAATTAACAATGAAATTCTATATTCTACAGTGACATGTAGCTAGACTTTTTAGTTTATTATGGAGAGTCAATATGTTAGTACATTTAAAGTGCTCACCCATACCTGAAACATATCTAACATTTGATAATCATAGCTAATTATATAGCAATAGTGAATATTTAAGTCAAGTTATAATTTTCATATAGGACTGTAAATTTCAAAGTTTCTATAAATCTCCCCGAGTGTGTGTGCATGTGTGTACATGCATATGTATGAAAACAGCCTGTAGGCATGTATCCCAGATTTAATCAACAAGCAAATGGTAACATGAGTCACAAAAACTACTTGTACTGTAGCTAACATTCTACATGGTAAGTATTACGGTCATATGATTACATAATATTGATTAGCTTTCAAATGCATGTTGATAATTAATTTCAATTCTAATTAAACCCTAGCAGTAATCTTGTATTTCTCAAAAAGTTGAAATTTCAATTCAAGCATTTATAAAAAGAAGTTATTTGTTTTCCCACATCTAAGCTATACAGACACACAACACACATACTCAATTATTTGTGCTTCTGAGACATGAGTTTATTATGAAGAAAATAAAACATTCTCCCTATTATGGAGCCAAAGGTAGGGATTTAAAAAAAATTCTCTGCACTCTTTCTGTCAAATGAGCTCATTACCA
>CM052441.1:61123308-61157271 GCA_028533085.1 Varecia variegata | reverse complement strand
GCCAAGGCGGGAGGATTGCTTGAGGTCAGGAGTTCGAGACCAGCCTGAGCAAGAGCGAGACCCTGTCTCTATTAAAAATAGAAAGAAATTATCTGGACAACTAAAAATATATATAGAAAAAATTAGCCAGGCATGGTGGCACATGTCTGTAGTCCCAGCTACTTGGGAGGCTGAGGCAGGAGGATCACTTGAGCCTGGGAGTTTGAGGTTGCTGTGAGCTAGGCTGACGCCACGGCACTCACTCTAGCCCGGGCAACAGAGAGAGACTCTGACTCAAAAAATAAATAAATAAATAAATAAATAAATAAATGCTGTCTAATCATCAAAAGGTGACCATTAGGCCCTAAGCCAAGGCTTCTACTGGCCTATAAGGTGCCTTTGTACTAAGCGTAAAAAAGTGCTTCCTGTAGAGGGGGCAAATTAGAAAAAGAAAAGCATCTCCTCCTCAAGGATAATGAGAAAGGCTCACAGCTTGAGTAGAAGAGTTTTGGCTGGATTTCAGCCCCTCTTGCCTGGCCTTTGAGCAATGTACAAACTGCCTGACCATACTGCATAGCCCTGGCTAAAACCACACCGTTCTGCTTTCTTTTATATCCAATGATATTTTCACGTTTCCATCATCAATAGTTAATTATTTCTAACCAGTAAAGACTGAAATGTAGTCTAATAAAATTGGTTATTACAATATAACATGGCTTAGCAAAAAGCACTTTGAGATGAATATGAATAAAAATGTTACGTTACAATTAAAAAGATTTCAGTTAGTTTTTTCCTTTTATTTATTTGGCATTCTTCTTTTGTTGCCAAAAGTTAAAAAAGAAAAAGACAAAATTTCTCTTTAATTTCATGCCAGGGAATATGGTGAAAGGGGACTGTTTATAGTCTTACTGTTTATTCATTAAAGTTCTTTAGTGATTGAAAAATTCTAAAAATTGGAAAGTATGAAAAACATACTGATTTAAATGGTTGAGATAATTAAAAAGACATGCATATAAAACTGAAAAAACTTTTGTGTAACCCAATAAATTTACAATTAAAACTAAATTTTAAATTATAGAAGTTCTATAAGAGTCATTTGCATGAATTTTATGAATGAGAAAGTTTGAGTTAAGGATATGAATTTGAAACATTCTTAGATAAACAGGAAAATAATACATTGTATATAAGACACTGTGGTAATGAAGAAAAATTATAAGCAAATTAAAATAATCAAACTATTTAAAAGATGAAGTTCAGAATAAAAACATGTGTACAAGAAGAATGTCCTTATAAAATCTCTTCGGCAATATTTTCCTTGACTAATTAAAATTTAATAAAGTTACATGAAGTTGAAAGAACAATTTTATTTTAAAAATTGATAGCTGTAGCCTCAGGAGTTGAACATTTCAATATAGGAGACGGTTTAAATACTTAAAATGGAAACATGCCAACATTTAAAATGCTCATATTTATGGTTAACAATTTATTTCAGAAGTAGTTATCTTTCTGTTATTTTTGTTACCAAAAAACTTGGAAATAAGATCAAGAGATTACAGAATGTACTTTTGATGTTATACTGACACACTGTTTAAGAGGACCACCCAAAGAATATTTAATTATCTAGAGGAATGTAACTTTGCTTGACTTTGTTATTACTATAATTAAGGACTCTGATTCTGAAATGATAAGTTACAGATCTTGTCTGCTAGTGATGCAAATAATTTGTTTGGGAAAAAAGATAACCTCAAGGTTATGATTTTTATTGCTCCATAGGATATTAATAGTTTTGTATCTAACCTAGCCATCTTATTCTATTAGTAGCATTTCTTTTCAAATGCCTATAAATATCCAATTCCTCAAAATGCTCTTTGAACCAGTTTTATCATCTTACTGGTTTCCTCATTAGTGAGTTACTAAGTCTTTTACTTGTGTTGCTTCTATAGTTGTATGAGCCATATCTTAAGCATTTTGAAAATGTTATTCTGATCGTTTGATGCAGTAGGGCATAGCATTTAAAACCAACTCTGTGCAGCTTTGAGTCTTATGCAGCAATTATCTTAATTTTTATATTATATTAAATATGTTTTTAAATAAAATATTTATAAAAGGTTGGCTTTTCTGAAATCAATGGGAATCAAGTGGCTACGTGTGATTTTTCTCAATCAGTTTAGTACGGATTTTTTCTAACACAAACAAGAATCTGTAACAGATTTCACTTGCATGAAGTCAAATACAATGTGTATCAGACCAGTTCAGGCCTAAAGGAATCCAGGAAGGAGGCTACATTTTACCAAACCAAATTAGAAATGCTGCCTTCGAGTAACCTCAAAAATTGATGGGAATACTCAGTCCTCTAAGGCCTGAGTCTCTAGAGAACGATTACTAAAAATAACCACAATTTTAGAATAGCAAAGAAACATACTTCCTTTGTGCCAAGTTTTAAAATAAAAATGATACTACTTGAACATTTTAACTGTAGTATAGGCACTTTCTCTGTCTCTCTCTCAACATACATTACAGTCAATAAATGCCATTCTTAGCATTTTCCCTCCAAGTTTCTAACACCATTTTGGATAATCAGAAGGTAAATATAACAATTATAGCCTAAATCAAAACGACTCAATAAAATGCCTAGGGAAATGGCACAGTAGTGTGACTTTGCTCACCTCCCCACGCGGTGGCTCCTCCAGCAGGTGCTGGTGGTGCTGGTGCCACGGCTGCCGCCGCCCCTCCAGAGGAGAAGTCTGGCTGGAGGTCCAGGAGATCACTGGATGGTTTAGAAGTGCTGAAAGGAAGACAGAACTTGAAAATCAGATTTTGATATTTTATAATGTAAAGGTGTTTTTAAATAAAGACTTATGCAGGAAACAAAGATTTTGGATATTTTAAATCCAATAAAAGAATACTTAAGAAAGTATAGCAGTATAGCATATACCACAGGTTGGCAAACTACTTTTGTAAAGGGCCAGATGGTCTTTCTCACTATTCAACTCTGCTACTGTAGCACAAAATAAGACATAGACAAGACATCAACAAATCGACGTGTGTTTGTTCCAATAAAACTTTCTTTCTAGGGGACTGCATATGCTCCCTGGGAAGTGTCCTACAGGGCAATAAAAATCGTAATGTTAAGGTTATCTTTTCTCTATTTCCTAAAATCTTTTGTATAGAAAAGAATACTAAATAGTCAGTAATTTACCTTTTTCCTAAATTAGACTATAATATATTAAGTTTGCCTGTAAGAGGATTTGCCTAAAACTACTTCATTTTTTCTTCTTATTCAGTTGGGGCTGTGCTTTCTTTCCTATCTGCAGAAGTTCCAAGGAGGAGCCTTGCTATCCAAAGTGTGGGCCCCAAACTAGCAGCATCCTCGGATGTTTTTATAACTGCCAAATCTCAGGCTTACCCTGTATTTACTATCTCAGAATCTTCGTTTTTAACAAGATCCCCAGGTGATCCACGTGTACATTCAGATTTGACAAGCACTGGCTTAAAGGTTACCAGGCCAGTTGCCAAGCCAACCGGGTCCCAGGTTCTTGCTCTGTTTCTTTTTTATTCAGCCTCCTATATAGCGGGGATTACAGGCTCGAGCTATTGCACCTGACTAATTTTTTTTTATTTTTGTAAAAATGAGATCTTGCTATGTTGCCCAGGCTGGTCATGACCTCCTGGCTCTAAGCGATCCTCCTGCCTCGGCCTCCCAAAGTGCTAGGATTACAGGAGTGAGCCGCCATGCATGGCCTTGTCTGCTTTCTTAAACATCAGTTCCATCTTTATCTCTTTTACATATTCAGTTTCTAAGTAATATTCTTTTCAGAAAAAGATTCTGCTGATTTTTTAAAAAGTTTCAAAGTGCCTGAAAGCATTGCCTAGTTTTGATGTCCATTTCATAAACACAACTGTACTAAGTAACAGAAAAAGAAAACATTTATTATTAAGATCTTAAAGCTTTTATAAGAAGCAATTTATCTTAGAGCCATAGCAGAAAGGACTTGGTTTTACCAGGGTTGCCGAATAAAAAGTAGACTAAGCAAGCAGAGAGTAAAGCACATAGTTAACTTGGGTAGAGTATTTGGAGTTATGCTCAGGTCAAAATCGAAGTCTCCAAATATAGGACATCCATAATCAGAGCCACAGATACTATAAAATGAAACTAGAATCCTTTCAAGGTAAAACTACCAAAGAATTGACCTAAAATTATTTGAGGAAGCCCCTATGATGGGTAGCTCTAAGATTTCCCAGGATGCAAAGTCATCCTTACCCTTCTCACTACTGTCCTGACCTGTAGGTGCTAGACAAGCTAATTAGGCCTCTTCCTACCACCCGAGTTTGAGTTCCTTATATGCACCAGGTGACTGGACTACAACTTCAAGTGTGTGTGTGTTTTTAAAGCACTTGAAGATGTCTTTTAAATTTCCCACAAGAAGAAACTAATTTTAGAAAACATTTTCCATATCAGCCAATTTCAGAAGAACCTCAAGTGTGTGCATCTTTCTTCTACTTCCTTTCCCAAATGTGTGAGCAACAAGGTGATTTCCATAGCTTAGGTCTTTTTAAGAGGTACAGGCCTAAGTAACTGTGTAAGTGTAAAGAATTTACTTTGTGTAGGTAAAATAACCCAAAATATCACACATTACTAGGATTAGATTCCATTTGGTGAAATCATTTGGGTACAGTACATAAAAAGAAAACAAAAACCTAATCAAAATAGTAATAAACAGTTCACTGCATACTTGTTAACTAACCTGACTGGGACAGCCGCAGATGCAGTTGCAAATAAATCAACCGGTGGGGATGTGTCAATAGTTTTAGCTGGTGTAGAATTAGGAGACGTAACAGTTGTTGCTGGAGAAGACTGAAAGTGAAGATGCACAACACACTCTAGTCAAATATGAATCTATAGGACACAAAGCTACAGGACTTCTGTTTTGCAGACCCATGACATTCCCAGTGATTTTTTTTGTAATTCCTCATGGGAAAAAAAACTCAAGAAAATTTGAAATCAAGAATTGTAATAAACGATCAATGTCGGACAAAACATGATTCAAATTTTAAAAGTTAAATGTAATGTATATAAAATTATGATGAAATATTTGGTCTAACATTGCAATGACTTGCATTTGTTAATTAAAATGAAAGCTAAATATATTTATTAAACATAAAATTATTATAAAAGATCTTACTAGCTGCCAAAAATTTTTAAAATTATCAATTATAATAAATGCTATAAAACCAAGGTCATTTTTCCTCCTTCTCATCCTAAACAGACTTCATGTGAAGTCTTCTCAAGATGTTTTTAAAATCCAGAAGGAAATTTAACTTACAAAATAGTTCCCAGTTGGCAGAGAATGACTCACAACTAAGATTCAAGTCACTGACAGCTTGAGGATATCGTGACTATAATTCACCACTAATATGACATAGATAAAACTAAAAAAGTGAAATAAAATCTAACATTTATTTTCCTGATTACATTTAGTAATCAACTATTTACATAAAAAAATTAAAATTTTTGTTTAAAATTACCCTAATTCTATTTTATCTGGTATATTAACTCTCCATGTATTTACAAGATTAATAGAACATTTCAAAACAGTCTACTGATAATTAGTTCTGTAAGTGGAAATGAGATATAACAACAAGAAAAATATATGAAGACCAAGACCAAGGAAGGGCTATCAGATACTGCCCTGATGGCATATCTGATTTCAAATAAACCTAACTTAAAGTTTTAAAAGAATAATTTGAGAAAAAAGACTGAGGAGATTAAGAAATTTATAGGAATTTCAAGACTTAAATAATACCTATTTGTCCAAAAATCTAACTAACCAAGAAGTCAGAATTCAATAGATATACAAATGCCAGGCATTCGGCACTTCAAGAAAGACAAACACAGGAGTGGTATGGATATTGTTGCTCAGAAAATATTGACTCAAACCTCTCTCTTCAACAAAAATTCAAATCTTTCAAATGGAATACAAAGATCATCAATGAAATAGAAAGGACTAGCTAAAGTTAACTGTATGTCATTCACTGTGACTACTGACAACTCCTCTAAAACAGGACTTTTTAAAAAGCCTATACATATAAATGAGCTTAGAAAAAGTGATATTTATGAAACACGGATAACTTAATGACAGCAATAAATATTACCAACAAAAACACAAAAACTAAGGTGTGCAAAAAAGCCCGTTAAAAATGCCTTGTAACAACAAGCTTTTAGGCAATGTGAGAACCAGGAAAACAGAACCCAAATAATCCTGTTAATGACTAAAAGAAAAAGTCAGTAAAATTCAATTTAGCCAAAATGAAGAAACAGACTAACCCAAAGGATGCCACAATATTACCACACTCTACTCAGAAGTCATATACTGGGATTTTTCACATAGATGTAATGGTTTTAAACCTAGCTTTGTGTCAGAATAACCAGAGAGCTTTCGTTTGTGTGTTTTATTTGGCTGATTGTTCGAGGTCCCTGAGGGCATCTTAGGCAGCCAGCCAGCCTGGCCCTGGTATGCTACATGGTGTCTGGGAATCACTAGTGCAGTTGTAATGAGATCCCTGAATGTCTGTAATGACAGCAATTACATAATGGAAATTTGTCAAGAGGAAAGAGCACATTTATAACATTTTTGCCTGAAAAATACAATGGTAAATGTGAACTACAGACTTATAGAAGTAAATACTCTTGTCACTAATAACCCTAATCCTGTCACTCAACATGTTAAAAGGGAGATGGGGAGGTGAAGGAGTTATTAAAATTATTAGAGTAGACTGTCTAAAAGGCACACTTGTGCATCTAATTACAACTGATTTCTCTACCATTAAAACACACACAAAATCACATGTCTTACCTTGTCTCACAGGGCTGTGATTCAGAATTATGTAAAAATGTTTTGTAACTAGGATATATCTGTCTTTAGGTATAACTACATGAAAAATCTTTCCTACTTTAAAAATATGTAGTCCAAATTGAAGACTAAATCACATACACTGTATCACACTGGACTGAGAAACTATTATAAAGGAACATACATAAAACTTTTAACTGATCTTTCCTCACAAAATTTAAATTAGAATTACCATATGACCCACCAATTCCACTTCTGGGTATATACCCAAAAGAACTGAAATCAGGAACTCAAACAGATATTTGCACACCTATATTCACAGCAGCATCATTCATAATACCCCAAAGGTGGAAGCAACTTAAGTATCCATTAACAGATGAATGGATGAACAAAGTGTGGTTCACACATACAATGGAATATTATTCAACCTTAAAAAGAAAAGAAATTCTGGCTCATGCTACAACATGGCTGAACCTTGAAGACATGTTAAGTGGAAAAAAAAACAGTCAAAAAGGGACAGATTCTGTATGAGTCCACTTATATGAGGTACCTAGAATATTCAAATTCACAGAGACAGAAAGTAGAATGGTGGTTGCCAGAGGAGGAATGGGGACTTATTCTTTGGTGGGTACAGATTTCTGTTTTGGAAGATAAAAAAGATCTGGAAATGAATAGTGGTGATGGTTGTACAACAGTGTGAATATACTTAATGCCACTAAACTGTACATTTGAGGATGGTAAAATGGTAAAAAACCAAAAAGCAAACTTACCTTACTTAATGGAGAGGGAGCACCAGATCTAAAAGACAACATAAAAAAATTAAAACTGAATACAGGTGAATACATTTGGGGAAGCAGTTAAGTTTGGTATCACTTGATCAAGCACTGACTTGTTTATAAATAACAGACTTTTAAAGTAATGGACAAACTATTTAAAAAAAAACCTTTTTATCTTTTATTCAATTATGATAACCTCTTCCAATGTTTTCCATCAACTTATTTTCTAGTATTAGAAATTCTTTAATTCAAAATTATTTTCTATATCTCTAGCAATACAAATTCTTTGAATCCATCCTTATTGCCTATCTACACAGAAAATAAACTGTCCAAATTGGAATTTAAAAAATTTTGCCAAGACTTAAGAAAAACCACGCTTTCTAGAATTAAAAAAACAAAAACAAACAAACAAAAAACTCAAATGACTTCTGGTTTAACTAAGGTTAAAGTACATTGTTACTCAGTCACAATTGTGATGCATAAAAGTAGGAACCCTAGGGAAAAATAGAGCTCTATAAGCCCTGTGCCTGAAATGTTTCAACTTTCATATTCATACTCCTGAAGTTTGTCTGGCTTTGTTTGGTGGCTGTTGTTTGTTTGTTTTCATGGCTGTAATGAAAACTCTTTAGGAAAAATATTCCCATCATCTCATTATAACCAGTGGGTGCTTGATAAAGAAGAGCAACTTTGATGCTGGTTTCTAAGGGAGTGAGAAAAAATTAGGAAGGCGTAAATTTTTTTTTAGTTAGATTACTGCAGCACTGTCTATTGCACATCGTTTCTAGCAAAGTGCTTCCGAAACAACTGCCTGAACAGCTCACATTGTATTAACCTGAGTTGGAAGAAAAACGAACAACAAAACAAAATGAAGACAAAAACAAATTTCGATAAGCAGCCTATATTCAGGGTCTTATGGGATGGCAAAGATGGCTTTCTACTCATCTACAGAGAAAATATCACACATGGCAGTAGCAAAACAAAATTAGTAGAAATTTAATAAATGGAATTTTATACAATACTGTGAATTTTTGTCTTATTAGACATAGAAAGTTTAGCAGTATTATATGCCAGACTAATATCTTTTAAATTGAATTTCATTTGCAAATACCTGCCTGCCATTTCCTGTTTAAAAATTTAGTTTTTACTTAAGATGCATATAAATAATATAAAGCAAGGCACACAGAGATTTCTGCTATGTAACGAAGACAGACAGAAGCATAAGGGTAATAATTTGGTTATGTGTAGTTTGGTTAAATGTTATCTTAAGAGTAACATATTCTATGAGGAAAAGGATACAAACTTATCTATATTGTTCATGTCAAAGGTTTACCAAAATAAATGGATTCTCAGTGTTCTCTGTATCTACGGTAAGTTACTCAAGAACTCAAAAATCTAGTACAGCATGAGGCTGAAAAGTCTTTAGTGAGTCCTTGGCTAATTTCTCTACTCCTACCATTTTATATATATATATATATATATATGAATGAAAGGAGTCAAATTTCAATAAAAATCCAATAAAAAATTCAGAGCCTGAACTCTGCAAAGAAAACACAGAAGCCATTTGACATGGATACTTTCTAAGAATGAATTAATTTAAATTAATTTGTTTCTCCTTCAAGCAATTTTCATGAACCAATTCTTAGCAGTATTGACACAATGAAAAATACCAACACAGAAAAAAGAATTGAGAATGAGCAAGAACTTTTGAAATATATTTCCAAGCTAATACATAAAAATTTAAAACATATCTTCTACCAGAGAGCAAGAATAAAGACATCTGACATTTTCTGTATTATTTTTAAATCAGAATATGTTCATGTGTACATTCTATAATTGATAAATTAACCAGAAATATTTAAAAAACTATTTTATGGGAAGCTAAACTGTCAGGATGTATGACCTCTGTTCCCATGAACCACATCTGGCTTTTGTCATGATTTAATAAAAAAGGTGAGAACAAGAGGTACTCCAATGGGGCTGTAACTTTAAAAAGCATCATTAATCACTGATTAAAATCTGAAGGCTACCAGGCTCAGAGAGGTTAATAACTTGCCCAAGCATCATACATTAACGGTGGATTTAAGACTGGTCCAGGTCTACCTGCTGCCCAGAGCCAGTGCTCATTACACATTCCAGCCTGCCCACCAAAAGCACAGATAAGACTAGCACATTTGTTCCTCTCTTACACAACATAGACATTGCATCTTCTTATATGTTCCTTGCTTGGTTTTCCACCCTACTGTTAGTCATTGCCCTTTATGAAGGAAAATGCTACAATCTTTTATACATAGACAATGATGCTCATAAAAGACCAATACTTATATTAATAATTTCATGCAGAGAAATTTTGTTCATAGTGAACCATGTTGGCAAAAACAAGGCACTAAATTAATTTTAGAAGAAAATGAATGACTTACATAGTAATCTACTCTAAATTCTGTAAAATACTACAAACAAATTCATGGGTTTTTACTATGAACATAGCAAATGCCAAGGTTTCCTTCTGAGATCTTAATAGGAAGCTGTTAAAAGAGGAAATTTGTTATTTCTTATTTGATTCACAACAATAATCCCTACATTGTTGTGAGTTTAAATGCTAGCCAACCCCCTCCAAAAAAACCTCAACCCCCCCAAAAAAAACCTACCAAAAAACCTCTCAGAAACAGATGTGAAAAACCCACCTACATCTTCCAAATAATTTTAATTACAAAAGACTTATCTTGGGTTTCCTGTACCCAACCCACAAGTAGAATGAAATAAATTTTTCTCTTTTTCCTGTGGAATCATAGAAACAGACAATATACAAAGGTATATCACACAGTATTGCATACAATTGCAAAAGTGATTATCAATGGACACAAGGTGATAAATATAAAGGGGGTACATATTTTTCATAGCAGATATTTTCAAATGCTTCCTTTTGGGTATATACTTGACTTAGAGGTTAGAATAGTTTTACACTGCTACTAGAAGACAAAATAATTTTAAATAATCAAATTTCTTTACAAAACTGTCTTTTGGCACTTCTGCCATATGCCATGGGGAAATCTTTTGTTTACTAAACAAATGAAAACTCTTTGATTTCTAAAATCTGAAAGGAATATATATATACATCTAAGAGAGATTGTTAGTCTTGATCCAAGAAAACCAAAAGAAAGTAAAACTACTTATGCCAGTCACCTTGGGAGACAAAAATAAAAAGGGGCAGAAATCGGTTTTAACTGTTCTAAATACCAGATGTGGAATCTTAAGAGTGTTTTTTGCATTTTTAGTAATTACCAAATGCAAAAAAGTCACTCCATACAGTACTCACCCTTCACTTAAGTTCCCAGGTAAGCACAAACATACAAAGAAGAAAATAGTTAACTATTGTCGTTCATTTATTTTAAAAATAGGGAATAAGCAAAAGACAAGTTCAAGTGTGGTCTTGGCCAATTCAGACAAGAAATTTGACAAGCATAAAATGATTTTAAAGGAGAAAGAAAAATTATTCTTAGCAAAAGGTAATTCAAAATGGAAGATTATCAAGGTTTTAAAATTTTACTTCTCTAGAAATGTAACTAAATGTCCATAGCTAATTTTTTCAAAAATAGCTTGCAGTGGCCAAAAGGGGGTGAATTTAGATTTGAAGTTAGGGCTAATGAGACCCACTCTAGCTAGGGAAGGAGGCTTCTCAGGTAACTACAGCACTGGCAGATTCAACAAAAAAACAAGGGAAGAGTTTGGCCCTGCGCAGGGTGTGAGGGACCTCGAGAGGAAAGAGTGCAGAGAGGCTGATGTGCACTGTGCATCCAGGGGACGTGTATACTGCCTTAGCCGAAGAAGTCTTTCTGCCACAGGAGCAGGGACATTTCTCAGCTTCCTGCCTTCATTTACTTAAAGCCTAGCCAACTCATTTGGCTTCCCAGATACCCTAGTAGAGGCTGGTTCCAGCAATAAGTGGAAGTGGGCATCTTTCATTGGAATTTAATGTCCTCTCATGTCAAGTCTGAGATTATCCTCTGCCACACTGAGACTGGGGGCCGACCCTGGGCTGTGGAAACGAATGTGATACAGCCCGAGGGGACCTGCCGTCCATCATTCCAAACAGCTCTGCCGTAATTGCCTGGAAGGCTCATACTGCTGTTTGTCAGTGAAAATTTAAAACATGCAATAATTTCTACACAAACTTGGAAAAGACAACAGAAGTCACATTTAGCTAATAAAATAACCAGTAAAAAAGTAACATCGAGATACAAGCCTACATTCCAAAACGCACAGAGGGAAGAAAGAAAGGAATTGTATTGTGATAGCTCTATCATAGGTAAAAAGCTGTGACCAGCCTATAGCCCTGCAATGATCAGTTCATTGGCTGTCTCTGCTAACTCCTGCTGTCAGTTCAAATGGAATAAACATAAAGCTGGTATCACCAGCAAATATTTCAAGCTGTCTCTGTAGAAAGACCTACATTAAGTGTTTAGGTAGAGATAAAGAAGTATAAAATAGTTCCTAACCTTTAAATTCAGAAAATCTATTTAAATCACATATGTGAAAAAAATAGCCTCAACACAGGGCAAGGGCAGTTCATGATTAAGGAAGTCTTCATAAGAAGGGAGGACTGGAGATGGACCTCCCAGGATGCACAGATTTACACAGGCAGGACAAGAGGGGTAGGCATTCAAGCGGAATTATAGACTAAACAAGGCACAAAGACTGGAAAGCACCAGGTCTTGTGAATAAACAAGTTTTACACCTGTTGGAGTTTTTTTTTTTTGTAGGCAGTGAGGAAAAATAGTCAAAAATATAAAAACCCAAACACAAAGGTATGAAAATCCAATAAAATTGCTCTTATCACTACTTGATTGCTACTCTCTAGGATCTCTGAGTTAAATGTCAGTAGCATACCATGCTTGGTTCAAGTGGGCAGAGACTGGAGTACAGAAAACTATACTCGAGAGCTTTGCTTTTTTCACATGGGGTTGGTAACAGAGTATTCCAGGCTGCTTGTGAAATTGCACTTGTTTTCACTCATGTCCAATAATAACAGCTTCAATTTTTAAACATGAGCAACTCTTTCTTTTCATTATTATTTTAGAGACAGGGTCTTGCTCTGTTGCCCAGGCTGCAGTGTAGTGGTGTGATCATAGCTAACTGCAGGCTCGAACTCCTGGGCTCAAGTGATCCTCCTACCCCAGCCTCCCAAGTAGCTGGGACTACAGGCGTGTGCCACCAAGCCTGGCTGACTTCTATGTTGCCCAGGCTGGTCTCAAACTCCTGGCCTCAAGTGATCCTCCCACCTAGGCCTCCCAAAGTGTTGGGATTATAGGCGTAAGCCACTGTGCCTGGCATCTTTTTCTATATATTATGAATTCCTTCTAAGTTAAGGGCTACTAGATTAAGCAGTAGGTTCAGTCAACATAAGTACAATCTACTAATTTGCTGCATTCATTAGCCTGCAGATAGATTACTTATACATGAGGTTACACTATCATAATAGAAAGGGCAAGGATTCTGAGAGAACTCAGAAAAATTACAATAAAGCACACCCTAAAACTGTGGTGGTATCAGTTGTACCATGATAAATTTCATTCTTATAAAGAATCACTCTAGTATTTTTTCATCTTATTTAGAATATACAACTAATGCATACTTGTTTCCAGGTTTCTTTCCTTCTAATGTATTTAGATGCTGTTCAAGGGTCTCCATAAGACTGCTGGGAGCCTACAATAAGAAAGTAAAAATAAATGTCTGCATTGTTTTTTTTCAAAGTAAACACACTGTAACATCACTGTAACTTTGTACGGTGGAAGTCTGCGGATGGACCCCAATACATATGTGATATAATTTAATTCTAGTTTTTTTGGTATTTAAATATTTAAATTCCATGGATTCTTAGGCCCATCTTAAATACACTAAACTCCACTGCATAACAAACAGCATTACAGCGTGGTTTCAGTGTAGAGATTACATTGGACAGACTTTTACTGAGATGTTACTTATATGCAATAAACTCAAATCAAGTTCACCACCACCTTCCCACACACAGTGAAAAAGGAATAGGTATTTGTATCCAAGTCAAAAATATAAGTGCCCAAATACAAATTTACATAAATTTGTAAATACAGTAAAATCTCACTCATCCACATTTGACTGAAATATTAGGAAAAATTGTTACTATTAATATATTTTAAAAGGGGGGGCAAGTGAGAATTATGGGGAAAAGAATACAACTCTAATAGTCAATAATAATTAAGATTTTCTTATCATTGAGCTATTTAATTTATATTAAAATAAAGTAACTGTAACAAATATAATGTAATAATATAATAGAGTACTGTGTATCGGCAGATTTAAAATATTTTAACTCTTTTACTAAAAAGTACTTTAATGTTTCTTTTTATAAATAAAATTTTAGGCAATATAAAGTGATGGTATTTTACTGTATATTAGAAGAAGAAATAATAGGTTCATACAAATATTCCATCCAATCTATTCCTCAAGCATTAGAGATTTAATTTCATCTTCGTAAAATAATTTTAATTTCATCTTTGTAAAATAGACCTTAACAGCAGCATAGGCATTCAAAGAATAGCATTTGATAAATGAAATACATAACTACATTTATAGATAGACAATTGTTCTTTAATGTGAAATTAATTTTGAAGGATTTCAAAGTAACTATGCTAAGTGCTTAATAGTTCACTGAATTCAAAGAAGTTCATATGACTGTACCTATTGCATTGTACCTTTAGTGACAAATTAAAATAAAATTATTAAAAATTCTTAATTTTGAAAATTTAGGACATTTATTTACTTTTCATTTCACTAATAGACAAACTGTCTCAACATTTACATGATCATTATATATGTAATCATGTGATTATTATAAACGTAAATTACTAAGTGAACAAAAATATTAACCTGATCAAAGTGATGAAGGTAGGATAGAAAGGGATGGCCCTATCATCATTATCTAAAAAGCTTTAGACTATACAGTGAAAAAACATATTATCAGGGGATTAAATTTAAAAAATTATAAAATTAGAATTTTAAAATATACTTCAGATGAAAATGAACTTATTCAACAAATTTCAGTAAATTATAACTAGGAATATACTTCTAAGTTTTAAAAATGTATTTTTAAAAGAGATAAAGGAAATTTTGTTCTATATACCAGATTATAAACTGTAAAGAAATGCTCATTGAATAAAGAATGTAACCTTAAAAGGAAGAAAATGTAAATGGCTTCAGAATTTTTAGATGAATTCACATCTGATAATTTAAAAATTGTCATATTAATTGTCACTAATGATGACAATGATGATGATGGAACTTAGGAGGCCTGGGCATTTAAGTTTAAACTTTTCATATTTCCATTTTTTTGTTGGGATTCCAATAAGGAAAAAAAATATATATCAAGCCATAGAACTTCTTTCCAGTTAACAGTCTTAGATCCTCTGAATGTTTAATGAAATGTAAAGGAAGTGTGATGTTTTGCTAAACCTAAATTTAAAACACTGTTTAAGAAAAATAAATGCCATTGATAGTCACAAAATAGAGAGGAACAAATATGGGATAACAAAAAAGAGGTAATATTTTCTCCTATAAAGTTTCTTACTTATTGAAAACAAAAAAAAAAATAAAACAAAAACCCAGGACGATAGTTTGCAGCTTTTCTTTTTGTAAAGTTTCTTAATAATTTAGGTAAGAAAATTTAAAAAAGTAAGGCAGCACAAAAATCATAATAGTTGAAAGAGAAATCTGACCAAGCAATACAAGACTATAAAACTGACTTTTATCGTAAGGGGAGTTATTTAGCAATACACTGCACATAAAATGAAGTTTGGAGCACTTTTTCCTAGAGATTTAGAAGTGCTTCATCATTTATATCTCTTATAAGGACATGTGAAATCTAAGAGAAATAAATTCTTCAACTATCTTTGGAGGAAAAAAAAGTAGTTTGACAGTAATATCCAGGAGTACAGGAATGTCTGCCTTCTTCTTAATTGTATCTATGGCACTAAGGACACCCTGGCATGCAGATGACATAAGTGAAAACTGTCTTTTAAATTTCCAAGGAGCAAAATTTTGAGAATGCCTCTGCTGCTGTAAAAGGAACTTAAGACAACAAAGTATACTTTGTAGTATCTTTAGTTGCTCATTTAAAAAAATGCCAAAGTCAATAGACCAATCAAATGGGAGCACCAATCCAAAGAACCAGAGTCACCCTGTGAAAGCTAATAGATAGCAACATGTCAGTTACCGATCCATCAGTGGTATAATCTTTAAAAGCAGACTTTTCTTTACCAGTAGTTTTCAGATCAACCATAACTCCTGACAACAAAACCTGAGATATTTTTCATAAATGGAGATATTTTACATTTGGAATGCACACATCCCCCAAATAGGAAACAATATTTAAAAAAATTCTTTTCTTGGAATAAATTCATAGCTGATTATGAGCCCAGGATCCAAAAGAAAGCATCTATGATTTACATGCTTTGGATTATAAAGCACCATCAAAACCAAACAAAAAATAAATCAAAAGAGCATTCAAATTTTTAATCGTCAGCTCTAAGAAACCACTTGAAAGTGCTGAGGAGAAATTTTTCAGCTCTAGTATCATATTCATTTCTTACGCCAAATAGTACTTTTGAATGTCTTTTAAAAATTTCATTGATATCACGAATAATTTAAATGCAATAATGATGATATTATAGGCACAATTTAAAAATGGCTACAGATGATTGTATTGGTGTTTACTGTGCATTCTTTAACCTGAAAGATACACATTGAATTTATAAAGATATCCATGATAGTCCTCTGTTCCATTTTGCTGCAAGAGGAATTCTAATTCTTTTTTAGTTATGAGCATCCTATTCCTACTCCCAGTCAATAGGAAGCCCTTTTGGTCTCCATCTCTTCTTTAACCTTCTCTTCTGACAGGAATTTTTTTTTGTTTTCATTGCCATGGCTAGATTCAGTGGCCATGGTGGCCACAGACAGCAGAGGAGCTGAACTGAATCCATATAACCTGATACTTCTGACTCATCTCTAGATTAATCTTGGTCTTAAGGACTGAACACTGTTTAAAGGATTAACCCCAGAACAGCTTATATTCTAGTTCAGACATGATGGTACTGTCATAAAGGGCCTAAATCTCTAGTTCATTTAGAGACCTCCATGAGACCTGTGAAAGGAGGGGCTCTATGTAAGAATTAGGGAGGGTGTTTAGCTCTACACCCTAGAGTAGCCCACACCCTAGAGTAGCCCACAATTACGTTACTTATTAAGAAATTTCAGAAGCATGCTCTTTTATTGGGATTTAAATAAACACTGGAGAATTGGACTAGAGGAATTTTGGTATGAAGAAAAATATTTTGAATATTTATTTTGAATATAAATGTTAATATTGAAATTTATGTGGCTTTTAAGGTCATAACAAAAGCAGAGGATAGGGTGCTAACAGATTTTAATAAATTTCTGTCACAGAATAGTTTTCTATTAGAATCAGGGCAAGACATTATCTTCTTTGAGGGTGGAGTCTCTGTTTCTTCAATTGTGAAAACACACATCTTCCATCATCAAATAAAATGTTATGTTTCTGGACTTCTTGAGAGGAGATTATATAAATTATAATGAATATTATAATATTATTAAAAATTAAACCCAAGTATATAAATCCTTCTTTCAGTGATAAACTATCATTTCCTCATTTTAAGAACAAAAAGGAATTTAAGTAGTTCTTTAAATCTTTCCTTGTATCCATTCAGACTCTGCCCAAACTAAGAGAGACAAATGAGGACCTATTTTCTTCTTAACTAAGGGCCACTCCTTAACGAAACATCTAGTTTTTCTTTTATCCCACAGTAAGGGCATCTATAAAGTTGGAACAAACATGATTTGCAATTTCTAGAAGCTATTCATTGAGTAAAATATTTTAATGCCTTAAAAGTTAACATGTACTATTTCTCTGGGTTATTTTCAAAAAATGCAATGTAAATGTTTATTATAACTGAATAATTTAAATGAAAACACATGTACTTTGATTTTTATCACAGTGTTACAAAGCTAAGTCTATATCTAAGAAAGAGATTTTTAATGGTACTTGATTTATGCACATTTAATTTTTAGCCATAACCAAAATGATACCAATATCTTATTCATGCATGTGTCTATTCAAACTATTTTCCCATAGTAGCAGAAATATTTTACACTAATATTCTGTCTACTAGAATGAGCTATCTCCCAACTTTTAAACTAAAAATACAATGCCATCATGTTCTGAGTTGCTCTACAAATTTCATTTACGAAGAACTTTGACATCTAATTGGTATTTTAAGACTACAAATACAGAAGACTATTTCTTTGATTTCCCTAATTTTTAATAAAAATTTAAGGATTAACATTATTTTAAATACAGAAACATTTCAAGGCATTAAAGGATAGCAAATTACTAAACACAGTCTGATATTATTAAAAAGTGAATATCTTCATCATGACAATTTTCTTCTATTATAATGATTATCTTTATTTACAAAGACAGAAAATTCATCTATTCATTACTGGTATATAAGATAGCAGCTCTATGTTTTCTCCCATCACCTCCACAACAACATCTCTAGTTAAAGGACATATTTGGAACAGAAATTTACCATAATGAATTGATTAAATAACAATAGTTTCTGCCAATTATGAGAAAGGTCATACAATAATACTGTACCTGTGAATGACCTTGATTCTATATCTTAGGGCCATACATTGCACCCTTTTGACAGATGAAAGGAGTGATAAAGAAGCCTCACTATTGGTGTCACTTACTACATGAGCCCCAGAAAAATGAATTATTTACCACTACTACTTTTTTAAAAAAGGTTATTTTACACATGGAAATTCTTTCACTTCATAAGGGAGACAAGAATCAGTGTAGTTGAACTATAACATCAGAGTGTTCCCTATTCATGGTCCTCCTTCATAGCCGGCATACGCTAGAAACTAGGAAGACAAGCAGGAGGAAAAGTTCTAATGTTCTGATTATCATGTCTACGAATAGACACTTTGCATAGCTAAAGCACTTCTATTAACATTATTTAAGGTTTCCTTTTGATCAAGGTCAAGAATGAAAAGATGAGCTCAATTAGTAAAAATTCAACTGCCTTTAAAGAAGAAACCATATCATAAGGACAGGAAAATCTTCCTATTACCTCCAAAAATATCTTCAATAGTTAAAAAGCATAAGTAAGGCAGAATAATTTCCAAGAAAGTTGGTTGGCCTAAATTCACAATGTTTTAAATGCTTATAAGACTTATGCCCATTTGTGGCAAGATATGGAGTAATAATTTCATGCATACTGAATCTCCCACTGAGAGAGTCACTTACCTGTGTGAGGTCAGGAATGTCACCTTTATCAATACCAACTTGCTGTGGATTAAAAAAATAAGAAATTACTTAGTGGATTTTTTTTTTCCCAGAGACAGAGTCTCATTTTGTCACCCAGGCTGGAGTGCAGTGGCATGATCATAGCTCACCGCAGCCTCAAATTTTTGGGCTTAAGAGATTCTCCCGTCTCAGCCTCTTGAGTAGCTGGGACTACAGTCATGCACCACCACACCTGGCTAATTTTTAAATTTTTTGTAGAAATGGGGGTGGCTATGTTGCCCAGGCTGGTCTCAAACTCCTGGGCTCAAGCGATTCTCCTACCTCGGTCTCCCAAAGTGCTGGGCTTACAGGTATGAGCCACTGTGTCTGGACCTTAGTGGAATTTTTAAAATTAATTTTTTTACATTTAATGGAAGATCGCCTATATGATTAGTTAAAACAGCAGCCCAGTCTTGATGTAAAAGAATTGTTACTTTATGTATATTGATCTCACTTTGAACATATACTTCTTATGCAGTTTTTCACTCAAAATAATAGAGCAATGATTTCATTAATATATCTAGATATAACAAATATATAGAATTTTACTAGAATAAAAAATAAATTGAAGCATAAAATTTAAAGGTATCCTCTATAGTTAATGGTAGCTAAAAATCTAGAACACTGCTTAGACTAAATTTAAATAGTTAATTATGCCCAGTAAGTATTCTGGACAGGGAATGATTGTTTAGTTTTAATAAGTTGTTCAGGGCATAGTTTCCACCCTTTCTCCCATAGGGAGAACCACTTTGTTAGTTTCTTATGTATCCTTCTTGAGTTTCTTTACATATATTCAAGGAAATATGAAATATACAAATAGATACTTATTTCCCCACTGTTATATAAATTACAGCATATTATATACAATAGACTTACATTTTTCACAACAATATATCTTAGAGATATATCCATACCAATACACAAAACGTCCTCATTTTTGAAACAGTTGCATAGAACTTCCTTGTCCTATGGTTTCTTTAATGAGTTATCTATTAATGGACATTAAAGTTGCTTCCAATCTCTTGCCATTGCAAGCAATGCTGTGCATACCATTTTGCATCTATAGTACACATTTCTAGACGTGGAATTACCGGGTAAAAGCAT
Organism: Varecia variegata; assembly: GCA_028533085.1. Classification (NCBI taxonomy): domain Eukaryota; kingdom Metazoa; phylum Chordata; class Mammalia; order Primates; family Lemuridae; genus Varecia; species Varecia variegata. The sequence continues at coordinate 61,137,163 of CM052441.1, read as the reverse complement.
ATTCAAGTTGGTAATTTGGGTAGTGTGAGGATGAGAGAGGGAGAGAAAGAAGGGAGTAAAAGCAAATATGGAAAAATATTAATAAATGTGAATCAATGAAGAGAGCATTTGTGTTCATTACACCATATCAATTATTTTGTAGGTTTGAAAATTATTCAAAGTAAAAAGTTGGTGAAAAATACAAGATATAAGTTTAACTCTATCACTTTATATAAATAATGAAATTGAAGTTCAAAGAAACAAAGTGGGTTAAGCCAAAGTCTCTCTCTCTCCTTGAGAAATGAAGTGCTTTGATTATGCTGATGGAAATGTAGAAGCAAACACATGAAGCAAAAGTGCTGGGCTCCTACCAAGACAGTAAGGCAAACATGAGATCAGAAAATGCATTTGTGTGTCAAATGCTGAGCTACCTTCTTTCCTTTGCCTTTTCTATGGCTAGAGCAGGATTTCTCAACCTTGGCACTACTGGCATTTTGGGAGGATAATTCTTTGTTGGAGGCTGCCATGTGCATCGTAAGAGGTTTAGCAGCATCCCTGGCCTCTACCTACTGGATGCTAGTAGCCACCGTCTCCAGTGCAACAACCAAAAATGTCTGTAGATGCTGTTGCCTGAGGAAGATGGGGGAGCAAAGTCACCGCTGTTGAGACCACTGCTGTAGAGCACCTGCCCTCATCCCTCTGGATCGATCAGCTTATGCTGGAACCAAGAATCCCAGACTTTACCATCCAATGACTGAACTCTGGCTACAGGGAAGCCATTGGTGCTTCCCTAAGGTCATTGATATTATTACAAATTATAAACTAAAACAACTTCATTCTGTTTACATCTACATTTTAATACCTCTTTAGATGATCCATTTAAAATATGAATATGAATGAAAGATGTATTTTTAAAATGAAAATATTATGGATCCTTAATACTGAAATCATTTTGGGAAATGGTGATATGTTTCCATTAAATGGATAATTCTGTTAAAAGACATAACTTAGGAATTCTTCCTCAACATTGCTATTTTACTGCTCTGAACTTCTGAACCACAATGTAGTTGGAGGATTAGGTGAAGAGTATTACAAAAATCTCATCACTTTCTGTCTGCAAATATTCTGGGAGATATAATGCCTACAAGTCTGATATTTATTTTAGAACAGCAAATTAAGAATAACTTGTTTCTATAAAAAAAGGAGGGTTTAATTGTCTGCCTTAGGAAACTTCAGTATAAAGAATCTAAGACATGGTAAGTTTTCTGTACTTCAAGCAATTTCTTTGGGAAATTTGACTATTTCTATAGAAATTGTTCAACTACTCTACCTTTTCTTTAATAATGGACAACTTATAGTTAATATTTATCAACTAGCCAATATATATAGTTGTGTTTTTAAGATGTATTCTAGAAGTCTTCTTTAGATTCTTCAGGCCAACAGTACTAACTATAGGGTGGTTATTGAGGATGAGTCCATACATAGACCACATGAGTGCTATTTGGTAGAGAGAGGAGGTTTGTACATTTTCCAAAAAATGTTTGTACTAGCCAATCATAACCAAACCACCCAACACTAGTATTCAAACAGTGTTTGGATTATGAACAATACAATTTAAATGTGAAAGAAAACCCAGATTGTTATGGTTATCCCATGGTGATTTAATGTTTATTCTATTAAAAACAATTTTGTAAATTAGTATCCATTCTATGAAAAAGTTGTAATCACAATGTTCAAATAAAAACAAAATATTTATTATCCATTTATTTAAAGACAGACTCTCAAAATGATATCTTATTTCTGTATATTTCCTTCTCAATGGCCTGAATTGGGCCTGTGATAACATGAAGTGTCAACAGACAAAAAGTAAAAATTTTACACATCAAAATAAAACCTGTGTACCAGCAAATTCTATCCTTCCTTATAGACTGCCAACATTGATAAACCCATGAGGAAATACACATGAACACAGTTTCATGTATAATTTATATGAGCTAATCTTTATCTTTTGTTTCTCTTATATTTAAAAAAGATTTTTATTCTTATTACATGCTATATGGGTCAAAGCTCAAGAATCAGCATTTTGTGATATTATTTTGGTCTTAGAAGTTGAATGTGACAATTATTACTCTTGTAAATAAAAGAGATTTGAAAGACAATGCATGGAGTACAGTACTTTTGAAATCACATGTATAAAAAATGCTTGTTCTTACAATAATATTTTCAAAATGACAAAAATAGCAAAAACATAGGGCCAGGCACGGGCTCATACCTCCTAGCACTCTGGGAGGCGGAGGCGGGGGGATTGCTGGAGGCCAGGAATTTGAGACCAGCCTGAGTAAGAGCCAGAACCCATCTCTACAAAAAATAGAAAAACTAGCCAGGTGCACTAGTGCATGCCCTTAGACCCAGCTACTTGGGAGGCTGAGACAGGAGGATTGCTTGAGCCCAGGAGTTTGAGGTTGCAGAGAGTTATGATGATGCCACTGCATTCTAGCCTGAGCAACACAGGGAGACCCTGTCTCAAAAAAAAAAAATAAAAAAAAATAAGCAAAAACATGGCATGACTGTCCCACACCCACAGTACTGCACGCTTTGCTGTCAAGCCTCAGAACCTCTTTCACACAGCACTCTGGTCAGTCTCTAGCAATCAATTAGTAGATATGTAAGATAAAAACTCATTTGTTGTCCTGCCAAAGGATTGTAATAACAATGTCATAATTTTCAGTATCAATATAAATCAATAATTGGATTTCACAAGAGAAAACACCAACTTAGAGATAACCTCAGGAACACCAAATATATGGTTACATACTTATTGTGATTAGGTATAAAGAAATATCCTTAAGAAATAATTTATAAAATTCATATTAATAAAATGAGTTATACCTTGTTTTGATTTTTCATTGTGTTTAAATCACTGATGAGGTAAAGATGTCAGAATTCATGATTTATTATTTACACAGTAAGAACAATGGACAGGCTTTTCTAAAGGCAAATCTAGGGTTCAATAAAAAGGAAGCGCTTTCTTACAATAAAAGACAGCCATTAGCTGGAATGAAGTAGTAGCCCATGTTGCAAAGCAGCAAATGAGCTTATTATCCATGAAACTTTTATTTGAATGCAGAATGATCATCTGACTGGGATGTAGGAGTGCAGAGTGCAGCTGAGTGGGAAGCGGGATGAATCACTCCCAGCCCTAACACCCTGTGAGTCTGTGGCAGGATGTCTTGCCACATTTTACATTCTATTATGTACTCCAGATACAGGAGTTAATATTTTAAAAATTATATTCCCAACAAAACTTAATATTACTTACCTCAGCAACCTTGAGAAATTCAGACACTCGTGTCATTCTAGTTAGAAATCGTTTGTAAATTTCTAGAGCATCTTTACATTGTCCTTTCTTCATTTCAAAAAACTTTTCTAGAAGAGATAAAGAGATAAGCAATTTGAAAAGGGTATTACATTTTCTTCTAAGCTTATGTTAAGCTTACTACTTAAAACTTAAATTAATGTTTGAATCAAAACACTTGGCACTAAAACCTATATGAGGTATTAAAGCACCTTAGCAAGGGGAGTCTGAATAGTTTAAGAAAGACGAGATCATCGTCTGTCCCACAGGAAACAATTGAAATAATGAAAACAGAATTAAAGTAGGGGAATATATGAACCGTCACAACAGGTTAAATTCATCATCCATATATCCCAATATTCTGCCTTGGAAAATAGCAGCAAATTCTTTCTCATAATCTCTAAAGTTATGACTGCATTCCATAGCATCTTTACTTTCTTATTAGTTTACTATAAATGATTGATATACTATAAAGCAACAGTCCCCAACCTTTCTGGCACCAGGGACTGGTTTCGTGGAAGACAATTCTTCCTTTGGGAGGGATGGTTTCAGGATGATTCAAGCGCATTACATTTATTGTGCAGTCAAACCTCTCTGCTAATGATAATCTGTATTTGCAGCCGCCTCCCGGCGGTAGTCTGTTCCAGCTCAGATCATCAGGCATTAGATTCTCACAAGGAGCAAGCAACCTAGATTCCTCACACGTGCAGTTTACAGTAGGGTTTGTGCTCCTGTAAGAATCTAATGCTGCTGCTGATCTGACAGGAGGCGGAGCTTATGCCGTGATGCGAGGAGGGGGTTGCTGTAAATACAGAAGAAGCTTCTCCTGTGCGAGTTCCTAACAGGCCATGGACCAGTACCAGTCTGTGGCCTCGGGGTTGGGGACCACAGCTATAAAGTAATAATCCATAAACCTTCCTGAGTTAAAGAATTCTTTAAATCTTCTACATTCTGTATAAATTGATACAGAACTGTATAAATTGATAAATTATTTTTTCAAACATTATGGTGTATCTTTTAGTTATAAAATAGTGGAGTTTTGTGAAAAGCATTTGGTTTACCAGACCTGTCATGACTTTCTAGTGTGTAATCATGTCTTCTTTCTCAACTTTTAGCTTTCTAGATAGAAAAACAGAGGATCTTTTCACTCTTCTCTTTTGTACTCCCAAGACTAGAATTCATAGTCACTGAGGTACTGAAGCTCCATTATAATTCCAGTATGAGAGTGTTTTTCCCATACATGCCTTGAAGACAACTAGTACTTTTATCAGTGTTTTCGTCAGTCATTCATTGCCTCAGTCAGCCGATAACTGACACTGCAGATGGAGACACAGGAGGCCAATGTCTGCAACAGCTCCCAGGCAATTCAGGATTATACCTGATGGACCAGAATCTTCTTTTTAAGTTCATTATTTTATATTTGCACATGGTTAAATACATGCTATTTTTATATTCTCTCATACTTGAGAGTTATTTCATTCAGCATGTAATTTTACTACCTCAAAAGTATTTTTAATTTTCTCAAGGAAAGTTTAATCATATATAATTACGCAAAGAACTAATTATCAAGAGCAGCTACTCATTACCTTCTGTTGACAGTCTTTGGGTAATTTTACTTTTAACGCAGACCTCCCCTGTAGGGTATTTAAGGGAAGTGAAAAGATCAAGAAAACAAACACATACTGTTTTCTACTTGTTAAGATTTGAGAGAAAAGAGTCTTTAAAAAAAATGACCAAATCTAAGGATATTTTCTTTATCCACTCTATCTTGTTCTCTAATGCTATACATAGACTCATGGAGTCATAAGGGAGAAAATATTTTTTAGTTTAAAAATTTGAAAATAAGGACTTATTCTGTTAAAATATACTTCTCTCTCTCTATTTATTTTTGAGACAAGGTGTCCCTCTGTCACCCAGGCTGAAGTGCAGTGGCACGATCATAGCTCACTATAGCCTCGAACTCCTAGGCTCAAGTGATCCTCCTGCTTCAGCCTCCCGGGTAGCTAGGACTACAAGCATGTACTATCATGCCTGGCTAATTTTTGTATTTTTTAGAGAGATGGGGTCTTGCTATGTTGCCCATGCTGGTCTTGAACTGCTGGCCTCAAGCAATCCTCCTGCCTTGGCCTCCCAAAGTGCTGAGATTATAGGCATAAGCCACTGCATGTGGCTTCTTTCTCTCTTCCTCAACAATCTTCACATAAATATCTTCCAAATATGTAAATTACTTCTCTTTAGGATAATCTAAGTTTATATCTTCACATCAGATGCTCAGCAAGAACACAAAAGAGAAATCAAAGTAAATAATCTCAATTTCCATTTAGAACCAGTACTCCAAACTTTTAAGCAACTTTTCTCTGTCTCTGCTGGGTGCTTTTAAAATGATTCGTATCCTTCATAATAATTTAAGGTTCAGCAATAGAAAACATTCACTAATTATGGCTTTAGGTCATAATCTCATAATTGTTCTATAATACTGGTACTGACAGAAAGGCAACATGTACTATTTGTAATACAGGCAAAGCTATGAGATTCCCTTTCCCCTTAGAGACCAGCCCAGGGTTAGGGAAATCAACACTTTTACAGAGGGACTGGTTGCCCCAAAACAAGGCTCTACCTTTCTTTCATATTAAGAATAATATATATTGGCCGGGCGCGGTGGCTCACGCCTGTAATCCCAGCACTCTGGGAGGCCGAGGCGGGTGGATCGCTCAAGGTCAGGAGTTCGAGACCAGCCTGAGCAAGAGCAAGACCCCGTCTCTACTAAAAATAGAAAGAAATTATCTGGCCTACTAAAATATATATAGAAAAAATTAGCCGGGCATGGTGGCGCATGCCTATAGTCCCAGCTACTCAGGAGGCTGAGGCAGTAGGATCGCTTAAGCCCAGGAGTTTGAGGTTGCTGTGAGCTAGGCTGACGCCACGGCACTCACTCTAGCCCAGGCAACAGAGCGAGACTCTGTCTCAAAAAAAACAAAACAAACAAACAAAAAAATAATAATATATGTTGATTTTCAGTATTTGAAATGATCAAATTTGATGTCTGCAACGTCAATCTTTGTAAAACTGTGATAAGTTGCCCTTGTGATAGTAGTGTTAACGTTCAAAGGATAACTGTCCTAGGAAAGAAACCAAATGAAAAGGAATCTCGTCTCTGAGAGACAACCTGAGAATTTCTACATGGACTATTATTAATGACCATTAGTCAGTAAGGAAAACAGCTTACTTACAAGTCAGAGTTTCATTATAGCAATAAAACATTTGTGAAGATTTATAGCACCAATATGGATTCCAACATTAGATGTAAAGTATTGGTCATGAAATTCTTAACTAAAATTAACCCTAAACATATTTTAAGGTTAATTCCTAGCACTTTCTAGTAAACAAACAAAACACATACCTGCCTCAAGACAATTAGGATACTGTCTTGCATGTCTATCTTCCAGATTGTCACTTTAACAAGAGTAGTTTTCATAACAAGGCTGAATATAGGCCGCTTAAGACTAGAATGTTGTAAGCAAGAATATACACTTCCTTTACTTTCGAAAGTCAGGTCCTTAATATCAAAAGGTACAAATCTCCTTTTCTACTTCTAAGTTAGTCAATAGACTATCATTTTAAAATTTAATGAAAAAATTATGTCTCAAATAGTTATTATTTTAATATAAAGAGAAAATGCATTCTTAATACAATCTATCTATGAAGTCAACATAAAGTAAAGCAGAGCAGCATTTCAGTAGCTGTTCAAGACGACAACAGAGAAGGATCACAAGGCAGAACATGCTTAATTCCTAAATGAACTGTAAAGACACTAAATCCGACATTCTTGAGGCAGAAGTGGGAATGAAACAAGGGGCACTGGTGAAAGAATGAGTCAACAGAACTTCATTTCTGACTGGCTGCGGATTTAAGGAAGATGAACAACTGAAAATGAAGTGAGGTTTTAGTTTTAAAAGACTCATTGTACATAAACAAAAATAAGGAGATTAGGAAGCATATGTTTAAAAGCTCAGGTTTAGAAATTCTGAGTTTTAGGTAAGAATGCAGTATCTAAATTTCAGTGTCTACAAACACTAAGACAGGCAACACTGAAGCTCAGAAGAGAGGTAAGGACTGAGTCCCATTTGGGACCCATCATAATGGAGATGGCAGGTTTCCAGGGAAGAATATACATAACAAGTAGACAAGAAGATGGTTAGAAAGGAACTTTAGTAAAAGCTTGTACTTATGAGCAGAAAGGAAGCGTAAGGTCAGCCAACAAAGGAAAACAGGAAAGTCTATCCTATCCGGCCTACCAATAAAACCTCCAACCTGAAATACAAATATATTTGGTTTTAAACTTTGTGTGTAAGAGCAAGAACCTTCCCTACTAAAGGCGAAACCTCCAAGAACCCTGTGTTGATGATTAGCTCACCCAACCTCCATTCTATCCTCTTCTAGATTCATGTGAAGCCAGGGTTCTGGACACGAATTCAGTTCTGCAAATTAGACAGACGTGTGGGAGATCTGGAAGGTCAAACTGAGGCAGGAGCCATCTTCTTGTGTCTTTCCAGCTATTGCTTGTGACAGGCGAGATCATAGAAATAGGAGATTATCCTTCAGCAGCATTCTACTGTCCACTCTCTGACTTCCTGGGTTTTGAGGAGTAATAGTTGAGGTCACATACACTTGATCTGACTCCTTAATTCCTGGATTATATAATAGCTTCAGGTGTCTGTACTCTAGCTTGCTAGAGTTGCAGGGCTGCTCTGGTGGTAGCAGCAGCTTCTTGTTTTTAGTGCACCTTAAACTGGTAGACTCAGAAGTAGTAGCTTTTCTACAGTATGAGTATTTATTATTCTGGGAGCCACTTCAGGAGGCTGAGCCTAAAACCCGTTCCTGCAGGCTTCCAATAATTATACAAGCAACTAATTCTCTGTGTTAAATTTCTTTCTATTTAGAATACGTAGAGTGGTTTCTGTTTCTTGAACGGACACAGTATTTGGTACCTAAAGTGGTTGCAGAAAACAGACTCTCAAAAATGTCAAATGTAGGCATTCTGGATTAGATTTGAAGGCAGTGATGACCAACTACAACTGTTGGAAAACTGGATTTTTGTAGTTTGTGCTATATAGGAGCAAAATGATTACTTCCCACCTATGGTTTTCTGAAATGAAGCTTATAAGACCAAGTAGCTGCTGGGATAGACCACCATTATGGGGACAAGGCAAATAGAACTGCGGGGTGGATGGCTGTTCCCGACTCCCCTAGAGAGCTTAAAAAGGAAAATGACAATCCACGGTTTTGAATTATTGGTTCAGGTATAGTCTGACTGTGGCGTCCAACACTGCCCTAAAATAATCTTATTTCTTGCAGCCATGGGGCGGTCATAGCTGAAAGTCAGATAAGAGTCTAATCTTGTGAGTCGCTGAATTTAGCATATGTGGGTAAGTTATATATACAGTCTCATCATGGTCTCCTTTGTGAGAGTTAGGGCATTTATTCAGAAAGAAAACTGGAAAGGAGAACACGTGGCTAAATTCAAACAAAACTGAGCTTCCCTTGCTGGAAGAGGCTTTTCCTCCTGTCTGAAGAGGCTGGTCCTGTCTTGCCTGGAGGTCTTGTGTCAACGCAGGTTTCACAAGTAAATGAAAATTCTCCTCAAGTATCTCCCTACTTCCTCCTTCCCTGCCAACTGCTTCAATTCTAGAATGAGATTTAGAATCCAGCAATTCCAGCATGCCTAGGGAGACAAGTACAAAGTCTGACCCAGCAGGTCTGACCCACTTTCTTTACCTAAAGAAGTGCATGATGCTGCAAATTTATGTTGGCAGTAGAGCTGTCAAATCAAATAAGACACTGAGTTAAACTGTAGATAAACAACAAATAATTTTTAGTACAAATATGTCCCAAACATTGCATGGGACCTAGTAATACTAAAAAAAAAAAATTCATGTTGATCTGAAATACAAATTTAACCGGGTATCCTGTATTTTCCTCCTGAATCTAACAGCCATAATTGACAAAAATCTGGAGAATTGGAATGGATCCTACAGTTGCTGGCCAGGAAAGAAAAAAATATTACATTAGATTAGTAATATAATTGATAATTTAGCAAATTGAATGAACATGCCAAAAAGTGTGAATTCAAAATGCTAGGCTGAGCATCTGGGAGTGGCTCTAACACAGTGATTCTCAAACTGAAGTCCTCAAACCACTAGGAACAGCATCACTTAGGATCTTGTTGGGAATACAGATTCTCAGGCCCCACCTCAGATCTACTGAATTAGAAACTCTAGGTTGGGGTCCAGCAACCTGACCTTTAGTGAACCATTCAGATATTCTTGTGGAAAGTCCTTGAACACTGTGGAAAGTACTTTTCCACAGTCTTCTGCAAATGGACCTTTACTAGAGTGACTATGCACAGGGGAAAGGGACATATCCAGATATTTTTAAAAAAAAAACTTTATTTTTTTAGAGCAGTTTTAGGTTCACAGCAAAATTAAATGGAAGGTACAGAGACTTCCCATAGTCCCCCTACCCCAAAACATGCATAGCCTTCCCCATTATCAACATCCCCCATGAGAGTGCTACATTAATTAAAATTGATAAACCTATGTTGACACATCATTATCACTCAAAGTTTGTAGTTTACGTTACTGTTCACTCTTGGTGTTGTACATTCTATGGGTTTGGACAAATGATAATGACATGAATCCAATATTATGGTATCACACAGGGTATTTTCACTGCCCTAAAAATCCTCTGTGCTCTGCCTATTCATCCCTCCCTGTCAACTAACCACCACTTTTTACTGTCTTCACAGTTTTGCCTTTAGCAGAGTGTCTTATAGTTAGAATCATACAGTGTGTAGACTTTTCAGAATGGCTTATTTCACTTGGTAGTATGCATGGTTCCCACGTTTTTTCATGGCTTGATAGCCCATTTCTTTTTAGCACTGAATAATACCCACTGTCTGGATGTACTACAGTTCATCCATTCACCTACTGAAGGACATCTTGCTTGCTTCCAAGTTTTGGCAATTATGAATAAAGATGCTATAAATCTATGTATAGGTTTTTGTGCATACATAAGTTTTCAATCCCTTTGGGTAAATACCAAGGAGCACAGCAGCTGCTGTATACAACTAACTCTTATATACTAAATTTAGTTTTGTCAGAAACTTCCAAACTGTCTTTTAAAGTGGCTGTACCATTTTGCATTCCCATGAGCAATGACTCACAGTTCCCATTGCTTCATATCCTGGCCAACATCTGGTGGTGGTGTCAGTGTTCTAAAGCTTGGTCTTTCTAATAGGTGTCTAATGGTATATCATCGATGTTTTAATTTTCACTTCCCTTGATAACATATGTGGAGCATTTTTTTCACATTTGTCATCTGTATATCTTTGTTGGAGAAGTGTCTGTTAAAGTGTTTGGCCCATCTTTAATTGGGTTGTTTTCTCATTGTTGAGTTTTAAGAGTTCTTTGTATATTCTGGATAACAGTTCTTTATCAGATGTGTCTTCTGCAAATATTTTCTTGCAGTCTGTGGCATGTCTTCTCACTCTCTTGACATCGTCTTTCACAGAGCAGAAGTTTTAATTTTTAATGAAGTCTAGCTTTTCAATTATTTCTTTCAGGGATCATACCTTTGGTATTTATCTAAAAAAGTCATCACCATACCCAAGGTCATCTAGGTTTTCTCCTATGTTATCTTCCAGGATTTTTATACTTTTGCACTTTACATTTAGGTCTATGATCCACTTTGAGTTAATTTTTGTGAAGGGTGTAAGGTCTGTGTCTAGTTTCATTTTTTTACACACAGATGTCCCGTTGTCCCAGCATCATTTATTGAAAAGAATACCTTTGCTCCTTAGTTGTATATCAGTTTATATAAATCTGGGTCTATTTCTGGGCTCTCTATTCTGTTCCATTGATCTATTTGTCTATTCTTTTGTCAATATCACATTGTCTTGATTACTATGGCATTATAGAAGGTTTTGAAGCTTGGTAGTATCAATCCTTCAACTTTGTTCTTCTTCATCAATACTGTGTTGGCTAGTCTGGGTCTTCTGCCTCCCCACATAGACCTTAAAATTAGTTTGTCAATATCCACAAAATAACTTGCTGGAATTTTGTATGGTACTGCATTGAATCTACAAATCAATTTATGAAGAACTGACATATTGACAATGTTGAATCTTCCTACTCATGAACATGGACTATCTCTCCATTTATTTAGTTCTCTGAATTCTTTCATAAGAGTTTTCTCATACAGATCTTATAGAAATTTTGTGAGGTTTATACCTAAGTATTTCATTTTTAGGATACTGATGTAAATAGTATTGTGTTTTTAATCTCAAATTCCACTTATTCATTTCTGGACTATCAGAAAGCAATTGACTTTTGTATATTAACCTTTTATCCTGCAACCTTGTTAGGGTCAGTTATTAGTTCCAGCGTTTTTTTTGGAGGGGTCAATTCTTTTGGATTTTCCACATAGATGATCGTGTCATCTGTGAACAAAGATAGTTTTATTTCTTCATTCCCAATCTGTACACCTTTTATTTCCTTTTCTTGTCTATTGTATTAGCTAGGACTTCCAGTGTGATGTTGAAAAGCAGTGGTGAGAGGGGACACTTTGCCTTGTTCCTGATGTTAGTGGGAAAGGTCTTAGTTTTTCACCATTAAGTATGATGTTAGCTATAACTTATCAAGTTGAGAAAGTTCTCTATTCCTAGTTTACTGAGAATTTTTATTGTGAGAAGGTGTTAGATTTTGTCAAATGCTCTTTTTTTTCGGCATATATTGATATGATCATGTGATTTTTCTCTTTTAGCTTATTGATGCAGTGGATTACATTGATTTTCAAATATTGGACAAGCTTTGTACACCTGGGTAAATCCCACTTGGACATGGTATATAATTCTTTTTATACATTGTTGCATTTAATTTGCTAATATTTTGTTGAGGATTTTTCATCTATGTTCATGAGAAATAATAATCTGTAGTTTCCTTTTCTTGTAATGTCTTTGTTTGGTTTTCATGTTAACATTATGCTGGCCTCATAGAATGAGTTATGAAGCATTTCTTCTACTTCTGTCTTCTGGAAGAGATTGCAGAGAATTAGTATAATTTCTCACTTAAATATTTGGTAGGATTTGCCAGTGAACCCATCTGGGCCTGATGTTTTCTGTTTTCAAAGTTATTAATTATTGATTGAATTTCCTGAATAGATATCAAGCCTGTTCAGGTTGTCTATTTTTTCTTGCGTGAGTTTTGGCAGATCATGTCTTTTCAGGAATTGCTCCATTTCATCTAGGTTACCAAATTTGTGGGCATAGAGTTGTTCATAATATTCTCCTATTATCCTTTTAATGTCCATGAAATCTGCAGTGATGTTCCATCTTTAATTTCTGATATCAGTAATTTGAGTCCTCTTTTTTCTTTCTCTTAGCCTGGTTAGAGACTTACTGACTTTTACTGATCTTTTAAAAGAACCAGCTTTTGGTTTTATTAATTTTCTCTACTGATTTCCTGTTTTCAATTCCATTGATTTCTGCTGTAATTCTTACTATTTTTTTCTTCTGCGTACTTTGGATAACTTACTTTTTTCCTAGTTTCCCAAGGTGGAAGCTTAGATGATTGATTTTTATATCTTTCTTCTTTTCTAGTATGTGCATTCAATGCTATAAATTTCCCTCTAAGTACTATTTGCACTGTATTCAACAAATTTTGATAATTTGTATTTTCATTGTCATTGAGTTAAAAATATTTTAAAATTTCTCTTGAGATTTCTTCTTTGACCCATGTGTCATTTAGAGGTGTGTGGTTTAATATCCACTTGTTTTGGGGTTTTGCAGTTATTTTTCTGTTACTGATTTTTAGTTTAATTCCATTGTGGTCTGAGAGCAGACATTGTATTATTTCTATTTCATTTTTTTTAAGAGACAGGGTCTCATTCTGTCATCCAGGCTGGAGTGCAGTGGCACCATCATAGATCACTGCAATCTTGAACTCCTGGGCTCCAGTGATCCTCCCTGCCTCAGCCTCTCAAGTAGCTAGGACTACAGGTACGTGCCAACACATCCAACTAATTTCTTATTTTTTTTGAAGAGACAAAGGCTAGTTATGTTGCCCAGGCTGGTTTTAAAGTCTTGGCCTCAAGTGATCCTCCTGCCTTGGCCTTTCAAAGTGCTGGGATTACAGGCATGAGTCACTGTGCCTGGCCTGATTCCTATTCTTTTAAATTTGTTAAGATAATGTGTTTTATGGCTCAGATTGTGGTCTATCTTGGCGAATGTTTCATGCAGCTTGAGAAGAATGCACATTATGCTGTTGTTGGATGAAGCAGTCCATAGCTGTCCATTATATCCAGTTGACTGACAGTATTGCTGAGCTCAACTTTATCCTTACTGATTTTCTGCCTGCTGGATCTATTTCTCATAGAGGGGTATTGAAATCTTCAACTATGCCAGTGGATTCATGTATTTCTCCTTGCATCTATTTCTTCTAGCTGTCTTTGCTTCACAGATTTTGA
>CM052441.1:61084425-61122808 GCA_028533085.1 Varecia variegata | reverse complement strand
CTGGAATCACTCTGCTGTGTTGAGAATACACTACTGGGAATAGGGGAAGGACAGAAACAGAATTAGGCAGCTATTGGAGTAATCCTGGTAAGAGATGACTGGGAGCTGGGACTGGCGCTTGGCAGCGGAGGTGGCAAGATCCACATTTATTTTGCAGATAGGCAGAGCCAACAAGTCTGCCTGACTGACTGACAATGGGGCAGGAGAGAGTGAAAGGAGTCAAGAAAGACCTCAGACTTTTTGGCTAGAGCAACTGAGTAGATGAATTCCTAACAACTTAGAGGCAGATGGCTGAGAGGGGATGAAGTTGGGGGGTGGGGAAAATAAAGCTTCAGTCTTGGGTATATAGAGTGTGAGATGACTAAAAATATTTTCAAACACTTGAATGTTGACTCCATTGTTGGCCAAACTTAAAATTTTAGGTTTCCATGGTCTCCTGTCTCTTCCCCTCATACTGCAAATATGGTCCCAGAGCTCTGCATCAGAATCCCTTTCAGATCCAGCCTCCCCATTTAACCCCTTGGTAATTTCCTTATTCAGGCTCTTGTTATCTCTTAACTCACTGTAATATCTTTTTATCTAGACTCCATTTGCTCTAATGCAGCCATCTTGTACATAACCAGATGTGTATTCCTAAAAAATAAATCTGATAACAGAACTCTCCTGTTTAAAACTTTGCATTGGTGTCTCACAGCTTAATAAAATGTAGGGCTGGCCTCTGTGATTCTATCTACGCAGCCCCGCCCTACCTCTCTTTTCTTTTCACTACACACTAAATACGCCATATGCAGTCACGCTTCTTTGTCTGGCAAACTCCTATCTGTTCCCTAATACTCAGCCAAACATCACCATTTTTGAAAAGCTTTTCCTGACTTCCTTCAGGCAAAACGGGCCATTCTCTCCTCTGTGCTCTCACAAACATCAGTTATACTTCCACTATATCACTCATAATGGTATATTATTACTGGTTTGTTTATATATCTATCCTATGAGACTTTCATTAGTGGCTGCTGTGTCTTTTCTGTTTTCCTATTGCATCTCATTAAACGGTAGGCTCGTGGAAGACCCTCTGCTGACTGAGCCCCCAGTGAACCTAAGGATTGCTCAGAGGCAACAAAGGTGCCTTGCTCTAAGACCTTTCGGCTTCAGGTGTGCCACCCATCATGGCTCAGAGTGGGGCTTAGGACACCTTTCACCATCCCATCTGCAACATTAGGGACAAAGACATTTAGGACCACACAAAGAAAGGGAAGCTGGTGGCAGGCCAAAACAGCTTGCTAACAGAGCAGCCATCATGGTACCTGAACTGTCAGCCATCTCTTTATACTGGCATATACTAAGGTTTTTATAACATGTCTATGAGACTACATAGCACAGCTTTCAAACAATCATCCAATTAATCCCCCCAAATTAAAAATTCTGTTTTTGCTCTCCTACCAAATTATAAAACCATAAAAGTAAGAAAACCAACACCTAGAATACTATGCTATGGCCTCCAATAAAAACTGTTGACTATAGCAATGATAAATGAAACTTGATATATTTTACCCAAACAAAGAATGGTAAGAAATAGATTACTAGAAAAAATAAACATAAAACAAGCCCTACCTAAGAATGGAAACCTCAAAATAATTTTGAGATAAATATTTTAAAAACCTAGTAAGAATTGACTCAATTTCAATATAAGGGGGCTCCCTTCACTCTGTATGTTAAGTGCAAAGATCATAAGAGAAAACAGTAAAGAAAAGAATGAGTTCACACATTTAGAAAATAATTTGTTAAATAATATTTGACATCACTCCTCAAAAATTATGAATATAATTACCATATACTTAATTTTCTATTACTCTATGTCAAATATTTGTCTCCAAACCTCCTCTTTCTTCATGTCAGTTGTCTCATCTTTCTTTCTTTTCTATCTTACATATTTTATTTTGACATTTAACTCTGTACTTTTCAGGGTATAAAATTTTTTCTTAAGTAGATTACTATAATTGTCTTCATATTTTTCCTTTTACTTCCTTTCCATTTCTAATCATTTACTTTACTCTGATTTTACATATTAAAACATTTTTACTAATCTCAATGATTTCTTCCTACTCTACCCTATCTCTGAACAATCAATTAAAATCTTCTTTGCATTCTTTATATAAAATGGGGAAGTTAATTAAAAAGTGATGGTCAGTAGTAATGGTGAATATAAAAATATTCTCAAGTAAGTTTCCTTCAACACAAGGATAAAAGGGAGCATCACTATTGAGGGTTTTCCTAATGATTACGGCACAAAAGCAACAACTTGTATTTGAAATTTTTGCAAGAAGTACTCCCTGATACTACTTCCTGATACTACTCCCTGATACTACTATGATGAACAAACCTGTTCTTAAGGAATGAATAAGACTGTGATCCAAAACAAATGTAACAAATTTCTGAAGTACCTCTCCTTTGTCACAACTTTTTAAGAAACCTATGTTCTTCTTACCCTTGTTTTGTTGTATAACTCACAAGAGAACAGAACATATTTTGAGATCTCAAAATTAGGAAGCACTTGCTGAAAGAAGGTTTGTAGGTCTAAGAAAACACAATGCAGCTCAGTTACACATTAATAATAGAATACTCAATTCTCTGCTAGAGCATCAGATACATTGAACAAGCGTTCTGTTTGTTTAGTTATATTTTTACTGATGCACCTCTAAGGAAAGAGAAGGCCAGCAGCACTAAAATATTATGCATTTCCATAGGGATAAGGTTTGAAACAAGAATAGTGAATCCTTAGCTCAAGAGAGACAAATAAATCTTATAATGGGCAATTTCTGCTTGTCTATCTCATGCCCTAACATCTCTTAACTTTTACCTCTTCTGTGATGTCCATATATTAACAATAAAAATGAGATGGGTGGTATTAGTTTGGTTCCGATATTAACTAGCAGTCTAAAAATAATTATTAAATTTATATGAGAAAGGCATTATTTCTAAGAACTTTCATACAATATAAAGAAAATTATTTAAACTACAATATAACACCATTTTAAATAAAATAACAAAGATTTTATATGCATAATGTTTCACACTGTGATACAATTGCTAATATTCAATTTCTTATGTATTTCAATGCTAATGCTCTACTACTGGATAATTAATCCTTGGGTTTTTGAGATTAAAAGTTTAACTCAAAATGGTACTTCCAAGTCAAGGCAGACATTTGCCCTTTCACACCTTTAAATAGAGGCTAGCTAAGTATAGCAATTTAAAAAAAATATATAACAAAACAACATACAAAAATGTTTAAAAATAAAATATCTCCTAATTATGACCTACTTAAGATTTTGACAAGCTCTATAAATTACAACCTGCCTAAAGTTATACCTGGTCAATTAGTTCATTAAATGTTATAAATCCTTAACCACAACTACACAGCTTACTGTTAGCTAGGAGAATAAATTCTTACATGTAAATTTTAAAATGACTCAATTGTCCACTAACAGTTTTTTAAAATGTCTTTAATCCAAACAATGAACATCAATAACCTTAACATTATTAATTGACTGAATTTTGTTTTACGGTTCTGCTCAGTTTTGTTCACCTTTTTACTAGTACTAAAAATTGTCAAAGTCCAAAGATATTTCACCATTAGTACATATGATGTAAATTGAGATTCACAACTATTGACCATCACTTTTTAATTAACTTCCCCTTTAGGCCAACTTTTTTCCTACATATTTTATAAATCTTTCCTCACTGGAAATTAGTGCTTAATGCAAAAAGTATTATTTAGTGTCTCTCCATTTCCATTTATGTCTTCAACTGTAACCTGAGAATAGCATAAAATGTTGACCACAAAGAACCAGGCCTGATAATAAAGTCACTCCATATATTTTAGCTTTATTGCTTCCTATATATCTTAAGCCCTTCAATGGACAACCACCATTATTTTCTTAAAGAAGCAATAATCCTCTTTCAATAAAAATCTCAATATTTCGAAAGTTTAAAATAATATCTAAAAAGTACCAAGTATAAATCTATAACATCAAGTCTCAGTAATCTACACTATTAAAGGTATAAGCCATAACAGACATTCCAAAGTCATTTATCTTTCATTTTAGGAAATGATTTTAATCAAACATAAGTTATATTTTGATAATTTGTCAAGAAACAAAAACAAAATTATGAAACCATACAGTTAAGGTTCAATTGCCCCATTCTTTTTTTATATCTCTAGGAATAAACTGTTTCATCTTTCAAGCAGATGTCACAGATAAGACCAGAGCAGCTGAGGCTGGGATCTTTTTGCATATTTATTGCTACATACAATACCTGAAAGATACCTAGGATGGTAACTGTTGGGGCCCAAAAGGCTTTTTTCTCTAATAACAATAATTTGTAGAGTAATTTAGGGTTGAAGTCTGTTGTTGATGTTATTACCATTTTAAACAAATGTATTCATTTAAATGTTACCATAACCCCATGGTGCCTTACAAAAGAGGAGTCTGAGGTCCAAAGAAATTAATCTGGCCTAGATCACAGCCAGAAAGCAACCGAGCCTGGAATTATACGAGGTCCTCTGATCACAAATCAGTGCTTTTTCTGCTGTACCTTCCCACCACCTCCCAAGGTCCTTAATTAACAAGTATGTTAAAATAAATGCTTGAGTAGCAAATCATCAAAAGACAAAACTGATGGGGGGTAAGATTGGCTCAAAAACAGTCATTTGAACCCACACCCCTCTAATTTTTTCCCATCAGCCAGAGACACAGCCTTTACAGGGGTTTTATTCATCTAAATAATTAGCTAATGAACCACCTTTGGATCTCATCCCATTTTTTCCTCCCTAAAACAATCATATAGTATTTTCCCTGGTTTTGGTTTTGTTATGGATTATTCTTACTTGTGACACTACAGGCAGACAACAGGCAAAAAACATGATGCAAAAGAAAAAAACAAACCAGTTTTCTTGTAGTTAGGACCCCTGAAGAAATCCTGACCTCCCTCCCGACAATTAGCTGCGGGGCCTTTGCTGATTCCTTAGCCTCCTTGGGCCTTGTTTTCCTCCTCTGCACACTGTGGAGAAGAGTATTTACCTCACAGCGCTTTGTAAGGATGACAGCAATCAATCACATACCTGTGCCAGGCACAGAAATTGCTCACATGTCAGGCTCTCCTTCATCCTAGAGAGCTCCTTTATTTTTTTCTTCATTTAAATCTTATGGGAAAAGAGAGATTGCTAATGTATTATACATTAAACAACTGAATCAAGAATTATCTTAAATTGAAAAAGAAACCATATCCATGGAGGTACCTAAGTAACTCAAAGAAAATTTCTGGATACTTAAATTCAAATATGCTTTGCATCACTCATATTTTAAGGCCATTGATTAATATCAGACTTGATGCCTGTAGGAAGTTTAAATTTTAAATGCATAATTCAAAACATCCTTTTCCTGTCTCATAATAGCTGTAACTGTCTCTTCTGATGCAAAATATAAAATCAAGTAGCACCACCTTTTACTATCAAGCGGAGAGTGGAAGAACTTCTCCCCAGGGCCTAACCACACAAATCACTGAATTACTATTAATAGCTTATAAAGACAAGGCCACTGGCAGATGAATCTCAGGCTTGGAGCCATCCACGCTAAATGCCAATTGTGTGTGTCTGTGTAAATCCAGTGAGCAGCCTGCCTTAGTATCTAGCGTGGATAAATTGCCCAGACTAGGACTAGCAAGTCTGTTTTATCTTAAGTGTCAACTATGATTGACAGTGGCACTCTAAAGCAATGTATACGGATGTACTTGGAGGCCAAATCAAAGCTCTGCAGAAAAGAGTGCCAGGATTAATCTGCAATGTCTGCCAACGATGGAGGAATGAATACGCAGTGAGTCTACTTGCTAGCCATTAGTCATCTATTTCCAGAATCATCTGGCCTCACTGAAAAAAATTAACAGTACCCAACTTATTGCCAGATATTTATGATCCTACCACCATAGCAGTGAGATCTCTAGAGATCTCAGTGAAATAAAAGAAGTGTTTTTAAGAGACACGTGACAAACCAAGTGCATGGCAGAGTCAATGCTGTGTGTCCACATCCAGTTTTCTTCTCCTTCTGGACTGACAGCTAGACTTCATCTCCTAGCTTCACCTGCATTTGGGTGAGGCCATCAACAAAGTTCTTCCCAATGGAATACAGGTAGAAATGATGTCTAGGCCTGGATCTAAATCTTCTCCTGTAATACTCCCCTTTTTGTCTTCCTTCCCCTGTCAGCCAGATGCATTGGCTCTAGTAGAGGACACTGAAGCCCTTGATGGCAGAATCCCTAGAGAGAAGGAGCCATCCACAGCAGAGTGTGATATGAGCAAGAAATCAAACCTGTGTCAGGTCACTAGCTTTTGGGATTCCCAACAATGTAGTTCTGGTTAAGACTGACAATCACAGGACTACATCACATACATGGATCAACCATGATCTGAGCTAAGCAAATCAAAATTCGTCCCTATGATTCTGTAAAACTCTAGCTCTAGGTAGAAAGCTCATTTCTCTCAGTGAGGCAGTGATGACGTGAGCCTGGGAACTTTAGTTCATTCTATTTCCAGACACATTGAGAAAGTTAGTCTGCAAGAATGAAGAAGGTGCCTCACAACTACAGTGAGAAATAGAAACAGGAGGTGGAGGGAGAATCCTGAACAACTACTAGAGAGGTATAGCTTCATCCCTGTCTTCTCTTCATATTAGTTAAAAGGACCAAAATATTCCTCTTTTTGCCCAAACTAGTTTAATCTATATTCCTGTAACCTGTAACCACAATAGTCATGACTAATATGGGTATAAAGTAGGAAAAAATCCTTCAACACACAGACAACATTTTGTCATATATTCTTCCAAAATATGTATTATGGGCATATACACACTTTAAAAAATGAAAACTGGATTATACCTCATAAATTGTCCTTCTACTTTGACAACTTCATTTTTCAAGGTTGCCCAGTATTTCATTGTTTGGAAACACCATAATTTTTTAACAAAGTATTTAGGTGTATTCACTTTTGTATTCCTATAAATACATTGATGCAACAAACTATTTTTTGGAAATAACATATTTTTCAAATGATTTATCTGAGATAGATCTATAGAAGTCAAATTGCTTGATCAAAGGATTTTCAAGGGTTTTGACTGATATTGCCAATCTGCCCTCCCATATATTTATACCACTTCCTACTCCCACCAATTGAGTGCTCAATTCATACTATATTTCCACCTAAGAAAGTAATGCTGAGCTGAACTGAGGACACATTTCTTTCTTAATTCACAGCACTAGTCCATGAAATGATTAATATAATCTGCAATAAGGACCAAAGTCAAATCTCTTTGTGTGTGTGTGTGTGTATGTATATATATGGAACAGATCATTGGCATAGTAATGTCACTACAGCACACAGTTCTTCACAAAATGCAATAATATAGCTAAAAATTAGGTGACTCATTTGGAACCATGATGACTATTATTGTGGAAAAAAAGAACAAGTAAGAACCACAAAATGGTGAGGAGATGCAGATGTTAAATAGTTGGTCCAGCCCACTCATTAGCCGAGCCTCAAATCAATCTCCCTTGGAGGTACATTCATGGGGACACTTATGCTCATTCAAGGGTAGTCAAAACCAGGATGTTACATGTTAAAATGCTTAATGTAGAGACCAGGAAAACATGAACATACTGCAACCTTGATGAGTTAAGGGGGAAAACACCACGACAAAACTACATTAAGCCATGGTCTGAGTATTTAGCTAGATGTTGGAATGGCTATAAGCTGTACCCGATGACACTAACCAGTTAATAGTGAGATTACAGTGAGATTTTCTAGAATAGATGTAGCAATCAGAACAAGGTGAACAAAGCAATGATGCATCAAGGCACCTGCTCAAGACAGGTAGATAAGAATTATTCAGTATTAACACATACAGATTGTGTGATTTTGACTCTTGGGAACTCAGCTTCCTCATCTGCAAAAATGAAGAGGCTGGACAATTAAGATTCTCTCCAGCCTAAAAGGCCCTCCAGATTTGGGGTCGTCCACAACTCACATGTCTTCTCTTAACATTCTCTGCCCTCCTAAACTCAGTCTTCCAGCAATCCTCAACTTCCTTATATTCCTAAAACGTGCCTTGCTCTCTGTGGGCCTCTTCCTGGGTACTAGTCTGCAGCAGCCCTTGTCTACACCTCACCTGCATAAGTCCCACTCGTTCTTCAAGTTGGGCTTAAACATCACTCGCCCTGCAATGTACCTTCACTGTAGCTTTACCCGTCCCCCACTCCCATTAAAACTTAATTCGTTTTGAATCACCTGTAATTATTTTTTTCATTTTCTGTCTTTCCTACTAAGTCACAGGCTCTCTGATGCCAATGGCGGTGTGAATCTTGTTCACTCTGGTATCCTTGCCTCCTGAAACAATTCCTGGCTTTTGGAAGACAGGCAAATATTTGTTAAATGAATAAGTAATGGGATTGTGCTAAATAAGCTGCTGAAAGCCTTGACACTGAAAGTAATTGCTGAAAACTAAACTTTTTTTTCTAATTTACCAACTTTCTCACTGTTCTAACTTTTCATATCAAGGTTATGATTTTCCCCAAATTAAAATTTTGTCATATCACAAGAATACAAGTATTGAGTGGATGTCAGGAAATACACATTAACTACGTACATTAAGCAATTTAATGTTTTTTGTTTGTTTTCCTCCAATATTACACTTCTTTTGCTTTTATAGTCATTTGAGAAAACAGATCAAGTTAACTTCCTCTCTTCTGAAGGTTAGCAGGTAAAAGTAAAATTTTTAAATAGAAATTTTATGACAAAAAGTGTCTAAAATTTGGAAAACAAAGTGTAATAAAAAAAATCATTCAGCAAATATTTACCAACACCTGCTACCAAGCTATGTTTGGTGTTAGGGATAAGGCAGCCTCAAAGAAACTGCATACTAGAGGAAGAGAAAACCACTCAATAGAATCTCACCACAGCTCTGGGTGTGACAGGACAGCGATATACACATAGGTGGCCATCTAAGTGCTGAGAAAGAATACCTAAAGCTAGGAGTTTAGACGTGAGCTTTTAAAAATATATTAAAATATAGAAACAGCATGTGCAAAGGCTCAAAAGTAGTGCAGAGTATAGTGAATCTAATCAATTTCAAAGCAGGTCAGGAATGAACCACAAATCAGGGGTGTGTGTGGGGGTGTGTGTGTGTGTGTGTATGTATGTGTAGGCAACAACAAAGGACAGAAAAACAGACTGGTTGCCTATCTAGTATACAGGTGAACTACCAAAGAAAAAACACTTCATCACCCACATAAATATTACAGGTATCATTCCACTCACTTGGGTGAATTCACAAGAAAATAAAAGCAATCCCAAGGGCCAAAAGAGAAAGAAGTTGCAGAAAACCACATGGTAAAGTAATACTGATGAGAAGGCTGGCTTGAACGTGTGTGTTAATCTGAGTGGCCGAGAGGATTAGATTTTAACGGCACTGTGGAAAACAGGAGACAAGGCCTGTGCCACTAAACAAGGTGACTAGATGGAACTAAGACCCCCACACAAAGCTGGGATCCTCAAAAGGTTACTCTCTTAGTAAAATGAAGGGGGAAAACCCCAATAAAAATGAATACCTTCCAGCAATAAGAGACAATAGAAAAATGTGTCCCATTCACTCTAAATTCTGAGTATTTGGGGTGGGGTTTGGGGGTGGATATCTCTGGGGCATTTGTAACCATAGCTTTCTTTCCCCTTGCTGAAGTTTGTGATTCAAATTTATACTACAGAACCACAATCTGATATCTAAGACCCCTGAGGACCATATATGTTTCAGAATTCATGACTTTTCAGATTCTACAAAGGTATTATCATATATATACCATATACTAAGTAATAACTCTGTATAAACTGAAGAGCACACCATAATATGACAATATTTCTGTAGCTCAACATATGGACCTTCATGATGGTAGTATAAAGACTGTATCAGTTCAACTTTTGCCACCAAGTGATTTACAAAAAGAATTTTGGTTTTCTGAACTTTTCGGATTTTCAAATTCCAGATAAAGATAATGGACCTGAACATGCACTAGATGGGAAGTTCCAAGAGCAGAAATCAACTTCAGATGCTTCCAGGACAGCAGCACCTGTGGGACCTATCTGAAGTAAACACAAATTCTCTCTAGGTGACCCTAGGCTTTCCAGGGTGACCCTAGGCTTCACAGATGAAGTCGTAGCTAACATGACCTCAGAATCTAAAATTACAAAAACATGAGGAAACATCATGATTGAGGGTCAGGAAAAAATAGCAGAAACAGAATTTCACATAATGAATCTATGAGATATAGAATATAAAATTAGTTATGTATAAAATGGTAAAGAAATAAAAGAGGAACTCAAAAATATGAGCAAGAAACATGTTATCCAAAAAAGGGGGCAAATTTGAAAAACTTCAAAAATGAAAAATATAAATGAATAAAATTAAAATCTAAGAATGTGGAAAAACAGACAAAATACAACTAAAGAAATCACAAATGAACTGGAAGATACCTGAAAAACAACACATGCAGATTAGAAAAGAAAGTGTTAGAATCTATGAAAGGTATATTTAGAGCTATAAGGATGTAATAAAGTCTAACATATGTCTATTCATATTTGAAGGAAAGGAAGAGAATGGGTATAGGCAGTAACCAATGATAATTGAAAGGCCGAGAATTTTCCAGAACAGATGAAAGACGTGAATTCTCAGGTTCAAGAAACCCAACAAGTTCCAAATAGGATAAACAAAAGGAAAGCCATATCTAGACACACATATACTATAGAAGAACAAGACAAACAGAAAATTTTAAAAGCAGCCACCAAAATAAAGGAATTACTGAAAGGCAGGTAGACTGATGAATAAATTCTTAAGAGCAACAGTGGAAACCAAATGAATAAAATATTATCTTTAAGGAGAAAATAACTGTCATTCTAGAATTTTATATACAGATGTACTATCCTTTAAAATAATGTACAAAATAAATATTTTTAAAGACAAAAACATAGTTGACTAGTAAAGAGCTTCACTGAAGGAAATTTAGAAGGATACAGTTCAAGAAAATCTTAGACATAATGAAGGAATGGTAAGCAAAGAAGTCATTTATAAGGTAGATGTATCTACATAAACACTGCACATATCAAATAATAATGTCTAGCTTTGGAGGTTAAAACTACAGTGGAACTGCAACATTGAACAATAATAGCATATAAGTTAGAAGTGGGTGATCGGAGTTAAAAGTTCCTAAATTTCTTTTCTTTGAGAAGAAAAAAGAGATATTCATCTATTTTAGACTTTATGCATATTACATTTTTAAGGGTAATCACTATAAGAATAGACATAGTATATATAACTTTCAAACTATAGCTGGAAAAAGTTGGAATTAAAGTAAAAACTGACACAATTAAAAGGAGGGGGCAAAAACAAGCATGGAGAAGAAGTAAGGCGCAAATCACTGAGAATATATATGTAATTGTTACAGTGATGATAGTATCAGTAATGGTACTAGTAGTAGCAATAGTAGCAACAGCAGCAATTGTATTAACAATGGTTAGCAGTAGTAGTGGTAGTAATAACCGATCGTTATTCCATATTAGTGTGTCAAGCACTGGGCTAGGTATTTTATATGCATTATCTCACTGATTTTTCACCAGAAGTGAGGTAGGTACTATTTTTAATCTTCTTTTTAGAGGTTAGGTTTATTAGTGATGTAAACTAAGGCAGAAAAAGGAGATTTCAGAGAGTTTTAAAATAACTGATCACCCGTTAGATTTAGGAGATGAAGACTAACTCTCAGTTTAGTGACTTGGGCAACTGAGTAGGCAATCCCTGGCACTCAAGAACAATTCTAACATTTCATGCATGAACAAAGCCAATCAAAGACACAGGACATCTAAAAAGAGATAGAGTTGTATCTGTTTTCTTTGGATTGGTGAGTTATCACTGTTTCAAGAAGCTTGGTTGTGAAAAATAAAAGCAAGGGATGACAAGTTGGTTGCTAGAAGAGCTCACAGAGTCCAAAGATGATTGTATATGGGTGGTTTTGCTTGTTGATTGGAGATACTCAAAAATGCTTATAAGGAAGATATAGAGAGAGGTTAAAGATAAGTATGACAGAGAGAATAACTCATGTAGAAAGGAGGAGAGCTATAATTTAAAATTAAAGTGCTAAGGAGAATAATCAAATGATCAGGTCAAAACCCAAAACTACACAAAGCAGGCAAAGATGTAGCTTCTCTGTCTTTTTAGTAGCCAGGAATGGCACATCACAAAATCCTTTAAAAGACACCAGATCCTCCTTTTTTTTTTTTTTTTGCCTATTTTTTTTTTTTGTTTTATTTCAGCATATTATGGGGGTACAAAAGTTTAGGTTATGTATATTGCCCTTTCCCGCCCCTCCCATCAGAGCTTCAAGCGTGTCCATCCCCTAGACGGGTCGCACTCATTATGTATGTATACACTCATCCCCTCCCCCCCCCATCTGCTCGACACCCGCAGATCCTCCTTAAAGATGCATAATAAACAAACCCTCAGTCCACAAGGTTGGGGAGGAAGTAGTGGGGCGGCAGCGAAATGGGGGGTTGGCGGGGATCTTCACACACCCCACAACCCCATACCAGAGACAAATTAAGAGATGGCAGGAAAAAAAGCTACAGAAAGACTGTGGGCTTCAGGGCACAATTCTTTCTCCACTTTGTTCTTTTACTCAACTGCTCCAAAGAAGAGAGTCCATTATTTCTTACTCATAGTTCATTGTGCAATTGACACTGGGGAACACCATTCAACTATTCTCCCCTTTATGAGAAAGGAAAAGATAAGAGCAACTCCCACATTACATCAATGCCTAAGAAAAAACAGCCAACATTTCCCTTCACAAGCAAACAACATATTTCTCTAAAAAGAGAAAGGAATTCACAACAGAAATAAAACTGAGAATAAACATTTTTAATGGCAAGAAATATGGTTTTTCAAATTATTTAAATGCACCCTGATTATATTCGAAGGCTCTCTCAGTAGGTGCTGGCTCAGGAGTTGAGTAACCTAAAATATAACTTGGTAAAGAAAGCATCCTCAGCCTTCAGGGAACAGGGTCATATGGCCCTCCTGACCTTCTTTACCCAG
The DNA here is from genome assembly GCA_028533085.1 of Varecia variegata. Taxonomy (NCBI): domain Eukaryota; kingdom Metazoa; phylum Chordata; class Mammalia; order Primates; family Lemuridae; genus Varecia; species Varecia variegata. The sequence continues at coordinate 61,109,633 of CM052441.1, read as the reverse complement.
TTGTTGAAACCAAGATAAGCTCGGAACAGCACCCTCTCCCAGCATCAATCAATTTAAAGGGGGGAGGTAAGATATTTAAAGGATATTTATTTGTAAAAACCTAAGGGGGAGATCCATGGCAACTGAGTGCACAGATTAAGCTACAAATGAGTCTTCAGCAGCCATTTATTAAACATTAAGACTAATATGGCATTGTATCAAAAATCTAGATTCCAATCTAAAATGCCACAAGCTAATATTGCAATCACGATATGAATTTTACTAACTATATAATTTACACATTTTTCCATATAAACATTTTTTTAAATCACTAAAACAACTTTTTAGAAATCAATTTGAGTTACCAATTTTATACTTGTTCTAAGAAATTATCTGCTAACCACAGTAACTGGAAAAAAAAAGATGTAAAGTGACCCAAATATATTTAACATTATACCATTAAAAAAATTCCCCTGAAAATGAGAAAGTAAAAAGATCCCCCCCAAAAAAATCCTTACTGTTCCACTAGCTGATATAAATCCTGTTTAATTATTTTTAAATCATTTCTAAAGTGTGCCTTTTCCTATCAGCTAAGGCTCTCTGCCAGCGTCTTAGAAGGGAGAAAAGAGATCTCGTGAGATTCAGGGTTGGCAGAAGTTCTCCCTTCTAGGACACTGTGGTCACAGGACCACACGGACTGAGCCCCTTACAGATTTACAGTATGAGTGATAATCAGATTAAATGCTTTTCAGAAGTGTATTTCCCCTCTGTCTTCTTGACTGCCTAAAAAATAAGATAGTCCATTCTAAACCATTTGCACACTTGGGCTGGATCTTCTGATGAAATCAACAGAAAGGAACAGAGTATGTCCTGGTACAGAAAAATGAGAGGGTGTGTTTAGACAATAACAAATAGTTAAATGAGAATAATTGGAATCAAACTAAAACATATTTACAGCAAGTTAGTATACTTCTCATATTGAAAGTTACCCTGGTATTCAGTAATTTTTTACTAATTGTTCTACTTAATTTTATTCAAGAAGTTCTGTTTGCTTTTTGGATGTTTTAGTACTATGGGAAGACCTATTATCACAAATAAAAATATATGGTATCCACTGAATTACTGTGGAAATAGCATTTCAATAAATCAAAATATATTTTATATGTACTGAGCAAATATATATAAAGCAAACTAACTTTTAGGTTTAAATTTTTATTCACAAAATTTCTTACTTTTTTGTATATATTTTATGGGTAAAATTAAAGCAGCAGGAATATTATGGTAATTTGCCAATATTTATCCTGAATCGAGACACAGTCCATATCTCCGACCTTTACCAGATAATAGTGTTATAAAAAATACAATCTTATTTTTTCTTAATTTGGGAGGAACAGAATCATTACTAAAATTCTAATCTCTCTCAAATGTGAGATTTAGAACTTGAAGCACTTGCTTTTCATGTGGGATAAGCACATTATTAAAAACCTCCAGCAAGTTTAATATGGGGGAAAATGGGATTACTGATAACCAAATTGGCTTTTCCTAAAGTTTGTTTTGATGTTAATAGTAATGTTTAAGTTTTAATTTTGATTATCTTAAATAGGGTACTTTAATAATGTAGCATATATAGAAATCATTGATAAGCACTATTAACTGAAGTGAATCTTATACTAGGGCTGCACAACTTTCCAAATTTCCCTTGCAGGTGTTACTTTGGGCCAACTCTTTTCTTGTTTAACCTTGACACAGTATTGGGTAGGTAATGGGAACCCTACTGGATCTTTTTACTTTATTTGACTTGGGCTGTCCTTTAGGCCAAAAACTACAAAACAGAAAAGGAAAACCCACAGAAATATAAAACAGCTATAACCAAGACAGTGAAAACTTATGGATGCTTTATATGCTATCAAACAGGCATAAGAAGTTATAGGGGAAAGGAGGCAAGGATGTACAGATGGACCCAGAAAAATTCGTATCAAACTAATGTTGGTTAGGTGTTCAATTTTCAGGTGCAAAGGGCAACATTATTATAGTAGGGTATACGGAATGAAAGTTTTACATAATCCGTAAGTATCATAAATTATATAATCCTTATTTAAATAATTAAGGTTTACCATTTTCCTTTTAAATTTAATATATAACTACTGACTATAGTGATGGTTTTCTGAATATGTTTTTCCTTCAACAAACATGCTGTTATTGAAAAAAAGAAAAACAAAATTGGGAATACATGTATAGAGTTCCTTTATCTCCACTTTTTCACCATATGTAATTCTGCCTCTAAATGTTAACAAATCACTTCTTCGAATGTATACCATAAATCATATCCCCTTGAGCATCATTTTATAAATTGCAATAATTAACAATAATTTTCTTGGCCTATCAATCTAAATAGAAAAAATTATCTTTAAACTAGTACTTTAAATTATATTAAATACATATTTTATAAAGATTCTGTAGCATATTAATCCAATAGCTTAAAAATTTCACAGAACCATAAATTCTATTCTTATAATCTTCCAATCGAAACTCCAAACTAAAAAGTTATACACAAATCAAATAAAAAATTAATTTTTTTTGTTTCTAACCCCCAAACTCTACATTTTGTGCTCTTTTCCTCCCAACCTGCATTTGATATTCTTAAAACCAAAACACCACCTATTTAAGAATGCTTCAGTGCCTAAAAAGAAACTTAGTTACATGTGTGCATGATTTAATAACAAGTATAATTCACTTTTATAACTGGTATGCTAATGAAAACCTGTGGATAAATTACTGAAGTAATAGTCTACTGCTTTTTAAAGGAACTTCTCAAAGAATTCTGAGCAAAGATGTCTTCTTATATATAGTGCCTATAAATATAACATATATATTCAGGTTTTCCATATCATCTTTTCTTAGAATAGAACATATTAGTAGTATAATACCTATCTTTCCAAATTCTACCCAAAGTTTGGTTTTAAGAGGAAGATAAGTTATTTTATGACTTATTGGAAAAGTAAAACATTCAAAAGAAAAACCAATACTTCTCAGTGCTTGGGTTTGGGTTATTTTTTTAAGTGACAGAATTGAATTTCTTTCATGCATATCATAAAGATTGTAATATGTATGTGAGTTCTGATGCTCAATTTCATACAAAATCATGAAAGCAGAGTGGGTGTTCTGGAGATTAGACCATTTACGCTAATATGGTTCCTTTGCTTCCTTCTCAATAGAGACTATTACTAAATAAACTACAGACGGAAGTACAGTGGTTAGAAGCTATGAAAGTTAATTACCCTCCCTAAACCCATTAAGTGGTGATGGATTAATAATATACAGTTCAGTGCTTGGCATACAGTAACTGCTCAATAAATATTTAGCTCTTATGACTATTATTCATATTAATAATTCAACACCAGTTCCTATTTCAGCTGCTTTCTTTTAACATGGAATCCTTCCCCTGTGTTCCACATCTTCCAAATCACCCCACTGCTAACATATGTTGGAGATACTGAAAACCTCACACCTTTAAATTTTTTAAAAGACTTTTCCAGATCTAAAAGACTAAGGTGACGAAATATGTAGATCTGCAGAAGTCAATCTTTATCTGAGTGATGTTTTAATGAAATACTAAAAATCTGTGAATGTTCCCTGAAATATATCAATATACTGATTGATCATTTTCATGATAGATCAGCATGTAGCAAATCCATAACCTATACCTCTTTTATTATGAGGATTTTCTAGACTGACATACACCTTTAAGACATGAGTCATCCTTCCAGAGGTGGGGAAACTGATGGAAAAATGGCTAACTGATTCAGCATGCTGCAGCAAAATCAGCCAGTCATAAATTTATAATTTCCACTTCTGTTAGGTACCCTGGCCCTGGTGGCCTCTCTCATTCTATAATGCATATAGAATATATGATACTGTAATCAATAAATTTTGTTAAACATTCCCTTAGGAAAGGCGTAACGGTGATTTCCCCTCAGACAAGCTTCTAGAAAGAAAATTGTTAAATTCCATGAGACAACAGGTTCACAAGGCTGGACAACTCTTACAATGTCCAGCTGTAAGCTTCATCAAGCTTTGCTTATACACATAATAGGGCTAGAGTCAGCTCTAACACTGATGCCATTTTCTCAGCTGCACAAGGGAGACAGTGGGGGAAGGACTCAGGCAAAAGAAAACCAGAAAACAGGCAAAGGAAGCCAGACGGGGAAACGGATATGGCTGTACCTGCGTCTCTCATGCCAATACTGATCTTTACCAACAAACATCATAACAAGACAGAAGATTCCAAGCAGGTCAAAAAGACTGGATAACAACTGCAGAATCTATTCTGAGGTAGTCTTAATTATGAGGGGATTCACTACCCAAAGCAGGTGGAAGTCTTTTTCTAAATCTGTTTACCCTTCAATAACAAAAATGTACTATGTTAATCAAATGAAATATTTCGGAAACATATAGATTCCAGACTAAAGTCTTTTTCCATCAAATAACCAATTATGAAAAAAATTATGAAGTACATGTTCTCATCTAAAATTGCACCATCTCAAAAGCCGGGAAAGTACATCCATTTTGTGACCACAGCATAGTCATCTCATCCAGCATTTTCTGAGAACAGGACAAAGAAGTGTGCCAGGATGTGTAAAATGAAATCGCCATTATCTGTGAAGTGCAATTTCTTCATTCAATACCTTGAATTTATTTCACTTTCGTGTGGTGACACATGACACACACCCACACTCATACTCACACACAAAACCTCAGCAGCAACACTGAAAAAGATAGCATTTTAGAATTATCTGAAATATATTTAGGAAAGAAGTAGGGTGATAAGTTTGACCTTCCATGAATCCATCTTTTATTTTTGGTTTTGACTGTGCAACCTCTGATTTCCTCTAACCTGGAGGAGGGAGGGTGATGGAGAAAGGGAAAAAAAGTGCCCCATCCAGGGTGTACAATTTCAAGGGTAATGCATCATATATATGTATATTTTTTCCCCTCCACCAAGACCTTGGAAGTCAACAAGAGGAAAAAAATGACTCAAAAGACAAGGTTTCAGGGCTAACAGAAGGCGACACCTCCAGGGTTGGAGATTTCAAGCTCAGAGGCAAACCCGGCTGGGAGTTCCAAAGGCCGCAGCATTATCGACCGAAAGCCCAGGCCGCACTGCCAGCATCCCGGGCGCCTCTGCCGTGCGCATGTCCCACTTATATAAAGAGATGCTTACAGTCCAGGTGCTTTTTCTTGGGGCCCATCACTTCATGAGTGGTGGCTTTGCAGACTGCTCTCGCTACAGCAGAGCCTGTTACGCTGTACTGAGCGGCGGCGATCCGATCCGTGAGCGTCTGGCCCGACATCTTCTCCGGCTGCGTCTACCACCTCCTCTTCTGTAAGAAAGAAGGGGAGACGGTCCCGCTTTAATCCGCAGACCCTACCCTCCGAACAGCCAGGCCTTGCCTCCTCCAGCCGCACGGCGGCTCTCTCCTCCTCCATCCCCGCCCTGGCACCACCTCTCAGAGCCAGCAACGCGCCAAGCCCAGCGCGTGCGACCAGGTCCAGGGAGTCTTGGCCAGGAGTAGGGCCGTCACGGAACCCCAGCGCGGGCTCCAGTCCCAGCATCGTGACACTGTCCCCGTTCCCCCGCACAAGTCCGATAAGGCCCGCCTCACCCCTTGGGAGCCCCCCTGTCAATCAGCACTTTCCCTGCAACCTCATCCCTGGGTGCCGGGCTAGCCACGGCATGCCTGGGGCTTATTCCCTGGGCGCCGCGCCCACCGGGTGCCCACCTCCCACCTCCGCAGCGTTTCCTCCTAGCAGCCCGCAGGCTTCGGAGAATGAATCCGATACCCAAGCCCTGGCCGCTTCCCTCCTCCTCTTCGCGCTGCTGCAGCAATGGGCTCGTCCTCCCTCAGTCGCGGCGGAGATTATCCTAGCGTTGCGCCATGTTATGCCCTCGCCTCCCCTTCCTTCCTCGCCACCGCCTCCAAAGCCTCGCCGAGGCCCATCGCCCGGGCCCCTTCCCCCCGCCGCCCCAGTCTCCAAATCCCCGCCGCAGGGGCCGCCCCAGGGCTCTGCGGAGGCGCCGGAGTCTCTGAGCACCTCACCCTTCCTGGCTGTGGAGCAGGGCCGGACTGACAGCTCAGGCCAGCCCCCCACCCGCCCGCCAGCGCGCCGCGGAGCTGTCACCCGGCCACTGCCTTTCTCCGCGCCCTAGGATTATCCTCTCCCGATGCCCGCGCAGCCCAGGCGCGGGGGAGGGGGCCGAGTCGGGCCGCCGCTACTCACCCCGCCCCTGGAGCGGCGCCGCCCGCCGCAGGATGAGCGGAGCCTGGGTCGCCCAGGGAAGCCGCGCTGGGTGGGTGTGTGCGACCGCACACAGTCCGGTGCCCCGGGGCGCGATGCCTCCAGCCCTGGCCGGGCCCCCGCCCTCAGCTCCGCGGTGCCGGCGCCCGCCGCCCGTAGCCCCAGAAGCCAGTAGCCGCCCGCCGCCGTCTCCTCTGCCAGCGCCGCCGCGTCTCTCTAGCGCTCCGCGCTGCGTCCCCATCCCCGCCCCCACCTCAGATGTGGCTCCTCCGACGAGTCAGGTGACGGCGGCGGACAAACCCGGGCGAGCCCTCCGCGGAGCGCCTCGCGCCCCCCTCCCCGCTACTCACACACGCCGCCCCCTGGGGCCGCGAGCTTAAAGGCGAGGGGGCGCCGCGCGCGAGCATCCCCGGCCAGCTCCAAGACTGGAGAGGGAGGTGGGGGAGGCAGGGAGGCCGACACCCACCCAGCCAGTCACGCTCCGCGGGGCGCCCAGCAGCCCCTCCGCCCGCTGGCCCCGCACCCGGCACGCACTGGGTGCGCGCGCACCGCACACACCTGCCCGCCGTCTGCGGGATGCACCCCGGGCGGCGGGGGCGTGGGCCCGGCCGCTCGACTGGGCTGCTCCGGCTCTGCTCGGTGAAGGCCAAGGCAAGGGCGTCGTCGCGCGCTGCCTGGCAGGGCCCAGCCCCTTCTCCCCGACACTGTCTCGGACACGCCCGCCTGTCAAAGGCAGCGAGGCCCAGATGGGCAGGGCGATTTCACATGTCAGATTCTGCGGGCCAGCCGCGACCGTTACCTGTGCGTCCTCAGCGCCTTGGGGCTTCTGTAACTTGTCTCAGTTACAATTGGAAACCGGGGTGGGCAGGTAATTCTAGCCGCTTGGGTCTTAAACGGATACTGAGGTCTGCTGCAGGAACAAATAATTAACAAGGCCGTTAATCGAGTCCCAGATTACATTCGACAGTAATCATTTGGGTGTACAAGGAAAACCCTTTGTGCCCTTAAAAAGTAATTTCTGCCAGTTAAACAGAGTGTTTGAATGTCTGTCAATTGAATGACAAGTGTAAATTTGAATTGTATGCATGAATTTCTAAACAGGGATGTGGACTTGGTTAATAGCTTCCACGTGTTGACATTTTCAAAGGTTATTTATCTGAACCTAATTGTTAAAAAAAAAATTCTCACGGTAGAATCAAGATCAGAACTTCATTTGTGAATTTTCCTGACATTTTTTCCTGGCTACAGGTGGCCTCTGTTCAGCCTTGAGGCCATATATGTTTACTTATAGATATCAAGATTTTGTTGTGTACTTGTCTCTTTCACCTGATACAGTGTTCAGTACGGTCATGATTTCATACCTGCTGGGACTTATTCTTAGCACTAATTAGAAGCTTAATGACTAAACAAAGACAGCTCAAGACCACCAATGTCTGGTTTCAAATACTAGTCTTACCATGTGACCCAGCAATACCACACTTAGGTATTTACCCAAGAGAAATAAAAACACATTCCCATTCAAAAACTTATACTCAAATTTTGTAGCAGCTTTCTATAATGGCCCCAAACTGAAAGAAACTCAAATATTATTTTATTAGTAAATGGATAAACGAAAGGTGGTATGTCCACATAAAGGAATACTTCTTAGCAATAATAAGAAACAAACTAACAACACAGATGAATCTCAAATGCATTATACTAAGTGAAAGATGCCCAATCCAAAATGCTACTTATTGTTTTGATTCCATTTATGTGTCATTCTGGAAAAGTCAAAATTATAGAGACAGAAGGCATATCAGGTGCAAGGGGTGGGGGGGCGGTGGTGGGGGGGTGGAGACTGACTGCAAAGTGGCAGAAAGAAACTTTCTGGAGTGATGGTAATACTTTAAATCATGATTGTGATGGTGGTTATACAACTGCATACGTTTCTCAAAACTTGTCAATGTGTACACTTAAAATTGATGAATTTTTATTGTATGTAAATTAGACCTCAATATGTCTGATAAAGAGTTGGAGTGTAATACACACACACACACACATATATCGTGTGTGTGTATACATATATATATATATTTTTTTTTGAGATAGAGTCTTGCTCTGTCACCCAGACTAGAGTGCAGTGGCATCATCATAGCTCACTGCAACCTCAAATTCCTAGGCTCAAGTGATCCTCCTGCTTCAGCCTCCTGAGGAGCTGGGACTAAGGCCTACACTGTCATGCCTGGCTAAGTTTTCTATTTTTATAATAATAGAGACTGGGTCTCTTGCTCTTGCTCAGGCTGATCTCAAACTACTGACCTCAAGCGATCCTCCTGCCTTGGCCTCCCAGAGTGCTAGGATTACAGGCATGAGCCACCATTCCCAGCCTGGAGTGGTAATATTAATATCACACAAAACAGACTTCACAATAAAGAATATGAATAGGAATAAAGAGATACATCTCATAAAGAACAAAATTCATCAAGATTATGTAATAATCCTACATGTTTATATATCTAGAAGCAGAGCTTCAAAGTAAGATGAAGCAAAAACTAATATTAATAGCTTCTAATTAACTAACTGTAACTCCTAACTTCTAACTAATTAAAAGGAGAAATAGGCAAATCTACCATCATACTTGAGGACTTCAACACTTTTCTCTTTGTAATAAATAGGACAAGTAGACAGAAAATCATTCAGGGTATAGATGACTTGAAATAGCCCTATCAACCAATTTGACTTAACTGACATTTTATAAAATGCTTCACCCAGAAGCAGTGGAAAAATTTTTCCAAGTGCACATGGAACATTCACCAGGATAGACTATATTCTGGGATAGAATGCTAATCTCAATAAATTTAAAAGGATTACAATCCAGAAAACACGTGTCAATAAATTTAAAAGGATTACAATCATAGAAATTATATTCTGTTACCCTGAAATTCAACTGAAAGTCAACAGCACATTAATATCTGGAAATCTCTGAATATTTGGTAATTAACATTCTAAGTAATCCATGGGTCTAAGTTTCTCATAAGAAAAATTAGAAATTAATTTGCACTAAATAATAATGAAACCACACATACCAAAATTTGTGGGGTACACGTAAAGCAGTGATTAGAGGGACATTTATAGCATTAAAATGCTTATATTAGAAATGAAGAAAGACCTAAAAACAGCTATTTAAGAAACTAGAAAAATACCAAATTAAACTCACCATGAGTAGAAAGAAGGAAATCATACAGAGTGAAAAGCAATGAAAGATAAAATAGACAGATAATAGATAAAATCAATGAAACCAAAAGCCATTTCTTTAGAAAAAAATCCTAAAATCAATAAACCCCTTAGCCAGGCTGATCAAGAAAAAAAAGAAATGATACAAATTTCCAATATTAGAAACAAAAGGGAAGATAGAGCTTATGGATGTTAAAGGATAAAAGAATGTTGTGAACAACATTGTGTCAATTAGTTTGGCAATTTACATAAAATGAGGAAATAGTATAGAATGATGCTACTCTAAGAGTCCAATAGTGATGTCATGTTACATATGTTGCTACTTAAGAGGTTTTCAGCAAGTAAGGTAATGATTACAATAATACAATAATTAATACAATCTGTGAATAATTTATTTTTCAAAAGTAGATTGAAGTGGATTCAAGGTCAATCCTATACTAGTGTGAAATTATATATACTACGCTGGGAAGTACCTAAAGCCATAGCCTATTCTTCATAAGTTGCTCATGTCTCTGGTCCTATGCATGGAAGAGTATCCCTCACATGAGCATCCTGTCATGCATGTTAGCAGACGAATGTTTGAAAATCCCTCATCTATAGAAGTATCATATACAAATTAATAAATAATGTCAAGGATGGAACCAACATTTGAAATGTGGGTTGTTTTGGAAGGTCTTACTGAGCTTTGAAAATAGAGTATTTCCAGTGGCAAAGATTAAGAAATACCAACTTCTTATATCTAAGAGAATCTAGAATTACAATCACGAATGTTATATACAAGTTGAAAGAAAGAAAATTGATTAAAATAAAAATATAGGCCGGGCGCGGTGGCTCACGCGTGTAATCCCAGCACTCTGGGAGCCCGAGGCGGGTGGATCGTTTGAGCTCAGGAGTTCGAGACCAGCCTGAGCAGGATCGAGACCCCGTCTGTACTAAAAATAGAAAGAAATTATCTGGACAACTAAAAATATATATAGAAAAAATTAGCCGGGCATGGTGGCACATGCCTGTAGTCTCAGCTACTCGGGAGGCTGAGGCAGTAGGATCGCTTGAGCCCAGGAGTTTGAGGTTGCTGTGAGCTAGGCTGACGCCACAGCACTCTAGCTTGGGTGACAGAGTGAGACTCTGTCTCAAAAAATAAAATAAAATAAAATAAAATGAAAATATATTGAGATAAAAAATTATTTCTTATTAACATGTTCTCTTTGAAGGCCCAGGCATATAACAAGTAATATTCAATAAATCTTATGCAAGAATAAGAATTGACACTCAATATTTTTACAAATTGAAAGGTCTTTTGAAATCTCTGGGTGGTCAGAAAAGAGGGTAACCATAGTAGATACCCAAAAAATGCATGTCACCATACAGATTTTTTTCTAACTCTCTGATTTAATACAGATGTTTTATTCTGAGTATTGGATTTAATACAGAAAAACCAAACCAACAATAATTATATGTATACCAATAATTTATATCAACACATGAGGACAAATGTCTTCAAGCTCTTGGTTGCAGTTTATTTGTAAGATATAATAAGTGTACAAAAAACTAAGAGAAATAAAGCTGAAGGTAATCTGATTGTCTCAGGCAACAACCTGCAGAGGAGTTGGAAAATTCGTATTTTTCTCCAAAAACTATAATATCATTCTTAAAGTAAAACTATAGGGTGATTTCTTTCCAAGAATGCTTTTCTGTCAAAGTGGGAAATCATATGAGGTACAAAAGTAACCGTATTAGTATATATCCACTCCCACACACAAACGTGACATCTCTGCCCAAACTCAACAGCAATTGACAACAAAAAGCAAATTTTGATATCCTTAATGCACTTGTACAGAGATGAAAAGATTGCTTCTCTTTCATAAGATGACAAATGAAACAGACCATAAAACTGATGAGCACTCCAGAGTAGCAAGAAAAATTGTAGGTTGCACAAAATATCCGTAAGATTGAGATTTAAACAACTAAAGTAACTTAGGGAAGTACAACATTTCATCCATGAAACAAGTTTATTTGCGAATGAAGGTTAATGAAGTATATTCCAAGCCAGGCCAAACATATTTATTAAGTTTTGTTCTGCCTAAAATTCAGGTTAGAAATGAATTCATATTGTGCATATTACATTTGTACAAATATGTACATTTTATGTGCATGATAGCATAAAAACAATTTAAATGTGTTGTTTTCATTTTGCTTCTCTGTTTTAAGTCTAATGTGACTATTCTGGTTATCTGTTGTATATAACAAACTTTATGGCTTAAAACAATATTTTATTCTCTCTCATAGTTCCGTGAGTTAATAGAGCTGTGCTGGGTAGTTCTCCTTTGAAGTCTCTCATATGGTTGCAATCAGGTGACAGTAGGGACTGTAGTCATCGGAAGTTTCCACTGTGCTGCCCAAGATGGCTTGTTCATTCCCACGTCCAGCAGTTGAAGCTGGTAGTTGACTGAGAGCTCAGCTGGGGTTTTGACCAGAGCACCAACACGGGGCATCTGTATGTGGGTCATTTATGACAGAATGTCCAGGGTAGTCATATTTCTTTACCTGGTGCCTGGCTTCCAAGAGAGAACAACCCAAGGGGGAATGTTCCAAGAAATCTATGTGGAATCCGAAAGGTTTCTTATGACCTGTCAAGCATCAGTCTTTTGTATTCTATTGATCAAAAACCAAGTTACAGAGACAGCTTAGACTTAAGGGAAAAAGATTTATTGGGTATTTATTGGAAGATTTATTGGGGATTCATTGGGAGCTTTACTGGAGAACCAACTACCATAGTGATGCGTAAAAGCAAACCCTTGTGAAAAACTTATAGAGAGAAAACTCTCAAAAATATAAGGTTAAGTGATTCACATAGATTCATTGAGAACTACCCAAAAATACTTGGGTAGTTTCATCAGTTGGCAACTGATGAAAAAAAAAATTTTTTATTTATAAACAACAGAAATTTATTTCTTATGGTTCTGGAGACTGAGAAGTCCAAGATCAAGGTGCTGGCGGATTCGATGTCTGGTGAGGTCTCACTTCTTGGTTCATAGAGGCCTTCTTCTCACATGGCAGAAAGGGTGCAGGAGCTCTCTGGGGGTTTTATAAGGACACTAATCCCATTCATGAGGGACCCACCCTTATGACCTATCACCTTCCAAAGTCCTCGCCCCCAAATACCATCACATGGAGGATTAGGTTTCAACATATGAATTTTTTTTTCTGTTACACATATATATTGTATAGTGGTGGAATCTGGGCTTTTGGTGTTTGTCTACAGTTCAATTTACATTCTAAGTTGCGTAAGAGAAGTGAGACTCACTCCACTTGATAATTCATCGCCTGGGTATTATAGAAGTTTTCCGCATTTGTCTTTGTACAGCTCCAGGAAAACAGCAGTAGACTATGAGAAGAGCTGATATTTTTCACATTCTTTCAAATTGTGTAATAGGACATACCCCTGCTACTGTCAGCTCAAAAAGTTCTCATGCAAAAAACAAGTATGTGTGTGTGTGTGTGTCTTTTTTCAGTCAACCATTTCTATATCTCAGTAAAGAGAATATTAAAGAGAAATGGAAAGTTTGGGCTATTTCATATTCAGTATAACCTGAGAATGAACTGCTGTGTTACTGTTTAAACTAATTTTCACTGAAACAAGTAAGGATTTACTCTTTTTAGAGCATAATGTGTTTAACAGTATTGAATTTCTTTTCTACTTGCCTCAAGGACTTTCCTTTGTCCAAAGATTTATGCTTCAGACAGTCAGAAGTCATACGTAAGACAGAGTGTTGTTGTGGGAGGTTCAGAAAATTAGCAGACTCTACATTTACAATTTATTTAAATATTGTGTTTATGCTAGCCTCATGTCAGAAAGTTCCCAAATTGACCCTTAAATAAAAGTATAATAAAATGTATAATATTCTTTCTTTTAAAATGTTAGTTTGCAGAGCCAAGTTTTCAGCTGAGGATCACATTTTCACTTTTAAGTAGGAAAATAAATTAGAATAATGCTAGAGTGCCAATGATTCCCATGGAGAAACTACAGAGTGAGTTGATCATTATACTTTCCCAAATTTATGGCTGTTATTGATTTGATTAATTAATATTATCTTCAATTTAAAATTTTATCTTATTCACCCTAAAACTGGGTTAATTCTGTTGTCATTTTGAATGACTTTAAATGTATTCTTAAAAATAAAACTCAAGAAATTCTCTGCCATCATCACTCCTGGACTTGGATCCTTGTTAAATCTCTATATCTGATGCTTTTAGGTGGATATAGTCATTATCAGAGATGTGCATTTGGTTTAATGACACCCATGTCAGTGTTAATGGTGCATCTCTTATATCTGGCGGATGCAGAGAGACAATCAATTTGTTTCCATTGTTACCCACTTCATTCCAAAGCCCCCATCAAGTTCACTCAGGATTTTGCTGATAAGAAAGAACAGATGTTGGCATTACAGGAAAATTCTGAAGTTTCCATTTCATGGGCAAAAGTAATGAAATATGGATCAAATAAATAAGTTGATAAACTTAGTATTTATGCAACAATGTTTCCCAGGAACATCAAAGTATTTAGCCATTAACCTGCTGCTATCCAGCGAGGGACATTATTTAGCAGCTGCATGATTTATTGTTGGTTGCATTTGGAGATGTCAGTGATTGTTATGATCACATGATCCCTATTAGGAAGCCATAGCCCATTCTGAACTGTGTATATAAATGTTGTTGATTGATTTTTACTATAGTAATGGTTTATGTGGCTGCCTCCATTTGAGACCTGCCTCAGATACACAATTTCTTACTCATAATCCCTTAATGGTAATTATGTCTGCCTAAGTGCATCATCTATCAGGGGCTATAATCCCCCAGTGGCCTTGCCACTTATTAGGCATCAGTAAGTCCTTAAAATATCTTCTGTGTTTTCTCTAGTTGCAGTTGTCTGAGCTTCAGCTGGCCATCCTGGAGGTATTTCCATATCGTCAGCCTCTTCTGCTTCACTGCGTACAGCTGTGTGCATGAAGAATCATTTTAATGACAGGGGACTGGTCACAGTCAAGGGATTCATTGCCAGTCTCTGTTGCCACTTTGTTCTCCATAGCTACCATCCTAAAAGTTGGATGTGACATTATGATAGCTCTAAGGGTCACTGTCATCTGGGAGGTTGGACACATACCTCTGGAGCTTGACACCTCACTGGCTCTAAACTTTGCCAGCTTCATCTTGGCCTCCTTGATTCAGAAAACAGAAGTACTTATCATCAAACAATGCACTGTGGCTTTTAGCCACACAGAATAGATGAAAGGTCCTGATTGTGGGCAGGGCTACCTGACAGAGACTTGTCTGAAATCAGGTCAGTAGAAATGTGCTCATTCCATGGTGAGCAAATTTCTTCCTACATGTAAACTTCCAGAGCATAGTAATTAGGAGAATCACTTGAGAAATTGAATAACTTGAGCTACCTTCATAATGCTAGAGAATATCTTGGGCTAATGGATTTTCTTACATGTGTGAAAGAATATTCTAATACAATGTCTAATTTTTATAACTGTGAGCAAGTTTATGTAGAATAGACTGCTTTAACTATTGCTCAAAGCATGTACTCTGACGCTTCATTTAGATGGGTCCAGCTACAGAAAGATGAAAACAATGGGATGTGGACCTCAGCCTACCTCCAGGGTTCAAGGTGCAGGTGCCTAAGCCCAAATCGCACATACAAGAATAACATTCGACATGTCTGAAAATGCTTGGTGTTTGTTAGTGATGACAAGCAGAGGACCAAGCAGGCAGTACTTGGTGGTCCAGGCAAATCTGCCATGAGGAAGCAGGGCCCAGTCAGCAGGCAAGGGACAGGGGCAGGACTCCAACTTTGGTAAGGGTACTGGTAAGAGAAAATCTAGAACAAAGATTAAATGCCATTCTTAAATACTTTTTGGTTCTGACTTGGAACAGCACTGATTCTACAAATATGAGCAAAGTATTAATAGTCCCATTTCTAAGATAGGGTGCAAAGGCAGGAAATCAAGGTCACCAAGAACTTTGCCATGTTAGTCTTATTGTCTTGCACTATAGTTTCTTATATAAGCTGTCCTCAAACATATAATTGAAATACTATTACTTTTTGGTATTTATATTTGGTTTACTATATCTATGTATGTTTAATACAAAGAAGATTTTTTTTTGTCTTAATCTCATCTCCTTGCTTTCAGCATTACTCACAGCAAAAATAACTTTTGAAATTGGTGCTAATTGGATTTGTTTCTTTTTATAAAAATCAAATATGTCTTCCTTTAATTACATGTCTTCTCAAATTTTTGATAGATGAATTAATTTCCTGACTATGTAACTGTCCCATTTTACCTCTTAAAATCTGTACCTCTCCTCAGTACAGATATACGTTTGGTGAATGAGGTAATAAATAAATGGTCCTGTATCTACTGTACTTAAAACATAGTAGATGCCCAATAAATAAATTTAATAAATGAATGAATGTGAAATCACATGTAGTAATGACATTGCCAATGGAAATTAATATTTCCGGAAAACTTAATTTCTGAAATAAACCAGGAACCTCTGATTATATGAGGTCAGATGCACAGAGAAATTAAAAGGAGACTGCCTGACACGTTTTCAAATCAAATGGCTTTCCTCCAAGGAATTCTAGACATTGTCACAAGCTGTAATTCGTCAACTGCATGTTAGTCCTTAAAATACCTTCAGTAAGGCTACAATGATTGTTCAAAAGTAGGTTTATAGGGTTAATCACTGCTGTGTTGTGAAAATACTATAATTTTATTAGCACAGTAGTATGTTTTAACAGGTATATGTAGCCACATTGTAAAATAACTAAACTGTCACTGTGACTCATGATTCCTGATTAAGTTTCATAACCTTTTCTTCCTAAAATTTGCTCAAGCTTTTGATATTTTATCAACTAAAAACATTTTTTCATAAGCTTTAATAAGTATGTGATCAATTTCTTCTGCAAGATCAATTTTCATATTTAAGAATTAAACCACAGGGACCTAGGGAATCACATAGTTAGGAAACAGTTATTTTAAACTAAGCATATTATTAATAAATCATAAACACTGATAAACCATCTTACAATATAGCCTTCAATCATAATGTGATATGTCATTAATTCAACAAATATTTGTTGAACACCCAGGTGCAGGCACTTTCTAGGAAAAAAGAAATCCTTGCCCAAGTGGAGTTTACATTCTAGCAGAAGACAGACAATAAATTAATAATAAGTAAATTATCTAAAGCAGCGGTCTTCAACGTTTTTGGCACCAGGGACCGGTTTCATGGAAGACAGTTTTGGGGTGGGGTGCGGTGGTTGGAGCTCAGGCAGTGATGCCAGGGATGGGGAGCAGCTGTAAATATAGATGAAGCTTTGCTCACTCACCAGCCACTCACCTCCTGCGCTGTGCGCCCCCCTTTCCTAAGTTTCACAGAAGACAATATTTCGGGGCAGGGGCTGGGGGCGGCAGAGCTCTGTAGCCCGGTTCCTAATAGGCCACAGACTAAGGGTGGGGGACTGCAGATCTAAAGTGTTAGAAAATGACAAATGCTGTGGCAAAAGAGAAGAGTATGTGGCATCTGGAGACTAGTGTGGGGGGAGTAGAGATGTAATCTTAGGGTGATCAAAGGCAGGGTTCTTGGAGAAAGAACATTTGAATAAAGAAGAAGGTGAAGGAATGAGCCACACTCCTGTGCAATACGTTGATAATTTCCTTTTGCACAGCCTTCAGATGTCTACGTGGATGATGTCATTCACTTGCCTAAAACTCTTCAGTGACTTCCTATAGCTTTTAGCATAATGTGTAATGTCCTAAATTTGTTCTATGACAACCTCTGTGATCCGCCTCGGTCCCCAGGCCGCTGCCTCTTTCTCTTGCTTACTCTACTTCAGCCATACTGGATTTATTTCAGTTCCCTCCTGAGCACCAATGGCTTTCCCACCTTTCAGCCTTCCCACAAGCATTTCCCTCTGCCTGTGATCATTCCCTGGACTTTTACCCGACCAGCTTCCCAACTAGCTGACTACTCCGCTATGCCCCGTTCTTACATTCTCATCACACAGCATATTTGCCTTCACAGCCCTTATTGCAATCATAAGAAAAAAATTGTTTGTGTAACTATTTGTTTAATTTCAATTTTCTCGGATAGACCATAAGCTCCTTTATGATAGGAATGTTGTCTGATGTCTGCCTTGTTCATTACTATATCCCCAACACCTGGTGCGCCGTAGGTGATCAACATTTATTGAATGAACAAAGCATGCTTCAAAGGGGGTGGGATTCATGTTGCTGGGCTGAGAAAAGAGAATTTACCCGAGGTTAGGGTGGGAAAACAGAAATGAAAAGTCTTCTTTCACTGACTGAACTGGAAACTCTATCAAGTTAAATGGCCAAGATTGAAAGATCGTTAAGGTCTTTAGGCAACTCTAGGGTATATTCTTCTCATGAATCCATGTATAGCTGGCAATGAATCACCTTAGGCAATGATTATACGCCAGGAGGGTGGCTGTTAGGGCTTTTCTGTAAACATTCTGGTTCTCCTCCTTCTAGGCATGTGGTAGAAATGCACTTCCCTGCCCTCTTGAAGCTGGGTGTGATCATGTCACCTTGACTCGTGAACTGTGAGTGGATATAGGATGTGTCACTTCTAGGAAGAAGCTTTAAAAGTCACTACACAATTAGCACCTTTCTCTTTGCCACAGTATCTGGCAGCACTTCAGGTGGTGGCTAGTCCCTGGTGGTGACTGCATGGAGATCTCAGCTACCCAGGAAGGATACATAGCATGAATGAGGAATTCATCTTTACTTTATTTAAGCCACTGAAACATTGGGTAATTTGTTTTTGCAGAATAATCTAACCCATCCTGTCTGACACAGAAATAAATAAGAGGCTTTGAGGCTCATGTATAAAAAGCAATTTTCAAGTGGCCAGTACTGAAATGGAAACCTGAACTCATCATCTCTCTTCCAAAAGTGATATCTCCAGACCACTGACCCAAGAGAAACCAGTTGTCCAAAGCAAGGAAGCTGACTCTATTTTGGACTCCTTCCTTTCCCATGTTCCCTATGGGCAATGCCTCCTGAATACTTTCTCTTCTTCACTGTTTCATTTCTCTGTCTTATCTCAGGTTCCCACCATTTCTCTCCTGGATAGCCATAGCCTCTTACTGGTATCTCTGTTTTCACTTTCACTCCTCTCTGATGCATCCACTGCATTGTTGCCAAAGTGGGTTTTCTAAAAGAGAGCTCTGATCACACTCTTTGTATTTTAAAACGCTCCAGGGAATTCTCATTAACTTGAGGATTAAGTCCAAATCCTCAGAAGGATGCATTCAAGTGAGACCTTTGAGGCTCTCAACCTCTGCCCCAGCCCTTCGTAATCTAGGTGGACACCCATACTCCATGTTCCCATAACATCTTACACTTATTTCTACATTAATGCTTTTCATAATACCCCATAGTTACCCCTTGTTGGCTCTGTGGCAGAACACTGGCTGCAAGGATTATAGTGCCACTTCATGGAACCGCCTCACCCCTGCAAGTCTTTTTTACTCAGAACTGACCTAGTGAGTAAAAGAGACCATATACCATGCTTGTTTTAGAAATCACCAGGTATATATTTCTGCTCTTTAACTTACCGTCTTTTGTTTTTCCTTAACAAGATAAAAGATTTGTGTCTGGAATCACGGAAGAATGCTATCACATCCCTCTAAGCCATCCTGGTTGCCACTCTACACTCCAGAACTCTCCAAGTCACCTTTGGCCATTTCTTAGTGAGACCTGACACGGTTCCTGCGGCAGTGATTTGCTACCAGTATAGACACGTTCTTTCTCTTAACCACTCCAAACCTCGGCAAGGTGAGGGACAGTAATGCTTTACTGAATGTTTGGAAGGTAAGGTCTGGTGCCTCAGTGACTTACTGTGGACATTTGAGTTCCTTGTTGGGGTTGTAGCCTAGTTGTCTGCAGATTCCCAGGTGTCTCGAGGCTGGTCCACTATTCCAGCCAAGGACAAATCTCTACGCTCCTTTGCTTCAGGACTCTCACTTCTTAAGCCCCATATTTCAGAGATGATTTCTTCCTTCCCTAACTAAGGCCTGGCCCACCAGTTCTTGCCCTAGCTAGACTGATATTGGAAATACATACCTGTTCCTTTAGCAGACTGACTAAACAGGACTGACAGTCAAGGCTCAGATAATGCAATCACAATAGGCGGAAACTATGTTTCCCAAATTTTGGGTAATTCAATCTTAATGTGCAGAGGGCACTGATATTTGGTGTACATCATATTTTGGGAAAACAATTCTTTAAGTACAAGGGCACAATCTGCCTAAAAATGTAGCCATTTACATTACTCAACAGAACAGGAACTCATCCTGCAGCTACTACCTTCAGATTTGTGGAGACTTCACAATTTTCTCCAGGAACAATAGTAGGTACTTTTATGTAACTAAAGGTTCCATCCTGGTGAATTTTCCAAAATAAAGGGAATTTGTTCCAAAACTTAATTGGTATTTCCAACTCCAGGAACTGAAACATTCAGCAACCACAAACAGCAGTTCCTTTTCTAAAAATAATAACAAAAGCAATTCTTATAATTCTTCTGAGGGAACCACACAGTTGTAGTTAATAGCCATCGTGAATTCAGGTTAATGTGGGGAAATGTACAACAAGATAAGTTATTCACATGCTTTTCTTTTTAAAAGGAATAACTCAGAGAAATGGATTGACATTTCTAAGTATATGTCCATTTTTTTTTTTTCGTGGAGACAAGTTCTAGTGCAGGTCCCCTTTCTATTTTCAGAACAGCATTGACACACATTCATTCAAATTGAATTATGTTCTAATTCTAGTCATTTGTGAAAATATAGATCTTAAGCTACAGAGGTGATCTGAGCAATTAGCTAGAAGTGAACTATGTGAAAAATGAATAGTGATTTTAAGACAGTTTAAACACGAAGGTTTTAAAAATTACACAAATAGTATCTGTTTATTGTTTAAAAAACTGTAAGATATGTGAAAATAGAAATAAGAAAAATGTTCACCAATAATCCTACCACCCAAAGGTAATCAGTTGCTAGTTTACTGTCTTTCCTTCCAGTGTATTTTTGTAATAATTCAAAAATGGCTGTGATCATATGCTATTCTAATTTTCTCATGTTGTTTGAAATAAAAGTATTTTTATATCATTAAAAATAATGTATAAATATTTTTTTGATGGAAATAAAGTAGTATTATTATTGAGTTTGGCTTGTGATGATGTTTTTAGTTTCTGAGGTTAGTTTTAAGCCATGTTTGTACAGGTCAATATAGAACAAATAGTTTTGTTAGAACTGAAGTTTCTGTTATAATCCAGTCTGATTTACCAATACTGTTACAAGAGACTGGCCTTTCAGAACCAGTACAAGGTACAGAGCAAAACATATGGTTTGCCTCCAGGCTGCTGAGGTAACATGAGGTAGAACCCTTGGTTGATGCCTTTTTAGGAAGTCCTGGAAGAGCCTCTATTGATGAGGGAGCTGAGTGGTTCCATTGTAACTACAATGGATCATCTTACCTAGTTCCCCTGATAGACATAAACCAAAGCCCTTTCTTGATTTCCTATTATGTCCCAGCCTCTTTCCCAGATGTCACACATCTGGTAACGAGTAGATCCGGTCCTGCCCTGCAGCCCTGCAGGGGTGAAAGGTGGATGTCTTTTCTCACCCATCCTAAGGGTCACAGCTGACACTCCTATAACAAAGACAGGTTAACAAGGGAAAAGCATAGCAAATTTATTTAATCAAAGTTCTATGTGACATAGAAGCCTTCAGAAATGAAGACCCAAAGACCCAGGGAAAACTCTCTTTTTATGCTTTGGTTCTATAAAGAATGAACAGCTGTGTAGAAATGTGGTTGGACAAAAGGGTGTGATATCATAGTAATTGACTGAGGGGGAAACCCAGCAAGCTCTGTCTGTTCAGATTCTTGGTCTCGTTGTGTAACAAAGAGACCCTTTCCCTTCCTCCAGGTATGGGGGTATGGGGAAGAACTCCTTTGGAATGAAGGGCTTCAAGGGAGAATGGTGAAGGGAAAGATCTTTCCAGGGTTTTATTTATTTATTATTTTGAGACAAGGTCTTGCGCTGTTGCTCTGGGTAGAGTGCAGTGGCATCATCATAGCTCATTGCAACCTCAAACTCCTGAGCTCAAGTGATCCTACTGCCTCAGCCTCCTGAGTAGCTGGGACTACAGGTGTGTGCCACCACACCTGGCTAATGTTTTCTATTTTTTAGTAGAGACGGGGTCTCACTCTTGCTCAGGCTAGTCTTGAACTCCTACCCTCAATGGATCCTCCCTCTTCAGCCTCCCAGAATGCTAGGATTACAGGCGTGAGCCACTGTGCCAGGCCCCTTTCTAAGTTTTATGGGTTTCACCGGGGGAGAGGAGTTCTAGTTTCTATAACCCACCTTGGGAATGAGGAATTCTGGTTTCTGTGACTTGCTTTGGGGGAGAAAGAGAAGCAAGAGATAGCAAGGTAGGAGAAGGTCAGAGAGAGTTTGCTTCTAAGGCCCTCCTATCTCTTCAAAGTGCTCAGCATGCCAATGCACCATACTTTGGGGTACTGTGTTCTGAGCTCTAACTGTACTTACAACCTAGCTGGAGACTGTTAACCAGAATTTATTTGGAAGTTCTGTGCGGTATCAAATCATTGGAGTAAGTCTTCTCAATCACTAAGCATAGCATAGCAGTACAGATTATAAAGCAATACTCTAAATCTTCAAAGTAAAATAAATGAGGAAATGTCTTATTTGATTATCTGGCATATTTCATTTCTCAAACCTTGCAAAATAAATAATGCCATTTATAGATGGGCTAGGGAAAATAAAAGGATGAAGTTATCCTGTTTAAGAGCAGATAATGAGCCTCAGGAATCATTTATTTATTTAATTTGTCAAAAGTATACTGCACAAAATGTATCCTTCATAGAGCTTTTAATCAGAAGATTGTGTACTAGGCAATGACTTCTATATCCAAAATAATCAAATAGATGGAGTTTTTACAGCAAAAAAAATGCTATCTGTTTTAGAATTGACCATTCCTCCATCTTAAAAGAAATGTTCTAGACGGATTTCATAGCAGCACAAAATAACAATATACATTTGTCCTTTTAATCTGAAGAACATGACAGTCATTTCAGGTAACTTGTTTTTGAACAAGCAATAAAGTCAGTGGCTTAAAAAAGAAGAGTCACAGAGAAGGGGAAACAAATAGAGGCCAAATACACAGTTCTAGATGTATATTTATATAGCCAACACCTGCTACCGAGAAATTGTGACGATTTCATTCCATGCATGCTATGCTAAAAGCAACCGTTTTATCACATGTGCATTTAAATTGTTGCTGCATTAGATAATACTCTTCTATCGACTTGCTTTCTACACTCTAAGATTCCTAAGAGTGTAAAGTATCACTGATTATGGTGTATGAACATGTGGTAATTCTGTTGGCACACAGCCAAGGACAAATTTGTTTTATTCGGTTATTTGTATTGCCATAGGGCAAAATGTACTCATTACTATGATGTGGGGATTTAACATTTTTCATTACACTCATCACTCTGTAATATGTATGTGAAACCATGAATCTTTTCCAAAGTAGCCATAAATATCTTTTTCACTAGGTGTTCTCATTTGATGTCTTTCCTTGATGTTTGCTTTAAAATAAAATGAATTATGGCAAAAGATAGAAGGATAACATCACAATTAAAGTGGCTCCTAAGCTAAGTATGCAGAAGTGTTAATTGCCCGTTTGTAAGCATTACAGAACTGAACTCAAATATGTGTGACTGCAGAGGTAATCATATATGTTTCTAGTTTATTTTTATGATTAAATTTTGAAGGAAAATGGCCCAGGAATGGTTTTACACAATGAATGAACAAACAGTATTTGATAATTAGGGCTAAAAGTTTAGGTTTTGAACATGTTACTCTTGATGATATGTTAAAGTAAAAGGATGCCTTTCATATTAAAAACGAGTTGTTCACTTGGTGTTGCCAATGAATCACTGAAAAAACACTGCATCAAAGAAGCCAAAAACAGTGCTAGCTTTCTTATTTTATGCTTTCTAGTATTCAATGGGGGTAGTTACTGAATTTGCTAATTACAAAACGCTCATTCTTTTCAGTCTTGTTTACAAGAATGAGAGATTACGGGACTAATAAAGTATACGTTGCCCTGAAAACACATAAAAATAGAAATCTGTATTATAGTCTGTTTTTGAATGGTGAGGGGTTAAACTAACAGTTTTGGATCTGTAACACTAGAGAAAAATATGAGGCCTTGCTATAGGGAAGCACTAATTTAAAGTGTTGTGTATGTATTCAGCTAAGAAAAATCCCCATAGCAATGGAAAATGTCAAGAATTTCATAGGGCAGGTGAAAGGTTTTCATTTCTATTGTGCTTGTCCTGTTGCTAGGGTTCATGTTGGACAGGATGGAATTGTTTACACATAATCATTTCAAGACTTTTATTCCAAGTTTTAAGATCATGGCTGTGAAATTATTTTCTTATATTTGAACCGTTGAAAAGTCATTTTGTAATACAAAATAAAGTCTGAAGCAGAAGCTGAATTCTGTAACGGATCTGATGACTGAGCTGTTAGTTAAATGTGGCTGAAACTGTGTGCTTTCAGTTTCACCTGAAATCGATTTCAAACAGGTCAATGAAACGGTGGGACAGAAGTGGTATGAGTCCGTCCTATGAAGACAGAATTTCCCTGAGGTAAAGTAGAAAGAGACTTTTCTTTATAAACAACTGAAATAGGTTGATTGTGAAAGCAACAAAATTATTTATTATGAAAAGGAAAAGTCTCCACTGTATTCTTCTCAAAATAATTCTTAGTATTTCTTGATGACTAAAAAACAATCTACCTACTTACATTACAATAATTACTGGAAAGCCATTTTTATGCAAATCTAGTAATCAAGAAACATCTGATGAGTCAAATAAAGCAACAGTCAATTTTACCTTCTGATATATTTAGGGTTCTCATGAGAAAATTTACCAACTTGGAGGAAGGTTGAGAAACTATAAAACTTAGGACCTTGGTAGTAGATAGCTTTACTTCTGAAACCTACAGGGACTATTGTGGGGAATGAAGATCAATAGCCATTTAGGGAGATCCAACATCAACTTTAAAACTTCTGAACATGGAAGACAAATACAATTAAGATAAAAATGAAACACAAATATCACAAAATCTCTGGAGACATCTTTTCTTTTTTAAACATGAAAAATACTGTTTTATTAGGCAAATTTGTGTTATCTACCTGGATTTCAGGAAGGCATTTTCCAGAGTCTTTTATGGTGACACAGTGAAGAGGAGAGAGATGTGGCTTAGATTACAGTGCAGTTGCATGGACTCCTAAGTGTTTAAAGAGGAGAGCAGGGCTTGAGTGCATGCCAGCAATCCTGTGCTTGACAATAATTTCAAGTCAGTAAAGTGGATGAAAATATAAGGAACATTCTTATCAAGTTGTAGATGATAAATTTGCTGGTGTGAATATATTGAGGAATAGAATTCATATTCAGAAGGATCCTGAAAAGTCAATTGATGGGTCAAAATTAACAAGATTAAGATTTAAAGGTAGAGCATGACACTTGCCTGCCAGTCCCAATGTCTTCCAAAATTTGACCTCTTTCTGAGCTTTGAAATTAGGACAAATC
>CM052441.1:61058925-61083925 GCA_028533085.1 Varecia variegata | reverse complement strand
CAGAAAAGCTACTTAATTTCTCTATACCCCTGTGCCTCAGATAGCACCTGTCTCAAAGGTGTATTGCAAGGATTAAATGAGTTAATGTCAGTAAAGTATTATACTTAGAACAGTAAGTGGTAAATGTTAATAAGTGCTATGTAAACATTTGCTAAATAAAAAGAAATTAAATGAACACTCAGGTTGATGGGAGAAATATGAAAGCCTATCCCAACATATAAATGGGCAAAGAACACAAACAATCACATAAGGTGATTTTCAACATTAATAATAATCGATGGATGCATTTTAAAACACAAGGTACCATTATAATGGCAATACCACTATAGACAAGATTTAATGGCTATGTTTCTCTATTCCCTCATAAAACCCTTAATGTTTATGTGAGGTACACTTATAGAAACTGGTAATATTAATAGAAGAATGAAGACCTTATCCTTCCTTTGAAAATCTCACAGTCTAGATGAAAGACAAACATGTAGACAATAATTATGAAACAAAGTGATAAGTTGTATACCTTACTCATGCACACATCCAAAAGGTTATTGGAACACAAAACTGGAAATTATTGACTCCACTTAGAGAAAGAAAGGAGAGTAGGAGGAAATGATCTGAGAAAGGTAATTCCAGGCCAGATTATAGCAAATGCTTGTACAGCATTGCTAGGTAACATGGCGTAAAATGAAAATGATCATAACTGCTCTTCATTATCTAACACTGAGAAGTTAAACCCAATATTCATAATGTCCATACCTTGACTTGAGGAAAACAAAGATGCTCTTAAATGCTTAGTCCTTGGGATCATTACTTCTGGAGAGTTAGAGGAAGCCTAGCACAAGCATCTCCTTCCATTTTGGAAACAATTTTGCAATGGTACTGTAGATTCATAAAGGGGCTTATTGAACCTTATAATCCTGGGAGTTTATTCTAGGGAAATAAGGAAAGTTATTTACAATTTAAAAAAAACTAGGAATGGTTAATGAAACTGTGGTATATCAATTTGATGGAATATTTAGCAGATTTTAAAAAGATGAAAATTTTGGAATTCATGTAGAAATGTGTAAACATGTTATGATATGTGAAATGAAATAGTTGAAATGATATCTATGATATAATTACTACTAAGCATGTGAGAAAGACAAGGAAAAAATTTAAATAGTTGACATGCTTAGATTGGTAGAATGGTATTTATGTATTTTTGTGATTCTATTTTTGATAATTAAATTTAGTGTAAAAGAAAGCAAAGAAAATTTCTTTTCTTTTTTTTTTTTTTTTGTAGAGACGAGGTCTTACTGTGTTGCCCAGGCTGGTCTTGAACTCCTGGCCTCAAGTGATCCTCCCACCTCAGCCTCCCAAAGTGCTGGGACTACAGGCATGAGCCACCACACCTGGCCAGAAAATTTCTTCATATAGATCCAAAAAGATAAATACTGAATTAAGGAGACTAGCTTGACAACAAATCAGATTTAAAAAGGCCCAGGGAGTTTAATCAACTGAAAACTCAAAATGAAACAACCATTTAACATCACTGCCCAAAAAAAAAAAAAAAAAAAAAAAAGCAAATTCCATATTAAGGAACAAAAGAACAAGAACAGGATTTACAACAGGGAGGTGGTAGCCCCATCTCAGTTGTCATCTGTCATACTATGTATAAAACTTGCTTTGTTCTGGAAGCCACATTTTAAGAGGGATATAGGCAAATTGGAGTATAGTCAGATAAGGGTGAGGGAATGAAATTGAAGAATGTGCCAACGTTTAACTTGGAAAGGGAAAGGCAACATGGGGATGGGTAATGTCATAGTTATCTTCAAAAATTTTAAATGCTGTCTTAGGGAAGACAGAAAGGACTTTCTTTATGTAAATCCAGGAGTCCCAATCAGTGGACATTACAGGAAGGCAGGTCTAGGTTTACAGAATTAAGGCCATTTATAATATACTTTAGTGCTATTTAAGGTAATACATTGATGTTTGTGGGATTCGCTGCTTTTTTTTTTTTTTTTTTTGAGACAGAGTCTCCCTCTGTCACCTGGGCTAGAGTGCAGTGGTATCATCATAGCTCACTGCAACCTCAAACTCCAGGGCTCAAGTGATCCTCCTGCCACAGCCTCCCAAGTAGCTGGGACTACAGGTGCACACCACCACACCTGGCTAATTTTTCTATTTTTCGTAGAGACTGAGTCTCGCTCTTGGCTCAGGCTGGTCTCAAACTGAACCCCTGAGCTCAAGTGATTCTCCCACCTTGGAGGATCCCAGAGTGCTAGGCTTACAGGTGTGAGCCACCAGCCTGGCCCACTTTAGTACTATTTAAAACAAAAAATAGTCTGTCATGAAAGACAATTAATTCCTTGGCATTAGAGTGATTTAGCCAGGTGCTGTCTACAACCTATTGGGGATATGGCAGAGGGGGTGAGAGTTTGGAAGAAATGTTGATTAACATCTATCCCAATACTGAAGGCCAATAACTCACATTATCCTCTCAAGAAATCCACAACTTGGCATGCTTTCCAGAACCTGCAGAACCTACTTGTTACTTCTTCTTCTTCTCTTTTTATTTTTATTTTTTTTGTATTGTGCTAAGGTTAATTGGGCTGCTGTGATTAATAATGACAAAGGGCTGGGCACGATGTTAGACTGACAGCTGAAATGAAGAAAGTTGATATTTAAGGAAGAAAGGGATGACTTGAAGAAGGTACTACTGTCAAATCTTTAGTAATGAAAAGTTAGGTGAAAAACAGAAACATTGTGTTATAGTAACCGTTCCAATCACTGACATTTTGCAATGAGGAACATTTTTATTAAATTTAATTCCAGTAAAAATTAAATCCATTTAAATCCTCAGAAAGAATGTTGAAGGAACATTGCAGAACCTTGAGAAATAGCTATGGGCTCACATAGTTTCTGGCCTTTGAAAATGAAAGATATACTTAAAATATATTTTAAAGTGAATTCTTTTTACTTGTGGAAAGCTAATTTTTGAACTGGAATTTTTTTGTGACTAATTATTAAAGACCAGTCTTTCCAAAGTTTCCAATAAAATAGCATATTCATTGCTTTCTGCTTCAATGATTTTCATAGGACAGTATTACTTTCTTTGGTAACAGTATGAACAGAGTCAAGGATTAAAATTCTTATTGTTGTCATTCAAGGTTTTGTGTTTTAATGGAATGATTTGTGGCAAACTACAAGGACATGATTCAGCCAAAGGAATGCTCTGCATGTCTTTTGGTTTGTCTTCTCATGACCCTTGAAGTGTTGCACTGTGTAATCACTGAGGAATGACTACCATTTAAGAAGTTCCTTCTCACAATAACTCACTTTACCCTAGTAGATCTTAGAAGTTTTGTTTTAATGTGGAAATTTAAGACTAATTGTTGATATCTGTTTTTAAAGTTCTTGAGGACTATAAATACTGTGTTTAGTTCTCTAATGAGGGGAATGGGTGCTATAGTAGTTTAATTAAAAACGCTTGATTGAAACTATTTTATATTGTGGCAAATTGATTTTGTGGCTCCAAAAGAGATGACCCATGTAGCCTACATTTCATTTCAAGACAATTTGGCTATGTCCTTCCTGCCTAATGAGATTTCGTATTGTTTTGTTTTGGTGTTTGTTGTTATTGTATCATCAGGAATTTTGCTGAACTTGAAACTTTGATTCCATTTAAACTTTATGATCTTTCTTCCGAAAGAAAATACATATGTATGTATATATATATGTATGTGTATATGTATCATATGTTGGTATATGTTATTTGTCATTTCAAAAAATAGCTCAGAAATTATTCCATTTTGCAACATTTTCTTTTGGGAAATCTCAGAACAAATTGTTTATATTTTAAATCTATTTTTCTTTAGTGATTGGTAGGCCTGGTAGCAGATATAAGTAAATTAAAAGAGACAAAGTTAATTAGTTTCAGTATATAACATGCTGGTAGCCATAAATATTTGAAAGTTCCCACTGCCAAATAAACAGACAGCCAAATAAACAGACAACCAAATAAAACTGGGCTATGGTTTTACAGGTTCCAACCTTTATCATATTAAGCTTTAAAGCTGATATATGGAAAAAATCTAAATGGATTAAATATGAACATAATGGCATGTTTGTTTATTAGATTGCTATAGTTCCCCACTCTCAGAAAATTAGCATTCAGAAGAAATACTTAGTGATCAACAAAATGCAAGGTGGGAAAGTAGAGCTTACGAATTATGAGAAAAGGTTCTTTTCTCCAAAGACTTACAAGCAGGTGTCCTTATCATGCACAAATAGATACAAATACACGCCCACACATGCCATCCATCAACAACTGCTGCTGCTCTATCCTATAGACCAATTCTGTTCTTGGCTGATGGCCATGTATTTCTGGCCTTGGGCTTTGACATTGTCCTTAGAAAAGGAAACAGATGACTGTAGGAAACTGTTCCAAGAAGATGTAGGTCTAAATTATCAAAATAGCCAGCAATCCCAGGGAGAGAAATGTACTTGTCTTACAGAGCCTGAAGCACTGCTCGTGGTGTTCTTTGATGGCAAGAAACAAATAATGGGTGGCATTAATTGATAGAAGAGACCTTGTAGGAACTGAGAAGTTGTTTCACATCAAGTCTGAATGTTCCTGCTTCCTGGCTACATGCTAGGAATTTTAAATTAGTAATATTATAATATCAGTAATTAGTAATATTAGTGAGACCATGTTTTGAGGTTTATTCCAGAAGATACTTGAGTACAAAGAGAAGAAAAGACCTGATTAAATGGAAATTCATACAGTCCATGTTCCTGGTTGGGAAGTCTAAATAGTGATATCAATTCTTCCTAAATTAATTTAAAATTTTAACATATATAAACACAATGTCAGTGACATTTGGAGAAATATATACCAGTATTACTATGAATAAACAAAGAGATGACATATGACACAGTTAACTGATGAAGACCCATTTGCCTATACCACCGACTTCAAACACATGGCAAGTCTAGATAAAATATAATACAAAAAGCAAATATCTAAAAATGAGAGTGAAGGAAAAAAACCCCACCAAGAAATGAAAACAGGCTGGGCGCAGTGGCTCACACCTGTAATCCTAGCACTTGGGTGGCCGAGGCGGGCGGATCGTTTGAGGTCAGGAGTTCGAGACCAGCCTGAGCAAGAGCGAGACCCCATCTCTACTAAAAATAGAAAGAAATTATCTGGCCAACTAAAAATATATATAAAAAAGAAAAATTAGACGGGCATGGTGGCGCATGCCTGTAGTCCCAGCTACTCGGGAGGCTGAGGCAGTAGGATCGCTTAAGCCCAGGAGTTTGAGGTTGCTGTGAGCTAGGCTGACGCCACGGCACTCACTCTAGCCCGGGCAACAGAGTGAGACTCTGTCTCAAAAAAAAAAAAAAAAAAAAAAAAAGAAATGAAAACAAAAAACAAAAACCTTCTATTCAAAATGGCCCCAGAACCCAAAATTCCGCCACACATGACCAAACTTTCACAATGTGTGAAGAAATTTAGTCTCAGAAAGCCATTTGTGATGGTTAATTTTATTGTCAACTTGACTGGGCTAAGGGATGTCCTGCCTTTGGGCTAAGACTGAACTATACTACTGGCTTTCCTGATTCTCTAGTTTGTGAACAGCAGATTGTGAAATTTCTTGACCTCCATAATTGTGTGAGCCAATTCTCATAATCTCACTTTCTCCTCTTCCATCTCTCTCTCTCTCTATTTATATATATACACACACACACACATACACATACACATTATATACATGTGTGAGTGTGTGTAAATATATCTCTCTATATACCTATATCTTATTGGTTCTGTTTCTCCAGAGAACCCTAATATACCTAATACATCATTTAACAAAATCAATAATAGAACATGGATTGTCCTCAGATTAAAATAATATTATAAATAGTTGGAAAAAACTTTAAAATAAATATATGTAGAATGCTCAAAGAGTTAAATTAAGGAATCAGAATAATAAAAATGATATAAAAAGGCTAAAATAAATCAAAATAAATGGACATAAAAATAAACATTTAGAGGTTGTAAACTAAAAAAAGTCACCAAAATTAAAAACTTTAAAAATAGAATAGTTTGGATTGAATTTAGTCAAAGAGAGAATTAGCAAATTGAAAGATGGTATTGAAGAGTTTACTTAGAGTGACAAAAAGATAAGATATATGAAAGAGTGGTTAAGACATGGAGACTAGGTATTGCAGCTCTAATATATGCCAAATAGAAATGCCAGAAAAGGGAATGGAAGAAAAATAATATTTGAAGAAATAATAGCTGAACTAGAGAAATATATGAGTTATAACAAAAGTACATTATGAATATTAAGCAGAATAAATTCAAATCAAGATATATTATGTTGAAACTGCTGAACATGAAAGAAATAAAATTACTGAAGCTGCCAAGAAGAAAACATAAATTACATTAAAAGGAAGCACTTTGAAACTGTTGACCAATGTCCTCAGCAACCATGGATGCTAGAAAATAATGGGGCAATATCTTTAAAGTGCTAAAGGAACATACCAGCCAAATGAAAATTGTAGGTGGATAAACTATTATACAAAAGTAGGCTAAAGCTAAAAGATGAAAGTCAGACATAAGAAGAGAGTTTACCCCCATAGACCTTTTCTAAAGTATTGTAAAAGTATTAAGAACAGTGAATGGGGAGAGTGGAGGTAATGGAGTCCAGGAAACAATTGTAAGTTCAGAAAATAATATATTTAAAAAAGGAACCATTAAATGTAATTTACTGTTTAAAAATAATTAAAAATTATTCATTAAAAAGAAAAATAAAACTCTATATAACATTAACAGGATTGCAGGTACAGTGGCTGAAGAGGCAAATTGCAATAATTTGAGAGGAAGACAGAAGTATTGAAAAAGGTGGACTGTTAAAAACATCTACATACATCTATAAAAAATGTTAAGAGTAAACACCAAAAGAGTAAAAATGCAACATATAGCTTCCAAATCAGCAGAGGAGGGAAAAGGGAGGATGTGAAAAAAAATCAATTCCAAAAAAGGCACTAAAGGAGGTAAAAACAAGAACCAAATAAGAAGTGGTAAAAAACCTCAAATAAGATGTATAAGTAAATCAAAATATATCAATCGTTAAATACCAATGAATTAAACTCATAAATTAGAAGAAAAGAGAATTATGTAATTAATTTTTAAAAAATCCAGTAATACACTACTTTTAGACACAATTTAAACAAAGCTACACAGAGAAGTTGAAAATCAAATGCTGGGAAAAGATATGATATTGCTACATAAGAGCAATATTAATGTCAGATAGAATTTGAGACAAAAGTATTAATAGGGATCAAGAGGAATGACATAATAATACAAAGAAAAATTCATCAAGAACATAAATTAGAAACTTCTAAGTACTGAACAACATAACTTTGAAATATGTAAAGCAAAAACTGAGAAAATAATAGGCAAATTTGACAAGTTCACAATTATAGTGGGTGATTTAACAAAGCTTTCAAAAATTCACAGATCAAGCCAACACAAAATCAGTAAGGATATAGAAGATCTTAACAATGAAATAAGAAGCCTGATTTAATGGATATATGTGGAACCCTGCACCTTCTAATCAGAAAATACACATTCTTTTCAAGCCCTCATTGAACATTTACAAAAATTCACCATGTACTAGGCCAGAAGGAATTCCAGCAAATTCCAAAAAATCAGTATAATATCTATCAAATTCTTTCACTATAATAGAATATTAGAAATCAACAATTAAAAAGTCAAAACATATACTGTTGAAAACATATAGGAAAAGTTTAAAAAACAATGAGAAAAGAGTTGCCAATCATATATGTGAATATGTCATAGAGATACAATACTAAAAACAATGTTGCCCACTCAAGAATTGACAGCCCAGAAACAGACAACAGAATATATAGAATTATATATATAGTGTACAAATATAAATTTGTGTATGGCGTAATAATTGAATAATAAAGAAAGAGATTCAGTAAATTGTATTGAAACAATTATTTCACATTTGGAAAAATTCCTTTACACCTTCATTTTGTACTATACACCGAAATCAATTCCAGATGGACTAAACAATTGAGTCAAAGAGTCAACACAGAAAATAAGTAGAAAATAATAGAAATAAATATCATATCTCTAGGTAAGAGAATATTTTTTAAGCCTAGAAGCAAATAAACTATTTGATATGCAAAAGATAGATTTGGACATATAAAGCTTTTCTAAAAACAACTTCTGTATATTAAAATGTCTGAAAATTTAAGAAAACAGAAAAAAACATTTGTAGCACAGATTCGAGTAAGGACAATATCTATAACTATAAATGTCACACACAAATTAATGAGAGAAACATTACGAACTTCAGTAAATAAATGAACATTGGAAAAAAATGGATTATTCACAGAAGGTGAAATACAATATAAATTTTTAATTTTCTATTTAAACTATGAGATTTGATTTTTCTCTAATCAAATTAGTCAATACCTTAAGAGTCTGTGAATCTCTGGTGAGATTGTCTGTCTTGTACAGAGCTGGTCCTCAGTTTGGCGGTCTGCATCGAGGTGTTAGTAAGATTTTACTTCTAACCCAAAGTATGGACAAAATTTTATTCACTATGACTCTTTCACCTCTTTATTTGAATAGTAAAAATGATCAGATCCTGATTACAAAGGATTTGACTATATTATGATTATATGAAGTTATGTTTATATTCCAGGAAATAGTATAATAATATGTTTTGTCATAATTTAAAATAAATCAGCATATTCAACTATTGATACAGTATCATTTTAACTACATAACAAATTAAAAGGAAATACATGGACATGTTAGTTATATTCTTCTTGGAGTTGAATGGTAGGTAATTTTTATTCTTTGAAATGCTCTCCTGTATTCTCCATGTAGACCATATATTACCTTGTATTATACAAGTAATTAAAGTGAAAACAAAAATAGGCTAGAAATGGAATAACAGACCAGCTAAAAACTTCAAAGATAAAAGAAGTAACAATTAGAAATCTTAGAAACTCCCAGAAAACTTGCCTAGCAACCAAGACTTTTGTCTGCCTTCTAGAGGTTGTATGACCTAGCCCAGGCAAAAAAAAAAAAAAAAAAAGGAACAATCACATAAACAAAAATAATATTTTTATTTTCTTTAATGCAAGTATTTACAGAATAGTTCTTAGGATGGTGCTTAAAAACATTTACGAACTGTGAAGTTATACTCCGATGTCTTATCATATAATTGGATTTCTCATTCAATTATTAGTAAATATTTTGTCAGTAGCTAAAGCCCTGCTCTCACTAATGTTTATAGTATTTTGATGTTATTGTTTCTCCAGGACCGATGACTTCATTGATCAGCAAATCTTGACTGACACATTTTGTTTAGGTAGCTAGCTTCTCTCTGGCTCAGTTTTCTGGTACGTAGAACGAAGGGTGTGCTTTTCAAACTTTACTGTGTACGTGAATGAATTGGGGATCTTGTTAAACCACAGATTCTGGGTCAGTAGTTAGGCAGCGAGAGTCTGCATTTCTACCCAACACTTATTTTTAGTAGTAGGGTTCTAGAGAACTGTGAGGCACCCAGCAGCTTTAAGAAGTCTATGCTTTCATTCCTTACTGTTAAGGGAATTTCTACAGAGGTGTGGGGCTTAGGACTAGTTATGCTGTAAAAGGCCTCTTCATTGTCTCCCTACCAACAATTTTTTATCAACTTGGCTGGAGGGTAGAGGTGGGAAGTGACATCTGCCAGATTGTGACTGTCAGTATGGAAGAGAGAGTTGAACGGTGACAGCGGAGGGAGGAGGAAATGGAGTCTCAAGCTGACATGAGTTCTATTTTATTGACCCTGAATCCTCCCCTGTCTTCTCACTGGAACTAATTAAATAGGTCCATCAGGCTGATATGTGACACAGCTTCAATCCCACCAAATTGTAAAATTACATTCAATTGTCCCACTCTTCTAGGCCCTCAGGACTCTTTTACCCAGTGGACTCATGCCAGGCACCAAAGGCAACAGAAAGCAAGGAGGCTTCATTTTTTTCTCTCTGGAGGGGCTTACACCCTGTTTGAGGAGGCAAGAAAGTGGGAGAAGCCATAAGAGAAAGTGAGAAAAATTGGGGTATTGTCCCTTACTCCAATCACTGGAGGACATAATGTTAACCTTGCTTTGTTTGAAGAAATTTTGGGGTGGTATGAATTTTATAAGAGGAAACATTGCATCTGAATGGATCCTAATCAAGTTAATTGAACAAAGGGAAGAGTTCCAAGAATACCTTTATTACTAAATGAGAACACTGATTTTTCATTGCAAGACATAGACCCTAAGGATGAAATGTGAACTCTTAACAATAAAGTTGATATTCCACTTTACATTATTATGGTGATCAAACCATATATTTGGATTATTAATAAATGACACAAGTTCTAAATTTAGAATACTAAAATATTTTTTGTTTTTACTTCAAGAAATATATTTGAAACAATTGCTGGCCACCAGAGAAACAAAGAAATCTGGTTTGACAGTTGGTAAGGCAATTGAAAACAATGGTTTAGCATTCCTGTTGTTGAAACTGTTATTGAAAATACTTTTATTGGCCTGACATCAGAAGTGCACAGTGTGACCCTGTGAAACCTATTGCACAGGAAACTGATTTCAAATTAGTTCACAGAAAAGCTCTCGTGTCCTTGGATAGCATCCATGCTCTGCCCAGTGGACTTTTTCTTCTGTAGGCTGCTCTGCTGGTTAACCGCAGCTGTTACAAAAAGGGAAAGCTTCGGGGTAACGAATGCTCAGTTTTTTGTGAGGCAGAAGAAAGACAACTCTCAAGGGAAAAAAAGATTAATGTTCCCAAATTAGGAAATTTTAAACTTCCACTAAATCCAATGGTAGTGGTTAAAGCTTTTAAGTGTCCAAGATGGAATTTAAACTACAGAGTTATGGAATTTCTGTCAGAGTCAGGAAGACAGGAAAAGACCAAGGAAGTTTTTGGGAAAAGGTCCCAAGACCCCTAGAATCTGGCTGGTCCTCACAAGGCTCAAACAGTAATATCTGCAGCAGGGTCCAAGGTTAAACATACTTCTGTGAGATGCTATGAGTTCCCTCCCACATCTTTCTCCTGCTGATATTAAATCACTTTCAGTGAGTTATATCATTTCCCCCCAAAACTTTTTTCATTTGTAACCTTTCTTGAAAACCAGACTAGAAATCGCTTTCAAAAGTGCATCTTAAAAAACCTTCTCAGTGACCTCACAGCATACCAAGTATTTAGGTCAGTCACATTTTGGAATATTTTCCAATGTAAATGAGAAAGTTTTGGCACACACTCTGGGTTGCAAATTAAGATCAGGCCTGAATGAAGCCTATAGTCTTTCAAGTAAAATCTGGGGTCATTTTGGAGGACTGGAATCTTTTTCAGACCTGACTAATCTGCATTTATCCTCATGGAATTCTGGTGAAAACAATTGATCCTCCTTCCAGGAAGCATCTGATGACTTGGCTATCAGAGCCTTCTGGGTTTGTGCCCACTGCAGACAGTCCCTCCTCTCAAGGGCACGGCCTTCCCAGGTGGCACACATCCAATGACTGGTGGTGCTGGGATGTAAAGGACCAGTGCAACACCTCTCTTATGAACCACATGCACTCTAGCTCCCCGGTGGGGGATTGGCTGAGACTTTTTTGTGCTGTATCATGGTTTGGCATATTTCTATGCCCCATTCTGCCCCTGCCCCAGCCCACCCCCTTACACGTGAGTTGATTTCTGCATCCAGAGAAGCCAGTCTGAGACATTATCAGGAGTGGTTCTAGAGCACAGGTGGTAAGATGGAGCTTTGGAATTGGATCACTTGCTGCCCAGGCAGCAATGAGGACTCTGATACTGGTGGAGGACGGGCACAGTGCCCCTGGCACTGGCTGTGAATTAGGACGGTATGCTGGTGGAATGGGTTTCACTAGCAGGTGTGATTTATCAGGCATGTTGAGAAGTGTGAGGAAATAGTAACTACAAAGAAAATGACATTGGGTGGCTATTGCTTAGCAACATGGGTACATGTGAAGATAAAGAAAAGCTACAGGTTAAGAAAAAGTGTTTCTATCAATAGACAATGAGCTGGGATTCAGATAAATGAATAAGGAAACACATTTCTAGGCTACAGAGCATTTTGTATACATAACAATTCTCTGGAAGACGAAAAAAAAGAGTTTAAAGGGAATAAAGATTTCAGAATAGCAAAAAAAAAAAAAAAAGTGAGAGATTCTCTCCATTGATACAACTTGTTGAAATAAAGCTGATTATTTTTGGTCACTGTGCTTACCAGTCTTTTTTACTTTCTTACCTTTCTTTATGATTTTCAGGGGATTATCAATATCTACATTTGCAAATTTCAGCTGTGAATATTCAAATCCTTTTTACACGTAAATGTGTCAATTGACCCTTCTTCATTAAGCTACTTGTCATGATTGCTAATAACTAGATGTGTAAAGTGATAATGCATCTCTTTTGTTCATATTAGAGATAACTCTTGAATTTTTTTGATCTGAATGTATTCCACATTGCTCATCCCAAAAGCAGAAAATGTGAGCATTTTTCTGCCTTTATTATCTTGTCAAGTAGAATTAAGGCACTGAATGAACATAATAAGCATTTTGTATTGGGTCAAACACTGTGTTTCTTAATCTCCTGATAGAGAAACTCTGCTACTCTCCTTTTCCTATTTTCAGAATCTTTTAAAATTATTTTTAAAATAAGCAAAGTTAAAACTACCAAATATTAGAAGATAAACACTGAGGATATAAGAACATCGGTTTAACTAATGTCAAGTAGAGATATAAAAATGATACCTGAGAGATATATATTATTTCCTTCATGTTTACTTATGGCTACTTTTATGCACTTGCCATTTTAAAATAATAGAAATTACCTAAGAAATTTTTCATGGAAAAGAGACAGAAATGTTCACTTACTCTTAGATGAAAGAGATCTCTCAAACAAGCTATGGACTCTACACTGAGTGGGTTTGTTAAGGATAGCAGAAACAGTGTAAGATTTGGGATTACTTTTGGCTACTGATTTTGAGTATTTATTAAAAATTCTTATTGAACATTTGTGTATCCTCTTTTATAAAATGTTCAAGGTTTTATCCATTAAAAATTGGTTTGCCTTTTCCTTATTGAGCGATAGTGGTTCTTCACATATTTTGGATACAGGTCCTTTGTTAAATGTATGTATTGAAAAATTATTTTCCCTTTCTGTAACTTTCCATTTTCTTAATCCTGATTTTATTTTGATAAACAGAATTTATTAATTTAATGAACTTTAATTTATCATTGCTGTTCTTGATGATTAATTTTTTTTGTGTGTCTTATTTAAGGCTACCCCATGGCCATTAAATAGTCCATGTTTTCTTCTCACGGCTTTATTATTCACAGCTTTTATATTTAGATCTATAATCCATTTGAAATTAGTATAAATTAAGGGTCAAGTTTCATTTTTTTCCCATATGGGTATCAAACCATTTATTAAAAAGATTTTTTGTATCTCTGTTCATGAGATAGATTGAGCTATAATTCACTTTTCTTCTAATGTCCTTGTCAGGTTTTTTTTTTGAGACAGAATCTCACTTTGTTGCCTGGGCTAGAGTGCTGTGGCGTCAGCCTAGCTCACAGCAACCTCAAACTCCTGGGCTCAAGCGATCCTCCTGCCTCAGCCTCCCCAGTAGCTGGGACTACAGGCATGTGCCACCATGCCCGGCTAATTTTTTCTATATATTTTTAGCTGTCCAGATCATTTCTTTCTAGTTTTAGTAGAGACGGGGTCTCGCTCTTGCTCAGGCTGGTCTCGAACTCCTGAGCTCAAACAATCCACCTGCCTCAGCCTCCCAGAGTGCTAGGATTACAGGAGTGAGCCACCGTGCCCGGTCACTTGTCAGATTTTGTTATCTGGATTATGCTGGCCTCACAAACGAGTTTAGAAATGTTTCCTGTTTCTCTATACTCACAAAAAGTTTATGTCAGATTAGTATTATTCCTCCCTTAAATGTTCAGAAAAATTCACCAGTGAAGCCATCTGGGCAGTTTCCCAAACCAAAGTCCTGCTGGGTTACTGTTAGAGCCCTCTGGGCATTCTCTAGCCCACCTGTGCATTCCCCCACCGCACCCCCAATTTTTTGCTTGTTTGCTCAGTTATAAAGCCATTTTAAAGCACAAAAGAAACAAATGTCATTTCAAAAGATTTTCAGAGAGTATTCATATTAATTCCACAGAGGAAATTCTAGTTACAGTTTAGAAAACTAGGAATCATGTGTCATTTCTACATTTAAGTGGATTTAAGAGAATGGAAAAGGGGAAAAAATAGTATGTATGTGTGATAAATGTTCTTCTCTTTTCCTACAAAATAAGACAGCTGTGTCTGTGGACTAAGGACATATTTACTTAATTATTTGATTTCTACAAATGTGCCTTTACTAATGGGCCACTGGGTGTTGATAAAAAATAAGCATTGTCATTAAACAAGAAAAATGGCATGGCTCTGTTGAACTGTGAGAGTTTTTTCCGGACAGAGATGACTGTAGTCCTATTTAGGAGAGTGGTAGAGAATAAATATTAATAGGTAGGTTGTCCAGGTATCTAACCAATATCACCACTGTCTACTATAGGAAGAAGGGAAAAAGGACTGCTTTCATTAACTTAGCAATCCATTAAGTGACTTGAAAAGGATTAGCTACTGCAGCAGGTTGGAATTTCCTACAGACAATCAATCTCATTCTCGCTCTCTCTCTCTCTCTCTCTCTCAGCTTTGACCTTCTATACTTACACTTCAGCTCCTTGGGCCTCCCAGACTCCCATCCCTCCTGCTAATACAGCTTAACTATGTGGTGCAGAATAAACTCCCATCTTCCAACAAAATCAAATGAAAACTGTATGGTAAAACAATTCAAACAGGCAGGAAATAAAACCAATCAAGTCTATGGGAAGAGATACTATGAAGATGCTTCATGTGGAGTTATGTAGATAGTGCAGACCAGGTGTAGGCCTTGGAGTGTGGGCTCCCCTAGGAGATGGAAAAAAATCTCTGGAAAAATTGGAAGAAAATTTGGGAGTTTTTAGGGAAGGTTTTAGAACAGGAAGAAGTGGTTGCAGTATGGATACCTTTGAGCTTCTTAGCCAAGGATATGTAATTGGGGATAAATTTTATAAGCAAATTAAGTTACAGTTCAAGTGGCTTTAAGCAATTAAATGGATATGACCTGAAAATGGAGGTGAACTTGTAGCTCAAAGAGAAGAAATTTCACTTTCTCATTAGCAAGGAAGCTGAGAGAAATAGCTCTGCTTTGCAAGGAAGATGGAAGTACATGAAAATTAGGAGAGGGCTTGCAAAACTGTCAGAAAATGTCATCACAATGGTCAACTTATGTCAGAAAGAATACATTGCACAAATTCATGTAGCTGTAACTCCCCTGCCTTGTGTGTAGTAAAATGTTAGTGTGTTCTATGCAGCGGACTGAACCGAGTGGGAGAGGATCACGGAAGAGTTGAGGGATCACGCTCCAATGGGTGTAGTTTCTTCAGGGATAACTTCTGGCCTGCTGGGTGTTAGAGGTAGAGGACAACCCAGGTAAAACTGTAGAAAACCCTTTTGTAACATCCTTGGCCACCTTATATGACCCTAACCTCACAGTCAAGACAAAGATCGTTTACCAAGCTTAGAAGGGATCCAATTTGGTTGGCTACAAGAATTCCACGTGTAACCTCTTATCAGTGTCTTGACCTCTAGGGCTGGATTTACAGCTTTGCCTTCTTGGTAGCCTTTGCATTGCCCCAGCCTAAACAGAACCCCCTGGGCCCTGATATCTGCACTCTGGGATTTTCTATCTGATGATAGTGTTTCCCAGCTGTCACCAACCACGTGAAATTGTTCCCGACTGCACTTCGTGAAACCAGACCATTAGATGTACCGATCCCCTCCCCTGCTTGCCAGTCTCCGTGAAGCAGGTGCTGACTGTGGTTCTTCTTCCTGTGCCTTCCTCATTGGGTGACCTGAATTCACACACAGCTTTGCTTCCTTTCCAGAAACAAATCAAAAATACTTTGCTCAGCCTCTTGAAGCGAAGTGCCCTACGAAAGAGAGGGATGGAGCTTGATCTCAGTGTTGAATGTGGCTCTTGAGGCCATTCTTGGATAAAACTTAAAAAAGGATCCCTTCTAAACACTCTCTCTCCCCCCGCCCCCGATTCCTTGTGGTTAGGCTAGAGACAAGAAATCAGTTGGCAGGGAGTGATTAAGACAGAAGATTAAGCTACACTTGAAGATAACAGTAACTATTTTTCTAGATGGTGGGGGGAGGGGTTGATAACCACTAATGATTCTGAAATATTCCACTTTTTTCAGCCCTAAACAGTTATTTTCTTTATTGCTTACATGCTGGCAAGTGAAAGCACATCTAGGAGACCACGCAGGTGAGACAGGCCAGAGGGACTTCCAAAAGGAAACAGCCCAGATTCCATTTGTCCCTTGGTATTGACCACAGAGAGTCAGCTCTGGGAACCTATTATTGACCCTCCTTTGGTTCCCGCTGAATGAGATGCAGTAAGAGTTTGAGCCCACACTGAGTTTGTTAAAGCCTTGCTGGTGGGTTCATTTATTGCTAACCCCAGTAAGGTCACATCCTCTCACCCTGCTCTTCTGTCTTGAAGCTACAGTATGGCTTGGTGTCATGGAGGGATTGCTCTTTCATCACTCTGTCCTCTCTGACGAAGAGAGGAAATTGATAAACATTGACTAAACATGTGAGTGAGGGGGATGTGAGGGCCTTATGGCCAATATCAGTCAAGGGAATGTGGAAGAGCAGGGCAACCAAGGAAGGAAAACAGCCTGGAAGAGTGGGCCAGGAGGCAGAGAGGTCCGATGGAGGAGGGGTTTGAGGA
The DNA here is from genome assembly GCA_028533085.1 of Varecia variegata. NCBI lineage: Eukaryota > Metazoa > Chordata > Mammalia > Primates > Lemuridae > Varecia > Varecia variegata. The sequence goes on along the minus strand of CM052441.1, from coordinate 61,066,995 downwards.
ATGAAAGTGGATGAGGATCTGCAAGGGTGATTGGAGAGTTCATAAAACAGTTCTCCCTAGATGCTGAAGAGGAAGCCATATCCCTTCCTGCTGCTTCTCATCTGCTCGTGAGCACCAGTGGTAAGACATGAGTAGGAAGGACTGGGTGATTTGATTCAAACCTATGTTAGGAGGTGAACCCACCAGACCCCTCGTCATTATTCCTTCTAGGTCATGTGTGTGTATGTGTTGAGTCTCTTTCCTTAAGACTTCTCATGTCCATCTCTTCTTGTCCATTCCAATGGCATGCCTTAATTCTGACCCTCACATCATTTCCTGCCTTGAAGCCTGGATTGGTCTAACTCATTTCCTAGCCTCTCGTAGTAATTGTCCAATCTAGAGAGATCTTTATAAAACACAAATCCCACTGTCTTACTGCCTTATTGACAATTCTTCAGTGGTCCTATTGCACCCCAAACTTAAGGCCTACAAGACCCTGTGTGATCTCCTCCCTGCCTACCTTTTCAGCTTATTTCTTGCCAGGCTCCCAGCACTGCTGAACCACTTCTAGCCCCAGAGATTTATGATGTGTTTCTGACCTCTGTGCCTTTCCACAAATGGTTCCCCATGCCAGGAATCCCCTGTTTTTTCTCTTTACCAACCTCCTACTCCCATCACTTGGGTGACTCCTACTTATTCTTTTAGACTTTGCTCAGGTATCATCTTACCTGAGGAGCCTCCCTGGCATCCCCAACTACTGAGGTGCCCTTTCTGAGTGCTCTTTAGCACCCTTTATTTTAGTAATTATGACAATACCTAAACACTGGTGCTAGCTTGCTCTGCTCTCCTCTGGATAATTACCTTCTCAAAAGCAGAGATTAAGGCTAGAACAGTAAAAGGCACATAGTGAGTATTCAGTAACTATTCGAGAAAAAAAAAAAAGAAATACTGAGAGAAAGTTATAAGGAGACTATACCAAAGATGTTGATCATGCTGCCCTGCTCATAGCCCATTCTGTAGCATGTGATCCTGTCCTTCAGGCCGAATGGATTTGAACCATCCATGGTCTGGCTTGGAAAAACCAGCTGAGCCAATCAGATTCATTTCTTGAGGCTTTGGACTTGGAGAATGAGAAACTGAATGAATTAGAAGAGGGAACTGGAGCTGAAGGCATGATGTAGAGTCGGGACACAGAAGCATGGTGGAAGCAGAAATTACAGTAGAAGTCAGTTAATAGAGAGATGCAAATTGAGCAGATGCACATGGAAAAACAGATGTCATGAGAGAAAAGTCAGGGAGAGAGAGACACAGAGAAACAGAGAGAGAGTCTTTTGTAATTGCTGTCACTTCCTGCAAAATCTCTATATTTTCATAGTAAATATTAATGGGAACTATTCTGAATAAAATTCTGTTCCGTGTAAGTAAAGGAGTCTAAACTGAAACATAGAGAGGAGAGAAGCTGAGAGAAGAGGAGAGGAGAGACAGAAAGGAAAAGAGCAAATAGGAATTGTTTTATACCATCGACTTCCCCTTTCTCCTAAGCTTCTCTGTTTGCTTTGGGATTTTTAGTCCTTGCCAGAAAGGAACAAGGAAACCCCTCCCCTCTCTGCTAGCCCTGATCAGGGAGAAAGTCCCTCCAGTATCTAATATCCATCATTTCCTCCCTCCCGTGGGCTCACTTTGGTCACTGCTTCATTGCATTGTCATTGTGAATTATATATAAATAAACAGAGGTTGGAGGAAACACTGTAAGTCCCCAGTGCTAACATGAAGAAACTAATTAAGGAAGTTAAAAATGTTAAATACCTTATCAAACTCCAAATATAGTTCGTATAAACCTAACTTCATAAGAAAAAAAATACAAAGAAATATTTTTGGTTTTAGAAAATTGATTACTAAATGTTTTTAAAATATGCATGACTTAAATATCAATGCTATCAAAGAAAGTTGTAAAATAAGTGATGAAAGGCAAAGATTATTTTGTTTCTAATTTTGTATCTAAAAATTGTTTTATGGGTTGCTTGTGTGGTTAAAACTTAATATTTTACTATGCAAAATTGACATAAGGATTTATAATGCCAAGAGATATAACTCTTATTACTGGATTTATCAAAAGGAATATCTTGAAAGAATGTCTCTTGGCTAATTCTTAGTAAAGAAAAATTAATATACTTATGTGAGATGCCAAAAAACTGATAGGAGACAGTAATAACTTGTGTGTAGTTGGAAGCATAGCTAATATTTTAAAAATTTGTAAGAAATAATTGAAAATTTATAATCAAGTGGTAGATTTTGGCACAAATTTATTACCTATATGTGATAGCTGTCACGGAAAGACTTTCTTGGGGAAAAAAGTCCCCAAAGTGTGTTTGTATGGGGATGACCAAAAATTTCCAAGAAGGGCGGCTTTTGACTTGTTAAATGAGAAGATTTACATTTAATTCTTGAATTCTTTCTTTATAAAAAGCAGAAGTTAGAAAACTGCCAACTAAAATAATGGATGCAGTATAATATTTAATGAATCCTTTGGGGAATTCCATATATTTTTAAAGCAGTTTCTTTCTTAACAAAGAAACACATTAAGGGATAGGTTCTTTTCTACAGGAGCATTTTAGCTGTACTATGCTTTATTAAGTTGTCTAAGGCTAATGTAAACCAATCAGATTATATATACTCATAAGAGTGTAAGTGAAGAACCTATTTTTCCACTAAGGGCCATTGATTTCTAAATGTTAATCAGCTATGGGTCATACAAGAAGAAAAATAAACAACTTGATTTTTGTTAGAGAAATAAGAAATGTTCAACTCATTTGTTTAAAACCCAACTAGAAAGATGGAAACATCACTATGGATCCCATGGACAGAAAGAGGATAACAAAGATAAAGTTTATCAATTTAAAAAAATTGACTAGAGAACTATATTCAATAAGCACAAAAAATAGTATATTGTTTCAATCACACGTTCTAACCAATTCAAGAAGTGGCACTCTCATGGTCACTGGCTCCTCCCCCTTGCTCCGTTTTCAAGGACCCAACTTCCAAAACTTCCATCACTGTCTATTCTTTCCCTAGGTCTAACAAAGGGAACTCAGTGGAAAGTCATGAACAATGTTAGAAATGCAATTTTACAATACGCACAATAGTTCTGCTGGTTTTAGTCACAAGAAGCTGTTATCCTTTAGACTTAACTAAGAAAACCTCTAACAGGACCAGATGGAATTTCAACTACTCGATGAAGCAAATTGTGACTTAATGTTTTAGCATCTTTGTGGTCTTTGAATCTAGTCAAAATTTATTTTCTCCCGAAACTGACAGAGATCTCTAAATAGCCTTGATCCAGATCCAATCCTAAATCATGATTCACTTATTGATTTATGTATCATGTAAGACCTACAGATATTACTAACCCGACAATATTTTATTATTGCTTATGTGGTTATGGAAATGCTGAGAGAATGTATTCTATTATAATTTCATGACTTGAGTGAGAATTTTAGAAGTAGCAAAGGTCTTAGGAACCATCTCATAAAACACCTCATTTTACAGATTAGGTAACTGAGTGAAGTGAATTTAGTGACCTGACCAAAATGTCATAACTAATTAGTAGCAAACCTAAGATTAGAACCTAATTTCTATAAATTAAGAGTTCTGAGTCAAGAGAATACAAAGTGTTGACCTCAAAATGGAAATGAGAAAATATTCGAACACTCAAAGCTTTTATCCATCAAAATTTTGAGCAAGATGAATTAGCAATTTGACCAAAAGGAGTTAATTTGTCAACTCAAACTTTCTTTGATTTGAGCTAGTAGCAGCAATGCACTGTAACACAACTCAAAGAAACAAGAAATTTATTGCAGGATATGACTTCAGTTTGGATCTCTCCTTAAAATAGAAGCTAGTTCTATTTAGAGAGCAGGTGTGTTTTTGCGGAAAACACACCAGCTTTACACTTTGAGTACATTTCAATAGAGCACTCAATTCTTGACAAAGGGGAAAGAGGAAATATGCTGAATATTTAATAATACGATGCTTTGTGGTTTCTCCCAAACCTCAACATGAAGGCAGTGTTTGTTTGTCTTGAGTGATGATTATATTTGAGGCATTATGTTCCATTTGGTATGTTATCCATACCATGTCAAAATCATTACTGCTGTGAGAGAAGAATGAAGCAAAACTGCAGTTGTTTGTGGTCCCAGAGAAGAGAAGTAATATTTTTGTCGTTGCATAAATCAGTTTCCACAGATAGAATGCATCTTCACCAGAGAGGAGCAAATCATAAAGTATTCCTCTTATTTGAGTTTGCCAACATGTCCCTTCCCTAAGATGACTCTTGCTTCAAGAAAGAATGTTTGATTGTTTCTTTCACTTTACCTAATTCACTGAGGTACTCCCCATTTTATAACAAAGGATTCAAGAACTTTTGTTAGTATGCTTTTAGATTTCCATCAAAAGCAAGGCTGGAGGCTCCCTACCTTGAACTTCATTCAAATATTTTGAATCTCCCTGCATGACATTTTTTTCTCTTGCCCAGTCCCCAAAAGCTATTCTAATTTTAACTTTTCTCCTGACAACTCCTCTAAAGAAAGAACCTTGTGTTTAGAACTAATACTCACTATGGTGTTGCAAAAGCAAGCAGTGTATTGATTTTTTTCTCTAATTATTCCTTGCTTCTATTTAAATTAATATTGACATTTTGAAAGTATTTTATCATATCTCAAAAATTCAGTGCTAAATGTAAAAATTGCTTTTGTTACTTATGGTGAAACATCAAAACATTCTTTTTTTTTTTTTTTTGTCACAGTCCCTTATAGTGTTGAACTATCAGACTGTTCCCTGACCATTTGTTCATTTCTATGATTTGTCTTCTTTATACTTAGGTGTAAAGAATTTGCACCAGCCATGCAAATAACTTTGAAAAACCATTAGGTGGCAGAAATTCTATATTGATTGGCCATTCTTAACTTTTATAATTTCTCCTTCCAAACTCTCCTGCTTATCCTACCACTTCTTATCACTGAGGACGAGAGTGCTGTTGCCTTACTAAAGCAGTGACACCAAGATCGCGTCACACTCCCATCACCCAGCACACCAAACCAGGAAGGAGGTGCATGGCTGTTTTAGGGAAAGTGGGATAATTTATGTGAGAGGGATTTGTGATTGCAAAATAAAATGGTAAAAATGTAAATCTTAGTTATTGTGTTATTATTAGGAGTTGTTGAGGCCTGGGTCAATGGACTGGCAGGCAGGACACTGATCTCTAGACTAAACTCTGCCACTAACCACTTATATGACACTAGGAAGAGCATTTAATTACCCTTTTTTCTTTGTGCTTGTATCACTTCAAAAATTATTAATAGTCTAACACCAAAACTATCATATTACATTATAATGATGTGCCTATATGTCTTTCTCACCTATTAAAATTATGTTCTCCTTAAAGATAAGAACCACATTGCACACATTTCTGCATCACTCATGCACAGCCCTGTTACTGATACAAAGTAAGTGCTGAAAAGAACTTCGGCTGATGAATACAATTAACAAATCTGCGACTCTAAGATTTTATCACTTAATTCTCAGGAGGCCTGTCTTGACTTGTTTAAGACCCTAGGTACAAAGCCTGGTGCCTGTTTTTTTCCATATCTGATTTGAAATAAGCTCCGTGTAAGGAAGCGAGATGGAGGATGTAAGGTGCAGGGATGATCTGACAGACAAAACCTCCGTGAAAAGTCGGCAGCAGCCTTACTCAGGGGAGGTGTTTTATAAGATCACTGTCAAAGTTTACACGTATGCATGTGACGCTCCCACTGAAATGGGAGTTATGCGTGTCAGAGTCTGCCAAACGGAGCCTGCCTTCCCTGTTTCTGTCAGGCAACTCACCTCCCACGTGAAAACCACCACAAATGCTTGTGCATGCTGTTTTTGTAATGCATTTTTAAGATGTGCGCTTGCATGAGCACGATTTCTAGCTGGCCATTTTCTGTGATACAGGTTTGATCCAGGTCACATGGCAGTGGCTGGTTGGGGCATTATGTTTAGAAAGATTTCACTAGAAGGATTCCATGAGAAGTTTTCCAAGCCTATGTCTAAGTTCTATAGAAGAGCATGGTCTTGGTTTGTAATGCGGCAGTAGGCATGCCAAGGGTTCACCCTCTCTGTTGGGTATGTTTGATATTAATAATATCTGATATTTATTAAATACTTACCATGCCAGGCACTCCCTCCTGTGAAGCATTTTATAACTATTAGTTCATTTGGTGCTCTCAATAATCCTCTGAGGTATGTACAATTATTGAACCATTTTACAGATGAGGAAACTGTTGCCCCAAAATGTTAAGTAATTTGTTCAAGGTCGCATGTCTGCGCAGCAGCTGATCTGTGATTTAAACACAGGCCATCGTTTCCCTGGGCCTGTACATCTGACACTATACTTTCTGTCCAGATATATTCACCAGGAAGTATCTTATTTCTCTTTGATATCAACAAAAAAAATTGATGAAAATATGAAGGCTCTCAAGTCCTCTGCCATCTGCCATGGCCTTTCCTTAAAGGGACAAACTGGCTGCAATGGGCAGGGGTACTCTGCCTGCTTTCTGTGTGGACTTGAAATGGCATCTCCAACATATGCATCTTTACAAGGCATAAGTTTGGAAGTCTTAGGAGGCTGTGACATTATTGAGTTAATTGCTATTTCTTACCTTCTTATCCAGCAAAGACATTAGCCATAGTATTACCTGGCAAATGTTTTAGCTCTGAATGCATTTGCATCTTTAGTAAAGGCTCAATAAGGCCTACATCTCATTAACTTAACAGAAGTACATCGGCACATTCCAAGAACTCATGGGATAGTGCAAAGATGGACTTCACTTATTAGTATTTGGAACACAACAGAATATTATCACACAGGGAAAAATGGAATATTTTTCAAATAAAATCCACTAGTACAGAGTTGGAGGGGCCCTACACCATAGGCTGGAAAAGCTAGACCATATTCCTCCATCTAGCTTCTTATGAGACGAATGAGTGTTGAACATTTACATAATGTAGACCAAGGTACCTGCTTAACCTCCATGCTGCATTTTTATTTATACGTCCCTTATCTGTTTCCTTAGAAAATAATACATTTGCATTTCACCGTATCAGAGAAAATGCTTTTAGCCTTTAAAAAGAAACACTTTTTGCCACACATCTTAACAACATAAAGCATTCCCGATAAAATTATTTGAATTACAAATGAGCATTTCATTAGTTCATCCCCTGCTAAAAAGTCTGGGACCACCCCTTTCTATAACTTTTGCTGACGCTGACCTCCCCTTAAATGCTAATATTCCCCAAGATTCTGAACTTGGTCCTAAGAACTTCTCTTTGCTCTACCCACTTTCCCTTGGATCTTGCTCTCTTCATCCTATAGCCTATTGATTGTGAAGACTTTTTTAAACACCCCTGCCCCAGTTCTCATTCCTATTGTGATGGCCTTAGTTCGGTCTAAATTCCACCAGTTTCTTCTCTTGGCCAAGGCAACCATACTTACAGAAAACTCAATAAGGCAGGGCCTACACCTCACTGACTTGACAATAGGACATCAGCGCATCTCAAGAACTCATAGCAAAGTGCATAGATGAACTTCACTTATTATCATTTGGAACACAACAGAGTACTATCACGAGGAGAAAACTGGAAGATTTTTCAAATACAATATATCTCAGAAGTGATTATATTAGACTGTGATCAACGTTTTCTTCTAATTGTATGCAGCATGATTCTGTTCCCAAACCATTTCTATAAAGAGGTATCCTCAGACAATGAAGAAAACATAATGATTTCTCTCTAAATTAGCACCATATTACATTAAAATAGCTAGTCTCTCTTGTGACAAAGTCCATCAGGACATTACCAAAATATAATCATGTTGCTAAACAGGCATGTTGTTGAGGGGATGGAGATCCATATGCTCATTGATTGGCAAACATATTTTTGATAATACAATTTGAGAAAGATACTCATATGTACTTTTGCATTAATGCAGGTGTACGCTGTAGCCACAAGAAGAGGACAAGTGAATTGGCTCAGTGTAGAGACAGAATTTTCTTA
>CM052441.1:60994459-61058425 GCA_028533085.1 Varecia variegata | reverse complement strand
CTACAGGCATGCGCCACCATGCCCGGCTAATTTTTTCTATATATATTTTTAGTTGGCCAGATCATCTTTTTCTATTTTTAGTAGAGACAGGGTCTCGCTCTTGCTCAGGCTGGTCTCGAACTCCTGAGCTCAAACAATCCGCCCGCCTCGGCCTCCCAAGTGCTAGGATTACAGGCGTGAGCCACCGCGCCCGGCCCTTCACTGTGACTTTGTATCGTTCATATCCCCTACCTTACAATCAATCAGATGTTGATCTCCAGACCTATGTCCTTGGTCCTATTCTCAAGCTACAAAATTTCCCTGGGAAAACGAATCAATTCCTATTGTTTTAATTACCACTTCTTTGCTGATAACTACCACATTTTAGTCTATAGCCTTAAACTCTCCACCGAACTGCAGACCTCTTATCTTTGGCTGTCTCCTGGATATCTTCTCCACCTACATGTTACTAAGCCTTCTCAAATCTATTAGATCACTTATGGGTTCTTTTTCTTAGGTGACTGCATTTTAAATGTAGGAAGGAGGGTGAACTGAATATTCAGTAGCCAGAAGGGCAGATTCTGGTACTCTTACGTGCTGTTTATTTCTGTTTCTCCTCTTTTCAGGTACATGGTAGAATAGCACTTTCTTGCTCCTTTGAAATTGGGTATGTCATGTGACTTGTTTTGGCCAGTGAAATGGTGTCACTTCTAGGCAGAAACCTCTGAAAACTGGCACACAAATAATTTTATTACCTTCCTTCCCCCTGTTATGACAATTGGCAACATTTCAATAACAGGCAACATTTCAGAAGTAAGAGGCTCCATCAGTTTGCATCCTTAAGTGAAGATGATGTAGAATAGATCGCCAGCCAACAACCAAAAATGGACATACAGCATGAGTGAGAAATAAACCTTTGCTATTTTAAGCCTGGGGGATTTTGGAGTTATCTGTTACTACCATATAGCCCAGCCCGTCCCGACTGACTCAAGATCCAAAACCAAATTCATTATTTTTTTTCCTGTGCACCATTAACAGAATAAAACAACATAGAAGTATCTCACCCACTGCTAATCCTATATTCTCTGTTTTCTTTGTCTTTGAGCCATCAGCATCTACTCACTTAATCAGACTGGAACCTGAGAGCATATCTGGACTCCACTTCCATGTCAACCCACATTTTATGACTCAGGTAGTTTTATAAATTCTATTTCCTAAGTATCCTTCAAATTGATCCTTTCATCTCCATTCTTAGTGTACATCTTCTTGTCGCTTGCCTAGACATTACAGTGACCTTTTAAATGGACCCTTTGTCTCCATTACCAGTATTGCCTAAATCTGTCTTCCATATGGCTGCCAGAGTGATTTTTGCAAAATGTAAACTTGGACCATTGTACTCCCCAGCTTAAAATCTATTCTGTGCTTACGGAATAAAGTCAAAATGTCTTAGCGTAGCTTACTAGGCTCTTAAGAGTCCAAGTCCTTTCTATCTCTTCAGCCACATCTCTTCTCCAGTGATATCCTCATCCTTTCCCTCCCACCCTTTCAACACACAGTACTATCCTTTGATCCTTGTAAAAATCTCAATTTTAGACTTCATTTACTCTATGAAGGTTTTCTTGGTTGTCCCAGATTTCTTAAGTACCTCCCTTTTGTTACTTCTCCACCTAAAATGTGCTTTTGCTATTGAATGCATCATTTTTAGAAAATCTTTGCTTATGTGGCCATTGTAATGGTCATAGATTATAATGGTTATAATTGTGGGGATAGGAGGAGTATCTTATTCACCATATCTGGAAAGTATGGTACTTAGCACATTACAGACACCTCAAAAAAGTGTTTATGAAACAGAAATGATAAGCCATTTTATCAGATTGCTTAACATCTGTTAAGGGCTTATATTTTTTAGATAGCTTAAAATCCGTTGAGGGCTTACTCTGTGTCAGGCAGCTTTATTTTATTTAGCCTAACAGTAACTCTAGGGCATTGAGACATGCATTAGGTATCTATCCTTACTGATTTCATTATCAGAAGCAAACCAAATCTCACCTTCTTGGCAGGTAGATCATTACAGGCCCTTAGGTACTAATTAGATGGATTATTTTCCTATGCAGTAACTGAATGAATAGCAGAGACACTATAATTTACACTTAAGGTTTTTATCTACAACTTTTAAGAGAAAGTTCAGGTCCATTATTTAAAACATTTTGAAAAAAATTCTAACATCCATATATCATCTTTCCTTTGAAGCATAATACTTTTTACCAAGTTTAGTGGACCTCTGTAGATAAGTGAGGGGTAACTCAAATAAGAGAAACAGGGGCACAGAGAGATTGACTTAACTTTTCTCCTTTCATGTTTTCAAGATTTCATTATTATTCCATTCACAATCTCAAATGAATTTTCTAATTATCATTGAGTGACCAAATACTAAGTAGTGACAGAGGTGTATAGATGAACTCAAGACTTCTTGTAGCAAGGATACTGATAAAATGTTGGAGAAATCACAAAGATATGAGAAGATACTATAGAGTTATATGCCCATATCACATGACTCCAGTCTGGCTTTCTTGGCCAGAAACGGTCAATCTTTTGTAATTCACCTCTTGTTGCCAATAATTTTCTATTATCTCAAATAACTATAGGTAGATGTACGAACCTAGTTTATCAAGGCATTAAAAAAAAGAACAACACCCCGACATTCCGTTCTTATGGAGTCCATTAATTTGTCCATTTTTAAAAAATTGTTTCAGAATGAGGAATTAAGTCCCTTCCTTTTTCATTTTAGTCCTCATCCCAGCTTTTAGAACAAGGGATGCAGTCAGTTGCATTTGCCAAAGCCCAAGCCGCGAGACTCTGCCGAGTGAAGCAATTACCCAGCCACTTGGCCCTTTTGCAGAAATACACAAAACGTGTAGAATCGCTTAATTTTATCCCCTCTTGGCCTTTTCACGTGGAAATTGGCTGCTCGGGCGAATGTTGTTTTTCACCGCAGCCATGTGTGGAAGGGCGATTAACACTCGCTCGACAAAACCCCTTCCTCGGCCATTTGGGAATTGCACGCGTTCGCACCCCGAGTTCAGCCCGGTGCGCCTTCACGCGCAGCCTTTTTGTTTATGCGGCTAGCAGGGGAGAGGAGGGCGGAGAGGGAGCGAACCTCGCGATCTGCAGCAGGCCGGGAGGGCTATATAAAGCTCGGGTCCCGGACCTGGTGGAAAGGGCCAGGATTGCCCGCGAGCCGGCAGCAGCCGCCGAGCCCCCCTGCGTTATGGAGAGCGCGGGGTGCGCGGAGAGCGCAGAGAGCGGAGGGGGCCAGCGCGCCGCCCCCTGTGGCCCCGCACGGCGCGGGGGCGCGGACTCCGGGTAGGCTCCTGGCGCGGCTCTGCGCCTCACCCCCTCCTCCCGCGTCCTTCCAGCCCGCGCCTCCCCAGCTCCTCCCCTCGGCTCTCCAACCCTCGACACTGTGGTGCCAGCGCTTGGCTTTGGTAGATTCCCCCAGGTCTGGGCTCACGTCCCTCTGCGCGCCTTGTGCTCCCCATCCCGCAGATCTGCAGGCTTCTGGAGACCCTGGGTTGACGCCCGAGGCAAGAAAGAGGAAGCGGCGCCGCACCACGCCGCGGAGGCGGTGAGTGAGCCGCGCGTGGCGGGCTGCGCTTCGCAGGGGTGCAGAGGTGCTGAGGCTCAAGGGCCGGGGACGCTGGGCCCAAGGGACGCATGCATCCCTCCTGCCCCTCGCTTAAGATCGCGCCTGCTAGTGGTCCTAACGGTGCTGACGCGGCGGATGTGTCCCTCGGAGCCACTGGGCCACACGAATCCCGCCGGGAGCAAGGCTGCTGAGAGCCCTGGGGTCACATTCGCTGCAGGCACGAAGAACGCTGGGTCCTGCACGTTTCCACTTTCTGGAAAGAGGTGGGTGGTAACTGCGATTCATCTCCTTTCGTCCCCAGATGCCTGATGGCCCTGGAATGACCGAAGCCTCAGGAAAGCTGTCCCAATACAGACACCCAGTCAGGTGAGTGATGGGCCTCACCAAAGGTCTCCCGCCCCTCCAGCCCTAGGGAGGAGCCGGGGGCACCGCACAGCCCAGATCAGCAGTTGGTCCTGCAGTTTCTCTCTCCTGGAAAAATCTTCAAGGTTATTTTACCTTCCCACTCGCAGAGGTCCGTTCCTCATCGATTTGAAAAATTTAGGAGCTCACGCTTTCACATAAAAGAAGTGTTAATCAGTACATACTCAGTAAATGCTTAAGGAATATATTATGAAGAGGGAAAGTGGGTGGTATAGTAAAAGAATGGTAACATCTTGTGCCTGCAAAACAGTTTTTGGTTTTTTTTTAATCCAAGGGTCCAGATGAAATTGACTTCCCATCAGGCCTAGTGTGTATGTTTAGATTAATAACTATAGTTTTACAGCAAATCAAGCTTGGTATATAAGAGAAAATGGAAATATAATAAAAATCCTAAAGATTGCTAAGGATAATTGTAAAAGGGGTCAAAAGTTATTTAACATAACAGTAAGGAGCTAATTTACTATTCCAGCCACAGGAAGTCAGCCTTTCTGTAAAATTCTTCGTAGCTTTTATTCAGGTGAAAGGTTAATAATTCTGCAGTTTTCCTGCTTCAGAGAGCTGTTAAATGTAGAGCTATGTGATGTTTGTAAAGGGTGTATGTGTTTATCAATAGCACACAGTAGTCAATATATGTTGATTAATTTCCTACCATGTGCTAGCACTGGTGAAGGACTCAGGAAAAAATAATCACAGCACATGGCAAGGGTTGTATAGGAGTTTAGTTTGGTCAGCTTTACAATATGGACAGGGTATGAAGTGCCACTCTGTCAGGGGTAGAGGGAAGGTGTCGTCGGGGGAGTGTGTATGGTAGGTTGTGGTTATCTGGCTGAGTCTTGAAGTTAGCCACATGGATGGAAGGTGGGGCAGAAGAAACAACATAGGAAAAGAGATGCAGGATCATGGAATAGTATGGCTCCTTCTGGGAGCCCCAAGGAACTAGAATTTATGTGTGTGAAGCTGTGGTCATTCCGGGAGGATCGCCAGAGGCCAGATCTTGTAGACCTTTGATTTTTATCCCGATCCTGCATTTAGTGTTGGGAGCCCATGGGCTTTGTTCTGTAGGTGACATTGAGGATTACTTAAATGATTTTAACCAGAAGAGTGGTGTGATCAGATTTATGTATCAGAAAAATCACTAAGGAAATGTTTGATAGTCCTAGTTGGAACGTGAAATTGGAAGCTTTGCAATTTTTCAGGTAAGAAATGATGAAGAGTCATTCTAAGACATTAGAAGTGGGGATGGAACTGGGTGAACTTGGGGAACACTTAGGTGACAAGATAGATTAGGCTTTATGATGTATTGGATATGATAGATGAAGCAGAGGTAAAAAGCCAGAATGGATTCCATGTTTGTGTCACCAGGTGAATACTGTACTAAGAGAATCGAAATTAGGGCTTAAAATAGATTTGGGGAGCAAGATAATGAGTCCAGTTTTCCATTTATCATATTTAATATGCCTATGGGGCATCCAAATAGAAATATACAGTAGAGAGTGGCATATATAAGTCAGGGGCCCAGAGTCAAGATCTTAAGTGGAAATACAGACTTGGGAGTCTATAGAAATGAAGGGTTGGGGAAATCCTGACAGTGGGTCAGGTGATCCTAGTGGGCGTAGAGGGGAGAGCTGATCATTTTCAATGAAGCCCTGGGGGAAGGCCAGCATCTAACCAGTACACATCTAAGAGAAGTCCTCAAAGGAGACTGAGAAGAATCAAATTTAGTTGAATGGGGAGAGAAGAGGGAGATGGGATCAAGGTTGGCGTCAGAATTAGCCTTTCTATGCCTCAGGTTGTGAATACATAGACAAATCTTAAATTTTTTTTTTGGTAATTTTCTGAGCTTACAATGGCTACATCTATAACTAAGAGTTAAATCTGTGAGTTTTAAGCAAGATAGTAGGCGGCTTTCACCTTTGTGTAAGGTGCATACTATTTTGTCATTTTTACAAAGTTGGCTATCATCAGAATTTTTAATGTAGTGGTAGAATTCATTTTTCCAAAGGAATTTGGAAACTGGAAGACAAATCGTCTGTGTATTTTAAGAATGAATATATCCATAATGCTAAAGAAACCTAAATATTGATCTTATGCTTACACAGGGTTTAGTGTGAATTTTTTTGATCCATTCTAAAGCTTGGAGAAAAGATTTAAAATAATCAACCTGGTATTGATACTTTGGCAAGTAGACTTGATGAAAGCTGTTGCATTTTTAAACTCTCTATCTCAAGACTATGTCTAAATACATAGATCGATTGTTAAATGTATGGATCTCTTGAAATTTGACCATTTCATGAGTGTAAGGATTCTGAATGTTAAACAAAAAACAAAAACCCATATTATGTTGTCTGCTTCTTTCAGACTATTTTGGCCAAAATCAAAGTGTTATGATTACTTATATCAGGAAGGAGAGGCTCTTCTGAAAAATTTTCCAATTCAAGCCACAATTTCATTTTATGAAGATTCTGATAGCGAAGATGAAATTGAGGAGCTGACCTGTGAAAATTAACGTGATTAGTTACTTTCGATGACATTCGAAGCTTGTAGGATTTAAATTTAGTATATAAATGTATCATAATCCTTTTAAACTAATTTATTTGTATATAAATTATTAATAAAATGAAATATTTTGTAATTACTATGGTAGTTTGGCCTTTTTTATCCCTACACTAGAACTAAATGTTAGAATTTAAAATAGGTGCCATTTACAAATGTCTTCATTGTATTATTAATATTAGGACTTACAAAGGCTGATTTTGTTCTCTTCATTAAATTACAAATTTATCTTTAGTTATAATTTTGCAAAAAATGACAATATTGAATTTTCTAGACTGAATCTTGTAACATCTGCTATTTCCTTCTGATCCCAATTGGATGTTGTAGTTACAGATTAATATTATCATATTAGATAATGAAGAAAATCCCCTTATGTTACCAAGCACCCATTTATTGTTATGGGTTTTCTAGCAGATGGCGAAAAACCCATTAAATCATTATCTATAATTGAGAAAGGGAATCAATCTTAGGGCTCTTAAATTTTAGGAGTTTTAAATAAATGATGAATAAACTAACTTTCACTTTAATATTCCTCTGTTGTCCTTAAATCCAGTAGTAAAATACCATGGGTGTTTAATATTTACTATACTACATTAAGGGATCTCTAGAATTAAAACAAAATGTTTTAAAAAAGTTATTTACATGAATTTTTAAAAAGTGGAGCCTAAAGGTCAGAATTTGATAGTATTTTCCATTTCTGCCCAAAGGGGAGCTAAGAAATTTGGCAGATATGGAATGTTTTTCAATATTACTTATTTTCTTTTGCTCTAGTTTCCTGCTCTTCATATTCTTATGTAAAATTTTTTTCATAGAAAGTGAATTAATTTTCAGTGATGAGTTTTTCTTATGTAGACTCATAGAAGAATACATTATCATTTAATGAGAGAGAAAACAAGAGTCATTTGCAAGGTCAAGGTAATGTAGTAAACGATGGTCATACAGTTCTTTTAGCTCAAATACAATCTTCTCACAATAAGCATTTCAACTGCAAATAAAAATATTCCTATAATATTTCAGAATGATAGTGGGTAGAGGTGAAGATCAGAGCTGGGTACCTAACTGGAAATGCTTCCTACTTGAATGGCTGCATATATTCACACACTTTTTCTTCTAACATAAAAGGTACTAAAAACCTAACTTTGATTTTCAGGCACTTTAAGAACCAGGTAATTAAGTAGAACAAGTTCAAACCATGACAACGTGTTTAGAGTTAGGAAAAGTTAGTAATAAAAGGAGGTTGGGGAGGGTGATTTAGAACTGTTTTTTTTTTTTCCCTGAAAACTTTCTCCCTTTATCAAATTCTACTGTAAGGATCTGTGTGTTCCCCAAGGGACATGCAAAAAAAAAAAAAAAAAAATTCCAGCAGTTTGCCAATCTGGACCTTGAGCATTAGGGACTGGTATGTACCTGCACAGTGTTTGTACTTATCTCATTAATATGTTGGAATAGTACAAAGGGCCACTGACATTTATTGAGTGCCTACTATTAACCAGATACTGTACTATGTAGTTTACATATTACTATTTAATCCTTACTAAAATCTAAGCCCATTATGTAGTTAGGGAAAATGAGACTTTGAGAGATACAGCTCAGTCATTAATCTGTCTGACTCTTAAATGTAGCCGTTCAACACCACAATCGGGGGTGAGCTGCATCAGTACACAATTCCCTGTATCTTCCAGGAAGACAGGAAGTTATATGAGGAGGAAGAATTTGTGAGTGGATGAATAGAACAGAAGGAGGCTTTTCTAACTCTCTTAGTAAAGGAGACTTTACTAAAAGGAGTCTTTTACTCATTCGTCAGTAATCAGCGAGGGTGCTTAAAGGTGAAGTTTTCTTCTTACCCCTCAGTAGTGGCTGTTGGCATTTGATACTTTCACTCTTAAAAGTGAGAAGCTCTTCTTTCCTATACAGCCTAGTGCTTTGCAGGAGAGAATTTCAGGGAAGCCAAAATGCTTTAATAGTGTGATTTTATTCCATATATCAAGTAGTGTGACGGTACTTCTTAGCAAGGGGTAGACATTGGTGTTCTGGGTTAACAGGATTCTTCAAGAATTTATTCTCAGATTTGGTCAGCACTAGGGCTAGTGAACAGCTTCACTCTCTGATCTTTCCATGAAATAGCTGTCACCTCCGTCCAGTGCTGAAGTTCGGGACGCAGGACTAACTGAGCATGCGCACTTTCCCCGGTCCCGCCCCAGCCGGCGCTCTCTGTGCCTGGTTGGCTCCGCCTTCCGCGGCGTGCTGCGTCAGGGCGCGCCTCACCCGCGGCGACCCCGGAAGTGGGTCGGGGGCTTGGCCTCTGCCCGGCCCCAGAGCCGGGGCGGGAGGTGCTAGCCGAGAGGGGTCTAGACGAGCGAGCCCGTGCGGCGGCGGACCCCGGGCAGGGCCTGCGCCAAGGGGGTTCACGATGCTGAACGTCCCTTCCCAGTCTTTTCCGGCCCCCAGCTCTCAGCAACGCGTCGCCTCCGGGGGGCGTAGCAAGGTAAGCGGGTGATACCGTCAGCCTAGCCTAGCGCTCGCCTCCCGCCGGCGGTTTTAGCTCTGGCACACTCTGTTCTCTCCTTTTTCCGCTCCCGCCTCTTATGCCTCTCTCTAGCTTTCATTTCTTCCTGCCCTTGCTGGCGACCTCTTTCTGATCCCACGCTGTCTCTAGTCCTCGAACTCTTCTAACCTCCCTCCCTCTCTCTAATCCCTGTTTCCCATTCCTTTATCCTCCTTTATCCCACTCTGTCAGTTCCCTTCCTCCAAGTTTTCTGCTAATCAAATTCAAATCTGTATGACAGGGCCAGGCATTGTGCTTGCTGTATTATAGGTACTCAGTATTGGCTTCCTTCCCTCAACCTGTCCTCTCTGTTCTTTTGTTCTTCACTGTCCGAAGGAGTTGTGAGTGATGTGGGTTCCTTCGCAGAAGGGAAAGGCTTGGCAGTGGCGACAGTGACCATCTGTGCAAGGGTGGGGACTTCTGGAGCTAGGGGAGATTGGAGAAGATCCCAACAGGTTTACAGACGCTTCTCTCCAAGTCACAATGCCTTTCTTCCTTCTTCTGGTACCTTATTGTTTCATCACTGCCTTCTCTACTAGTATCACTTGCTGACTTTGAAGCTGATATAAAACTCTTGAGATTTTTTTGAGCATAGTTACTGTTAGCAACAGGTGGAATACTGTAAGGATGTATTTTATATTTGTAAAATTTAATAAAAATTGTGTCCTGTGTTCCTTTCAACATGAATGTTGCTTGCTTCCTCATTCTGTAACCCCATCTTCGTATTTTGTTTTTGAGACTTCCACCTACTTGGGCCACTCTTTCTTCTTTTCATTTCCAGACTCTTGAGTCTTAGCATCGTTTGGGTCCTCCACCGACTTTTTTATTTTTCTCCACTTAGACCTGGAGTTCTGATCCAACGTGAGAATATGGGTTCAGGAATCTGTAGCTTTCATTAGCTTTTCAGAGGTCTGTAACCCCAACTATAATAATAATAGCTGAGATATATTAAGTGCTTACTGATAACTAAAGTGCTTTTGACTCATTTAATCTTCACAGTGATCCTGTGAAATGGGTGCTTTTATTATCTACATATCACAGAAAAGGAAACTGATTAAAAAGTGTTGCCTTAGATCATATAGGTTTGTAATGTGGTTCTGTGAAATTTCATTTATGAATAGGTATATCTTTCCAGTCATCCAATCGTGTGTCTTCTCTTTGGTATCTGACCTCGTTTTTTAAGCTAAATACTTTACTGAATGAATGGTATAGCCTTTCCAGAGAGAATCTCTGAGTTAGAATATGAGTTGTTGCCCTTCTCTGTTAATACTACCAACTATGTTCTCAGTATCCATTTAAAGGAGAAAATATAGAGACAGAGGCACAAAATCGCACAGGTGGTGATGGCAAAGGTGAGTCTTTGGTCTAAAAAGAGAACAAAGTAAGGTTATTGTGCAATTCAAAGAAAAACTCAGACTTCATTCATTTATTTCTCCTTTGTGAAACAAGATAATTTTGAACATGTTAGAAACTGAGTCAGGATTGGGTGAAATGGGTAGAAGTTGGGAAAATAGAACATAGTTGGAAAGGTTGTGTATTATATAGTAGGTCCTTGCATAATGTCGTTTTGTGCTAACGTTGATGAGAAAAAAAATTAATTCCTGGCTGAGGTCACTGTTTTTGTGGAGTTTGCACGTTCTCCCCATGTCTGTGTGCGTTTTCTCTGGGTACTTTAGTTTTCTCTTACATCCTGAAGATGTGCACAGTAGGTTAATTGCTGTGTCAAAATTGCCCCAGTCTGAGTGAGAGTGTGTATATGTGTGTGTGTGCATGGGCTACAATGAAATGGAGTCATGTCCAGGGTTGGTTCCTGCCTTCTGCCCTGAGCTGGGGGATAGGCTTCAGCCACCCATGGCCCTGAATTGGAATAATGGGGTAAATAATTATCTTACTTGTTTTTATTAATCTTAAAGGTATGCATAGCTCACATTTATTTCAATTTTAACATTATAAGTATTCTGGTCTTTATTTAGAGTTTGGTAATGTTGTTGTGACTAGAAATATGCTCTAGGAACTTAATTCCTGTTTATAGCAATTAGTCTGTGGTAAAGTTGATTCACTTAAAGTCTCAGTTTCCAAGAACCTATGGATTACCTTATGTGAGGACTTAATGTAATTGTTCAAAAGCATAGACTTTGAAGTGAGAAAGACCCAGATTCTTTTCCCAAATCTGCCACTTAATCGCTTTGAGTCTGTTTCCCCAGGTGTTAACCATACCCATTTTACAATATTGGTCACAGGATTAAATGAGATAATGTTTCTCTTAGCACAGCCTTGGTAAGTACTCAGTAAATGCTACTTGCTCTGAGGCTTTTATTCAAACCTCACGGATTTGTATGCACTCAGTCTGTGATAGCTATTATTATTTCTACTAACACTGGTAAATAAATATTTATTGAGAACCTGCCCTGTACTGAAGATGTGGTCTTTGATTTCAAGGAGTTTAGTCTCATAGGTTGCACAGACAAGTAAACACTCAGTTATAATGTCATAAGTACTACCACATGGTGTTATGACCACAGAGGCATTGGGGTCATGGAAGTGGAGGAAATAATGTTGGCGTTAGGGGCAAAGTTGATCTAGACAGAGAAGCAGCACTACTGTGTGAGCAAGTGCTTGAATACAATAAAGGAATCAAAGAATCAGTTCCCATTTGGCTAAATCATATAATGGGAAGGAGCTAAAGTTACAATGGGGAGCTAGTGAGGTAAACTATGACCAGATTGTGAAGACATGGTAAACCACGAAGGAATTTAGAGTCATTATTATAAAGTAATTTGGGGAGCTGCTGAAGGAGAGAGGGCTGTGATTTGCATTGCATTTCCAAAAGATTATTCTGTGGATTAAGGAATGGAGAGAGACCAGATGAGAAAGATCATTTTCTCACACTTTACTTCATTTATTGAGACCAAGAGACCTACTTTCAGTGATGGTCGAGTGGGACGTTGTAGATTGGTAGGATGGAATGTAAAATTGGAGAGGCACCACAGACCTATTAACTTGGTTACCTTGGGGGTAAATGGATGCATAAAATAAGCATTCAGGAAAGTGAGATGTATAAACTTATTTGAATGTGCCTGCTTTTGCATTAAGCGTTCTTCTGGGACTATCTTACAAACTAGTTAGACAAGTTTAGACAGTTCCTTAGAAATGTCTTGAAAAATTTCCACTGTGTTGTCTTAACTTGTTAAAATGCTAATAATACCTCTTATCTAAAAGCCTTGAAAATGTATTTTGTGAAACAAAACAAAATAAAACCCCCACACATCCTGTTATTAAATTTTCTGGGCAGGGATTGGCAAACTTTTTCTGCAAAGGGCCAGATAGTAAATATTAGTATTTTAGACTTTGAGTACTTCATAAGGTTTCAGGCTCTTTACCACCACTTGTGGAAACTATTCTTAGCTCAAAGGCTATGTAGAAATAGATGCAAGCCATAGTTTGCCAACTTCCCTACAGTGTTACAGTTTTATTATTTTCCACTATTTGATAAACTTTGTTTCTCAGTGGATTATTAGAAAACAGATTGCTGGCTAATGATTTCCCATGTTCTGTTTACATTAACAGTTCAGAAAATTAACTCTTAGCTATTCTTCTGTCAAATCTCTTTTGTTTTTAAGGTGAAGAAATTTCAGTTCAAATTGGTGACTATAACATATTAGTGACAGAGTCAGGACCAGAACTTGTTTTCCAGTTTTTGGTTTAATACTATTCCTATTATACAGTTGGCCCTCCATAGCTGTGGGTTCTGAATCTTTGGATTCAACCAACAGCAGATTGAAAATATTTGAAAAAAAAAAAACAAAACAAATAACAATACAACAATAAAAAATAATACAAATAAAAAACCAATATAGTTTAACAACTGTTTACATAGCATTTATATTGTGTTAGATATTATAAGTAATCTACAGGTGATTTAAAGTATATGGGAGGATGTGCATTGGTTCTATGCAAATACTATGCCATTTTTTTTCAGGGACTTGAGCATGTGTGGATTTTGGGATACTGAGGGATGACTACTGTGATAGCACTGTGATAAAAATTTGTGTGACAGAATTTCTAAGCCCAACCTTGTAGCCCACGTATTTTAAATATTGTTCTATTTATAATTCAAATATGGCAAAAACAATTTTGACAGCCTCCTAAAGCTGTAAGAGGATTTGTAGAATTATTAGATTTGAATTTTATTATCTTTTTAAATGGAATTAAGAGTAATGAAGTAGCTTGAAGACAAGCAGCAGGAAGCAGAATGGAAAGTAAGTAATTTGAAGAAGCCAATTTGATTCTTCCCTTTTTCTTTTTTAGGTACCTTTGAAACAGGGCAGAAGTCTTATGGATTGGATTCGACTGACCAAAAGTGGAAAGGATTTAACAGGATTAAAAGGCAGGTTAATTGAAGTAACTGAAGAAGAGCTTAAAAAACACAACAGAAAAGATGATTGTTGGATATGCATAAGAGGTAGGTGATATTTATTAAATATTTCAAAAAATTTCACCTGGGCTTTCCAGTCATAATGCTGTATAACTCCATAGTCATGTTATTTGGTGATATGATTCATATTTAGGTAACAGAAATAGGCCTTGTATGGATAATAAATTATATAAGTCTGACTTGGAACAACACTTCTTTCTTAAGTAACCATTACATTCTGATACAGGAAATAGTGAACTTCTGAAATGAAAATTTTTTTCTAGTATCCTTGTACTGCATTCCCTTTGAAAGGAAGCAAGTGTTTTCCAGGCAATGTAGTGCAGTAAAGTTATTCAGTAATACCCAGTTTATATAGAGTAACTTTCTACCTCAGTACCTTGTAACAGAATTCTGTTGGAAAAAGTGTCTCTGAGAATCCAAAGTAAACCTAAAAGTCCTGCATTAAAGCCTTAAGTTCAGTTCTCATAACAATTTTTTGTTATATAATGTGTGTTTTTAGCAGTGTTAGTTACCTGATATTTTTGAGCTTATGGTAAATGAGAAGCTCCAAATTAGAGATTGATGTGTTGGGGGAGGTGTGCAGACATACAAGAGAGTAGCTGATAGAACCAGACCTCATGGTAGCAAACAACCTGACACCTAGGAGAGTGGCAATTATAATAAAATGAAAGATGTGGAACTGTAAATGAGCCTCCATACTGATGTTCTTGAGTCATCTGGATGTGTTTAAATATGTCTGTTATCATCTGTTTAAAGAGGAAGGGAAATGTATCATTTTTGCTCTTACCACAATTATAATTTTATCATTGTATGATTTTGGTTTGTTGTCAGTGATCCTGATTACACTATAGCCTGTATGAGGACAGGGACCATGTCAATCTTACTGCTTTGTCCTTGGAGCCTGGCACATAGAGGCCATTGATATGTGTTTGTTTAAAGAATGTTAACACTTATTATTAAGAAGTTTGGTTACTTAAAAAGAGGTGTGTTCCAGCCTGAAAAATAGAAAGAAATTATCTGGCCAACTAAAAATATATAAAAAATTAGCCGGGCATGGTGGCTCATGCTTGTAGTCCCGGCTACTCGGGAGGCTGAGGCAGAAGGATTGCTTAAGCCCAGGAGTTTGAGGTTGCTGTGAGCTAGGCTGATGCCACGGCACTCACTCTAGCCTGGGCAACAAAGCGAGACTCTGTCTCCAAAAAAAAAAAAAAATGTGTGGCGATTATCACAGTGGATCAGTGATACGATCAACAGAAAGACACCAAGAAATGCTGTATTAGTTTTCTGTGGATGCGTAACAAAGTGCCACTAACTTGGGTGGCTCAAAAAACAGAAATTTATTATTTCACAATTCTAAAGGCTAGAAATCTGAGGTCAAGGTGTTGGCAGGGTTGTTTCCTTCTGAGGGCTCTGAGGAAGAATCTGTTCCGTGCCTCTCACCTAGCTTCTGGTGGTTTGCTGATAGTCTTTGGAGTCCCTTGGCTTGTAGAACATTACACCAATATCTGCTTTCATCTTCACCTGCCATTTTCCCTGTGTGCCATGTGAAGATTTTTTGTCCATATAAAAACAGGGAATTTGGCTGTTTTTATATGGACACTAGTCATATTGGCTTAGGGACCTACCCTACTCTAGTATGACCTCATCTCATTTTACATCCACAACAACCCTATGTCCAAATAAGATCACATTCTGAGCTACTGGTGGGTAGGGCTTAAAGCTTCAAATTTTGAGGGGGATGCAATTCAACCTATAACAGACACAATTAGAGTGTGAAATTTTTAATGGCAAAAGATATGGAAACTCCCCAGCATGTGATGACAAAGCTTGCTTCAAGACAGAACAGCTGCTCAACTCCCCAAAGTTCTTCAGGAACAAATAAACATGGATAGTACCAGGAATCTAGAATGAGGATTTTGCCAAGTATGAAAAGCTCCTTTTGCCTTTTTATAGGTTTTTTTTTTTTTTTTTTTTAAATACCCTCCTTATCATCCCCTCATGCTGTCTGCCTTTTAGTAGATACAAGTAACTGGTACAAAATGACCTTTCACTGTCACTGAGTGCTTTCTGCTAGACTGGGTGAGGTCAAGATCAGTTTCTCAAGAGCATTGCTCAACTGGCCCAGGCTGCAGCCATGCCTGAGCTCTGTTTCTGCAGTAGGATGCCACTTCTGCAGAAAACTTGATTACTTGAAACCTTCATATCCTAGTGAAATTAGATAAATGAGGCATTTTTAGAGTAGAGTCATCATAATAAAGTTATAAAGTTATACTTTTATTATTCATTTGATGTACTGATGGTGATAAGGATTGGATTGTTGTGTTTGAAAAGTAACGTAGGCTGAATATCCTTTATTGGAAATGCTTGGGATCAGAAGTGTTTTGGATTTCAGACTTTTTCAAATTTTGGAATATATCCTTAACAGTTGACCTTCCTAAATCTGAAAATCCAAAGTTCAAAATACTTCAGTGAGCATTTTCTTTGTATGATGTTGGCACTCAAAAATTTTCAGATTTTAGACCATTTTGGATTTTGGATTTGAGGTGCTTTGCCTGTACACTGCTCCCAGTTATATATATCCTATAATGATTGAATGTATGGCACTCCTTCGGGTAAGGTTGTTGATTTAATCATGAATTTTAGAAAAGTTTCTGTTGGGGAATGTGTTCTACTCAAACAGTAAGACTTTTCTCCCTTTGCAAAATAAGATGTTTCTTTTTGTTTCTTTTTTTTTCTTTTTGACAGATTTTTTTTTTTTTTTAAATCAAGAAACACTCAATTTAGACCCTGCCCTTGGAGCAAGGATAAATGCATGTTAGACAGTAGGCTGAGCGAAGTGCCATAAGAAGGCTACAAAGAAAGTGATAGCAGATTTAAGGGAGGGTGTTGGTGTTAGGAAAATCAGGAGTGCTTTTTTGATGGTTATAAGCCTTGAAGCAATGGACTGCATTTCAACAGGAACTGAGGAAGTACATCCAAGTGGAAAGGCCTAAACAAAGGTGCAAACACAGAAAAGCTTGAGGTGTTTTGGAGCTTAGATCAACCATGGAGAATAAGAAAGAAGTCTGGAAGGGTATGTTAGGTCAGATTGTGGATGAGTGTCAAAGCCAGACTGAGAAATGTGTTCATTTAAATGCAGTGTGAGCTACTGAAGGGATTTGAATGTGGGGAAAGTATGATCAGAGTATGCCTTCGAAAGATTAATCTGGTGGTAGGTGTAGTAAATTGAAATGGGGCGAGGAAAGCATGTAGCTCATTATAGAAGTTCAGATGGTAATATGAGGTGAACCAGGATGACAGTAGGATGAGTGAGAAAAGCAGATTACTGGTAACTTCTAACATGATCCTAAATGAAACTAAAATAAAATATTAATATGTGACTAAGTGTTAATTGTCTTTTTCTTCATAGCTGTTCTAAGTTAAAATATTACTGATAGTTTCTTTAGCCTTGAAGGTCAGAAATAATGTTTGGACCCAAGTTTTAATAAAAACTGTACCATAGAGAAACATGCTATGATTGTGTCATTGTTTTCCCCTTTTTAAGTATTAAATTCTTCATTTTATAACAGTTGCCCCATTTTTAGGTCAGGTCTGAATTCAACTGATCAGGATGAAGGAGACACAATGAATTTCTTCAAGAAATCTTAGAAAATATACAATTTGGTATGGGTTTTTATGGCTAATATTGGGCTCTGTTTTCTCTTTTTGAGTATGTAGCAACATTTGTGCTTCATGTTCAGTATGCTGAACCTGGTTATGTACCTAAAAATGATGGTAAAATAGCAGGATACCTTCCTACTTGGATGGTAGCAGGCTGTAAAATGTCTAAAATGTAAAATGTAGCCATTGGTCTGAAATGATTTCTAAGACAGGTATATGGAATTCCTAATTTGTTCATTTAATTTTCACGGTTTTATGTAAAATATGTAATTACTGTAATGGAGTAGTAGTTAATTGGAACGTTGAAGGAATGTATTGGGGGAATGGATATTTCTTTTTAAAAAACTTTGTTGAATTTACCATTAACTCGTGCTTTTGTAATTTTCTCCCTTATTGCTCTTTGTCCTTTTTTCAAGAATTAAAGATAATTTACAAACATGTGAAGGTTGAGCAAACATCTAAATCCCTCATCTGTGAGAGCTCACTAGAGCCTAGAACAGACTGTTTTTACTGTAGTATGATATGTTTTATTGTAGTAAGTAGTAAGTTGTGAAGTCATCATTTGGCAACATGGGATAGTCTTTTTGATCTTTGTGAGGGTGAAAAGTATGGCCTGATGCTCAGTAACAGTCATTTGAATAAATGGTGTTTCAAAAAGGTTGATTACAAAGGACTGGTGTCTCTGTTGTTACAAATTTAGCAGATTAGGTCCTCCAAATGGGATTTAATGGATTTTGGTTTCATTTATAATTTAGAAATGAACACAGTTTGATTTCTCCTAATGTTGATTGCCATATACTAGTAAATTGAAGAGACCTACTTGGGGACACTGAAAAAGTGACTTCTTTTTTTCTTTTTTTTTTTTTTTATTTAGCCAAAATGGTGCTTTTAGTATACTGTACACCTAGTGATGGAATTCTGACTGGCTATAGTGCTTTTCTTTTCTTTTTTCTTTTCCCTTTATTATTTCAGAATATTATGGGGCTACCAATGCTTTGGTTACATAAATTCCCTTTGCATTGCCCATGTCAGAGCTACAAGCATGCCCATCCCCCAGAGAGTGCACTGCATTCTTTAGGTGTGGATTTACCAGTCCCCTCCTACCCCCACCACCTGCTTGACACCCTATGAATGTAATTTCCCATATGTGCACATTAGTGTTGATTGATTAGTACCAATGATGAGTACGTTTGGTGTTTGTTTTTCCATCCTTGTGATACTTCACTTAGAAAAATGGGCTCCAGCTCCATCCAAGATAATACAATAGCAGCACAATTCATAGTTGCAAAGATGTGAAAACACCCCAAGTGCCCATGGATATATGAGTAGATTAATAAAATGTGATATATGTATACCGTGGAGTATTACTCAGCCATAAAAAAGTGATGTACTACCTGTTGTAAAAAAAAAAAGTGACTTTTAATGGGTCTTTATTTTTAATGTTTTATTACTATTTTTAAAAACTTGGCAAATTGATTCCAAGAAGTCGTATTTAGTCCCATTATGTTTCTGTTATAGTTTTTTAGATTTCTAGGTTCATTTTCCTTTTAAAATTTACTCAAGATAGTAGTATAAGTTTTTGTGAATACAGTCAATTCTCATTATTTGTGGATTCTATATTTGCAAATTTGCCTACTTGCTAAAATTTATTTGTAACCTCAAAATCAATACTCACAACACTGTTATAGTCATTCGCAGACATGCACAAAGAAGTAAAAAATCAGTGTTGCCTGTCATGCATTTTATTTTTTGAGGTCAGACAAGACAATGCTCTGCCTTCTTGTTTCAGCTGTCATACTGTAAACAAGTGTCACTTTTGAGGTCTATTTAGTGCCATGTTTTTTACATTTTTGTGCTTTTAGTTGTTGTTTTCATTGTTTAAAATGGCCCTCAAAAATAATGTCGATGTTCTATATCAAGAAGGCTGTGGGTGTACCTGAAGGAGAAACTAGGTGTTAAATAAGCTTCTTTCAGACATGAGTTATAGTGCTGTTGACTGTCAGTTGAGTGTTTATGAATCAACAATATGTATTAAATAAGGTATCTTGAAATAGGATACAAACATTAAACAAGGTTCTATATTGATTGGTTGATAAAAATATTGTGACCAGAGGCTCACAAAAACCTAACCTGCTATTTTCTCTGGGGAGCAATGGTTCAGTATTCACTAATTTAGTGTTTGCAGCCACTTTATGGAACGTAATTGCCATGACTGACAAGAATCAACTGTGTTTCTTTAGACTATCTTTGATTTACACTGCAGTAATGATAAAGTAATGTAAGTTTTATATTTTTTAGGTTAGATTCAAACCCACCAAAAATAGAGCTGATTTTTCCAACAGTAAGTTCTTTTCTCTAGGGTTCCTTAGCTCCCTGCTTCAATTCTGTTTTGAGAAACTGAAGTATTATTTATTTCTATCAGAGAAACTTGTTCTATCTGAAAATTTCTTCTAGGAGCAGTTTTTCAAATTTGGAGCTAAGGTTTTAATTTAAACCAATGCACTATCACAGCAATATAGTATCTAAAAATGATGTATTATTGCAGTTAGTGCAGCTACTCTGCAGATTGTCTACTTTATGTACTGTCCGTAATACTTTCTTCTTGACGGCACATTTTTTAATAACTCTCTTCCGCTGGCAATTGTTTGTTGAGGGAATACAAACCAACATTTTTTTAGAGGTATGTTTCCCTTCATTCATTCACTTCTAACCCATAGATTTTTCAGGTTGCCTATTCTAGTCTGTAAATGCAAATAATCTTGTCTTTATTTTATCAGTCCTTCTGTCTTACTGACATCTAAGATTATTTGCTTTCTCTTACTTTCATCCTGTCTTTATCTCCTAAACCAGGGGTCCCCGTCCTATGGTGAATTGTATAATTATTTCATTATTTATTACAGTGTAATAATAATAGAAGTAATGTGCACAATAAATGTAATGTGCTTGAATCATCCCCAAACCATCCCCCACTCTCCCCGGTCTGTAGAAAAATTGTCTTCTGTGATAATGGTCCCTGGTGCCAAAAAGCTTGGGGACCACTGCCCTAAACTGTCACTCGCTTTCCTTTCCTTTTTTTTTTTTTAACTTTTCCTCTCTGTGTGTCTTTCTCCCATTCATTAAAAATCCAGTAAAGGAAAAAACCTGATGGTTTGGGGAGGCTTCATCTAATCCTCAGGTGTTTTCTTTGGTTGACATAGTGCTTTACAAACTTCAGCTAGGATTTTGAAATTTTCTTTGTGGGAGAGTTTTCTTAATTACATATTACATTTTTAAAAAGGATATAGGTCTATTTAGAGTTTCTCTTGTTTTTGTGTCAGTTTTAATAGGTTGTGTCTTTCAGTGAATTTATTAATTTCATCTGACTTATTGAATATATTGGCATGAAGTTACTTACAATATTCTCTTATTCTTTAATATTTTTAGGTTCTATGATATGCTCTTTACCCTCTTTCATTTCTGTTGTTGCTAATTTTTTGGTTTCTTTCTTTCCTTTTTTTTCCTGATCAGTCTTATGAGTAATTTATCAATTTTACTAACTTTTTAAAGAAAGTAAAATTTGGTTTTAATTTTCTCTGTTGTGTGTTTGTTTTCTATTTCATTGATTTCTCCTCTTTATTAAGGAGGTAGGTATTTTAAGATTTTTTTCTTCTAGCATTGGCATCAATATATTTATGAGGATCATTTGCAGTAATGCTCATTATACTCTTGATTAATGCCTGAATTACTGGGTAATGGCAAATTCAATATTGTGAGTTTTATTACATTAATGTTTCGGTTCTTGCCATTATCTTTTAGCCAGAGATTT
The DNA here is from genome assembly GCA_028533085.1 of Varecia variegata. Lineage (NCBI taxonomy): Eukaryota > Metazoa > Chordata > Mammalia > Primates > Lemuridae > Varecia > Varecia variegata. Next base: position 61,037,379 of record CM052441.1, on the reverse strand, counting down.
TTGAGCATTTGAACTTAACTACCCAGTCACACAATTCTCAGATTTTAAATTAAAACCACTTATATGGTTCAATATTTTTAATAGGAAGTGTTTTCTGTTTTTAAATACCTTAGCAGGGTTCATAATGTGTCAGGTATGTGCTATGTGCTTAAGTGTTAATTTTCACAACAGACCTATGAGGTAGGTATGCCACTTCACAGATTAGGGCACTGAAACTGAGAAATATCAGGGAGTCATGGATATAAGTAACAGAAACCTAGCTTCACCTGGTTTAAGCAGAAAGCAAAAATTGACTAAAAAGTTACAGGTGAGGATCGATGCAGATGCAGGGGTTCAGATCATATCCCCAGGAGCTGCTTTCACGATATATTTTGGTTTCCCTTCTGAGAGTGCTCCATTTTAGGATTAACCCTTCCTTCATAGCACCAAGATGACATAGGAATTCCAACCCTAGTAATTTTCCAGTTCTATTTATCTAATAGCTAAAATAAAAGTCTTAGAATTGGCTCTCATTGGCATAGTTTTGATTATTCTCCCATTGCTGGAATAGTAATTCTGTTTAGGGGAAAATGCGGTATGTATTCACCTAAACCTAGGTCACATACTTTGTCCTGTAGCTTAGAGTGGGGCCAAACTGAAGCATACGTGACTGACAGGAGAGAGTGGCTCCCTGAACAAAAATGATGTTGTTGCTGGGAGGGAAGTGGATGCTGGGTGGGGAAAACATTAATGCTCACTGCATTACTGGGAAGTAGAGTAACTTTCCAGACATAGTTGATGAGAATGGAGCCATTATTTTAACCTAGGCAGCCTGATTCTAAGCTTTTTATGCTTAAATTATTACCCTGTACTGCCTTCTCTTTTACTATATTTAACTCTAGAGTTAATCCTGATTTAGCATTTGTATTTCTCACTTTGGGTGACATATTTAAATTCATTCATTAAGAAATTACCATGGGATGTCTGTTAACTTGTAACTGTTCTCTTGTGTTAATTAACATTGCTAATTAAGGATCATATAGGATGTCCTTCTGAGACAGTTTTTATCTCTAGTAATTTAATAAAATATAGTTGTTGCTTTTTTTTGGTGACTGTGTAGTTGTCATTCATATAAAATAGAGAAGGAAGGTTTTAACTTTCTGGTTCATTTATAAATCAGTATATCTCCAGGGTCTGCTATGTGTCATGCACTGTGCCAGGTTCTAGGGGATAATATGGAAATTTAAAACAGAGATGGCCTCTACTCTCATGGAATTTACAATCCCATTGGGGAACAGAAAGTGTTATTGCAGTCTGATAGGGTGTGTTAAGGAGAGTTAGGGTGTGCTAAGGATGAAGATTGCAGAAGATTGAGCTGAGGTCTGAAAGATAAATGGGAGTTAAGTAGGCAAAGAAAGGAATGAGAACAATATTCCAGGCTCCAGAAAACATGCAGAGGAGGGATGGTGTGTTTGTATGAGAAAGAAATCATGCACACACACTCACAGATGTTTACAATGAATGTAAGGAACTTAGAGTGATATCTGTATTCTTTTTTCTCTCTCTTATATCAGAAAGACATACTCCTTTCAAAGACATCATTTTTTTTCCAAGACATTTTCTTTTCTAAGGGTAGTCCCTGTAGGTGCTCTTACTAGTCCTCTCCATCCTTATCTATGATACTGGGCTGTTGCTTCCTACGTTGACATAGGAGCTCAACGTCCTCAGTTCTTTCCTACGTCGTCAGTTCTTTCCTTTCTCCCAACAGCTTCTTTCCTTCAGTCTGTTCATCTTTGAAAACCTGACTCTGACCCTCCCGGACTCTGCTTCTTCCCCTGGACTTTTCTTCTTCAGTGATTGGTGTGTTGGCCCTTCTTTATATTTCTATCTTTACTCTTAAATTGAGTTTTAGAAGATTAATATATTAGTACTCTCCCTACATCACCTGCATCTAGCAGATGGCATGGCTCATGGTTACTGTTCAATAAGTGTTCTTTGAATCATGTGTAGATTTTAATATGGGCAGGACGTTTAAACCACATTATGGTAGGGATATTTTAATTATTTCACAACCCAGTGGAGGGGCTTTTGTATTTTGATTAATTGTACTGCTTCTTGTTTGAGATACAATAAACTAAACTTTTGATTCAAAATTGGACATTTCATATTTAATGACCTAATACACCATTTCACATATAGTATAAAAACTTTATAATAATGTACTTCCATTTCCCTTATCTATGCCTTATTTCATTATTATTCATTTTACTTCTACATAAGCTGTAATTCCCAAAATGTTATTATTTTTTCTTTATACACTTATATTTTAAAGGGATTAAGAAAATGAAAAAAATTGGCTTTTTTTACTCACATCTTTAACGTTTTTAATGCTTGTTATTCTTTTGTGTTGACCCAGATTTCTCCTGAAGAACTTTCTTTAACATTTTTTGTAGTACAGGGTTGTTGGCAATGAATTCTCTCAGCTTTTATTCATCTGAAAATGCCTTTATTTTGCCTTCATTTTAAAGATAGCTATATTGTCATTGGTATACAATTCTAGATTGACGGTTTTTTTTTTTTTTTTCATTTTAAAGATGTCACTCCATCTTCTAGTTTGCATAAATGAGAACTCTGCTTTCATTCTTAACTGTTTCCCATAGTATGTTAGATTTCTTTCTTCTCTGACTGCCTTTAAGAGTTTTCTCTTAGGTTTTCAGTAGTTTATGGTATGGTTTTCCTTGCATTTTTCTTGCTTGGGGCTCTCTAAATTAATTTTGGAAAATTTTTAGCTGTTATCTTTTCAAATATTTCTTCCCCTTCCTCTCTTCTTCTTCTGGCATTCTAATTACAAATATGTTAGACTGTATTGTCCCAGGACTCTTAGATACACCGTTCTATTTTTTTTACTTTTTCTCTTTGTAGATAATTTCTGCTCTTCTTTCTTGACTTTTGCAGAGTCTTTCCTCCATTGTGTCCAGTCTGTTGGTAAACCCATCAAAGGAATTCTTCACTCTGATATCATGTTTTTCATTTTTAGTATTTCCTTTAGACCGTTTTATAATTCACATCTCTGTGCTGAAATTTCCCATCTGTTAAGTGTCATACACATTTTCTACTAGATTTTTAAAAATATTAATTACAGTTATTTTAACATCCCTGTCTGATAGTCCCAACATATATACCCTTTGTAGGTCTGGTTGTATTGCTGTTTTCTCTCTTGACAATGAGTTGTTTTATCTTCTTTTTTAAAGATGTGACTTGTAATTTTCAATTGAATGTCATAAATTACATATAGATGTAGACAGTAGAACTTGAGGTATTTACATTTAGAAATGGGTACATTTTTTTTCTGGCAGGCAATTAGATTGAGTCAGTCTAGTTAATAGTTGAGCTGGGTTGTAGTATATTGTTGCACAAGTTACCGTCAGTGCGCCACAGATTTCAAATTTCTCTAGTGATTGGCTATTACCTTGCTTTTAATGTAGGGCCTGCAGTGCTAGAGGTTTTTTCTCATTGTTTCAGTTGACCTTCTAAAGTGCTTAGAGGCCTTTATCATATTCTGTTTATTAGAGAAGTATCTATTTAAAATTTTTTTTCCTCCAGCATTGGCATCAATCTTGGGCTGGTCTGTTCCCCTTAAGAAGAATCTTGCAATCATCTGCAAATAAGTGTCTTGGAAGCCATCTGGGGAATGGATATTGGTGGTAGGAGGTGGGTCTTAATGTTTTGACATGTAGATTTTTGCTTGTTTTTAGTTCAGACCTTCTTCCCACTTCAACTGTGTCTGTTTCCCCAAGTGTAGTGTCCCTCTGGGTCATCCTGTTCAGAGAGTAAACCTACACTTCTCGTGGTGTTGGGTAAGAGGGTTGTTGCATGGTTGTGTGAGATAAGGGGGCAGGGGATTTATGGGTCATTCTCTTTCTTATGTTGAATTTGAGACTTTCTTACACTAACTTTCAGAACTATCTGGAATCTCTGATCCTGTACTTTTGGGGGGTTCTGTTGAACAAATTGACTTTTTTAGAGGTTCTTCTCCAACTTATACATAGGCTTTATTTCCATCTTTCTTCATTCTGCTAAATATGTTACCATTCATCCTAACATTTCCAACTGCTAAAAGCCAAAGATAAGGAGAAAATCTTAAAAGTAGCCAGAGAAAACATACTGGAAAATAATAAAAATGACTGCTGAAGAAAAAAATAACACCATCAACCCTGAATTCTATATCTGTAAAGATACAGAATTCTTTAAGGATGAAGATGAAGTAAAGACTTTTTCATCTAAACAAAAACTGAGATTTATTACCAGCAGACTTGTACTATGATAAGTGCTAAAAGAAGTTCATCAGGTTGGTAGGCAGTGATGCCAGATGGAAGTTTAGATCTTCAGGAAATGGTAAATATGTGAGTAAAAGAAAAGATCACTTTTTGCCCTCTTCATTTAAAAAACTTGTACGATTGTTTAAAGCAAAAATTATAACGTTGTATTGTGGAGTTACATAAAGGATAGGAAATAGAGAACAGTAAATGGTTCTTACATTATGTGTGAAGGGGTACAATATTAACTCTTAAGTAAGCAGGTAAAAGTTGGTGATATATATACTACAATTCCTAAAACAGTCACTTAAAAACAATGCAAAGAATTAAAGCTAAAAAGCCAATAGATAAGATACAATGAAATTCTAAAAACAATTTGGTTAGCCCCAAAGAAGGCAGAGAAACAGGAACAGAGACATAACAGAAAACTTGGATTAGTACAAGGGTAGATCTAAATTCAACTACATTAGTAAATTTAAATGTAATTAAACCAAGCATTGTAATTAAAAGATAGAGATTATCCCTGTGTATGTGTGCATATACGTTCATCTATGTATATGTTACCAAGACCTAACTATATGATATCTATAAGACGGATACTTTAAAGGCAGATGTGTTGAAAGTAAATGTATGGAAAAAAGTGTGCTATCCAAACAGTAAACAACATTATTGGTTGGACTATATTAATATCAGATAAAAAGGATTGTCAGACATAAACAAGGAATCTTACCAGAGATAAAGACATTTTATAATGATAAAAGGCATCAGTTCATTAGGAAGACTGTTTATGCCTATGATAGCAAAGCATCAAAAGCATTAATGAAGAAAGCATTAATATAATTGGGGGATAGAATTAAAATCCACAACATAATTGCACATTTTGACACCTTCTCTCAGCGATTGTTAGAACTAGAAAATCAGTAGACATCAAATAATGAAAATAATGTGCAATTTCTTTACTGAACACAAGATGGCACAGTAGTCACAGTACTTGGAATAATTGATCAGTACATTTGAATACAATGAAATATGCCATTTTACCATGTGAACACATCCTTTTTCCTCATTTATTTTAAAGCCAACAAAATGAACAGTGGTGAATAATTGAAATAAATAGGAATACCACAGCATAGTGGCGTAATACTTGGTACATACATGATAGACATTAAGTAAATTTTTGTTGAATGAATATAATGTGGGGATTTGGGGTTAAATATTTGTTTGAATTTTAAAACCCAAAATTATTTTTAAATCTCATTATTAAAGTATCACTTTTACTTATAGCAGTGCTTATCAAACTTTTTGGTCTTAAGATCCCTTTATTCTTTTGAAAATTATTGATGACCCCAAAAGAGCTTTTGTTTCTGATAGTATCAATTGATATTTACCTTTCAGAAATTAACATTAAGAAATTTAAGGAACATTTAAAATTAAATTAAAAATAAAAGCTATGAACCCACTATATGTTATCATAAATAGTACCTGTGTTTATGAAAAATAGGTGCATTTTCCAAAACAAAAAATAGAAAAATGGCATTGTTTTACATTTTGGCAAATATCTTTAATGTGTGGCTTAATAGATGACAACTGTATTTGCATGTCACCTTCTGCATTCTATCTTATATCACATGCCATGTAGTCTCTAGAAAACTCTATACTTGGAAAAGAATGAGCATTAAAAAAGACAGATAAGCTGGGTATGGTGGCTCATGCCTGTAATCCCAGCACTTTGGTAGACCAAGGCTGGAGGATTGCTTGAGGCCAGAAGTTCGACACCAGCCTGGGCAACATGGTGAGACCCTGTCTCTACAAAAAATAATAATAATAAAACAATTAGCCGATCATGGTGGCACGTGCCTGTAGTCCCAGCTACTTGGGAGGCTGAGGTAGCAGGATTGCTTGAGCCTAGGAGGTCGAGGTTGCTGTGAGCTATGTTAGTGCCACTGTACTCCAGCCTGGGTGACAGAGCGAGACCCTGTCTCAAAATAAAAAAAATTTAAAAAAGCAGATAACATTGTAGTATTACTGTGAAAAAGTTTTGGCCTTGGACCAGTGAGAGTCTTGAGCTCCCTCGGGAGTCCCTGGTCCATACTTTGAGACTCTGACTTACAGAAGAGAATAAAGAAGAAATGAAAAATTATTAGTCTGTGGGTATGTGGCCTGAACTGTGGTGATGGAGTTCACTCCTTATTGGTGGGCCATTATTTTTCACATGTATGGTTACCTAACCTGAAAATTTGTGGCAGCTTCATCTGGTAGATAGTAATTATAAAATGTCACTTGAGTCTTAACATGGTGCTGTCTTTAATCAAAACCTGTCATATAGAGCTGCGTGTGAGATTGAGTTGGAGCATGCTGCAATCCAGTTCTCAATTTAGTCATCTGAGATATGTGGTGTGAATGAGGTTCTGTAGGTGGGAAAGGGCTTTTTCTCTCTATGGGAAGTTGGAGTATTGGCTAAAAAAGAGCTCTCTGAAATTGGAACCTTGATACATTGCTGGTGAGAATGGAAAACAGCCTGGCAATTCCTCAAAAGTTTAAACACAGAGTACCATATGACGCACCAAATTTACTTCTAGGTATACGTACTTAAGAAAAATGAAAACATGTTCATACAAAAACTTGTACATGAATGTTTGTAGTGGCATTATTAATAACAACCAAAAAGTGGAAACAACCCAAATGTCCATCCACTGATGAATGGATAAACAAAATGTGATATATCCGTACATGGGATATTATCCAGCCATAGAAAGGAAAAATACTGAGACATGCAACATTATGGATTAACCTTGAAGACATGCTAAGTGAAAGAAGGCAATCACAAAAGACCATATATTGCATGATTCCATTTATATGAAATGTCCAGAATATGCAAATCTATATAGGCAGAAAGTAGATTTGTGGTTACCTAGGGGCAGGGAGGATGAGCTTAATGCTACATGAGGAATATTTCTGTATATTGTTAAATTGTAGTATCTGTTATGTGATCACTGTGGCTGTATAAGGATTCAGTTCTTCACAATATGAAGAGAATTTTTCCCTTTTAAAGAACTAATGAGTCTTCCTCTTTTGTTTATTTTGTTTTGTTTTAATACTTTTTAGAATCAGATAATGAGACCACTGTTATTAGTGTCTGTTTTGACCTTGGCTGCTAGGAAGTTCAGGACTATATTAACACATTAACTGCCATGTGAGTTGTATTTAACTCATGCTAGTTTTGAGCTCAGGGCCTCGTGAAGCAAAACCTGGGCAAAACCCTGCAGTTGGTTTGTGAAAATCTTACTCATTAGTGTTACAATTAATACTGACAATTTAATTTTAAAAATGTGGATTAAATGAATAGAAGTCAATAACAAATTTTTCATTATATTAGAAAGGATCATTTTGTTTTCAAAGTTTTTATTCTCTTTTTGTAATAAAACACAGTGGCCCCAAGGACAATTTATTTTTTTTCTAGTATGGCAGTCAATGTGTTAAATGCTCACTCACAGTAACACTGTTAGCTAGATTATGCAACTGGTATATTTTATTTTCTCCTATGCATTTTGTTGCGGGTTTTAAAAGCTTTTCCATACAAACTTATACAAACAAAAGTAAATATTTTATTGCAAGATACTCACAGTCTTTATCAGAGGCAGTTGGGGTTTAAATTTAAAACAAATAAATATAAAAAGTATACATGAAAAACTATAGGCAGTGTTTGTGAAGATGGAAAGAATTCTTTTTGTGTAAAATGTCAACATTAGCTTTCAGGAATAAGAATGATATTGATCCTTGAACTAAGCCTTTAAAAAAGAGGTGAGCTCCTTGTCACTGGAACTGTTCAAGCAGGTGGTGGATGACACTATGTCTATAGGAACTGTAGAGAGGTGAGTTCTGCACTGGTGAGGGATCAGACTAAGAGTTGCTTTTAGAGTTCTCTGACTCTTAAGACTATCATTCTGTGATTGAAGTATATGTTTCTGAAAAGTACTAAATGGTAATTTTGAAATGGATAATTTTTATTCTAAGACCTTTTTTGAGAGCTCAGAGTTCCAGACATACAATACAAAAGAGATAATTTAGTGTGAAAAAATACTGGGAACGGGTACTACCAGTACGTTGCCTAAAGAAACTCAGTATAGTTGTTGTTCTGAATATGTGCTTTCAATTGTGCTGCAACTCTGCCAGGATGAATTAGACATACAATGTACCACTGAATATTGCTAGAACATTTAAAAATGATTTATTTAAACATTGGAGTATATCTTCCTAATACAGCTGTTGTATTTTAGTTTTAATAAGTTGTTCTTAACAGTACTAAGGCAATCTTTTCCCTGCATCTACTTGTGATTAGAATTTAAAAAACAGAACACCCCAAAAAACTGTCAGTATAAAGGAGAAGATGGATGGGTAGAAAGATAGATATCCTCCCTCAATGTCCCTCTGCCACTGAAGATCACCCCATGTAAATGATCTAAAAGTACCAGTTGAGTTGTGACCAGAAGACCTTAGAGCCCAATTTTGCACATTCAGGATTGATGTTTCATGAATCTATTTCTGCCCATTAATGTTATTATTAGGATTTAGGTTTTGCAGAATTTGTTAATAGCCTAGCATCAATTTGAGATTATGTCTGTTGGTCTATATATTTTATTTATTTCTATTTAATGGGCAATTAGGTGCTCAGGTATGCCACACTTGAGCAATTAAGAGTTGTAGGAAGAAGTTAATGAAATTGTGTCACTGGAAAATTTAGAAGGCTACATTTTAGGTTTTTAGTTTCTAAAAACCAGATGGTGAGAACTTATAAGAGGCTAGAAGCTTGCACACAAGAAATTTGCTTTCTAAAAGTCATGTATAATACAAATAGAGTATAGACGTACCTCGTTTTATCGTGTTTTACTTTCTTGAGCTTCACAGATACTGTGTTTTTTACAAATTGAAGGTTTTTGGCAGCCCTGTGTTGAGCAAGTCTATCAGCACCATTTTTTCCAACAGCTTCATGTGTCTGTGTCACGTTTTGCTAATTCTCACGATATTTCAAACTTTTTCCTTATTATTATAACTATTACAGTGATCTGTGATCAGTGATCTTTGATGTAATTGTTTTGGGTTACCATGATCCATGCCCATATAAGATGGCAAACTTAACTGAAAAATGTTCTGTGTTCTGACTGCTTCACGAATTGACCATTCTGGAGTCTCTTCCTCCCCTCAGGCCACCCTACACCTGAGACACAACAATATTGAAATTAGGCCAGTTAATAACCTTACAATGGCTTCTAAGTGTTTGAGTGTAAAGAAGAGTTGCACATCTCTCACTTTAAGTCAAAAGCTAGAAATGATTAAGCTTAGTGAGGAAGGCATGTTGAAAGCTGAGATAGGCCGGAAGGTTAGGCCTTTTATGTCAAATAGCTAGCCAAGTTGTGAAGACAAAGGAAAATTTTGGAGGAAACTAAAAGTGCTACTCCAGTGAACACATGAATGATAAGAAAGTGAAACAGCTTTAGTATTGATGTGAAGAAAGTTTACTGGTGTGGGTAGAATACCAAACCAGCCACAATACTCCTTTAAGCCAAAGCCTAATCCAGGGCAAGGCCCTAACTCTCTTCAATTCTGTGAAGGCTGAACGAGGTGAGGAAGCTGCAAAAGAAATGTTTGAAGCTAGCAGAGATTGGTTCTTGAGGTTTAAGGAAAGAAGCCATCTCCATAACATAGAAGTATAAGGTGAAGCAGCAAGTGGTGATGGAGAAGCTGTAGCAAGTTAACCAGGAGATCTAGCTAAGATCGTTGATGAAGGCAGCTACACTAAACAACAGACTTTTCCATGCAGACCAAACAGCCTTCTATTGGAAAAAGATGCCATATAGGACTTGAATAGCTAGAGAGGAAAAGCAGAAAAGTCAATACCTGACTTCAAAGCTTCAAAGGACAGGATGACTCTCTTCTTATGGACTAATATAGCTGGTGACTTGAAGTTAAAGCCAATGTTCATTTACCATTTTAAAAATCCTAGGGCCATTAAGAATTATGCTAACTCTACTCTGCCTGTGCTCTGTAAATGGAACAATAAAGCCCATATGACAGCACATCTATTTATAGCATGGTTTCCTGGATATTTTAAGCCCACTGTTGAGACCTGCTCAGAAAAAAAGATTCCCTTAAAATTCTTACTGCTCATTGGACAATCAATGCACCTGGTCACCCAAGAGTGCTGATGGAGATGTACAAGGAGATGAATGTTGTTTTAATGTCTGTTAGCACAATGTCCAGTCTGCAGCCCATGGATTAAGCAGTAATTTTGATTTTCAAATCTTATTAGTTAAGAAATACATTTTGTAAGGCTATAGCTGCTACAGATAGTGATTCCTCTGAAGGGTCAGGACAAAGTAAACTGAAAACCTTCTGGAAAAGATTCACATTCTAGTATATGTGCTGTCAAAGTGAGCACAGGATTCATGTTCTAGGTGCTATTAGGAATACTCATGATTCATGTGAGGAGGTAAAAATATGAACATTTACAGGAGTTTGGAAGAAGTTGATTCCAACTCTCATGGATGACTTTGAGGGGTTCAAGACTTCAGTGGAGAAATTCACTGCAGATGTGGTGGAAATAGCAAGAGAACTAGAATTAGCAGTTAGGCCTGACAATGTGACTGAATTGCTATAATCTCGTGATAAAACTTGAACGGATGAGGGGTTGCTTCTTATGGATGAGCAAAGAAAGTAGTTTCTTGAGATGGAATCTAGTCCTGGTGAAGATGCTGTGAACATTGTTGAAATGACAACAAAGGATTTAAAATATTACATAAAGTTAGTTAAAATATTATAGAAAGCAGCAGGGTTTGAGAGGATTGACTCCAATTTTGAAAGAAGTTCTATGGGTAAATGCTATCAAATGGCAGGCAGCACATGCTGCAGAGATATCTTTTGTGAGAGGAAGAGTCAATTGATGCAACAGACTTCATTGTTGTCTTATTTTAAGAAATTGCCACAATGCCTCAGCCTTTAGCAGACACCATCCTGATCAGTCAGCAACCATCAATATTGAGGCAAGACCCTTCACCAGCAAAAAGAATACAACTTGCTGAAGGCTCAGATGATTGTTAGCATTTTTTAGCAATAAAGTATTTTTTAATTAAGGTGTGTACATTTTTTAGACATCATGCTATTGCACACTTAATAGAGTACAGTATAGTATAAACATATTTATAACATTTATATGCACATCATGCTATTGCACACTTAATAGAGTACAGTATAGTATAAACATATTTATAACATTTATATGCACTGGAAAACCAAAAAATTTGTGTGACTTTGTTGTGGTATTTGCTTTATTGTGGTGGTCTGGAACTATACTGGAAATATCTCTGAGCTATGCTTATATAATACAACATGAAGGAAAAACATAAAGTTTGGTACTTTTCACTTGTTTTCTTCTGCCACATTCAAAGGCCCAAGTTTTTAGTTGTTAGGAAATGCTTTTGAAAAGGAAAAAATGGAAGGAGATAAGAAAGAAAGAGAGAAGGAGGAAAGAAAGCCTCTGTATCAAAGGAAATGCACTAGTTTCCTTTTGGGGTTGGGTTTAAGTCTCATAATTAGCAGGTTACTAACACTGCCAAGTGTGGTTGGATCTAACATATCATAGACTGAGACACTAATGGTCTTAATTTCATATAGTGAGGGATTTTATAGGCACTCCTAGTTTTGTACATCTAAAGAGGTTGGGATGTTTTTCAGTTTTACAGAGTGTCCCTAGTCTTTGGAAAGAGAGATGAGATTATAAGAGGATAAGGGTCAATCTGAAGGGCCATGAGGCAGCAGAGAACACCTGTGGGGTGTTTCATGCTGTATGTGCTGATCATGGATGGATAGCTGTTAAAGCGACTGGAAAAGCTGGTTGCTGTAACACGTGAAGTTTCATCACAGGTAATCATGTGTCTGCTCTTGAGAAACTTTAAAACTCTAGTGAAGACTTACAAAGACTTGCAAAGAAAATTTGGAACTCTTGCTCAGGCGCATCCTCTGTCTTAAAAAGACTGTCGAGAATAATTCTGATCCTAATCATTACCACTCACGTTTGTTGTCTGTGGATTTTGGAGCATTCAGTGATAGAGAAGATTTCTTCTAAATTTGGTGAAGAGAGATGTATGGGGAGGGAGAAAGGAGGGAACTCAGCTAGTTTTTTTCATACTTCTTTGGAGGACTGCTGAAAGAGAAATTCTTGAATTATTTCCTTTTGTGCTTGACTTTTTAAGCAGTTTTACTGAGAAGTCTGGACTGGATGGTTATTTTCTAAAATTTAACTGGTGGAGGCCAGGTGCAGTGGCTCATGCCTGTAATCCTAGCACTCTGGGAGGCTGAGGTGGGAGGATTGCCTGAGCTCAGGGGTTGGAGACCAGCCTGAGCAGGAGTGAGACCCTGTCTCTACTAAAAATAGAAAAATTGGCCACGCATCAAGGTGCGCACTTGTAGTCCCAGCTACTCCGGAGGCTGAGGCAGAGGCAGAGGCAGAGGCAGGAGGATCACTTGAGCCCAGGAGTTTGAGGTTGCAGTGAGCTATGATGATGCCATGGCACTCTAGCCTGGATGACAGAGTGAGACTCTGTCTCAAAAACAAACAAACAAACAAAAACTGGTGGAAAAACTGTGATAACTTTCTTGGGTCTGAAATCTAACCTCTCCTTTTCTTCCAATAATATATAATATGAACATTTTAATTTATGTAAGGTTATTTAAATTCAGGGAAGTCACCATATAAAGAGGTAATATTCCTGGATATAAGCAAACCAGTTGTTCTTCTTGCACTTTTGATGTGTCTTTAGGGCTGGATTTATCTACTATCTAGTTTTCAAGTAAAGACTTAAAAAGCAGCTCACTTGCTTGGGAAGGCGCTTCATTAGGATATTCTGTTCTATTTGTTCCCTATTCATTCTTAAAAGATAAAAATAAAAAATAGTTGAATATATGAATTGATGAAATAAATATTTGGGGAAGATAAAAAGATTAAGATCTAAATAATAATCTTTGTTCCTTGGGCAATTGCAGGGAAAAGTTGGGCTTCCTTTTCACAGAGCAGGCTAAGTGGTCACTATCGCTTAGCCTTTGCTGAGATGACTAAATACATGGAAGAGAGCTCAATTCTTTCTGATCAGATTCTCCTACCAGGGCAGTAGAGGATGGTGGAGTGGAAATATTATTTCTCTGTAATCTGTGTGTATGTATATACTTTCAAAAATTATGTACACCGTATTTCATCATTTGTTTCTGTTGGGAGGCAATTTCCTATAGGTCTTTTGGATTTCTGCACATCTTATGAGCAATGGCACTGACTATCTTTGTTCTGGACAGTCTTCTCAAGGATGTTTGCATAGTAAACCACCTTGGATAATAGTGTGTCTCTCTTGCAAGCAAAGGACAGGTTTGCTTACTGTTCAGTATAATAAAGACAACGGCTTCCTCCAGAACAAAGGGCAGGTGCAGGTATAAAAGATTATAGTTTCCTAAGCCCAAGGTTCCTCTCCTATAATGCAGCACACTGAGTGTGCAGGTTTCACAGGGCCATCTTCACATAGCTCTGTAAGAACTGGAGTTCAGGGAGCTGACGCAAATGTAGATAATCTAGCTATTGGTATTAATGTGAGTGCTAAACTGTTCTCTGTCTCTGACCTAGAAATCTCATGTTATCTGCCAGGATTCATGAAACTAGCAGGTTAACTTGTTTGTTAGCTTGCAAGTATGGTGAAATCTCAGACCCTTTACAGTTCTCGATACTTCAAAATAATAATGATTTATTAAATAGATTATGTTTGGAAAGATTTATTGAAACTTCCAGGTTTTACAATTTTTAAGATGTTCATTTAGGATATTATTTCTCCTTGCTTTGATATAGGATTTGTTTATAATGTCAGCCCATATATGGAGTATCATCCTGGTGGAGAAGATGAACTAATGAGAGCAGCAGGATCAGATGGTACTGACCTTTTTGATCAGGTAAGGTGCTGAAAGTAATCAAAGTATTCCAGTAGAAGAGTACTCATGGATTTAGCAATGTGACATTTGTGCAAAGAAGGAAAACAGTTGCATAAATTTCCAATGTGTTGGCTTGAATTTTGAAGTGTAGGAAGATGCTCACAAATAACAGCTGTTCATTTAATTTGCTTTTGAATTATTTATTAAAATTTTTAAGATGATTTCAAGTCTGTGTCTAGGAGTCTGTTCTTAAGTGCTTGCTGCTTCCTCTGCTAGTAAGTGTTTATTCAGTCTTGATTAATTTTAATAATGATGAGGATTGGCTTATGGGAAGCAGTGATGATTGGAAGAAGGAATATTGGGATCTGCTGCAAACTTGCTGAATCACTTTTAAACAAGTCCCTTAGCTTCTTTTCTCTTAAGGGGATTGTTACATATGTGCCCTGCCTCAGCCTGCGTATCATGCAGAAAGTTGGATAATGCTGATTAATGAGTAAAAACTTAATTTTTCCTAGAATAATAACAGAGATTCTGTATGGGTATCTCAAAGGATATTTAAATTAGTCACCTAATTTACTAAAAACAAGCCTTAGTGCTTATCCTATTTAAAAGTCATACAGAACACTGTTATTCTGAAACAACAATATTTAGAAGGATAGAAATTTGCCTTTGTCTTACGTATGCTTTATTTTGTATTTTAATGGTGATTAACCATGTTGTAGTACTGGGTTTTTATCATTTGAGATACTTGAATCAGATTGGGTTATTGTATATTAATAGTTGTTTTTGGTCAAATATAATTTGATTTCTGTTCTTCCTACTTTCTCATCCATTTCAGGATTTGTTTTTTGATCAGGTTTCCAGAATTATAATTGTTTTATATTTAGAGGGACTTAGATGCATCTGCTTAAATGACAGAATCTCATTTGCTGTTAATGTTCTTTCTGGGTTGGAGAAAAGTCATGTTTGCCCATTGTTCCTAATAGCATTCTCCTTGGGAGGTTTTTGTTGCTGTATTAAGGCAAGTTCCCATTGTCATTTGGTATTTGTTATTCTCTAGTAATGCAAGCCAAATAGAAAAGGTTAGGAATGTTTGCCTAAAATCTTGTCTGCCATACTTTTCTCTTGTATATTCCCTGTGATTTCTTGATAATTGAATGTACTCTTTCACAAGAAGAATTTCCTGTAGAATCTAGTCTTATTTATATCCCTCAGAATTAGGAGGTTATATGGACCTTATTTACGGAAAGCTTGTTGTGGAGAAGTCACAAGAACTGCTATATTGCTAAGCTCTTTAGCAGTTAAAACAATACTTTAGTTACCAGATTGCTGTATTATCCTTGGCTGTAGTAAGACCAGTGATATTTAAATTATTTATAACTTCGACTCACCATGAAAGTAAACTAGAAACTTAGGTAAAGCTTCTTGCATCTTTCAATATGAGAATTTACTTGTGTCCAGTATTTGAGTGTACAAAGAATATTAAGTAATCTCTTTGTTGTCATATTTCTGCCTACAGTTTTGATCCCACGCTGACCTCTTGTCTTGCATTTCCAAATGCCTGATGGGCAATTTGATAGTGTGTTGGCAGTTCAATTCAGTGTGCCCTCAAATAATATCAACTCAACTTTCCTCCTTTTCCCTCTGTTCCCTGTTTCCTGTAATAGGGCTTGAAGCCCCTAAGTAATCATTCCTTGCCTTCTTTCATTGTGCCCCAATGTCCAATCACTGGCCAAATTGTATGATCTGTCTTTAAACATTACAGCTTTTTCTCCCTTTCCACTGCTTTAGTTCAAATCATCATCACCCTCTCTAGCCCTACGATTAATATTTTAATACTATCCTGATTTCTTTGCCTTCAGCACCAATTTAGGTAACATGCTTGCTGATCAGTTTTCTTAAAGACAATCATCTTAGTTTCTTGACTCTGCAACTCTCAGTGGCTCACCACTGACAGTGGAATAAATTTACAGTCGATAGCTTGGCATTTGAGGCCCTAAAAAGTGTGTATCAGGGTAAATATTCTCAATGTGCATCTTGCTTTGAGCAAACTGAGTTGCCTGCCATTTTTCACCAGTCCCATGATCGACAAACCTCCTTGCCTCCTTTGCCTCCTTGAATAGCTTTCTCCTTTATCTATATGTTTAAATTCTATCCAGCCCCATGCCCCTGAATATAGTGTTTTCCACATTAGTGGATGCTCCCTAAATATTTAGTAAATGAAATTCAATTTATATTAGTGAGTGCCCATTTATAAGTACATATACATGTTTTACACATTTGCTATTTTAATGTATATGTATCTATTCAGGAACATAATACCATACAGATTCTGATGTCAATATTATTTTTGACCTGATTATTTTAATGATTATATAGTATTTTATTGAATAATATATCATGATTTTCTTTTACTAGTCTTTTATAATTGGACATTTAGATTATTTCCAATAGTCTGTTTATTTAAGCAGTAGTATGATAAGTATCCCGGTACCCACATCTTTGTATATATGCATATATTTTCTCAGGTAAATGCCTAAATGTCTGAGTGAAAGAGCTACATATTTATAAGGCTATAAGCATAGAGAGAAAGTCCTCCAGAAATGTTTAAATTTAATTCCTCCCAGTAGTGTCTGGCAACAAATATCATCAGTTGTTTTCCTTGAAGTGATAGTCTCACTTTGTTCATTTTCAAGAAAATGTCTGTTAAATACCAAAGTCTGAATAATTACTTTATCATTCATTCTTCCATATATAAATGGCCTTTCATGAAAAAAGCCCAGTTCAATATGCAAATCAAACAATTACCTATGTGTTTTTCCTCAGGGAAACAAGCATACTTTATAGCAGTAGTGTTTCTAAGAATTTCCTATTTGATCACAAAAAATATAAAAAGATATCCTGAAGGATCAATATTTTAAGTAAATTAATACTTTTCCTACTTAATGAAGGATATTGTTAAATTTCCTTAAATACTGCCCCCCATCCCATGGTGGTGAAGAATATAATGATTACTAGTACAGTTTGGAGCCACGGCCTTGATTAATGCTAAGATGCCAGCAGTTTTACCCACCATTGCTTTGTACAAAACAGTTTTAAAAAAAAGGCAAATAGCATCTTATTAGTATTGCCATGAAACAAACTGAGACCTCAGAGATACCTGAAAGAGTTCAGAACTTCCAGAGGTCTATAGACAACACTTTGAGAACACTGTTCCAAACAGTCCCTGTCTATGCTGCCTTTCTATCACTGCCTTGTTGACTAATTGAATCTGATTCTTAGTTTTTGGGTGTTGTGTTCAGAACAGTTTAATAAGGTTTAGTTTTGCTTATAATAAAATAAGAACATCTTGTGGAGTTAGAGTCATGTTGCTTTTCTTTCATTTATCTTCCATACCAGGTTCATCGTTGGGTCAATTATGAATCTATGCTGAAAGAATGCCTGGTTGGCAGAATGGCAGTTAAACCTACCGTTCTGAAAGGTAAGTGGCGTTGATGTGTGATGTATATATATATATTTTTTAACTTGGATTTCGAAAAATATTTTTAAATAAATCACTGTATTTTTCTCATTTTTATTAGCCTCCTGGTCTACTCATTTTAAAGGTTTTACTGTAGTTCTTTAGAATCATATAGTGACTTTCACTGAAAAATTTGACGTATTTTGTAGAGAAAATGCATAGTGTGAGGAGTAAGCATTGTAGAAGTAAGAGAACTTTATTTACCCTTTGATTTTCATTAGTGTCTTATTCTGGTATTATATGGCAGATTAGCTATGACACTTGATTAGAGTTGATTTTTAGAGTAGTTGTTTAGAAGTTAATTTTTTGAATAAGTAATACATTCATATGATTCAAAAATCAAAAAATATAGAAAGTTATACAGTGACATTTTCCCTCCTAGCTTTGTTTCCCATTTGCCTTGAACCTCCTCACTCTTTGCCTCCTCCCACTCCTTGCTCCCTCACTATTACTGTTTTAAACTTCTTTTAAAGTATAGCCCATTTCGTCTCCTTACCTCTGTTCTTGGGCTCTATAATCTGGGTAGCATTTAAGGTCATCTCTTTACTAAGCTTCTTTCAGAAGAGCACCCTTTGAAAATATTAGACATGGAATTGGAGTAGCAGGAGCACTTTGCTTAACCTTTTTCGATGACAGAGTGATAGTTGTTTCTTTTGAGTAACTCCTGACCTTGACACTAAAATTTAGTCAAGAAATTGACTTCTTCAACCAGTCTTTCACTACTTCATTCAGTGAGTTTTGTAATTTAAGGGTTTAGTGACAGAGGCTTTAGTCAGCAATATGGAAATATCACAGGCATACCTAAATTTGAACCCTACCTCCATGGCCTATTGGCCTATTGGGCCAGTGTCCACCTCTGAGTCCTAATTTCTGAATCTGTACAGTGATTCATAGGTCTAAGAATTAACATAAGTAAAGTCTCTTGCACAGTGAGTGTAAAGGATGATCAATAAGGATTATTCTTTTTCTTCTTACTGCTACAAAACAAATAAGCAGTATGTATATATGCAAAAACAAGCAAGTTTGAACTTTGGTGTTTGGAAATTCTTCTAAGCCAGTTTGCTTTTGTAAACCAATCCCTTGTTCCTCTTCATTGACTGCTAAGTTCACTGATGCAGTGTCAGCAGGAGATAGGGCCCTAACTAAATTTCTAAATGACCAACTTGACTTCATCCTGAATGTTATGTATCCTATTTACACTACCTGGTGGTAAAGGTCATGTGCTCTGTGGTACCACATGGCATGATCATACAGTACGCCAAGCTCCTCAGACTTCTATTCTGTAGGAGACGTGAAATTAGTAAAAGGACTTTTCTGTTTTCCCACTTTCCTCTCTAGAAATGGAAGACAGATAATCCCCAAAATGCTTGATCAACTATAACAAATGCTATTTTAAATGAGCAGATTATGTCATAAGGAAATCCCTAGATGTGTGTGTGGGGTGGGGGGAAGAGTGAGAGAAAAGGTGGGAGCGGCAATCCAGAGTGAAAAGCTAGCTCTGAAGCCTTTGTTTCCCCAAGCTCTTGTGTAGATATTAGGAACTTAGAGCCACACTGGAATTTTAATTGTCACATGGAGATGGAAGACAAGGTCTTAGGTACATAAAAGGCAGGGAATTGGACACTGAGACCTCTGCCTGTGGCCCAGACTCTGGAAGGGCTATATGATCAGTGACATGGGAAGGCTTGAAAAAAAAAAAAACCTGTCCAACAACAAAGGGAGAGCTCAGGTATCTTGTCTGTTTTGACTTTGTGTATGAGGTGATAGAGGTGAGGAAAGAGAAGTTTCCTACGTGAATTTGTAACCATAGTCCTACCCACATACGAGTTTGGAATTTGAATATGCCTCCTATGTGGTCTCAGAAACCTCAAACCAAGAAATAAAATAATCTCTCATTATTGATTTCCCAGGCTGCTTGGCAGATGTATATGCACATTTTTAATGGAGGGATGTACTTTCAACCTGAAACCCTCAAAATTCTCACAGGTACAGATCGGACAATGATAAGGGCACAATAAAAAATTAGAGAACACAAAAGGGAACAAGTTAGCAGGAACAAATAGCAGCAGAATTTCACCCCTAGGACTTCATTATTCATGTACAGGATAAAAATAATTATGTTTTAAATACTTAGGAAAACAGGAACGAATTGATAATGTGAGTAAACAATGAGAGGCTGTTAAAAATAATTATTCAAAATTGAAAAAGAACCACCTAGAACTTCTCAAAATGAAAAATGAAGCTGGTGAAATTAAAAAGTACATAGCATAAATAGTCAAACAGATTACACATAGTAAAAGAGTTAAGTGAATTGCGAGATTGAGTAGCAGAACTTACACAGAATGTGGCACAGAGAGACAAGAAAATAGAAAAATGTGCAAGAGACATGGAAGATAGAGTAATAAAACCTAACATATTTAATCAGATTTCCAGAAGGAGGTAGTGGTGAAAATGAGGAAGAGGCAACATCTGAATGGATAATGGCTTAGAATTTTCCAGAATTGATGTCATAATTCTTCAAATTCAGCAAGTTCAACAAATTCCCAACAAGATAAATAAAGACATTGAGGCTTTTTGTAGTGAAACTTAAAACACCATAGACAATGAGTGGTGAGAGAAATAACTGACAACTTATTAATAAAATCAGTCTGTAATAAGGGTGAAACAAAGGTATGTGAGACTAGCCCAAAATCCCCCATTAAACCAAAATCAGAAGGGTTTGGGGAACCGAGGATTTTAGACTAAACCCTAGTCATAAAGAACTAAAGTGTAATCAGTACTCCTCCTCACCACCTGGTTCAGGGGAATGCAAACACATTTCTTACCCAGAATGTGGTATAGACTCTGAGATACCATGTATTCATAAATTCATAAAAAGCTTCCTTTTATATACTGTCTCTAGATTTGATATTGATTACTGGGGCAGCATGACCTGTGGAAACAGCACAAGTTTCATAGAGAGATAAACCTGGGTTCAACTCTTATCTCTGCCACTCATTAAGTTGTTGTGTTCTTAGGCATCACTTCACAGATCTAAGTGTCTTTCCTCATCAGTAAAATGGGGTTTCAGAATAAAACATTTTAATGCCATTGTGAGGATTAAATAATGTTTGCTAACCACCTAGTACAAAAGCAGCAACAGATGCTTGAAGTAATAGAAGTGGTTATTGCTATTGTAGCAATAACTATTGCTACAATAGCAATGGTGCCTCCATTTCTACAATGCTAAGGTTATTTTTGACTCCTTTGTGCCTCCATTTCTACAATGCTAAGGTTATTTTTGACTCCTTTACGCATCCATACAATTATCAGGTATAAGCCAGCATGTACTGATGTATTTTCTGTGAAAGATGGTTTTTTTCTGTGAAAAATGTATTATAAATGTTATTGCTGTTATTACTATTATTGACAGAACATGTGAGAGTGGGGTTGTGAATTGGTCTGTGCTTCACTCTAAAGCCTTTTTGCATCATGAGTGTTTTGCCAGCATGAAACCAGTAATAGGAAGTAATATGAGGCAACTTGCAAGGCATTAGGAAGCAAATATTAAAATGTTGCAAATCAAAAAAGCATTGGTTGTGAGAAAAGGGACTTTTGAATCAGTAGAGATTTAAGATATACACACATAAAGATTGAAAGTCTGACCAAACAAGCAGTGGATTGGGGTCATGTATTAGGTAAGATCTAGAAAGATATAGTCAGAACTCCAGCTAACCAGAACAAGCAGACTATATAAAAGGGACAAATCAACTAAAGAGAAAGATTTAAGGTGTCAGAAATAAGAAATATCCATGATAATTCAGGTGAAATGTTGTTTTTACAGTACCTCGTATGCCCTTCATCTCTGTAGGCAAGGCTTGATCATCAATCTCTGCTGACTGAGACTTATTGACAGAGATGATTAGATGGGATAACCATGTAATTGTCCAAACTAGGATGGTTTTGAGAATGAGAGGAGGCTTTATTAGTAATTATGCTAGGACAAACTGTGACTCTCTCTGGCAAATCAGGGCTTGTGTTTACCCTACAATTAGAACTGCTAGATGAAGTGGGAAGAGGGGGTGAGAAGAGATTGTTCCTGACATAGAGGGTAGTAGGGGAGATGGTAGATATACTGAAGAGGAATTTTATACATGGACTCTTTTTGATACCAGAGACATGAAACTGTCCTTTACATTAGGTGACCTGCGAGACCCCAATGCAGGGGGATTCAGAATTGGCATTTTGTGGACGTCCCCACAGTTGGGTGGCTCTGGGAGGTTAGTTTCCAGTTTACCTCATGGTTTCTAGTGTGGCAGTGGTATACTGCCTCGTATCTAGGAAGAAAACAAAATCTAACAAGATTTAGAATATAAAACATAATACGAGTCTATGGTTATCAAGCAAAGAATCAGTTTTGTTTATTAAATATAACCCTTTGTGTAAAAAGTATTGTGGTTTGCATTATGCTTTAGAAAGATTTATCAATAATAAAAGGAGAAATTTTAGTTGAAAAGGTAAGCTTCAATTATTGATAATTTATATATGTGGAATACTTCATTCTCTGGTAAAGATGAAAAATGAGTTCTTACTTTTTGCTAACCTTATTCCTTGGTTGTTATTGTAGCTACTAGTCACATGTGGCTACTGAGCAACAGAAATGTGCCTAGTGCAAATTCAGATATGCTCTGAAAGTAAAATACACACTGGATTTCAAGACTTAGTATGAAAATATATAAAATATCTCATAATTTTCATATTGATTACATGTTGAAATGATAATATTCTGAGTATATTGAGTTAAGTAAAAATATATTATTTAATTTAACCTTTTGTATATTACTTTGTTAATCTAGTTATTAAAAAATTTAAAATTACACTCGTGGCTTGGATTGTATTTCTTTTGGATGGCACTGTTCTAGGCCATAAGTGTACTTTAAAAAGTTTAATATGCCATATTTTTAAAAATAGTTATATTTTCCAGTGACATAATACAGTCTCAGGAATGTTTCTGCTTAATTTCTCATTGCTTTATTATAGTTTCTAATGCTTTATATTTTTAGATTTCATGCCCACTCTCTACCAGTTAATGACTGTAAAGCACTTAGAACATTTATAAAACACTTGGAGATGTAAGAGGGAGAGAAGTTTAAAAATGAAGATAGTGAGGCTTGTAGGTATATGTACCTTACTAAGTGCTACAGAATTATTTAATTGGAGAAGCCCACTATTTGAAGAAATTATAGCTGCTTTCTTTTCTAAGGTAGAAAATTGCCTCATTAATATTACCTACCTTTGTGTATTTTATTGGTACATGCCAGTGATTCTTAACTGGGGTTGATTTTGCTCCTCAGGGGACATTTGGCAATGTCTGGAGACATTTTGGTTGTTACAACTAAACTAGATGCTACTGGCATTTTAGTGGATAGAGGTCAGAGATGCGGCTAAATACCCTATGGTGCACAGGACAGACCCCCGCAACAAAGAGTTATCCAGCCCAAAATGTTAATCGTGCTAAAGTAGAGAAACCCTCTTATAGGCATTAGTTTTTTATTCTTAAAAATGATGGTATTAGTTTCACATGTATGGTAAGCTGGTATGTAGACAATGGACAGCTAGTTCTGTGGTTCATCCCAGGTAAACCCTGGCATCTGTAGAACCAGGGATGCAGATAGATACTAGGACTTTATAGGGTGCTAAGGCATTAATTTCAGAGTTCTGTTACTGTCACGGCACTGTAAGCAACGTCAAAACAACTATTGAATGGACTGGCTGCCAGCTGGAAGTTCAGTTTTTGTAGAGTCAGTCAAAGTTGATTCTTCAAAGGGGCTCAGTTTCCTCATTGGCAAGATGGGGACAATTTAGGTAGGCAAAGCACAAGCTCAGAGGCTAACTTGTGGGGGAGAGGTAAATGAAGTGAACTTTACTGGATGAGCAAATTTGCTATCTCAGTCTGGCTGCCTTAATTTCCTTTTGCTGAGATAGGGCCCATTGTCTGGGTGATTCCCACCAGAAAGACTTAAGGGAAAAGTAATTAAAAATGGGAGGTGAGAAGTCCCTGGTTAGGGGGCAGATGCAAACCTGAACAGGAAGGTGTATCTTGCTGTATTGGTGTGACTGACTGTTTTGTTTGTGTTAGCATTTATTTTGTTTTCAGAGAAAGAAGATTTTTGAACATGCATATATTCATGTGCAGGTGATTCCAAAAAAGGAAGGAATTATTAATCCCTCAGAGGATAGGACAGGAATGGAAAATAACTGATAAATTGGAGAATTGAATAAAAAATGACAAGCATAGCCAACTTAGGGAGAAAATACAAACTTCTAAAAATGCAGTATATGCTGTGATTAGCTAAATGAATAATGGAGGAAAAACTGATCCTAGAATAAATAAATACTCTGGTACTTCTAAAGCTTTTTGATTCTGGGATTTTTCAGAGTATGTGTTTGAACTATTAAATCTTCATTTCAACTCTGCTGGTGAACTGCTTCTAGGATAATGAGTAATTCTGGGCCTTGAATTTTGAGAGATGTATAAAATTGAAAGGTGATTGCATAGATGAATAGAGGAAAGTAAGAGGTAAAAGGTAGTTTTAAAATATAGAAATTATTGTTTTATAAGATTTGAAAAATGAGTATGTAACTTTTGAAATAAAAACAAGAATTAGGCCTAAGTTGTGTTAGGAGGAGTTCTGTTTAGAGATATGGAAGAATTTCTAGAGAAAAAGCATTATTATATGCACTGCAGAGAACCAGAGAAGCCTTCTGGCAAGGCTAAGCAGTCAAGGGAACATAGAATGGTAAATTTTGGACTTTGTGAGTAAGATCCCTGGTAACAAGACTGAGCTCCATGTCTGATAGTCATGATACCAACCTTTTGGGATAAGAAAGGGAGATGAGTTGTGTAGTTAAAAGGTAAATATTAATATAAAACATTCAAATATAACTGCTCAGCATTTTTTCCCCTAGAATGCTTTTCTTCAGGGACCCCTGACAAGTGCCTACTGGTTATCAAAACTTAGCTACATTATTACTTCTTCAACAGGGTACTTTCGAAGTTCTTCTAAGCAGAAATGCTCCTCCTCTTCTGTGCTTCTGTAACATCTTCTACATACCTCATTTATAGTATTTATTTCATAGTATTAAAAAGAGCATATTGATAATTTTTAATTCAGTTTATGTAATATTTTGAATAAGTAATACATTCATATGATTGAAGATGTGTCTGTGTCATACCTCTGCCTCCCATCTACCCTTTTCCCTCCCATGTACATATGAAGGTAACGAGATTATTAGTTTTCTTGTGAATCCTTCCAAATTATCTTTATGTATGTATAAGCAAACTGAATATATTTTCATGTTTTCCTAACTTTTTATCCAAATGATATCATATTATGTCATTATCCCCATTAAGAGGCTGATCAACAGATATTTATTAAAAGAATGAGCATATTTATAAAACAGAATTTTTCTTTCTTTATCCCAGTGTGTCCTCTGTGACTCCTCTCAGCAGAGGTAAACTGGATTTGGGTCAGAATTAAAAATTTTAGCCTTCTTACCAAGGAAGAGTAGAGTGCTGTTAGATCACAACATGCTAGCCTTCTAAAGGCCTGTGACCTCCCCAGAAATACAGGCTCTTACCAGAGTAATGCAGTTTAACCAGCACTATGAGAAGATACAAATTTGACTGGCCATGGAGCCAACCAAATGGTGGAGTTAGTTACCAAGAGAAGATATTAGATTTTTTTTCGGGGAGAAAGGTATCTCCCCTCACTAAAATGATTCAGATATAAATATGCTTAACAGTGGGAAAAAAAGTCTCCTCTATTTCTATGACTCAGTTTTTGAGAAGAGTTGCAAAAGTAGAGTAGTAGAGTTTTTAAAGGTAATTCAGATCATTTAAATGGAAGTTCTCTTCGTACTTGTACTTCTTGTATTAAAAAAAAAAGACTCAGGAAAATTACTAATTTAGCAGAATCCAGAAAGTTCTAACAGATTAAAATCATTTCACATCAGGCAGGAAGTAATCATATGAGGTAATATTTTATTTTTCTCCTAGAAACAAATTATCTGGGACAATTTTTCAAAATCTGTGAACCTCTTAGATAAAAACAAATTGTTTTGCATGATAAATGAGATTTATCAAACTGCCAGCTATGTTGTACACTGAAAATAGATTTAATTTACTTGTTATTGTGAATTTGCTGATTGTTCTAAGATAAAACAAATAATCACAAACGTAACAGCAAAGACAGATAAAACTCACTAGATAAAAGTAAATGATCAAGTAGGGACATCAGTGATCCCTTGCAAACTGTGATGACTAGATTTTTTTCTGGCTATTGATAAACAAAGCCCATTTTAGGTATAATTTAAATGGTTCTTAGGTCTTGTGTCTTTTTAGGAAGTATTTAGCCACAGCTTGTCAAGAAAAATAAGACTGAGTTTTAGGGGAGACAAGTCTCCCCTTTGCTGTGGTTTTCATTCAAGTCCTTGACCTCTGATTTTCAGACTTAAATGAGAGGATTAGATGGTAATTTGCTAAATGTTGTTAACATCCCTTTCAGCTATAAAATTAGTTTGGTAAAATGAGGGAAACAAAAAGAACAGTCATTTGGTCTCCTTAATCATTATTATTTTGTGACAGGTGAGTGAAGGTGAAGTAATTATGGAATTTCTGATGATTAAAAATTAGACCATAAAAAATTTGAAAGCTTTGACTTAAGTGCATTAGTTCCTTTTTCTAGAAAATGAGACGATGTCAACTTAACAAGGGATTTTTTCAATTTGACTACTTGAGTACTTTGCGTTAGCTTATCATCCTTTTTTGTTTTAAACTCTGACAGCTTTGCTAAGGGGTTTATTTTTACTGTAATGGTATGGCATTTGTAGTTATTAAGATATGATATAGCTTTGTGAATTGTCTGCCATCCTGAAAGAAAATACCTGTTAATTTTTTTCCGGGTTGTAGCAGTAATAATTGCGTTGTGTATACATGTGAAAGTCTTAACATATTTTTGGCTACTTAAACTTGTAGTAACAATGATCATACTAAGTACTGACCTTCGTGAAAGAGAAAGATAATAAGGTGTTTCTTGGGGTTAACGTGTGTTTCATTTATAAAATGTAATCTAATAAATTCTGGTTAATTTAGACTAATTTAGAAAATGACAACCTGGACAAAACTTGGGGTTTATATGCTCTCTAAAGAAATTAACCAAGATATTAGAAAAAAATGACCAAAGAAGTAGAACAAAGCCAAGTGAAATGGGACACAAACATCTGGAGAAATGGCCTGGCAACGGACCTTGCTTAGTTCAAACAAAAGCCATCTGTTTATTAGCCTATTTCTCTCGTCAGGCCTTAGAAAAAAGCCTTTCAAGAAAAAAGGGCTGTTATCTTTAAATCAGTAATGTGCACTCATATTCTCTTTGACATTATAGTATTCTTATCTGACCTTTTTTTTCCTAAATCACTGTGCAGACTATCGTGAGGAAAAGAAAGTCTTAAATGGTAAGTCATATAAATTTATAATAAAAAATGAATTATACTCACATGCTTATGCACACTATTGCTTCACAGAAGTGTCTGGGTTGTTAGATTTTAATATGAAAAATGTCTTTACTGGCCCAAACTTAAGAGGATTTAAGAGAACTTTATAGGCCCCTTATTCCAACTATTACCCTTATAGGGGTCCCTTCTATGACATCCCTGAACACATGTTCATCTGCCCTCAGCTTGAATATGTACAGTGATTAAGAGTTTCATTCTCAGAAACAAGACTGAGCAGGTCAATTTTCTCAGGCATGTGAGCTCATCTGCAGTGTTTGCATACAGCTGCCAAACAGCTAATTAATCTACCCTTTTCTGAGTCCTTGAGCAGTGCTGGCTTCCTCAGCCATTCAGGGTGTCTTGCAATTATGACAGACACTTTCCTTCCTCCCCCAACAAAAGTTCAGTATGGTGGTCTGAACTATATTTATGTACATTTAGAAATAGATTTTTTTTCTCCCTGTTTGCAAAAGAAAGTCATAAAAGTGCAGCTAACAAGCTAGATTGCCAGATGAATTATGTTTTCTTTTTTAACTAGAGAAAACAGTCTAAATTGTAGACTAATTTATGCAATTTATGGTACCTGAAGTTGTTTGTCTGATGTTATAACACTGCATGAAATGAGGGACTGATTGTAGGCTTCATCTGGTGATTGGCTCTTCTGTGATAACTACCAAAACAACTGCCATTTAATGACTAATTACTGATGGACTGGGTATTTTGTTTCCTCCCACTTTTGGCTTCCAGAACCTTTACTTTTCTGTTGCCCTTCTTTGGATGCACTGCATTTAAAGGTGGCCTTAAGAATGGAATATAGCATTCCACAAGTGGTCTGGATAGCACAGTTACCTCTTGTGACCTGGACCATATAAGATTGGACCATATCTCTCTATATTTTTATTAGCTGTCACTCACATTTGGCTCATTTAAGTCTGTGCTAAGTCTGTGTATTTGCAAATGTGACCTGCCTGCCTTCTATGTCATTATTCCTACAGCTGCTTAAAATATTGAATGGGATGGACTACTTCCATATTCCGTTGGAGAGCTGATCCCTTCAAATTGACATCATTCAATCAGCATTTTAGGGAGGGAAAACATTTATTCAGTCCACCTTACTTTACTTATTTTCCTCCACTTTACATTCACTTCATATTCTTTCAGCTCATCCAAAAGGATATTATATAAGGTTTCCTTGTTTGTTCGCAAATGTTGAAATCAAGACACATTCCACTGCATATGACATTGCTCTAATAAGTTATATTTTTTGGTGCTATGTAGTTTTTTAGAATGTTGGGAAATTGTCTCATTTGCTCTCTTGTGAGATCGCAGAGCCGATTTCATTGCTAGTTTGAATTTGAGGAAGAGGAAACAGTGGTTTGTATAAGATCACAGTGCTGACACTGAGCTTAAATCCAGATTTTCTGGTCCTAATTAGGTCGTATAAGATCAAAATTGGCTTATAATTTGTGAATTCTGTTGATAGCTTTTTCTTACAGAATATCTAGATTGTGATGCATTTGATTTTTATTTATATATCTAAGAGACTTCTAAAGATAAATGACATTAATCTCTTAATAAAAATAACTTTTAGTGCTTCTCAAATAATTTAATAAGATCATATTTTCTTTTGCCATTTAAGAAAAAAATTTAATTCTTACAGTCCTCTCTTTTGTTATACCTTTAATTTTATAATAGAGCATTCTTTTAGGACCCACTGCTTATTAGTTCACAACTTTGTTTATCTGAAAATTAAGTGTGTTCTTCAGAGTTACATAGGAAGAGATGGAAGCTGAATGAGTATGGCCTGGGCTCAGGACTTTCCATCATCCTCATTCAGAAAAATATGCCTGTTTTACACTGTGTGCTTGCACTTGAGCATGTGTTTAAATAGAAATTTCTGTGGCTAAAATGAATCTTGAAAACCTCCAAACTAACGTGTCTCAAAGGTGCTTCCCAACTCTAATTTTATATAAAATACTGTGATTTCTAATTTGAGAACTGCAGTACTCACCAGAGACTAACAATTAATTTTTTCCCTACGTAGTTTGAGAAATAGTAAATGTAATTGATGCAGTGATTTTCAAAAGTCATTTAGCAGCAGTGCTCCCTTTTTTTTTTTTTTTAACTAAACTAAATCTTACAGATACAAACAATGCACTCCTATTGAAGGAGAAAAATACTTAATGTTTGCAGGATCTTGAGTTCTTCCCTGTCTCAGAGTTTTCTGTAATGATTTGAAAATTACAGCTTTAGTGGGCTTTTAAAATTTCATGTTGGTGCCTACCCACAAGAATGGGTAGAATGGAAAAAGATAGAATACCACATGTTGGTGAGGTTGTGGAGCAACTGAAACTCTTGAACACTATGATAGTGAGTATAATGAGTACAACCAATTTAGACAGCTGTTCAGTAATATCTACTAAAGCTAAGCATGCACACCCCGCTATTTACCCACCAGAAATGTAGATATTTGTTCTTTAAGAATGTATATGTGTATATAGAGGAATATTTATAACAGCACTATGCATAGTAGCTCTAAACTAGAAATAACCTGAATATCCATCAACAGGAGAGTGAATAAATTATAGTACATTCATACAGTGTAATACTACTCAGTCATAAAAAAGAACGAACTATTGATGCATTCAACAGCATAGATAAAATCTTAGAAAACCCTGGGTATGATTTATTGGTTATTATCAATTATGGTTGTTTGACATAAAAACTGTAATGTCTATAATGCTGGACATAAAAGCCAGACCAAAAGAGAATATGTCTTATGATTCTACTCATATAAAGATCAAACACAGGCACAAACTTACCATGGTGGTAGTAGTCAGAGTAATGGTTACCCTTGTGGGGAGGGTTGGTGATTGGAAGGGGCCATGAGGAGAGTGCTGGCTACAAGGGTATGTTTCACTATGTGAAGATTTATTGAGTAGTATATTTATGATGCGTTTTTTATTTATGTATGTAATATTTCAATAAGTTAACTGGAAAGACAAAAAAAATTTTAATGCTGTGTAGATGAACTATAGCTATTTTGTTTGTTTTTCTTTGTGAAGGCTTGCTTCCCAATAGCCAAGTGACAGATGCACTTGCCAAAGAAGACCCTAGTTCTCCAAGGTATGCATTCTTGTTTACGTTTTTAAAGCTAAATTAGTTCTATACGAAAAATGCACACATTAAAAAAAAATAAAGTAGCTGTGGGTTTGATTTATTGCTTACTATTAATCATGCTTCTTTGATACAAAAATTGTAGTACCTCATTTATTAGACGTTGTTGGAGAAGGAGCTATTCCATAAATGTGAATTTTAAGTACAACTGACGTTTGATCCATTTTAAACACCAGTACTTAAAAACATTATTTAAATTTTTTTTATTATAAAAAATACATTAATGGTAGAAAACTTGTAAAATACAGAAACAGAAAAGGTAAAATCACTTGTAATCCCACCAACCTTAGATATATACTCTTAATATTTGATTTATTCCCTGAAGTTTAATTGATATAATACCTAGTTCCATATTATTCTATTTTTATAATATTAGTATTACAGTATATTCTATGAGCATTTTCCTATGTCATTAAGTATTCTGCAAAAGCATTTTTCTCTACATTCTGTCATACGACTATACCATAATTTATTTATTCTATGTTTTGTATATCTAGTTTGTTTTTATCAATTTTTAATGGAAATCTTTCAAGATATATTGTACAATAATTGTCTTACACAGTTAGTAAATTAAGCAATACATATCTATTTTGTTAATGACACATCAAATGCCCTCAGATGTGTTCTCTGTAGTTCTTTGTCTTACTGCTTTTTTCCTCACTGCCAGTCTGTATCATTCTAATAGCAGCGTCCTGCTGTATTTTTTCAATTATTTCATATGCAATTTCAAGTTAAGGGATTGAGGATACCTCCTCTAGATTCAACTATGGGTACCTGTTTGTGGCTAATAAGTGCAAAAACAGTATCAGTTTGATCAGTAGCTACATAACAAAACAGAAGACTTATTTTTACCTTACATTTTATTAATTATTGACCCATTAAACAACCTTGATGAATGAATTTCTTTAATACTAATATGTTTGTTACAGGGAGGAGTGAAGGTAATAAGCATGTACATTTCTTCATGCTCCTTAACAAAATATGTTGTGTTTTATTATTGCTCTAATAAAAGAAGATTTTAGTAAGGTGTTTAATCTTTATAAAAAGTATCTTATTAAGGGCATTTTGTTTTTATTCAAGTGGAAATACATGAAAATATAGATATTTTAAATTTGGAAATAATTAATAATGAACGTAACATGGTAAGACCAATGTTTATTTAGAAAAAAGTTTAACCTAGAGACATATATTTCTCACTGTAAATTTTAAACATTCAATGATTTAATATATGTTAATGCACATGATTATTGATATAATTATTCATTTCTTAATATTTTACAGCTATGACTGGTTCCAAACAGACTCTTTAGTCACCATTGTCATATATACTAAGCAGAAGGTAAATATGTCTTTAAAATAAGAAGAATAAAAAAGTAAATATTCAGTAAATGTTAATTTATATACCAGGTCTTTTTCTAAGCATTTTTCTTATATTATTTACTTCTCACTACAACTCTATGAGGTAGGTACTATTTTTATTATCCCTATTTTCCAGAAAAGGAAACAGAGAGAGATTGAGTAATTTAACCCAAGTCACATAGTAAGTGACAGAGCATTTGGAACCCAGGGAGTCTGGCCCCAGAGCATATGCTCTTAACAGCCATTGCCTCTTAAAAACTAGACTAGGAAGTACTTTCTGTGCTTTCTGTGATTTTTTGTTTTTTTTTGGAAGCATGGATAACAAAAGTGAATCCCAGTTAACCTCACCATAGGAACAAATTTCCCAAACATATATCGGGATTAGAGACACTGTATTGCTATGGCTTAGTATAATATGTTTAAACCACTAATGGTGTTCAGATGCCCTTTTTTTTTCCTAGGGACAGATTGGAAGAATAGATGCCCTTTTGAAACTAAAGTTAGGGAGATAATTCATTCACTAAGTATTTATGTAACACCTACTTTAAATGAGGCCCTGTCTTAGATGTCGGGGATCTAATGATAGGCCAGATACATAGAGACCTGACTTTCATGGGGCTTACAGTCCAGCTGAGAAATCCATAAACAAGCAGACAACTCACAACGTCTCTAAACACATCTTGGAGGTTCCTGTACTTTGAGGAACCATGTAGGTTTAAACACAAGTTCTGACAGCTAGGTATTTTTAAGAATTTATGCTACTTCTATAGTAGCAGAACCATCTGAGCCAGTAGGTTCCTCTGACTCTTGCAACATGATTTGGCCATTTGGCAGAGGTGACCAGCCTCTGCCTGATATAGCTAAGAGGGCCAGAGGCACTGCTTGTCCCACTTCCCACTCACTCTTGCTGTTGTGTCCTTGTTATGCAGTCAAAAACCAGGAACACGGCCTAGGGAGGTCAGAGTCCACTCCACTGGTAATATCAGTGGGGCACAGAGGATGGATGGCTAAGGAAGGGGGAAGGTTTCCACATGGAATAATATGTTAGTATACGGTACAAATCATGGATACCAAAATACTTTTTACCAAGGCTATGTAGAATTTAGAGACATCTGAAAATGTGTTAGTGAATTGATTTTTTTGATAAGCTAAGATCAAGAAGTTGTGTAACCAGCATCTCACTATAGTGTAAAGATGAAAATGAACACAGATATCTTGGTTTCTGGTTTGATTCTAATGTTTTTTCCCACATTGCTTATTCAACAAGTATTTTTTGAGCACCTACTAGATGCCAAGCAACATTCTAAAGATAGTCCCTTAAGCTTAGAGCTTAGAGACTAGTGGGTGAGATAGCTATTAAACGGAGACAGATATGGAGTAATTAAAATTGTTATACGTGCTTTGAAGGAGAACTGGGTTATATGAGAGAAAAAAACAGGAGTAAAATTTATTTAACTTGGGGATTCAGTAAAGAAGCACCATATAAACTTCAAGAGATCATCTTAAAAGTGTAGTTATAGATGTTTGGGGAAAAAATTTACTTTGTAATCTTTCTATTTTTGCTTTCTTTTTAAGGATATCAATTTAGAGTCAATAATAGTTGATCATCAGGATGATTCCTTTAGAGCAGAAACAATTATCAAGGATTATTCATATCTCATACATATAGGTGAGTACTTTATTTTTATTAATGGAAACAGCTCCAGTTTCCTTTAAATGTAACAATAATTTGGTCTACGGTACAGGTAACTACAATATTTTGTCTGTTGTCATTTTTGATCATTTTTCTTTGTTATTTCTTTATGCTAATAAAAGTGCTAGCAAATGGCAGTATGACCTCACCTTTCCAAATTTCAGTAATTAAATGCAATCAAAATCAATAATATAAAATGTTTTTTGGCCCAGCTTTGGTAAGTCTCTTGTACTTGACACCTATAAATAAGTCTTCAGAGTCCTATGGGTGCCCCTGAGCACCCATCACTAGGTGGCCCATAACACTGGCCTGTTACTAGCTCTGCCATGAAAAGTCAGGGGCTACAGCAAAGCAGCCTGGCCTGCAAATTTGTATTGTATCCTTCAGCTACCTGTCCCTTCTGTGACTAAAGAGCAACTTTGTATTTTTTGGTCAGGACAGAGAAAAAAGTGGGGAAACTGGGGAACGCTACACTAGCACATATATGAAAAAACAAATAAAAATTCCACAAAGATATGAAACTCTTGGTTGCCACTATTGCATTGGAAGGACTGAAATAATGCAAAATTGTAAATTCCAGATAACTATTTGAACATAGTGAAATTTAGAGCAGACATTTGTAAAAATATTTCTTACATCTCCCTCTTCTAGAATGTAAGTTCCTTAAGGGCAAAGATTTTTCTTTCTCATTAACTGTTATGTCTATAACACCTGTAAAAGTGCCTGTCACACATAGATGCTCGATAATTTTTTTTTTTTAATAACCAAATGAGTATTCAACTTTGAAGAACAATAGGAAAAGAAAAACTAAGCTTGCCCCAGGCCTGGCCTCTGTTCACATATGCACATGCACATACCCTGGGGCATGCGTGTTTCAGGTCTGCCTCTCTCGTTAGCCTGCTTCCTTCTTGATTTGTAAGATTGTCAATCTGGGGCCATGCTTGGACTAATGTTGTTAGCCACTGTGGGCAACTGAGTGATTACTGTTCAGTTAATAGGGAGAGAAATGGAAGAATTGAATAAATACATATTTACGATAAATAACTTAATTCTCCATTTTGACTGTGTACAGTTTCTTTCCTTTGGTCTCTCAGAATGCATTTTAATTGTTTTGAGGGATTTGAAATAATGCGTAAGAGAAACATTTAAATGATATTATAAACTATAAACTGTATATGAATTGAAGTTGGGTTTTAACTAAATATATTTTTTTATTCCAGGACTAAGCCATGAGGTTCAGGAAGATTTTTCTGGTAAGCTTCCAAAAAACAAAAATTATGTGTATACATACATACACATACATACACAGAGAAAAAAAGAAAAATCAGCATTTGTCTTATTTTTCATATGTTTATTTTTATGTTGCAAAACAAAGGTGTGATGTTTTGTATATAAATAAATACATTAATTTTTAAATATACTCCTCCCTCTGGTTTCAGGTTTTTTCCTTTCCCTTTGTTCCTTTCATCTCTTTACCTTTTCTTATTTTCTCCTTAAAAACTTCCTGTCTGCTTTCCATTCTTCCTTCCTTCCTCAGCTCTGACCTATTCCTGACATGTAGCTTATAGAAATATACTAGAGCAGAGGAATTTTTCTTACATGTATATATTGAAAATTGTTTAATATTGACAGGGCATACTAAATTATGAGTATTGCTGCATATAAACTTGCAATGTGGATTTTACACAGCTGTTTAACAATAGAAGACTCATCAGAGAATGGTGGTTTTGTGTTTTCAAGTGCCATCAGATATATGACACTGGTTCAGTGTCTCCCCTTTTCCATATATCATCTTGTATTTAGAAATTGTAAATTGTGTAAATTGTTAAATTGTGTAAATTAAGCTCTTTGAAGTGAAGGACCATGGATAAGCTTCAAATCGGAGTCAATGCTCATTGAATTGAATTCATTTGACCTATTTATCTCCCTGAACAACACCTGGGTGCACATTTGGGAGTGATACCAATTGGGTGTCAGACAGAGGTGGGGGGAGGGGATGGGTGTATATCTACATGATGAGAGCGAAGCGAACTCTCAGTGGAATGGACATGCTTGAAGATCTGACTAGGGGTGTTGAGGGTGGGGAAGGGGATGGGTGTATACCTACATGATGAATGCGATATGCACTGTCGGGGGAATGGACACCCCTGAGGCTCAGACTCGGGGGGTTGGGAGGGGCATGGGCAATATGCTTAACTAGAACTGTTGTACCCCCATAATAAGCTATAAAAAAAAAAAGTTATAAATTGTTATTGAGTTCTGCGTTTACAGTAAGAGAGCAGATACATTGTTTCTAAAGAAAAATGAAATATGCTTTGGGTCTTTAAAAGCATGTTCAATTTATAAAATTTAAATCAGTGTATAGAAGTCTCTATTTTACTATTATACCCATATGTTCTAAACTACTTTAATCATTTAAAAAATAAAAAGATAATCCAAAAAGTTTTTAATTATCAAAGATTCCCATACACCTTATTAATTCACTCTGTATTTACTAGGGACTCATTTGCCTGAGGCTATTGTGTTTAGTAGGTTCAGAATTGGTACACTGAATTTACTCATAAGAACCCCTTAGATTCCAACTAAGAACTGTTAAAACGGAGTAAATTAAATTTGCTTCTGGCTAAATTGTATATCTCAGCCCTATTTTTTTTTAGCTGTGTGTTAATTAGTTTCTGTGATTATATTTGAGCTTGTATGAAAACTAGCAATATATATTAGTTTGGCCCTTGATAAATTAGTTTGAGAGAAGTTAATCTGAATCTAAAATAAATGGAACTGTAAATACCATATAGGCATAAATAGTTGTGATGAATATGTGAACAAAATCTTATTTATCCCATTAATGATTGGTGTCATTCATAATGGGTTAGGACATTTGGACTATTTGAGAAATATTGATTTTAAAATAAAATCTTTTGTTTAATATCAGTGAATACAAATGAAATGTATCTTGTTTTCAGTGCGGGTTGTTGAGAATGTAGGGAAAATAGAGATTGTCCTGAAGAAAAAAGAGAATACTTCTTGGAAATGTCTTGGTCATCCCCTGGAGAATCATAATTCGTTTATTCCAAGAAAAGATACAGGTATGCTGTGCTATTATTTTATTATATTAATTTCATGCTCATGAAATTGTTGTGTTAGTTTTACAATTGTACCGGAGTTTGGAAGGCTGCTGGGAACTACCTGAAGGGTCCTTGTATCTCCTTCTAGAAAGTTTGAAAGGAACATTGTATCTATTGTGTCTCCTTTTTTTTCATAGAAGTTAAATTTCAGACCCTACTGTCTAATGTTTAGGCAAAAAAATGTCATTAGGTAATGATAGTTTAAATAGAGAAGGCTACTTGTGTTTAGACTGTTGACCAACCATCGACTCCTCAGATCCTCTTTTATGAAAGATGCAAGTACAAGTTTTAAGTTTATGCCTTGTATGCACATTTGATTTTTTTTTCCTATTAAGGAAAACATGTTTACTATTTTTCTGCTTAAGTAAACCAGTTTCTCAGTTTACCTCTAAAGGATGATACCATTCATTTCCTTCTGTTCTTTTAGTTTTTTTTAAATCTAAGTTTAACGTATATATAGAAAAGGGAGCATAATAGAAGTGTTCTACTTGATGAAATTTCACAAAGTGAACACATCCTATATTTTCTCTTTGGAAATTGATAGGATTTTCTCCTTGTTCCTAGTGTTTTGAAATTTACAATGATACACCATAATGTGGGTCTGTTTTCATCCTTCATGCTGGGTGTTCATTCTTAGTGCTAATCTTTTCAATACGGTAACTTATAACCTTCCGTTCTCAGAAATATCATTGATTTTTCTTCACTTCCCTGGTCTGTTTTTGCTCTTTAGAAGCATTCTTATATTTAATCTCCTTAACCAGTCCTCTATCTTACCTTTTCTCTCTTATTTTCAGTTTTGTCCTTTTGTTCTTCTTTTTGGGAGATTTCTTTAGCTATGTCTTCTAGCTCTTCTATTGAATTACTTATTTTTACTCATATTTTTAACTTCTAAGAACTCCTTTGATTTCTATTTCTTTGTTTTAGCATCCCATTCTTATTAGTTTCTCTTATCTTGTCAAGAAGTACTGAAAATGTTTTAGAGTTTTCTTCTTCCTGTGTAACCTCTGTGTGTTCCAAGTTTGTTGTCGTTTGTTTCTTCTGGTGTCTTTTATGTATTAAATGCACTTTGAATGTTTGCTGATCCTTGACTATCTGCTCATATTTCAGGGTAGGGTTCTAAAAGCTGATTGAAAACTATACATGTGGCTGTGGCTTGTCATCAGTTATATTCACTAAATGGCTGGATTGTTTCTTTGGGAAAAGTTCAATACCGGTATTTTGTCAGAGTCTCTAGAGTGAACGAACGGTCTCCTACCTTGCACTTAGCATTTCAGAAGCCATGTGGGGAAAGATGGCTGGGGTATCTATAAACATCACTTAATTTCTTTTCTTTTCTTTTCTTTTTCTTTCTTTCCTCCCACCCCCATTGCTTAGAATACTGTATTAGTTTGCTAGGGCTACCATAACAAACTACTACAGACTGGGTGGCTTAACAACAGAAACTTGTTTTCTCACAGTTCTGAAGGCTAGAAGTCCAAGATCAAGGTATCAGCAGGGTTGGTCTCTTCTGAAGTCTCAACTATCTTTTAAAAGACCCCATCTCCAAATGCAGCCACATTCTAAGGTACTGGGGGTTACAACTTCAACATGTGAATTTGGGGAGGGGATATAATTCAGTCATAACATAGACCCAAACCAGAGACTTTTTGTTTTACCGTCTCTGGAGAGCAAACTTCTGATATTTTGCCAGGATGGAAGAGTGTCGGTCATGTGGCTGTGCTAAGTAGGGGAGGATTTCAGGGGGATGGCGGGACATCCAAGCTTCTTAAATGAACTTTCATCCAGAAAGTGGTTTTAGCTTCATGTTGACTCTGATTCCAGAGGTACTTGCTCCTGCGAGTTTCTGAGTGTTAAAGGGCTTTTGTAGTAAAAGTGTGTTGGTTTTTGGCTTTCTACACTTCTAGCTTAGAATTCAGCTTTCTTGGGTCTGCCGAGTCAGTTACCAGTCATCTCTTTGCCTTGTCAGCTCCCAAAGTTTATTGCTTTTTTCTCTGATTTTCATTCTTTATGTATTTGTGGGCTTATACCTTAAAAAATAATGAAACACACACACACACAGACACAAAACGTCTTTGCTGCTATTTCAGGGGATTAGGAAGGAACTAACTTGCATGTATTAAGTTCATCAGCTTGAAATATTTAAAATTATTATAAATACTTAAAATTATTGCCTGACATAAAAAAAGCCAAACTTTTTCCTACTCTCACCACTCAACACAGAATACTTCTGGTCACCAAAATGTGTAGATTTCTTCCTACCACCAACCAATTCTACAGTGACACCAACTGGGTGTTCTACAGTTTAACTCAAGTTTGATGCTAACTGGAGTTCAGTGGAGACACCAGAGGTTAAGGGCTCAGTCCCACAAGACTGCCCCCCACTCCATACGACAGTTGCCAGCTCCAGGTTGTGACCTGTGCTTCTTACCAACCACCTATAAATCGGGGTTGTCACAGCCCCTTCCTTGGGCTCAAAAATTTGCTAGGATGGCTCACAGAATTCAGGGGAACACTTAGGTTTATCCATTTTCATAAAGGATATTACAAAGAATACTAATGCACAGCCAGAGAGAAGAGATGCACAGGGCAAAGTATGTGAAAAGGGGCGTGGAGCTTCTTTGCCCTCTATGTGTGTGCCACCTTCCTAGCACCTTTATGTGTTCAGCTTTCTGGAAGCTCTTCGAACCCTGTCCTATTGGGTTTTTATGGAAGCTTCATTACAAAGGTATGATTGATTATATCCTTGGCCATTGGCGATCAGCCCAACCTTCAACCCCTCTCCCCTCCCTGGATGTCTGGGGATGAAGTTGAAGGTTCGAATCCTCTAATCACATGGTTGGTTTCCCTGGCAACCAGCCCCCATCCTGAGTCTATCCAGGAGCCTACCAACAGTCTCATTAGAACAAAATATGCTCCTATCACCTAAGAAATTGAAGGGATTGAAGAGTTTTGTGTCAGATACTCCTGTTAGGAAATTACAAAAGGTTTTAGGAGCTCTGTGTCTGGAATCAGGGTTGAAGACCAAGTATTAGAACAAAAGATTCTCTTAGTGTCCCTGTATACAAGGGTATTAGGAGTTCTGTGTCAGGAACCAAGGGCAGAAACCAATATGTATTTCTTACTATTTCAGAATTATGAAAATATGTTTATAGATAATTTTCAGAAAAGTGCAATGCAGCCTTATTTTGAGTACACATTGTGTGTAGAAGGCTATTTTATGCACTGTGGTATGAAACAAAGAGCATGAGAAATTATTTTCCCAAGTGGAAGAGAGAAAATATGCAAACATGAGATTGAAGCATACCTTTATTAAGAAACAGGCCAACAAGGACAAGTTATATAGTACAAACTGAGTGTATTTTGAAGTAGCCTCAAGTGAATAGACACAGATGAATTTGATCTTGAATGACTCCCTGAAGGAAGTGAATTTCAAGCGTCCATGGCTTTCAAAAAAATAAATAAAAAAAACTGTGAAGGACTTTGTGGGTAGATCTACATATTGTTACTGGCTACATATTGTGCCAGGCATTTTGCAGATTGTAGAGAAAGAAAAGTTTAAGTGTGTGTAAGGAAAGTTCAAATAGATTAATTTTACCGGAGGAGGAAGTCTGATTTTTGTGATCTTAGGGAGAAAGGACATAGAGGAATAATAGTGTGATCTAGCAGGTCAGAAAAGAATAGGAAAGGGACAATGAAAATGAAAGGAAATAATATTAGAGTGAAATCTCTTGCTCCGAAATTATCTGACTTAGCTAGTGATTGAAAAATAGCAAACCAGATAAAAGCCAAGGCCAAGAAATAAATGATACTGAAACCCAAGGCTGACCTCCATTTGTAAGTACTAGTTAGAATGATCATCATTCAGGTATTCTTCTCCGTAATTTCGTCAGAGTTTCCATGAACTCTTTTATTCCTGCTATAAATTAATCCTCAAGTCCTGAACCACTATTAAAAAAAAAAAAGAAAGAAAGAAAAGAAAGCTTTCACTTTCTTGTGTGAAATTGTAGCCATGGATGTATTTTTCAGTGAAGTAGGTTTTCTACTCTTTGAAAATGACTCAGAGTTTAGGAGATACTTTTGTGTATTTGAATGAATCAACAAAGATAACTTTTTCTTTCTCCTTACCCCCCTTAAATCACAACAAAAACTGTAGGTTATTTTATTCAGTATCAAAGCTGAATACTTACATCATCGAAGTATTATAATTAACTGGCTATCAGTAAGCTCAAATGTTTACAGCCCATCATGTGGTTGCTAGGTTTTCAATATGTATTGCTAAAATTATTGACTTCTTTGGTATAGCATGCTGGCTTCATCTTACTGATGTTTCTTTGCTAAAAGAATTTCAATTTGAAAATAAACTTATAAGTTGAAAACTTTTAATACAATGTCTTCTCATGTCAAATCTAGAATACACTCACACGAAAGACTCATAGTAAAGAACATCAATCAGAGAAGTGAAGCTATTTCATTTTTACCTTCAATTCAGATGTAATATGTAATATTTTAAATCATATAAAT
Organism: Varecia variegata; assembly: GCA_028533085.1. Classification (NCBI taxonomy): domain Eukaryota; kingdom Metazoa; phylum Chordata; class Mammalia; order Primates; family Lemuridae; genus Varecia; species Varecia variegata. The sequence goes on along the minus strand of CM052441.1, from coordinate 60,996,198 downwards.
GAAATAAATTGATGCTTCCAATTAATTTTTTCTCCCCAAAGATGAAGATTATGAGTGTGTAGGGGTGTGTGTGTGTATGTGTATGTGAGAGAAAGACGGGGAGAGAGAGAGAGAGAAAGAGAGAGATGGCTGAGGAACTTTGCCTATTAAGGGTCAGAAATCAATAGATAATTGGGTTGCTATTTCTATACCCAGCCTAACATTAACATTTTATTTTAAGTACTACTACCTTTATTATGAAGACTTTGATCACCAAAGTTAGTTTTGAAGATTTGTCAGCAAACATCCTAGTAAATTAGCCTTGAGAAACAAGATTTTTAAAAAAATTGTGTCATAATTTTGATATGTGAACAGCCATTTACAGACATATCTTGGAAACATCACAGGTTTGGTTTCAGACCACCTCAATAAAACGAGTATACAATAAAGCAAGTCACACAAATATTTTGGTTTCTCAGTGCATATAAAAGTTATGCTTGTACCATACTGTAGTCTACTGAGTGTGCAATAATATTATGTCTAAAAATACAATGTGCACACCTTAATTGAAAAAATGCTTTATTGCTAAAAAATGCTAATGATGGGAAAGTTGAAGGTAGGAGAAAAAAAGTGCTAATGATTATCTATCTGACCTGACCCTTCAGCAAGTAGTAATCTTTTTGGTGGCAGGTCTTGCCTTGATGTTGATGGCTGCTGACTGATTAGGGTTGTGGTTGCTGAAGAATGGGTTGGCTGTGACAGTTTCTTAAAATATGACAACAGTGGAGTTTGCCACATCGATTGACCCTTCCTTTCACAAAAGATTTCTTTGTAGTATGTAGTGCTGTTTGATAGCATTTTACCCACAGAACTTTCAAAATTGGAGTCAATCCTCTTAATCCTTGCCACTATTTTATCAGCTAACTTTATGTAGTATTTTAAATCCTTTGTTTTCATCTCAACAATGTTCAAAGCATCTTCACCAGGAATAGATTCCATCTCAAGAAACCACGTTCTTTCCTCATCATCCATAAAAAGCAACTCCACATGCATTCAAGTTTTATCATGAGCTCTCAGCAATTCAGTCACGTCATCAGGCTCCACCTCTAAATCTAGTTCTCTTGCTATTTCCACCACATCTACAGTTACTTTCTGCACTGAAGTCTTGAACCTCCCAAAGTCATCCAGGGGTTGGAATCAACTTCTAAACTCCCATTACTCTTAATGTTTTGACCTCCTTCTATGGATCACAAATGTTCTTAATGGCATCTAGAATGGTGAATCCTTTCCAGAAGATTTTCAATTTTCTTTGCCCAGATCCATCAGAAGAATCTCTATCTATGGTAGCTATAGCTTACAAAATGTATTTCTTAAATAAGACTTGAAAGTCAAAATTACTCCTGGATCCATGGGCTGCAGAATGAATGTTGTGCTAGCAAGCATGAAACATCTCCTCGTACATCTCCATCAGAGTTCTTGGGTGACCAGGTGCATTGTCAATGAGCAGTAGCATTTTGAATGGAATCCTTTTTTCTAAGCAGTAGGTAGGTTTCAACAGTAGGCTTAAAATGTTTGGTAAACTGGCCGGGCGCGGTGGCTCACGCCTGTAATCCTAGCACTCTGGGAGGCCGAGGCAGGCGGATTGTTTGAGCTCAGGAGTTCAAGACCGGCCTGAGCAAGAGCGAGACCCCGTCTCTATTAAAAATAGAAAGAAATGATCTGGACAGCTAAAAATATATATAGAAAAAATTAGCCGGGCA
>CM052441.1:60920029-60994359 GCA_028533085.1 Varecia variegata | reverse complement strand
TTAACCCCTAAAAGGAGAGCCAACCTGTCCTTTGAAACTTTGAAGTCAGGCTTTGACTTCTCTTTAGCTATTCAAGTCCTAGGTAGCATCTTCTTACAATAGAAGATGTATTCAGTCTTCAATAGAAGATCTACATTGAAAATCTGTTGTTTAGTGTAGCCACCTTCATCAATGATCTTAGCTAGGTCTTCTGGGTAACCTGCTACAGCTTCTTCATCAGCACTTGCTGCTTCACCTGTTATTGGAGATGGCTTCTTTCCTTAAACCTCAGGAACCAATCTCTGCTAGTGCCAAACTTCTCTTTTGCAGCTTCTTCACCTCTCTCTCAGCCTTTACAGAATTACAGCGAGTAAGGGCCTTGCTGTGGATCACACTTTGGCTTAAGGAAATGTTGTGGCTGGCTTGATCTTCTATCTAGACCACTGAAACTTTCTCCATATTAGCAGTAGTCTGTTTCCTTTCTTATTATTCATGTGTTCACTGGAGTATCACTTTAAATTTCCTTCAAGAACTTTTCGTTTGCATTCACAACTTGGTTGTTTGGTACAAGAGGCTTAGCTTTTGACATGCCTTCCTTGCTAAGCTTAGTCATTCCTAGCTTTTGATTCATAGTGAGAGACGTGCAACTCTGCCTTTTTTTTTTTTAAAACACTTAAGAGGCCATTGTAGGGTTATTAATTGGCCTGATTTCAATATTGTGTTTCAGGGAATAAGCGTGAGGAGTGGGAAACAGATGGAGGAATAACTGGTGGAGCAGTCAGAACACAACATTTATGTTTGCTGTCTTACATGGGTGAGGTCATGATGCCCCAAAACAATCACAATAGTAACATCAAAGGCCATTGATCAAGGATTACCCTAACAGATATTATAATAATAATGAAATAGGTTGAAATATTGCAAGAATTACTAAAATGTGACACAGAGCCACGAAGTGAGCACATGGTGTTGAAAAACTGGTGCTGAAAGACACAGGGTTGCTATGCACCTTCGATTTGTAAAAAAGGCGGTATCTACAAAGCACAATAAAATGAGGTGTGCCTGTATATAGGCCTTTCTATTAAAAAATATATATACATTATATATAGATGGATATATATACGCTTTGTAACTATCTTTTATATTCAAGTGGAAGTATATGAAATTGCTGATATTTAACAGTTTTTTTTACCTAGAAAAATGGCAGTTTCACATAGTTTGACCTGTGCTTTCACCAGGGCTTCTTAGCAACTGACACTGTGGGAGCATGCAAAAACACGCACACACACATACTGGAGTATTGTCTGTGCTTGTAAATTTGCTTGTCAGCACACTGTAAGCAGTCGTTTGATTCAGACTTTCTGCAGGGCATATGATTCTGCAGGGCATATGATTCTGCAGGTAAGCTGCTTGCCCTCACAATGAACAGATCCTCTTGCAGGTGTAAAAACAACCACCCTCACCTCTTCTCAACCCTTGCCTGTGCATCCATGTTTCTTGGCTGCCTTAAGTAAGTATTCAAAATGATTAGAAATGGAGAAATATTGTGCATAGCAAATAAAAACTTCACTGCACTTTGTTTTTTCCTCGAATTGCTTCTTCTGCCCAGCAGGCGTAAAGTTGTTGCTTGCACAGTAACTGTAAGGTGCTTTGGCATCTTACTATCCTATTTTCATTTCTATCAGAATGGCCTGAATGTGAAATCTGAATAAACACAGAATAGATGGGACAGTCTGTAATTGAGTAAAAAATTATTTACTGTATTAAAAGATACAATAGGAGAAGTTTGAAAATTTAGAATTGAAGTGATCTAGCATTTCAGTATACAGTGTTGGCTGAATTATTAGTTCTGCAACATGAGAGGAAAGATGATAGGCATAGAAGTGTTTAAACTTAGTGACAATCTTGCCAAATGGTTTTGTTCCCTAAAGGCCCCGTTGAACCTAGGCTTGGAGAGAGCTGTCTTTCTCTTAGTTTAAGGCTAATGTTTAACTGAAAATCCTTACTTTGAAAGAAAGATTCAGTTTACATCAGTCTACTTGAAGTGGTAAAACATCTTAATACACTTTAGGAATATTTTTAACAATAATAATTAAAACAAAAAGGAATCTATACTTTAGTGTCAATTTAATAATACTAATTTAGCTGGGCTTGGTGGCTCACACCTGTGATCCTAGCACTGTGGGAGGCCGAGGCAGGAAGATCACTGGAGCCCAGAAGTTCGAGACAAGCCTGGGCAATAGCGAGACCCGTCTCTACAAAAGATAAAAAAATTAGCCGGGTATAGTGGTATGTACCTGTGGTCCCAGCTACTTGGAAGGCTGAGGCAGGAGGATTACTTGAGCCCGGGAGTTGGAGGCTGCAGTGAGCTCTGATGACACCACTACACTTTAGCCCAGGCAACAGAGCAAGACCCTATCTCAAAAAAAGAAAAAGTAATAATAATTTAAAAATCATATATGGAAAATTCTTAATTTTTGAGCATTCTGCTTCATCATGTTTTATCCAAATATATAAATAGATATGAACCCATAGATATTTATCATCCCTACTGTTTAAAAGTTGTGAATATATTCTTATTCATATGTACAAGTGTGGTTAATAAAACTATACTACTAGAAATTAAGTGGAAACTTTATCAAAATTAGTAAAAATGCTGAATAATTTTTAAAAACAATAACAAAATACATGCTGTTATGTAGTATTTTTAAAGGTATATAATACCTCAGATTTTGTTTCTTTAGTATGAGAAGCTATTCTAATGACTTTATGAGTTTGAGTTATTTTATCAGTCATAATGTTAACAGACATTTTTAAAGTGCTTTAAAATAGTTTATTTTCAAGTGTTCTGAACATCATCTCTGCAGTCAAGTTGACTGCTCATCAAGACCACTGTCTTGGAAGAAATAGACGGCTAGCAAGGTTAAATCAGCCTGTCTCCTGCTATATGAACTGTAACAAATTCTAAATGGAATGTCTATTGAATTGAAAAGCTATAGATTGTGGGATTTTTTCTTTGTGATCATATCTAAATATTTATGTTTATATATTTTTAAATATTGTAGATGTTTTGGGTTGTTTCTTTTCCATAGATTGCATTTTTAGTTGTGTAGTCTTACCAATTGGTTGTCCTGGTTGGTTTAGGAAGTTCTTGCAGGAATAAATGAGAAAAAGTAGATTGTAAATTAGATAAATAAATGATATTTAGGTAATTGAAAGTAGTAAAGAATGTTAAGACCCGATCAATGTTATTCCTAAATGTGCTCTTAGGTGATGATCAGTGAAACCAATTTGATGGTGAAAAAGGTATTAGAACAGTAAGGAATGGGAATAGTGAGAAAGAACTGTACCTGGGAGGAATCTTGACTTGCTGAACGGCTGGTTCCTTAATTTGAACATTAAATAGTCAGTAGGGAGTTATAAAGGATGGAGGGATAATTTATAAACATTTGTGCTTGGAGTGACATGCTTAAAATAGGAGGACACTAAAGAATGATGTATTAGTCTAGAACATGGTTCTCAAACTTTTTGAACAAGGCCTCCCGAGTTAGGACAAGAAACCCTAATAACTTTTTGCTCTATCCCACGTCTTTTCCAGCTGCCCTGTGACGTTGGGCAAGCTTTTTAACTTCTGTAAGCCTCTGTTTCTAGCAGGGAAAATAAAGTACCTAAGTATTTCAAAGGTATACTAAATGCCAGAAGAAATCCCTGATTAAGGGCAGTGTGGACTCCTAGTCCAGTCTTCTCTTTCTGTCTCCCATTGGAGACTTTGCCTGTGTTTTCTATTTTAGCATTGTGAAATTCTGTTTTTTAAAAAGGAGAAAATACAGTTTCCTTTTAACTTTAAGAAAAAAGTGTGCCCAAATTACATAACCCTCCGTTTTTCAGTGTTAACCTGAGTATCTCAATATTAATTATATGTATTTTATTAAAAGAAGTTAGGCATTTGGGGCAGAAATGTTTCTGCTTTATGATTTTGTTTCACCATCTTATATTTATTTTCAGTTTCTCATTTTCTTATATAACTATCTGTGCTTACAAAGCCAAAAGCCTAACGCTTAAATAATGGTATTGTCCAGATGGAAGTGTAGTCAGTAGCATCTGCTTTCTGCATCTTTTTCCTCATATGCCACAGTTCTCTTCTGTCTCTGCTGTCTTTCTTCTCAGTGCAATTGAAAGATGAAAACTTTCTTAAATATTTCTTAAAACATTTAGAACCTATAGTTAGAATGTTCTCTTGAAATTATGTCAGCCTTTTATCAGTAAAAGATTGACATTATGTCAGTAATGTTAGGTAACAGGAATGCTGTGTCAACTCTCTAACAGGGTAAATCAGTAAATCTCTGTAAGCCAGTATTTCCTTGTGTTTTATGTAGAGTTGGAGAGATGCGTACTTAACTGTAGCAATCTTTTCTGGCAAATTCTGGAGTAGAAGTTGTCAAGTCAGAAGGTGAACATTTTCATCGAGCAGTAAAGTTCTCAGGATGACATGCACTAGATTTGGTTAGAGGAAAACATTGTGACCCTTAGACTTGGGCAAGAGGGGGAGCTGCTCTGCCCCACTCAGAGTCCAGCAGAGCCGAGGATGAGAAGACAAGAGATTGGCAGTGGGGGTGCAGGTTTCATCCTTCTGCCATCACACTGTGTGATACTCTTGAGTTTAAGAATCCTGAATTTGAACTTAGCCTTCTAGGACAGTATGAAGGTATATATTTCAAAGTACAGCATAGAACATACTTTATTTGACAGCTATGTGTCTGATTTGTAACTTTTAAATATTTAGACATATATTGTATAGAGGTCTCTGATTGCATTCTCACCATGGGTTCCAGAAAAGTTCTGAAGAAAGGAATAAGGAGATCATTTCTACCTTCATTTCTCCTTGTGAGTGGGCTTATGTCCTTTGGCCCTTTGGTTGGTCCAGTGCAGGCTAGGCCTTCCGTGATAACTTTAGGGTGGTGTTCTTAGCCATAATCTGGTCCAAGCCTATGTCTTAGCACAGAGTGAGGTGACCTGAAGTGATGCCCGAGGTTTTTGTATAAAATGGTGTACTCTTAAGTACTCTATGTACTTACTGAGCTACCAAGGTAGCAGGTGGAAAATTGAGTGACTGAGATCTTTTGTGTACAAAAGGGAGAAGAGAAGTTGGATTCAACTGTGGCCAAAATAGTTTCTTAGGATTATATGTGAATTTCGGTTTTTCACTAAGCATTGATTGTTAGCTATTGGGTTTTCACTTTCTAAGATCTGGAGTAAATCTTTCTGCGCCCACTTAAATATTTTTAGGTTGAAGAAAACCAGAATAATTAGGATGAGAAATACATTATCAGGGTTAGTTCCTTTACATCTCTGTAAATACTATTTTATGAGAGAGGAAATAATGAAAAAAATGAATATCATCAGTCTACTCTGGTATGCTGTTTATGTCCAAAAGAGAATTTTTAAGTGAAAATATTCTCTCAGAACCTCTATAATAAGTTCTTGTAATCTAAATGGTATTATTTTGCTTTCTATACAAATAATATTTTCTGAGCTTGGAGCGTTAATTTGAAATATTTCCAGTATTTATAGAAATACTTTATTTCTTTTATTATTTGTATATTAGTATAACAAATGTAGCATCTTCAGTTTTTCACTTAATTTTCCAGATACTAAAACTCTACCTTTAAGCATAAAAGTTTATTTTTTGTTTTAATAATTTTTGACAGTTAAAAGCATTCTATAATTCATATATATACAACATATACACGGAGAGACACAAGAATGTATGTTTTTCTTGCATTTATCAAAGAAATATTTCTAAGATTGCTTAATAGTACTAGTATTGTTACACCTTAAAAATTAAAGCTTTAGGACTTTTTCATTGTGTAAGAAAAGACTTTAGAATGTAAATTTGTTCATTATCAAATAATTTTCCCATGTATAATTTTATAAATATAAAGCTCAAGAAATGGAATTATTTAAAAAGTGAATTTAAGAAGAAATAAATTAGATTTATTTTTTTTTTAGAATGTAATGGTTTTAATGTGCTTTGATAATAACAAATGAAGAAATAACACTCAAAGTTCATTTTTCGAATTATAGAAGTATTTACAAGTCTTAGACAATAGATATCTCAGGAAACAAAATAAAAAAATTAGTCATAATATTGATGAATTTTTTAAATGTATAGGCCTTTTGGTGAAATTGAAGCTTTCTAGAGAGCAAAAGGTGAGTAGGTGATCTCTCTCTAGGTGATCTAGTATTCTTATTAATTTATGTGTCAATAAGAGAAAATAAATCACTTTTTAGGTTTGTACTACAGAAAGTGCCAGTTAATTTCCAAGGAAGATGTTACTCATGATACGAAGCTTTTCTGTGTGATGCTGCCACCAAGCACTCATCTTCAGGTGCCCATTGGGCAACATGTTTACCTCAAGCTAACTATTACAGGTAAGGTAAACAGAGGCTTTGGGGAAGCATTTTCTTCTTTTATAAGCAGTTGAAAATCAATACTAATCTCTTTTGGAAGCAGCCATTTAAGTTATTAATAAATGTTTCCAGGCAGCTAGATTTAGTATAGTTAGAATCTAGGTTTGTGGATGCAGTGCTTCCTACATGTTGAAACTATAGCTATGCCACGTTAGTGTATGGAACAAAGAAATTGCCACTACTTAGAGAGATGGTTCCACTAACTTTGTAATTTACTACTAACAAAACCCTAAAGGAAAGAGGCGAGGGAGTACACAAATGGTCCTCCGTGAAGACAACTACTAGAAGCTCATACTAGCATCTCTTATTAGCTACTTAGGACTATATTATTTATGAAGTTGAATTTATAAAATTCAAAATGAGTGGATGATTATAAATGATTTTCTTATATATGCTACCAGTATTAGAAACTCTATAAATGTATAAATGTGAATTCTTTTCCCCTCATTTTCATCCTATAATTACCTCACTTGTTTTAAATACTCTTCTTACTGAGGTCCAACATTTTCTTGGCCTTTTGAAGCTGCAAAAAATAAAATTCTCATGTTAGTCATAGTGTTTCCAGCAATCAGTCTTTATAGGCTACCAGCTAGGATTTGGTAGATAATGGTATACTATGATGGCACTATTAAGTTTCTATCTGCCTCATCACTACTGGTACGTTACCATTCAATATCTGGTATCTTCCCCTTTGCAGTTATTGCCAATGTATTTTAATTTACATATAGTTTAATTTTGTATATATCAAGGGGCCATTAACAAAATTTTGATTTTTTTAAATAGGTAATGACTCCTCTCTTTGCAATTTGACTAGCTAAAAATATAACATGAATTCTTATTTATTTTACCCTTATGTTAAAACATTAAAACAATTAAAAATATATAAAGTAAAAAGTGAAATTCCTCCCTTTCTCTCCCCCAAATGATCCCATTGGCCATCGGTAACCATATTAAAAATTTGGTATATAATTAAAATTATGTTAATACCTTTAGATATCTCCATGGTAAACCTTTGACGCCATTTTTGTTGTGGTCCATTGTAGTTTATGTGCTGATAGAATAGATGGTTGACTAAAATTATTAACATATGTCCTGGCTGGGCATGGTGGCTTATTCCTGTAATTCTAGCATTTTGGAAGGCTGAGGCAGGAGGACTGCTTGAGGTCAGAAGTTGAAGACTAGCCTGAGCAAGAGCAAGATCCCATCTCTACAAAAAATAGAAAAAATTAGCCAGGCATGATGGTACATGCCTGTAGTCCCAGCTACTTGGGAGGCTAAAGCAGGAGGATCACTGGAGCCCAGGAGTATGAGGCTGCAGTGAGCTATGATGCTGCCACTGCACCTTTAGCCTGAACAACAGAGCAAGACCCTGTCTCAAAAAAAAAAAAAAAAAAACCCCACAAAAACAAAGAAACAACCATATATCCCTATTAGATTAGACTACATTTAATGAAAGAAGGTTGTTTACATTATGGGTAAAGTATTGTTAAAATCATTTCAGCACATATACTTACATATATGATATATAAGTACATATATATATGTAAGTATATATAAGTATATATACTTACATATACTATATACATGTATATAAGTATATATACTTACATATACTATATACATGTAAAACATATAGTTAGAATTATGTATATATTAGGTATGTAGTTTTAAATGTATACTAATATTGTGAAATTTTTATGTTTCATCTTTATTAAGAGATTTTTAGAATTTAATTTCTTTGTTGTGATTTTTTTCTAGGTACAGAAATAGTAAAGCCATATACACCTGTATCTTATTCCTTACTCCCAGAGTTCAAAGAACCAGTTCTTCCCAACAATAAATACATCTACTTTTTGATCAAAGTCTATCCTGCTGGACTCTTCACACCAGAGCTTGATCATCTTCAGATTGGTTAGTATTTTACATTTTTTAAACCTCATTTGTGCTCTAGATTGGATCAAACTGCCCTCTAGTTACTTATCTCCATATGGTAGTCTATCAAATATCTTAAACTCAACATGACTCAAAATCATCTTCTCTGTCTCATGCAACCTATCCATACTCCATATTACCTGTCTTCATTATTTGCAGCATCACTGTTCAACCGTGACCCAATCTGGAGACTTGTGTCATCCTTGATTCTTCCCACTTTCTCTCTCCCAATCCAGTCATCCCAACTAAGTTCTGTTGAGTCTACCTTTCAGTGACTTTTTAATCTTTACTCCCAATGCCTTCTGCCACTCTCTTAAAGCAAACCTTTATCATTTCTTTCTTGGCCTCTAACTGGTGTCTTACAGTTGACTCTAACTGGCATCTTTCTCTATCTGCATTTTCCAGTTCTTTCTCCAAACTGTCCTGAGAATAGATTCAATCATGTTGCTCTGCAGCTTTGAAACCTTTGATGGGTCCCCATTACCTGTACTGTGTAGTCTACAAAGACTTTGATGATGTCCCCAGCTTCATCTCTTGCTATACAAAAATACTTGTGCTACTCACAGTCCTGCAAGTTTGTCATCCTCACTCATTGGTACATGCAGTTGCCTTACCTAGGATGCCCATGAACCCTTTTTCTACCTGTCAAGTGCCTTTTTTAAAAAACCCAAACAAAATACTACTTTCTTTATAAAACCTTCCTCCTCCTCTGAACCCCCCAATACCTAACACTTTGTTCATAGCTCTACTGTAATAATAAATATGTTCCTTCTTTATAAGACTTTGGGTTTAAGGACAGAAATTGTCTTACCTTTGTATTTGCAATGCCTTGCATGGCAGTTGGCACATAATAGGCTGTCAGTAAATGTACTCTGAAAGTATGAATAAAGAACTATGGTGAGATCTATTAAGATTTAAAGACTTCTCTTCTTGCCTCTTCCCCTTTTTCTGTATTTCCTTTTCACTGCTTTTTACTTAATGACAAAAGTATTCTTCCTCCTTCTAAGGCAGCATTAGCAGTTTATTGAGGTAACAGTGAAGTGGATCACTAAAATTTGAAAATAAAATTATGTTACTTTCTAAAAGTTAAGCTTAGAAATCGACACATAGTAGATGTGATTAGTTGTCCTCAGTTACATTCATATTGTATATGAATGTGAATCTGCAATATTTTGAAATACCTACAAATGTAGTGAAGGTGACTGTCACCTTGTGAAGAAAGGACTGACACATGATTGTAATACAGTAAATGAAATATGTATTATAACCTGTTTATAGAGATTTTGTGAACATAGGAGGGTAGAGAGAGCCTAGAGCATGGAAAAGGAAAGCCCAAAGAATAAGGTGAAGTATTATTTCAACTTTATGCAGGAAAGTGAGACATGGCACAAATACTGTGTCACTTACAGAGTTGTGCACTTGCATGGTAGTGATAAACTCAGGCAGCCTCATCATGGCCTAAATGAATGCCCCCATACAATTGTCCATCTCCTTGTTTCAATCCCATGTTCATCAGGCAACTTTTATATGATTAATTTGGCCTTTCACATGTTCTGATACTAGGAATAAGATACCCTGGATGGGACATGTAATGTTCAAGTCACTAGATACATATAACCCCAGCTGTAATAAATCAATTGCCATTCTGGCATGTGTACTTTAATCTCTTGTGAATTTCATTAGCATCAGTCACCCTGCCTGAGTCTAATCAATTTTGTAACATTGAAAGGACTGAACTATCGATAAAAGGCACCAAGTTAATACCATCCTGTGAGGCTTCTTTAGTAACCAGCCATCTATCTGGATTTTTCCTAAGGACATTCTGATCTTATGACCCCTTCCAAGCTATAACAAGGAGTTCCTATTACTTTCAAATAATGAATTCATCAGTTACTGCAAGATTCTTACTATCCTGCAATGGAAAACAAAGGTAAAATTGTGACCATCCAAACGTTGTAAAATAAACTAGATGAACCAGGCGCAGTGGTGCCCACACATAATCTCAGCACTTTGGGAAACTGAGGCGGGAGGGTTGCTTGAGCCCAGGAGTTCGGGGTTACAGTGAGATATTATCATGTCACTGCACTCCAGCCTGGGTGACAGAGTGAGACCGTGTTTCTAAAAAACATAATAATAATAATAAAATTGAATATTTGAAATCACTTTAAAATTACAGACAACTTTATTTTTCATTTTTAAAATCACATTGGCAATTTCTGAATCTAGTCCTAAAGGCAGTTTTCTTAGTGATACATGGTGATTGTATCAACTGCAGAAAATGGGCACTGGTGATTGTATGCACTGTAGAAAATGGGCACTGATATTCAACTGTGTTGGAAATCTAACTGTGTTGGATTCTAGATTGGAAAGTGGCATGCTCTGAGTACAGTTGACTGTTTCTGATCTTGCTTTGTTTTTATAGGAATTAAACTCAAAACAACCCTTCTTGTTTTAATTGATAGACCTTTTCAAAAATTTGATGGAGGAGAGGTCATCACATTTACCAGCATGAGGTTTTAGAATACATTTCTATTTCAATTTTCTTGCCTACTAATACTATCACTATGGTTAATAATCAAATGTAAATAGTGAATATCTATTCTCTACACTTTATCATGCAAGACATGTACATATGGATTCTGCTTTTAAGGTACTTATAATTTAACTTAGCAATCAATTCCTTATTGATAATTCGTGGATAAATACTTTGTAGTAGTTTGTAAATTTCACACTTCAGGTGATTTGGAAAAATAACAGTGGGAAATGATGTCATAAAACCTCATTATTAATTTGATTATAATGGTGTAATCCAGACATATTTAGTGGCATAATGATTACCCCTAAAACTCCTCACATATCATAAAGACTGATATATATTCTGCAAGTTAAGTATTCATCTTGTTACTCATCAATCTTCTAAATTCAGCTACTTTTAGCCTCCTAGTTTCCCTGCTGGGTGTTTTGTTTTGTTTTTCTGATTTAGTTTATATTTCATTGTTTAGGAGATTTTGTTTCTGTAAGCAGTCCTGAGGGCAATTTTAAAATATCCATCTTACAAGAATTAGAAGATCTCTTTTTGTTGGCAGCTGGAACAGGCTTCACACCAATGGTTAAAATACTGAATTATGCTTTGACTAGTATACCTAGTCTCAGGTATGTAATTTTATCTCTAATTACTATCCTTTTTGAGGCTGTTATATTAGTATAAGATATTCTAAATTGATTACTTGCTGGACCTTAATAGACATGTTCTCATTCCCTCATTAATCATTTTTTACTTGCCTCCTCCAGTCCTAGCTATTTTATTAACTTGGTTCTTATCTCATTTCAGTTTTTGCTACTTTTGGTTATCTACTTGGCAATAAAACATTCACCCTAGTTCACTTTAGACTTTCCATTTGTGTATATTTTAAATGTTATTAATTAGTTTTTTCTGAGTTTTTTTTTTCTTTTAAGGAAAGTGAAGCTGATGTTCTTCAATAAAACAGAGGATGATATAATTTGGAGAAGCCAATTGGAGAAATTAGCATTTAAAGATGAAAGGTATTAAACTGGTATTAGCTCTGCATTTACATATTTATACCTATCTAGTAAGTCTAGGCCTTATTTCCTTTGGTTGGAGCTTGAATTGACCAGGAAGCTTCTTCAAGGAAAAAATAAACTAATTAATAATTATTTAATGTAAGTAATGTTAATGCCCCCCTCCTTCAAAGAAATACTGTCCAATAAGATCTAGGTAACCTCATATATGTATAAATAAAATGTATATTGGGCTTTATGATCATGTTACATAATTTATACTGAGTTGGGTTTCATTGAAAATGTTCCAGTGTAGCCAATTTGGCAATCCAAGATTTTCTTGCGTGAAGAGGGGCAGATAAAGTAAATTTGGTGAGGATGACTTAAGCAAAATTAACCATGATACATGCAGGATTTCTTAGAGCCTTTTATATGCTAATATCCGTTGTGACTTTCCGAGAGAGGGATTTCTTATGCGTTGTTTAGCAGGATACTCTTTATTTTTGTTTTTTTGCATTAACACTTATTAATAGCCCTGTCACTAGTGGTCCTTAGTATATACTTTGGGAAATGCTGGTATAGACAATAAAAAAAAATTTCTAGTCAAGCTGAACTCAGTAGTATAATGAGGCAGAAAATACAGCAAAGTAAAAATGTATTTTATTCAAAAAAGAGTCCAGCATAGTCAACTGAAATAAGAAGATAATTTAAATGAGCATATGCTCCATCTCCCCTAAAAACATTTGAAAGCAGTAGAAAGTTCAGAACAAAGTTTTTACAAGGGGAGTGAATTGGACAAGCTATTATACTTTCTAAAGCATTTCTGTAATCTTTAAAAGCTATTTATAAGAATATCAGGACTTTATAAGTTACACAAAATATGTGAAGTAGATATTTGTTGATGATAGTATGGTATAGGTGAATTCTAGGCCTTTTAAAATGTCGAGGTCAAGCCCTTAGAACTCAGTTAGTTGTCTCAGGGGCTCTAGGTTCTTCTGAGTATTTTCTGAATATCCATAATAAGGTAAGACTGTGGTCTTTTCCAGTTCTTTTTCCTCTGTTGCTTCCCATCATCCTCCCTTTAACTTACTCATCCTTGAATTATTTACTGTTCTTTACATACTAAAAACATAAACCTAAGAATATTTACTATACTTAGGTAGTTGTATGTCAGTTTAGAGAATAATTTGAAGAAATACAAATTCTTAGGTTTTCAAGTATCTTTTAGACCAATTTTCAAAGTAGAAAATTGGAAGCATTTATCAAGAAGCCTAAAGACCTAAATTCTAGTTGCCATTCTACTCCTCACTAGCCTGCAACTTTATTCAAAAATTACTAGTTCTATGGGCCTGTCTCTTTATCTTCAAATTACTTAATGACATCTTTCCTACCTACTTCATAGAGCTATTATGAGATTTGCAGAAGATAATGTAAGTGCTTTGGAAACTATGAAGCCCTCCCTTATATATTTGAATCTTAGTTATAGAGGACCTCTGTATACATGTGTTTGTTTTCTGTCTTATCTGTAAGAGCTTCTGTTTTCCTAAACAAACACTTAAAAGAATTTAAGCAGACATAGCTAGGCTTTTTTTTTAGCTAGGTTTTAAAAAATATATATTTCTGGTGGCTTTTTGACAAAGATATTCTTTAAGATAGTTCCTTTATAAAAGAAATTTTTAAAAGAAATTTATTATTATCTTAATGAATAGACATTGTGCTTTCAGTCTATTAATAGTAGTTAAACTTGATTTACAGTTTAATTGGTAGAAAGGAATGTGTTGACAGCCTCTGAACATAAAAGTGTTTTTTAACAAAGTCAACTGTGTTTTTTGTTTTGTTTTGTTTTGGTCTACATAATTTGGGTTGGTGGAATTGCATAGGCTGGAGTTTTGAGGATGAGGAAAGGCCCCTTTTTTTTCACTTCTGGATGCCTGGCTCTTAGAGCACTCGCCAGGTGAGTGATACTCTCCAGCTTGCCGAGAGACATCATAGTGTTCCGACTTCCTGCCTGCCTTTATCCTCCCTCTTCTCTTCCTCTTCTTGCTGTCCTTGCTGGCTCTTGTGTGCTCTCTCCCCTCCTCCCTAACCTTCTCCTTCCTCTTTCTGGAGACTTTGCTCTCCTTGCTCAAGGTGCTCTGTTGACACTACCTTCTAGCATTATGTGATTTACGATCCCCAAGGACTCATGGCCTTTTTTGAGTGAGGTCAGGTCAGGCCCTTGCTGGAAAACAAAAACTCTTTGCTTGTATAGATGCCTTTGGAACATTTGTCAGAAATTTTACTTAGAGGCTTTACATAGAAATAAACAAACTCTAGTTTTAAAGGCTTATTGATGGGTTTGGGTCGTATTATTCAGTCAAAATATACATAAGAGGAAAGTAAAAGTTCAGATTTAATATAAGTTAATTTTAATTAGTTACAGCTGTATTTTAGATAGCATTTAAGGCTATTAATTTGTTAATATATTAAATCACCCTTTTTTACATCTTGACTCCCCTATGTCACTTCCAGTTTTAGTAATAAAGTTTCTGATGACAAAATGTATTGCCTGGACACATTTCCTTAAAGTATTATTTAATTGTGAATATAAAAAAAATTCTAAAATTTAGTAGTTAAAACAAGTGAAATATCCTATTCTCTATAGAAGTAGGTCTTAGCCTTCCACTTAATCCTTTGTGGAACAAGGAGGGGGATAGTAAGGATGGATACTGAGGCTGGTATATGTTTTAATATTTTCATTTTCAGCAAATATGCTGTGCTTGTCCTCAGAGTTATTTGGATAATATCATTAGCAAATGAAATTCTTTGAAATAACATTGTATGATGGAATCTTTTTAACCTTGTAACCTTGGGCAAGTAACTTGATGCAACTGAGCCTCAGTTTTTCCATCTATAAAACAGAGACATTGGCCAGGCACGGTGGCTCATTCCTGTAATCCTAGCACTTTGGGAGGCTAAGGCAGGAGGATCACTTGAGGCCAGGAGTTCGAGACCAGCCTAAGCAAGAGCAAGACCCCTGTCTCTACAAAATATAGAAAAATTAGCCTGGCATGGTGGTGTGAGCCTGTAGTCCCAGCTACTTGGGAGGCTGAGGCAGAAGGAAGGATTGCTTGAGCCCAGGAGTCAGAGGCTGCAGTGACCTATGATCATGCCATTGCACTCTAGCCCCAGTGGCAACAAAATGAGACCCTGTCTCAAAAAATGAAAAATAAAACAGACATTAATACCTACATCATAGAATCATTTGGGTACAGGGATCCATGAGCTAGTCTAGTCCAGAATTAGCATGTTTGTAACAGACATTCATTCATTCATTCATGAAATATGTGTGAGCATCTACTATGCACCTATTCATGGGAGTACAACAGTAGGAAGATACTGTGTTGGCTTATCTTCTCATGCAGTTCAGGGAACGTGTCTCTATTTTCCTTTGTTGCTACACTCAATACAATTGTATAAATATAGGTACTTCATAAATAATTTTTAGCATATTTCTCTTTTTCAGTCTAATTTTCATGTCATTAAGTAGGAAATTCAAACAGAAAAAAAATTAGCTTACCTGAATTATATCTAAACGTGTTATTACACTTGGCTGTTAATTCCAGCAGTTGGGATTCAATTCGTAGCATTCCAAGTCTAGCAAAATCTTACATTTTTTTTTTTTGTTGTTCAAAAAATTGAGAGAAAACAGAAGGCAAATATTTGCAGTAATGGATTTAACTAAATGCTATGTAAAACTGAAATCCAAGTTAAATTTCACTTATCCTTCTCTCAAATATGTGAGCAGTGTTAGGAGGCTCAGTTGACTCAGTCTTGCATGTTGGCCCACCCCCTCCCATCAGTAGAATGCACTGGCTCTGTGAGTTCTCTGCTATTGCAGAACTAGTTGTGAGGAGTGGTACAGTTGGACAAGGAGATTGACTTCTAGAGAACCTTTTTTAATATATAAATATAATAAGTATTTTTTCTTCCCTTTCAAAGCAGTCATTTTTTATGGCAATTAACCTTATTTTAGTAGAGCAAATGGTACATTCTTTTTATAAATAGCATTTGTTGATTTTTCCCTTCTATTTATAAAATTAATACATATTTTTATAGAAAAGGGTAGGCAAAGTGAAAGGAAGAAAATCACCCATAATCCTGTCACCCAAAGAACAATTATTAACATTATGGTCTGTATCTTTCCATTAACACACACACTTTATTGTTTTTTTTTATTTTTAATTTAATGTAGTCATACTATACTTTTTATAACCGTATTTTCTACTTAGTGTCTTGTGTGTCTTCTGTGTATATACAGAATATTTTCAGCTGGTAGTTTTCAACCTGGAGCAGCCCTACCACCCCAGGGCCATTTATGTCCGGAGACTTTTTTGATTGTTACAACTGGAGGAGGGGTGCTACTGACACCTAGTTGGTAGAGGCCTGGAATGCTGCTAAACATCCTACAATGCAGAGGACAGCCCCCCACAACAAAGAATTACCAAGCCCAAAATACCAGTGGTACCAGTTAAGAAACCCTAGAATATACCATGATTTTTAATAACTGCATTGTATTCAGTCACATGGGAATACCATAATTTATTTAACAAGTCCCCTACTATTTGACTTCTATTTGACTAGAAGTTGTTCTAACAATGTAAAAATTCATCAGAAGAATCACTAGGTCAGAGTGTTCTAAGGCTGTTGATACATTTTGACAAATAGCCTCTGAAAGATAAAGTACCTAATACAGAATATTGTACCCAGCACACTTGATATTATTAGTGTTATTATTTTTCCATAAGAAGGATGAGGGGGAGGATGATAGTAGTTGGGGAATAAGAGAAAGAAAAAGAAAAAGATTCCAGGCAGCAAGGGAACAGGTCACAAAGGAAAGGAAATTATTTATCTAGTTATACGCACCAACAGAAGATAGAGGATCATTTGTATTACTTTAAGTGTTTGTGTGCTCACTAGTTGCATAATGTGCTTGACATTGGGGAAAGATACAAAATAAGTAAGACTACCCTAGTGGTGGAGAAGTTCCGAAGTACATCAATAACTGTAGAGTTTGTGCCTTGAGAGGAACAAATAACATGTCATAGAAGTCCAGAGAGAAGAAAGAGTAATTCCATGTTTGTGAAGGTAGGATATCAGCTTCATGGAAGAGATGGGACTTTAGAGTTGGGCTTTGGGAAACACATTAGCATTTCTGTGAATAGGAAAAGAAATTTGGGTAGTGGGATTGCATGAATAAAGACATGAGGGCCAGGATGTTTTAGTGTTTTAGTGACAGAGCAGAGTCGTTTTGTTGAAATAAATATAGTGTATGAAGGAGAACAATGTGAAATATCTGTAAAGAAAAACCTATTAAACCTTATATCATTATTAGAAGGAATCTTAATGGTGATTGCTTCTAATCCTCTTGTTTTACACTCAAAGAAACAGGGTAGGCTAAAATCAGATAATGGAAGACCTTGAATGTAATTCGTATGCTAAGTAAATATGTATTAAATGGACATGGGAAGGCCCAGGGGCACTCTGCAGCTCATCTCCCTTTAGTACTGACAGGCTCCATAGATGTTTCTGTACTCTGGTGTCAGTATTGGGACTAGCAGTGAATCCGTTCCATTTAAGGAACAAAAACTGATGATTCCAGAAGCATATATAAATTGAACACTGTACCTGAAACCCTTTCCCCCCCAGCCTCTGTTGCACACAGATATGCAGACCCCTAATCTGGACCTTTCTACTGCTTTCTGTTCCCAGGACATGTTCCTCAAATGGTGTGTGTTTCTTGGAATGTACTCCGTGAAATGTTCGTGTTCCCACCAATGGCTCTATGATTGAATAAGTTTGGGAAACAATATATACCTTCTTGAAAATTTACTCTAAACTTAGCATTTTCAAGACTTTCAGAAATACTGAAGAAATGTGTTTAATTTTTTAAAACCCAGTATGTCCTAAACTTATTTGATAGGTTAGCCTGGTTTCATGGGAAAATTACTAACATCTTGGGGGCATTCCAGTGTCTGATCAGATTTCATTTTGAAAAATGTTTCTGTAATTATGTATATTTTATCTAATTTAACCCCTAGTTTTGTGAGCTGCTTTTCCCATGAGCAAATAGCAAGTTTTCTGGCAGTTCCAAGTATTATTCTTTAGTTAGAAAAACCAGGAAAAACTGGGGTCCCAAGTACTCTGAAATACTAATCTGTGGGCAATGAGGAATCACTGAAGCTTTTTAAGCAAAGAAATTACAAGATTGGATCTGGGTTTTTAGGAGAACTAATATGGTAGTGGTGTGTCAGATAGATGAAAGGCTAAGGCTGTTAGGGTTTATTTTAGACAAGACATGTAAGGGCCTGATGTGGAGTTGTGGCAGTAACAATGGGGTGGTTAGGGGCATGTGTGAGAAACATGGAGGAGATAGGTTGTGGAAACTGACTGGCTGGAAGAGGAGGGAATAAGTTGTTGGATGACTGCAAACTCTGCATGTGATTCAGACTTAATGAATATATGTGTAGTTCAAGACATTTCATCTCAGATCACTATCAGTCTACTTTAAAATAAAGTTTTTCACAAACTTACTTTTATTGGCATTTTTTACCACATAGGCATTTATCAAAAATGGGTCTGTTCTCTCTCTCTCTCATTTTGCTTTGCATTTTATAGGTTATCTGAAATAATTTTCAGGTAACCTTTGTAAGAGTCCTAGTTCCTTCTGATACTTTTGAAATTATGGAGGAATTCCAGGATGTTTATTCATGTGCCGCCTCATGCCTCTAGCAACTCAGTATTGTAATTATTTCAGACAGGAAGTTGTCCTTCATCATAAAAACCCAGGAGAGAAAATTCCATAGGAATCATCTATATTTTGATATATTATAAGAAATCCTTCTTGAGTCTTAACTTGGGATTGCTTCTGCTCCAGTTTAAGTTCTTTTTTCTTCCTGTGAAGGAGATAAACAGGATAGCAGCTTCTTTATATTATCCTTAAATTGTAGTCATGCTGCCTGTTCACTTTTTCTTTTAAGTACTTAGAATTATAGTCAAGTGACTATTATATGAATAAATTGCAAAATGCATGAGAAATTTATGCCATTTATGTAAGGATCTCAAGTTATTTATCGCTATTTAGTAGATACCTGCCGAAAATGTATCACTGATTAGGCTTTTTCTTTTTAAGCATCCCAGTAAAGGAAAATTATCAGTAGGTATTTATTTCAGTTTATAAGGACTTCAGCATTAATTTACTATCTTAGCAATTTTATTCCATGGATAGGCTCTTTGGAAATAGAGTCACAGGAGACTGTCTTTTTTTTTCTTATAATTTATCAGGGCAATTTCTATCATATATCCAAATATTTATATATAATTGGAAATTTATTAAAATAGTGGTTTTGTAGCTGCTTTTGGATCCCCTTTGATAATCTGATGAAAGATTATGGAAATTCTTCCTAGAAAAATGCACTTATGAATTCTTATACCCTTTTTTTTTTTTAAGAGATGGGGTCTTGTTCTGTCACCCAGGCTGGAGTGCAGTGGCACAATCATAGCTCATGGCAGCATCCAATTCTTGGTCTCAAAGGACCCTCCCACCTCAGCCTTCCAAGTAGCTGGGACTACAGGCATGTGACACCATGCCCAGGCATATACATTTTTACGTGTAATTTCATAGATGCCAGCACATGGCTTTGTTCTGGGTATAATTTTTTATTTTTAGCCAATATGGTTTCTTTGTAAATAAATTCCTTTATTCAACAAATACTTTTTGTGCACTTACATTGAGCCAGGCCTGGATACAGTATTGAACAAGACAGACAAGGACCCGTCTCTCATGGAGCAGTAAGCAAATATCACATTCTGAAATTACCTAAAACTTGTCTTAATTTTAAGTGCTAGGAAGGGAAACAGCTTAGTGAATGTACTTGGGGAGGCTATTTTGTACAGAGCAGATTAGGATTGCTGGTAATACCAAATGGGAACCTTGAAGGTAAGAAATAAGACACAATTCTGTAGGTGTTTTGAATATAGAACCATAGAATATTAGAATTATAAGAGATTACGCAGTTTCCCGACCTCGTCCTACGATGGACAAGTAAGACCTAGAACCTGGAGTTTGTGTGCAGAGCTGGAGCTGGTTCCCCAGCCCCAGCTGGTGCTCTTACTTGGTCTGTGCTGCGTGTGCCCGGCTTCTCGATTCTTGGGAACTTTCACCCAGCGGAGGCACAGTGATACGAGGACACCCATGCCAGCCACATCTTGTTTCTGTTCTCATGTTTGGTTCCCTCATCCCCTCACAAGAGAAACCATTCAATTCAGCTTTTTCTTAAGATTTAGATTGATGTGTAACCAATTCCTGCTATTCTTCAGAAAATATCTCAATTGCTCACTGGAACATGTAGAAATGCATTTGGTCTGATGCTATTGAATATATTAATAGTAAGAAGTAATCATGTTTGCTAAAATGGAGCAAGCAGAGCAGATGCAACATAGAATTGTGAATTTACTATGGCTTTTCATCAGCAATTTACTTAATAGACTACAAAGCCTGTAGGAAGAAACGGTCTGTAGTTAACATTGTGAGATGTTTGATGTTCTTTCCCATTTTAATTCTGCACCCTTTCTTTTACTTTCATCTGTTCATTCCATAGTATTTGAGTGCCTCCTGTGTGTTGGCCACTAGCAATACTGTGATAGGCAAAGCAGACATGGTCCCTGCTCTCATGGAATTTATGGTCTATGGGGGAAAGCAGACAATAAAATAATCTTGGTGACCACATATTTACAACCTGAAGTAAGGGCTATGAAGAAAAGGAAAAGGAAAACATTTCTACAACATGTAAAACAAAGGACCCTAGACTGGTGGGGCCACTGTGCTTTCCTGTGGAAATGATGCTTGAGCTAAGAACTGAGGAGTGAGGGTGGTGGAACCACCACAGAAGAAGAAAGAGACCAGGCAGTGTTGTGGCAGTGAAGGCTGAACGAAGTAGCCAGAGAGTTAGGAGCTGGAAGGTAAGGCAGAGAGAGGTTCGGGAGTAAATCCCAGGTTTCTGGATCATGCAACCAAGTGGACTGTGATGCCACAATAATGTCAGGTGTGGGGCACGGAGATCACAGCTGAGGTTTAGGGTCTTTGAGACAGCAACATTGAGAAGTCAAATAGGCTTCTCAGTCAAACTAGTTATGAGGGTCTGGAACTCACTGGAGAGGTTTAAATGCACGTGTCACTGGTAATTGCTTTTTACTGTGATTTATACGAGCAGATTATTAATAGAAACGTGGAGTTCTCTGGAGCTCTCTTTCTAATGAGTTCAATTGAAAAATGGCAAATTACTTTCCTTTTCTATAGCAAAAGCCAATCCTTAGTAAATATGAATTTACCTGTATGTTTTTGTTAAATCTTACAATCTGTTCCAGTGGTTTTCTAGCAATTATATCAATCTTTACATATTAAATTGTTCTCTTGTGGGGGGTGTTTTCATGTTAATAATAGACTTTAAAAACTGTTTTTTCCCCTCTAGATTTGATGTTGAGTTTATTCTCTCAGCACCTGCTTCTGAATGGACTGGCAAACGGGGACACATTTCACCAGCTCTTCTTTCTGAATTTTTGAAAAGAAGTTTGAATAAATCCAAAGTCTTCATCTGCATTTGTGGGCCAACGCCGTTTACAGAACAAGGAGTAAAGTGAGTGGCAATGTGGTAGGAAATAGAATGCCTAACACTGTGAAGTAAAGATCTTTCATAAAAAGCAATTGATTTATCTCTCAGTTCTTCCTATTCATATGAACCTCTATTTTAATAATCTGTTACAGTTTAAGGAAGGAAATAGCGAAGTGTTTAATCTTCAGACAGGTGAAGGGTTGGAGGCCAGGATTGTGCCTAGTGTTAGATATGAAAACAAAAGTAAGATACAGCCAGCAATAAGTGTTCTCTGCTAACGGCTGGCAGTGTGGATACTTTCACAGATTGGTGTCACAGTCTTATTTTGGACATTAGGCTCAATCTCTTCTTCCACCAAAGCTTTATAATATATAGTAATTAAAGAAATTAATAAGTAATATCATCTCATAGCTTTCGATCTTTATTCTCTGCAACTTGGTGAAAGTTAGTGGATAATAAATATGTGATCAAAAGCCAGGTAGCAAGACAAAAAAGGAGAAACTAGAACATAAATAAGGTAAGACAAATAATTGAAGTCTGGATAATGAAAAATCAATGGCAGTGGCCATCCTATTTGAAATTCCCCTTGATGTGGTTTAACTCTAAAATGATACTTTAATATATTTGGTTTAAGTAAAGCCTCAATTGGGTTTCTAGATGATTTTAAAATATGGCTGCTTTAAATGCCCTGTTTTTTCTTATTTAGTATGTGACTAACCCTCACATTTTCTAAATAATTTTATATCTTGTTTTTTTATTTTTAATTATGCAAAGGATTGACTCCCAATCAATAAATTAAGGCACTAAAAAATATTTCTTTTCATGTCATATCATAAATGTATTTTAATTAAATTTATTTCTGGATTTTAATGCTTTCAGAACGTTTTGCTAGTTAAGCTCTCAACTTTAAAAAAATTTTTCAAAGTTTCTATTTAAACTTTTTTAAAACTCAAGCAAAACTTCAAATTGCAGTGAAGAGTGATGATATGATTTGAATATAAAATAATTTTTAGGAAAAAAAGGCTAAGAGCTATCCTGTCTTCTGCTGTATTGACACTATTGTTTTGGAAGTATCTCAATGAGTACTTTATAGATTGTAGTATCATACTTTTAAATGATTAGAATACTTTTTGCATTTTTAAAAAATTTACTATAACCTGTATAGCTTTCTTTTCTCAGTTTTACCTCATAGTGAATCTTTTAATGCTGTACTGGCTGGCTTATCCAGAACTGCTCAGGAGTATTATTAATCATTACATAGGGATGCCTACTATTACTCTTGAACATGCTGCACAGAGGTGCCTTTTGAGATGTAACTTGATTCAAATCAGTACTTGCAATTCATAGCAGCTGCCCTTGTAACTTTCAGTTAGGATTCATTTGTTTGGTTTCCTTGTCCTCACCATCTTAATGGATGTGGTGTATTTTCCTTAATTGGCAATTATAGGAGTCTCTTAATGTATCATAGTTTTTGCTATTCTGAAAAATGACTCTTTCTTTGGGATGCCCACTCCTAGGGGCCTCCAAAATTAATCTCATGTCTACTACATAGGTTAGGTTATCCTATGAGTATAATCATCCCAAACATACTCTCCATATTTGGTGAACATTTGTCAATTTGTATGATGTGATACCAGAGAAAGACTCAGAAACCTAATTTTTTAAAAAATATAGATAAACAGCTTATCATTACTTGGTCAATAATGGTTCTTCCATCCACGAAATATCTACTTTATTACAGAGATGAATAAAACAGTCTCTGCTTTCAAAGCCCACACTGTCCAGTGGTAGAAACAAATCCTCATACTGGTAACTAAAATATGACTGAGAACATCATAAATACTCTTAGTAGAGATAAAAACAAGGTGTTAAAGGAAATTCAGGGAGAGACAAGTTACTTTTACCAAGGGTGTATGTATTAGAGTGACAGGAACTGCATGGTCAGAAGAGACCTGTGCTTTGCCTTTGTGTGATGACTAAAACGTTACCAGTCAAGAGAGAGGTGGAGAGGGTAGCACAGGCAGAGAGAATGAGCAGATGCATTATGGGTGCAGGTATTCAAAAGACCAGACTGGTTTGGCTGGAGGGAAGCCTCTTGCTGGGAGAGACAGGATGTGTGGCTGGAAAGGTAGGATGGGCTCAGATGGTGAGAGAGTAGACTGCTGCACCCAACTGGCTTCCTAACTCCAGTGCCACACTGGCCCTTCGTGTGAATATGTGTGTGTGCTCTTGAAGCTGCCGGTTGGGGTTTGAATCCTAGCCCAGTGACTTACAAGCATCTTACAGTCATTTACTGGGTATCCTACGGCCAGTTACTTAACCTTTCTAAGCTGAATGCACTCACCTTTAAAAAGGAATAAATAGTAATACTTAAACATGTGAAGTGCTTAGCACAGTGACTACATATAATATAGTAAGTACTAAATAATGGTTATTATAGTGTTTTCCAAATTGAATTATACTTAAGCATTATGTCTGCTTTTCCTGTTCAGTGGAGGAGAAAGAAAATAGAATGCTAGGGGACTCAACTCCTTACTTTAAAAACTGGTGTATAAAGGGGAAAAAAAAATCAAGCATTTATTCTGCCTTTTCTACATGAGCCGTACTACTGGATAACCACATAGTAAATGAGCAGAAGTTTTTCTTTATAGAATTCAGCTGATTAGCAAAAAAAGAAGGATAGAAATAGAATATCACCAATTTCAGTGCCTAATGAACTAATGGATCCATACATAGATCATCAGTGGTTGCTAGCATCCAGAGAGAGAGGCAACCGTGTGTTATGTGCCTCCTGATGGAAGAACAATACCTATGAAATAGTCTTGTCAAAAAGATTTGAACTTGTATCTGATCAGGCCTCTAGATCCAGTTATTAAATTAGGGAAATAAGAGGACATAGGAACATATTATTAAAGAATACCACAGGGATGCAGGAAAATGAGGACTGTGAGAGACTCGACAGATGGAAATCTGATTTTTGTCAACAAATAAATTGCAGAACAGAGAGAAAGAGCATGAGCAAGGGGGGTTGAAGGAAATGGAGGGGGATCTTATAGATCAAAAGATACCTAAAAGACTTACCAGTCAATTGCAATGAATAGACTTCACTTGGATCTTAATTCAAACTATTTAAAAATTATGGCATTTATGAGAAAATTGAAAATTTGAACACTGATTAGATGTTTGATATTTAGGAATTAGTGTCAATTTTTAAGAAGTGATAATTGTATTTTTTAAAAAAACATACTAAGTGGAGAAAATGAAAAAGTAGTATGGTTATAATAGTAAACTTTGATCTTATTTCTTTATTTTTGATCTTATTTCTTTATTTTTAAACATTTTCCCTAAGAAACATGTACTTTTTATTTGTTTTACAGGTTGCTGCATGATCTTAACTTTTCCAAAGATGAGATCCATAGTTTTACAGCATAATGAAGAACTGTCATTGTCTTTTATTCAACTAGTTTATCTAAATTTGTGATTGCTTAGGGTTTTTTTAAGAGAACATTTTTGTATATAATCAAAGGTTAACTAGAATTCAGGCTTCAGTTTCTTAAATGAAATCAAATGTTCCTTCACTATAGGTAAGTTCTTGGCTTTTTTTTGTACCATAACTTATTTTACTACTGATATTTACCCTGGAAAGTCAATCATGGCAACAAATACATACAGGATTCTTTGTTATGAATCAAAACTTTCCTTACCATTTAAATTGTATAACTGTTCTACAGTAAGCACTTGTGTTTTATGACATGATAAAGTAAATGATCACTTTGATCACGTTTCTATGCTGTAAAATGTCTTATTAGCAATACAGATTGAATTTTACATTGCACTGTTAACTCAGGAAATGATCATTTATGTCCTTGTTATTAATATTAAAACATGGAATGTTATAACTTAAGTGATCCAAACATCTGTGTGTGTGTGTTTGTATGGCATTGATGCAGAGTAGAATAAAATTATTTATACTTAAGTACTTTTAATCCTCATGGTAGAAATGTGGTTGGATGCAACAATATGGGGCCAATATCTTAAGTGGGATTTTAAAAGCAGCAATAAAAGATTCTGGACACACTTTAAACTTGCACCTTTGGACTGGGTGTGTTAGAGAGCTCAAGAGCACCTTGACAGCTATTTTTATTCTTAGCCAAAAACAAAGGACTCAGGAAAGAGAATGAAAGTAGCATCTAGTCCCATGGCCTAAAATTATCATTGGTGCTTTGGAATAGGTTGAATTTTAATTCTTTTTGAGCCCATCTAGACCAGCTGGGCAAATGAGGAACATTCTGTCCTAAATGGTTCTTTCCCTGGCTGGCTGCTTTCTCCACAGCTAGTAGTTTGGCAGGGAGCCCTCCTAGGCTCTGTTGTACGGACAACTTTTTCTTTCTCCCTGCTGCTGTGTGCAACCTTCAAATACTTTCACAGATTGGATTCAGCAGAGGGCATCAAGAAAAGTCATTGTGAGCTTTTCATGAGGAAACTGTGTTGAATGCATAGGTAGCTACAGCATAAGCTAACTTGGATTTTTCAGTCTTACTCAGTACAGCAGAGCAGTGTTTTCACAGAAATAGGGGATGGAAAGAATCTCTAATTTCCCTGTAAATGATTTTGTTAATAGCTAAGTCTTCACTGAATGGAAGATGTGCTCAAGAGGAACATGATATTAACATATTCCCCAGATTACAAATGCCCAGTTTGTGAAGCTCCCTATGTGCGAAAGGCTGGTTGAACACTGTCACCTTTTCCTGTGCCTACCTCTTCGTAGCCAGTTCCACCGTCATCATTCACCAGGACAGGAATCTAGCTTTCCTGAGATGGCAGTGCCCCCTGGGGGCTAACAGGAACTTTCTGTAGCTTCCTGCCTGCCTACCACCCTTTTTTTTTTTTTTTTTTTTTGTAGTTCATTAGTAATATATCATTTAACTCTACCTTAGCCAATATTTTGCTTATCTTTTTTAGCCCCTTCTTTTTTTCTCTTCAATTTTTTTCTAGTTACCTCAAGCAAAAAGAATCTCCTCTCTCTTCTCTTCTTCATTCCTCCTTTTATTGTATTTTATAGCAAACCCGTAACATCTTCTGAGTAATCTCCACTCACATGATTTTATCAACTTCATATTAATAATGCCCAAATTGCAGTCTCTAATTTGAGAGTCAGCTGAGCCTCTGTTTTCAGTATCCATTTACCTTCTGGACACCACCTGGATGTTCCACAAGCCCCTCAGACTCAACATGTCCCCAACTAAACTGTCATCATGATCATCTTTTCCAAAATCTATTCTTCCCCTTGGAATTCTCTGCCTGATTCACTAGTTCTGCCTTCTACCTGGTAAGCCCTTCTGAGGCCATTAGGAATCAACATCAATATCTCCCTCTCCATTCTGGCTTTTTTCTACCCCAGCTAACTCTGCCCTATCACCCCTCAACTGGATTGGTACAGTAGCCTAACAATTGATCTTTCTGTTGCAGTCTTGTTCTCACTGAAATCCATTCTCCATTCCAGTGTGTTCTAGAAGGACTTGGAGGGAAAAACTCTAAATAGAGCCTCATCGAATACAACCATATACTGTGGGGCACAGATGGGAGTATAGACTGTAACTATTATTCTTGAGCAAAGAACTCAAAGACTGCTACATCACTTATTTGCAATGAGAAAAGAGAATTATGCTCAAAGTCACTTTTGCTTGGAAACTCTGCTTGCTTTTTTAAAAAAGATTTGTTTATATATTAATTACCACATACTTAGTGGCTTAAAACCACCCATTTGTTACCTCAGTTCCACGGCTCAGGAGTCTGGGCACAATGTGGCTCAGACTGGGTCCTCTGCTGAAGGCCTCTCAAGACTGAAATCAAGTTTTCAGCTGGTCTGGGCTCTTCTCTGGAGGCTGTAGAGGGAAGAGCCTCTAGATAAGAGTTATTCCAGCCTCATTTAGGTTGTTGGTAGAATTCATTTCCTTGCATTTGTAGGACTGAGTTCCCCATTTCCATGCCGACTGTTAGCTGGGGACTAATGGTTTCTAGAAACTGCCCATATTCCTTGTCATGCTTTCTATGTGGCCCCTTCCAGCACTGGTGGATCATGTCCCTCCCATGCTTTGAATCTCTGAATTCTCCTTCTGCCATGTCTGTCTTGCCTCACCCAGAGAAAGTTCACTGCTTTTACAGTCCCATGTAGCTAGACTGGACCCACTCAGATATCCAGGATAATCTCCCTATTTTAAGATCTATAATTTTAATTACAGCTGCAGAGTTCCTTTTGCCATGTAATATAAGATATTCAATGTTTATAGACAAGCATTAGGGTGTTCACATCTTTTGGGGGCCATTTTGTCTACGACAGTCTATAAAAAAGAGAAATTTGTCCAAGGTAAAATGATAAGGTTTTGTCTAGATATTGCTACAGGCCCTCAATTTTTACCCTAAGGCCATAGAACATGAGAGGAGCTTTCACACACCAGAATATTCTGCTTCATTATGTTGGCAAAGGCTTGGCTACAAGCTCCTCTATGATCCATCTTCTCAGCCATGTAAGCTTGTCCTGAACCACATTGGGGCTGGGTCTCTTGATAGCTCTGATCCCCACCTTTAGACAGATGAACCAGACTCTCTATGGTCTACAATATTTAGAATTGTGGCAAATAGGTTATAAAGGAAAAGTGAAATCTCAGCCAGCCCCGGTCTCCTGGTATCTTTCAACTTTGGTTCTATTGTGAAGTCATCTTCATCCAGGGTTGCCAATTTGGCAGACCTCAAAACAGAGTGCCAGAGTGATCTATCTAAAATTCAAAAACAAGTTTTCTTTCTTGGTTAAAGTTCCCTTTGATGCAACTCATGGAATGGAGGCGTTATCTTGCGTACAGCATTATTCATAAAGTCAAAAGGTGGAAGCAATCCCAAATGCTCCTCAATGGATATATGGATAAACAAAATATATATCCATACAATAGAATATTATTTAGCCATAAAAAGGAATAAAAGTACTGATACATGCTACAACATGCATAAACCTTGAAAAAATTATGCTGAGTGAAAGAAGCCAGTTACAAAATACCACATATATGATCCAATTCATATGAAATGTCTAGAACAGGGGAATCTATAGAGACAGAAAGTAACTAATGGTTGTTTAGCAGGTACAGGGTAGGGGATGGTAACTAAAGGGTATGGGGAGGTTCTCGAAGTGATGAAAATGTTCTAAAGTTGACTGTGGTTATGGTTGCACATAGCTATGAATATACTTAAACCCATTGAATTGTACACTGTAAGTGGGGGAATTGTATGGTATGTGATTATATCTCAATAAAGATATAAAATATTTTCAGATATTAAGACTAAACTAAAACACAAAAGTAAATATTATATTAAAAAGAGTGAAAGGGGTATAAATCAGTTTTCATCCTGTAAAAATTCATTCTGTAAAAGTAAAAAGGATTCTAGAGGAAGTAGTAAATATTGAAGATCGGTAAAGAATATCCAACATATAAGTAATAGTCCTTGAAGATGAAAATAAAAGGGAAAAGAAGTACTAAAAACTATACTTCAAGAAAAATCTTCCTGCAATTAACCAAAAAAATGAATGCTAAAAGAGCACACCTCAGAATATTCACTCAACAAAACCAACACCAAGATAAATTTCAGTAAAATTATTGAACCTTAAATAAAAAGCAAATGCTGTTAGTCATCTAGACAAAAACAAAGTCATGACCTAAAAGGGAAAGAAAATTTTATTTCACACTGCACTTTTCAACAGCATTGCCTTATGACATAAGAAAGTGGTGTACTTGTTTAAGATCCTCAAGGAAAAACATGTGAGCCAAGGATTTTACATCCAACAAAACTTAACTTGTAAATATAAAGGCATGAACTATTATTGAATGCAAGAATTGAAGAAATACTGTTTTCAGAAGTCTTTTCAAGAGAATCTATAAAAGAACACACTTTAGACAACAAGAAAGACTAAAGAAACTGATAGGAGGATTGGTGGTGAACATTAAACTTATAAAACTAAGACTAAATGGGGGTTAGAAATGAAAAAATATAGATATATGGTCTGACATGGAGATACAACTATTTTAAAAAAGGAAGAGAATGGGGAGAACATATACAAACTTTTTAAAACTATTTCAGTGGTATTAATATTAGCAGTGGTTGAATTAGTATTGTCATTCTTCTAAGGATGTGAAATAATGTAAATGCATAATAAAAATAAATACAATGTCATCTGATCTTCAGCCTTTTTGTATTTCTCATCTAAATATCTTTGGGATGAAGTGGATTAAAACTATCTCTGCCAATCAAACTATTATAAGACTTTAAGAAGAATTTTCTCCAATTAAAAATCCTAGAGAACCGGGCTGTGAGATGCAATCAAGGGTCCACAATACTACCTCCCTCAGGGTTCAAACCATACAAGATTGTTTCTAAAGAGAAAACTTGGCAATTTTACTCTTCTTTTTGAGATTTTTTGAGGCAATCACAGTTCTGTCTCTCTCTTACCCACTAGTGCTTCACTCTATACTTAAAGATTGTTAAGTCTCCAAAAATAATTGTGTATGAACCAGTGAGGGACCGTCAGTGGCAACAAGCATCCTAGAAGGTGTGGTTCCCATAGTAAAGTGGGGGGGAGCAGGAACAGGAAGGGTCTTGTTAGCAGTAAGTGTTAGGACTTAGAATGTTCACACGTTCAGTTTTTTTCAGTGTCAGAAAAGTGGACTTCAGAGAAAATCTTACATCATCTGTGCTAGAAGAAACCCAAGTAAACACTGGGAATTGAGTTAGGAGTTGTGCACATGAACCATCTAGGTATAAATCTGAGAAGGAATTAAGACCATCATCCAAACAGGCAATGGGCCAAGGACCCTTCATACACCATGACTGTTGATAAGCACTACATCTGGGCAAGGTTGCTCCTCATTCAAAACTAAGTATTAATGAATTTTAAAAATCCAAAAATAGGATTTATCCTAGAATACTGCAGAAATATAGGAAAAAGAGGAATATCATTCCAAGGATTCAGGAGGAAGAGTAAAGCTCTTCTTACTGTGGTTTTAATTTGCACTTGTCCGATGTCTACAATGTTGAATGCATTTCCACATGCTCATTGGCCACTGGTGTATTGTCTTTTGTAGGCTGTTTAAATCTTTTGTCCATTTTTTCATTGGGTTGTTTTCTTCCTGTTTAGTTGTAACTGTTCTTTATATACTCTGGATACAAGTTCTTTGCCAAATATGTTTTGTGAATATTTTCTTCCAATTTGTGACAAATCTTACGTGTGCTTTCATAGTTATTAGTGCTTAAGGCAAGAATAAGCTTAGAGATATACGTCGATTTAGATTTGACCAAAATAAAAATGTAAAATAAATAATAGTACAGGTAACAACTGTGAAGTCGATGTGTGAATAACTGAAATTCAAGAAAGAGAACTTGGGCTTCAGGGGAAGGCCTTAAATTTGTGTGCAAGGTGTTCGGTGAGATGGACAGCCACATTCTTATGGGAGATGTTTTCACTCCTAAAGTTTCTACTTTCTGTTCTCTTGGCCAGCCTTGAAATCTTAAATAATAGTGGCTCATATTTATATGGTACTTTTCAATTAAAAAAGCAGCTTCCAATATCCCTTCAGTGGTGTGCTGGTAAATGTTTAACAACAGAACTCTCCCTCCCCCCAAAAAAGACCTGATGTGTAGCGTTTGCCGATTTCTGTGGGTAAATACTTGTATCATAGCCGATTTCAATGTGAGGTGGCTAAACATGGTGTTGTGGAGAGAGGGGCACTATTGGCTCTGCTAAGTGGGTAACAGTCTCAGAGAAGTTATGGACCAGGCACTGTACAAGAGCTTTTTGTTTGTTTGTTTTTTAAGAGACGGTATCGTTCTATCACCTAGGCTGGAGTGTAGTGGTGTGAACACAGATCACTGCAACCTCGAACTCCTGGGCTCAGGTGATCCTCCTGCCTCAGCCTCCCGAGTAGCTGGGACTACAGGGGCACACCACCATGCCTGGCTAATTTTTTAAAACATTGTTTGCAGAAATGAGGTCTTGCTATGTTGCCTAGGCTGGTCTCAAATTCTTGGCCTCAGGCGATCCGCCCACCTCGGCCTCCCAAAGTGCAGGGATTACAGGTGTGAGCTATTGTGCCCAGCTGCAAGAGCTTTTTACATTAAAATGTAAATTAAATTAAACTTTTAAACTCACTCAGACAAATCTGATGAGGTAGGTGGTATTATCTCCATTTTGCTGATGAGGCTTAATGAAGCTAAATCACAAGTCATAAAGTGGTATATAGAGCCAGTCTGATTAATTTGTCCAAGGTCACACAACTGGTAAGAGCTGGAGCAGGGCCTCAGAGCCAGATGTTCTGATAGAGAGGTCTCACTTCTCCCAAGTAAGCACTCAATTTTGTCTTCCAGTCTATGAAATTAGAAAGCTCCACATCATGGGAAGGTCCAGATGCTATCAGAACACTCTTATACACTCTTATTTTATCCATACTTGTGTAAAAATCACTTGGAAGTAAGACAGAAAAATAAAAGCTGTTCTGGGAGGGGCGGAAGAGAGAGTTCTCAGAGGACTCTGGAGCCAGCCGTGTCCCCTATTAACTGTGTGGCTTTGGGAAATTGACTTAATCTCTCGGTACCATGTTGTTCCCCTGTGTACAATGGGGACGGTTAGTGTCTGGCACAGGGTAGCTGCTTAATAAATGTTAGCCACTAATACTATCTCAGCATGTTCTGGCTTTTTGTAAGTTTGATGAAACAAAGAAGCTGAGCTTTTTGTAGGAAAACTCGCAAGTTATTTGTAAATTCAGAAACAAGGAATGATTAATGAAAGGACAATTTATGAACCATCATCTCTTACACCAGCTGTGTGTTATGAGTTCTTATAAACACATTTCAGAGCTTTGACAAACATTAGGATTGATATTTTTAGTTGGGTAATAAAGTAATTTGATGCAAGCCCTTCCTTTTGAATAAAAATCAACTACTTCAGACATGGGAAAATGTAGAAAATGTAATGAAAAGGCAAGTATCACCCACCCAGCTTGAGAAACCAAACACATAAAATATTGTTAAAGACTCCTGGGACCCCTCTACACCCAAACTCCCTCTAAACCACTCCCAGGGTTACCACTACCTTAAACTGTGTGTGTAGCACTCCCATGCATGTCTTTATACTTTCACTATATATGTGTATAGGACAATTCCTCCATGCAAGATGCAGAATTGTCTTTTACGTTTTTAAACTTTATATGAATGATATTGCATATGGTCTTCTGCTACTTGCTTTGTTTTAATGGCATGGTTTGAGGGATTATTCCGTGTTAATACATGCAGCACTAGTTGATTCATTTTAACTGTAATATAGTATTTATTCCATGATTGTAAGAATATAAAACATTTTTTAAAAAATCAGTTTTCCTACTGATGGCCATTTGAATTGTTTCCAATTTTTTATCATCTCCAAATAGTAATATTCTTGAACATGTCACCTTGTGCCTACATGTGAGATTTCTCTGGGATTTATACCCAGCAGTAGAATGTCTTAGTGACAGAGGGTGTGTGCATGTTACTAGGAAGAAAAGAATCCTACTTTCACAACTGGTTATGTCCGTTTACCTGCTTACTGCCAGTGTATGAAAGCCTTTATCAAACCGTATCCTTCAAATGCATTTTATTATTTCACTTTAGAAATATTCCAGATCTAATGGATATGACATGGTCTCAGTGTAGCTCTAATTTGCATTCCCCTGATTGGTTGGGCATTTGCCTCTTTGCTCTGAGATCCCTCCTCTGCCCTTCCCCTCGTCTATGCTGGAGGGAGCCGATCTCTGCAGATACATGTCTGGGTCCTTTGCCCACTGACTTCTGTTTATGTTCATCTAATGGGAAGCACTGATGGGAGATTGCATGGGAGAAGCCAAGTCTTTCTCCCCACCCAGACTGCTTCAGGTGGGGTCTTTGGCAGCACTTTACCTCCTCCATGGCTCTAGCTCCTGCTGACAGCCCCTTCCTCCAGGTCCCAGCGCCCACTGTACAGCCCCTGTCGTGGCTCCAACTCCTGCAGGATGGCACCCTCTCCACTCAGTGCCCACTGGGCAGTCCCGGCCCTGGATTCTGGAAACATCATCTCTTCTCTTTTCTTTGCAGCCTAGGGGTCCCCGCAGTTACATTTCTTGGTTGCCTTACCTTTGAGGTTTCCAAAGCCTCCATATTAAATTTCCTGTATTGAATGACTGGGTGTGAATGTTGCTTTCCAGACTGAGCCCTGGCCAGTACATCTAATGGAAGTGAGATGGAGCGTCTCTCCCACCCGCCTCCTCACTTTTTTTCTTTTGCCATTTATATTTCTCTGATGGAAATTGTGCATGTTTTTGTCTATTTTTGACTATTTTTCTATTTTGTTATCTGTTTTTTCTTGATTTATAGGAATTTTAAAATTCTGAATTTATATGAGTTGCAATATTTTATCCTGGTCTATGACTTGTTTTTTTCACTTTTTTCTTTTCTTGAGACAGAGTCTTGCTTTGTCACCCTGGCTACAGTACAGTGGTGTCATCATAGCTCGCTGAAACCTCAAATTCCTGGGCTCAAGACATCCTCCTGCCTCAGCCTCCCCAGTAGCTAGGACTAGAGTCATGCTCTGCCAAGCCTGGATGATTTTTCTATTTTTTGTAGAGATGGGGTCTTGCTATGTTGCTCAGGCTGGTCTTGAACTCCTGGGCTCAAGCAATCCTCCTGCCTCAGCCTCCCAGAATGCTGAGATTACAGGCCTGAGTCACCGCCCCTGGCCTAAAATGCATTTCTTACCGTGGGTTGTTGGCAAAACAAAATATGAAAATCACTGGGCTACTTTGTCTTTTTTTTTTTTTTTTCTGATTTGCAAAGCCACCTCTGTCCTACGTCAGGTTTTTTTTTTAATTTTAATTTTTTTACTTCAGAGTATTATGGGGA
Source organism: Varecia variegata (assembly GCA_028533085.1). Taxonomy (NCBI): domain Eukaryota; kingdom Metazoa; phylum Chordata; class Mammalia; order Primates; family Lemuridae; genus Varecia; species Varecia variegata. The sequence continues at coordinate 60,959,860 of CM052441.1, read as the reverse complement.
TACAAATGCTTTGGTCACATAAATCACCTTTGCACCACCCATGTCAGAGCTACAAGCGTGCCCATCCCCCAGACAGTGCACTGCACCCATTAGGTATAGAATTTACTTATTCCCTCCTCCCTCCTCCCACCTGCCTAACAGCCAATGAATGTTACTGCCCATATGTGCACATAAATGTTGATCAATTAGTACCAATTTGATGGTGAGTACATGTGGTGCTTGTTTTTCCACTCTTGTGATACTTCACTTAGAAGAATGGGCTCTAGCTCCTTCCAGGATAATACAAGAGGTAGTTCACCTTTCTTTTTTATGACCGAGTAATACTCCATTATATGCATATGCCACATTTTATTAATCCACTCATGTATGGATGGGCACTTGGGTTGTTTCCACATCTTTGCAATTTTGAATTGTGCTGCTATAAACATTCGAGTGCAAATGTCTTTATTTCAAACACGGTGCATCCATGCCTGGGTTTCCCATTCCGCTCACTGATCCCCTTGTCTGGCCCTGCTGCTGTGCCACCTTACTTGGTTCTTTTAGCTCTAGGAAAGTCTGCATAGCAGCTAGGATGGGAATCCTCACCCTAAAGTTGTTCAAAATTGTCTGTTCTATTCTTGTTCTTTGCTCTTTTATTTAAGACAAAGTCATCAAATGTCATGAGAAATATCGTTGGGATTACCTGAATTACATTGGCTTTATAGTTTTGGGGGGGAATTAATATCTTTACAATATTTATTCTTGTTATTCTTTAACATGGTATATGTCTCCACTTACCTAAAACTTTTTTAATGTCTTTCAATAAAGTTTTAGAATTTCCTTCATAAAGATATATACCTTTTCATTAGATTTATTTCTAGTACCTTATAGTTTGTTGTTATTTAATATAATATGCTTTAAAATATATATGTATATGCATGTTTTGTTATGTAGGAATCTAATTGATTTTTTGTGTATATGAAAATTAAATTGATTTTTGGATTATATTTACATCATATAAATAAGATATATTTATTTTATTTCCAGTACACATTCTGACTTCAATTACTAATTCTAATAATTGTTCTATTATTGTCTTGAGTTTTCTATTTAGATAATGATACTATGTATGAATAATTATGGTTTACTTTCTTTCTTTAAAATTTTCATACCTATAATTTTCTTTTTCTTTATTCTTATACTAGAAGTTGACCAAAAGAAAAATAAAAAAGAATAATGGAAAATCCTTATCTTTTTCTTAATTCTTAATTTTAAAGGAATGCCTCTAATGTTTCACCATTAAGTAGGATATTTGCTGTGGTTTTACAAATTTTATCAGTTTAGGGAAGTTCATATTTATTTCTGGTTTGCAAAGAGTTTAATTATTGATAGTGTTGATTTTTATCAAATATGTTTTTCTTATTTTTTCTCTATTAAGTATGATTTTGCTATTGTGTTAAAACTTTTGAGTTGAGGAAATTTCCTTCTATTCTAAATTTGCAAAGAAATGTGCTGTGTTTTCTGAATCATCAATTTTTTAAAAAATGTTTTTTCTTCATCTACTGAGATGATCTTATGAGTTTTCTCTTTTAATCAGCTAATGTGATAATAGGCAAAATATACATATAAATAAAATTGATAGATTTTTCTAAACTTAACTCATACTTGTATTCTTAGGATAAACCCAGTTGGGTCATAATAATAATTATTATTTTTTAATCACTGAATTTTATTTGCTAATTTTTTTTAGGAGTTTTTCTTTTTGTCATAAATGAGATTGGCATTTTATTTTCATTCTTTCATCATTCTAACCTGGTTTTAATATCAAAGAAATATCAATTGTAAAACATGTGCTTTGGAGTGGGCAATTCTTCTTTTTTCTTTTTATTTTAAGGCATACTTCTTACAATGGCAGGAATCTGTTCCTTCAATGATGGTAGATTTCACTTATAAAACTTTCATGACCCACCCCATGACCCCAGAGGCAGATTTTTAAATTCCTGATTGTCTTTAATATTTTTATGAATAAGTCTACTTGGTTCTGTGACTTTTTTATTTGAATTAGTTTTGCTAACATATTTACCCAAAAAAAAAGGTTTATTTCATTTAACTTTTCTGATTTACTGTCAAAAAATTCTTCAAAGTATTTTCCCGTTTTTGGTATTCTTTCTATATTGCAGTTAAGACCATTTTTTCATTCACTGTTCTCCTCTCTCTCTCTCCTTTCAAAGTTTTAGTTATTTTATTAACATTTTTAAAAGACTGAGTGTCTGGTTTTGTCAGTCCTCTCTAATGTATTTTTGTTTTCAATTTCATTACTTTTGCTCTTATGTTTATTATCTACTAACTGTGGCTGCTTCACTATAATTGCTTTTCTTCCTGGGACTAGGGAGCAGAGCTTGAGAGGAGGAGGAAGAAAGTGTACTATTCTTGAAATGAAATTAAGCCAAGAAAAATTGAGGCTGGCATTTCCTCTGAAAAGTGCTAGACTCAAGTTGTTCTTTAAAGGAAAAGTTTTGAAACTCTTCCTTTGAGCTATTTGAAAAGCCCTAGAAGGTATGTTCTAAAGGAACATTTTCAGAGAATGTTAATGTTATTTTTATTGCATAACAAATTTTGATGCAACTTTAGAGGCAAAAGGAAAGGAATCTTCTACTTTCTTTAAATGCTGTGATTCATTGCAGAGCTCATTAATGCTAAATCACAGCACTGCAGGCAAGGGAGAAGAAAATAAGAAAGCACTGACTATATAATTTATTTCTAAGTCACAGTCCATGGGCTGAGTTCTTTTAGCACATGGCACTTTGCCTAGCTGATGGGTCCCTACCCACATGTAGTTAAGACCTACACAAATGGAACGGGTTTCCCTGCCCCCAGCATCTGCAAGTACCCAAGTGATAGAGAAGTATTTGGAAAAGCTTGTTTATATGCATCTTTTCCTGTCACCAACCAATTTTTGGTTACTTTGGTGACTCAGAATTTCTGATGTCTTCTGAGCCCACTCTGGGCTGATCCTTCCACCCCTCAGTGTAGTGGAATTTTTTATATTCACGACGAAGCTCCCATTGTAGTGAGGCATACAAATAAGTAGGCCAACAACGATGGTGCATGATAATAAATGCTGCATTAGAAATGTGCAAAGAATGCTATGAGAGAGAATCCCTCACTCAGCATGCAAGAATTGTAATCCTGGAGAAAGAATTGAAGCTTAGGTTCTCAAGGTTAGGTTAGACTTGAGGCAAGGTTATCAGAAAGCTCTTTCAGAGTGGGTGTGGTTGGGAAGGAGTTAAGGACAGAAGGGAGAGGGGACTGATGGGGCTGTACAAGGCAATGAGGCCAGGTGCACAGAGGAGCTAGTGTTCCTATCTGCTGAGATGCTCCAGTCATGAGAAAGGAGGCAGGAGACGAGAGGGAGAATGAGTGGTGAAGCGTACCTTTTTTTAATTGGAACAGTTGGTGGTCCTTCCAGCACAGAAGATGCATGCTCAAGTCTCAGATCTCCCCTGAAGGGAGAACAGTGCCACCTCATTCCACCAGAGCCACTCCGAGAGTGAGCCGTCTGTTCCCATCTCACCTGCCTGACTCGCACCTGCACATGCTCTTGAATGGCTGATGTGGGGATAAGAACTCTCCCTATCTGGACCATGCCATTTACTGACCTTTTCTCCTACCTTGTCATTTTTAGAAGGGAACACCAGTTGAGCCAGACCTGGGTGGTCAGGGATGGGGGCCTAAGCTGATCCTGTCAAGAAAAATCAAGGCCTCAGGACACAAAAGCCAGAAGGCCATGCTGCCTTACCGGCCAGGTGACCCATTCTGTGCTTGAGGAAGCAAAGGAGGGGACCTGAGCGTTCTTTCAACAGAATAGATTCAAAGTCATTGCCCTAGGAAATATACGAATGTGGTGTTACATAATTTCTACATCAGTTTATATAAAAATCTTAATCTGGCTCTAGTTGAAAAAGGTTGGTGTACTGGGACCAAGTCCCTCATCCAAAGTGTTTCTGGGGCAGCCGTGCTGCAATTGAGAAGCCCATGGGGACCCAACCTTAGGAATGACTAATTCCTCGCTAAACCCTATCAGCTGCATTGCATTAATAATTCTCACTCTGCAGGTGGGGAAACAGATGCTAGGGGAAGTTGCAGAATTAACCAAGTTCCTCAGCTGATGAGCATTCAGGACTCATACCTGGATCTTCTGACTCCTGAGCCCATGCTCTGTTCCCCACCCAGCTCTCATAAACCTCTCTTCACCTCAGCTGTGAGGGAGTAGGGGGAGGGAAGGAAATCCAGCCCTTTAAGCTGTGGAGTAACAAGTGGGGGCCTCAGTCAGGGGGGAGTACAAAGTCAGTCCAAGGCAAGAGCAGGGTCAGCCATTACAACTTGGGCTGAGCTAATACACTGATCTTGTACCTCTTATGTCTCCTCAGCTGAGGCCAGACCAGGGGCAGCCTGAATGTGCAGGTGGACTGAGGGAGCCCCAGAGGGCAGAGTGTAGGAGTAGGCATCGGCCAGATAATTACAGCAGGACTCAGCCTTTTTCCCCACTAAAGTTTATTCTCATGCTGCTCAATGACCTTGAAAAATTGTTCTACTTCCCTATGTCTCTAGCTCTGCAATTAATATATGAGTGCCTGTTCTGTGAAGATGTAGAGGTGGTCCATGTCCTCAAGGTGCTTACATGTAGAAGGCAGATAGTGCATTTTAAAAGGTCTATGTTATAAACTAAAACAAAATCTTAAGCCCACAGCCAAGCGAATGGACTCCCTCTTGGCCAAGGAGACCTCAGAAATACCCTCAAGCTGAGTTGCTGGCCACGGGAAGGGAGGTAAGACATGCCTCATCGTGCACCCCTCCCTTCTTGGAGACAGCCTTTGTAACTCATTAATAGGCCTAAGGCTACGCAAGACAAAGCTTAAACCACACCTGCAGATCCTCAATTTACCCAGCAGATGTAGTGAGTGTGAGTATGTCTGGTGACTTGTCTCTGATTAGCAGACTTCCTTATCTTAACTCAAACATTCCAAGCCTTTAGACAAAGCTTCATTTCTTTAACCAATTACAAATCAAAGAATCTTTAACCCACCTATAACCTGTAATCCCCTGCTTTGAGATGTCCTGCTTTTTTGGGCCAAACCAATGTATGTTTCCCATGTATTGATTTATGACTTTATGTGTAATTCCCGTCTCCCTAAAATGTATAAGAACAAACTGTAACCCAACCACAGCAAGTCCACTTGCTCAAGGCTTCCTGGCGTGGCTCTGGGCCATGGTCACTCATACTTGGCTCAGAATAAGCCTCTTTAAATTATTTTGCAGAAACTTATCCTGAGGCTTTTTCTTATGCTGACCCTGCTCTTGCCTTGGACTGACTTTGTGCTCCCCCCACCCCACGCCCCCCGACAGAGGCACCCACTTGTTGCCTCACAGCTTAAAGGGCTAGATTTCCTTCCCTCCCCCTACTCCCTCACAGCTGAGGTGAAGAGAGGTTTATGAGAGCTGAGTAGGGAACAGAGCAAGGGCTCAGGAGTCAGAAGATCCTGGTGTGAGGGTTCTTTTTTGTTACCAAGATGGCGCCCAGACTTAGGGCTCAGAGAAGACTCAGGACCCCCCAAAGGAGTAGCCAGAACTCGGTGCCAGGTACCAGCTCGGCCTCTTTGGGCCCCTGACTCCAAGCTTCTCCTTGGGCAAAACCGGTAAGTCCTCCTGAGACCTGGACCTCCCATTCTTGGTTGATGGTCCTGGTTTATTCTGAGCTGTTGGTTATTTTCCTAGGAAGTTGTTGTTTGGGATCCTAATTTTGATTTGGAGGTGCATTCTAAAGGGTCTTTTCCATTGCCTCTTCTTCCCAAAATTAATCTCAATTGGCTTTTCTGCGTATTTGTGAAAGAGGAAACTAGATTGTCCTTGTCATAGATAAATGAGAGGCTGAATTCCTCAGCTCTGGAGAGAAAGGGCATTACTTCTTCCAGCCGAAAGGCGTCCCTGCGTGACCAGGGTCCTGAGAGGGAGTGTCTGGGATGATTTCCCGTGGCATGAAGTGGTCCAATAGGGAACCCCCAACAAAAATTAATTAAAAGAAGCCTCATCCAGGAAACACATATAAGAGCTGATCACTTGGTAATTTAAGCTCTCTTGGAGTAGTCGATCTGCAAAGAAAGAAACTGAGACACGTAAGAGGGTGGGAGCGACTCAGTGCTGAAACACTGTGGAGTCTTGCCCACAATCAGCACACTCTGACCCACGGGTGGGGAACCTGCAGCCTCAAGGTCACATGTCACCCTTCAGATCCCCAGGCGTGGCCCCTCAACCAAATCAAAACTTTGCAGAACAAATCCGTTTAGTAAAAGCATTTGTTATGTAAAATTTGGATTCAGTCAAAAAGTTGCACTCAAGGATCCAGAAGGCCACGTGTGGCCCCCAGGCCGCAGGTTCCCCACCCCTGAATGGAAAGGTTCAAAGGCATGTCAGATTTTTCTAGGACTCCAGCTGGTTATGGCCAATTCTTGTGTACAAGTTTTAACTGCCGGGCAAGTTACATCAAGGATAATTCAGAGTTTAAGTGGTCCGACCTGCTGCTATAAAATTAAAATGCTGAGTCTCTTAAGCTCTCTGTTTTCTTTTCTATCTACTCTGAACCTGCTAACTTTTTCTACTGATGTTGAGATAAATTCAGTGTTTATGGTATCACTAATTGAAGGCTACTTGGAGATCTTGCAGCCAGTTCTAGCTATGTAAACACTGAAAACTCATTTTAAACTGAAGGATAAAAGAGGTTTTTTAAAATTAAACTGACATGAAAACTGCTTTACCCAAAACCTTGATCTATAGGTGTAATTAGGTTACCTATCAGGGCAACTAAAGTTTAGCCATGTGAACAAGTTCCAGTTTTGTAAGAAGAAATTTGGATCCAGTTGTCATTTGCAAACCAGTGAGTTTGTATTACTATCTCATAGCTACAGTTCTGAGGTAAAGCTATTAGAACCTTGTGTGCATGTGAGCGTATATGTTTAGATATGTTTTGTGTACATCCATGTGTTGTATGTTGTGCCTACATGGTTCCAGATTGGCTTATAAATAACGGAACACTCATAAATTAATTAAACAAACCCAAATGCTTTTCTAGTTCATGTGAATTTAGTAATCCTTGGTAAATAAGCTAGGTTATTAAAAAGAAAAAGAAAAAAATATTATAAGTAAAGTAAGAATAAAAAAATGTTTTCAAATTGTCAGTATACATTTTTTGCCTGGGTTTTACTGGACATTTTTATTTTCTTAAGGTGTCAGGGTTTGACACAAAGGTTATAAAACTATAAACCCAGTGAAAAACAAAATGACCTGGTTTTGTATGATTTTTGATAAGGTAAATTTAATATTGTTGGTTGTCTAATAATAATAGCGAAATCTTCTGAGTTATCAACAAAAATACCCATGTGTTTAACTTTAAGGGTCATAATTAGATAAAAATGTAGACACACCTAAACAAAAATAAGTGTCAGCAAATTAGAATAAATAAAACATCCCACCAACAGTGTATAAGTGTTCCTTTCTCTCTGCATTCACACCAGAAAACTAGTGCAACCTCTGTGGAAAACAGTATGTAGATTCCTCAGAGAACTAAAAGCAGGCCTACCATTTGATCCAGCAATCTCACTACTGGGTATTTACCTGATGGAAAAAAAAAAGTCATTTTATCAAAAAGACATTTGCACTAGAATGTTTATTGCAGCACAATTCACAACCACAAAGATGTGGAATCAACCCAAGTGCCCATCAGTTCATGAGTGGATTAATAAAATATGGTGTATATATATATATATATATATATCTCATGGAGTACTACTCAGCCATAAAAAATGAATTCTTTTGCAAAAATCTGCACAGAACTGGATACCATCCTCCAAAGTGAAGTATTACAAGAATGGAAAAACAAACACCGCATGTACTCACTATTAAATTGGAACTAACTGATCAGCACACATGTGCACAGATGGAAATAAAACTCAACAGAAATCATGCAGGTGGGAGGGGGAAGGCGGAGTTGGGTGAAATCACACCTAACAGGTACTATGTACACTGTCTGGTTGATGGGCACACTTATAACTTTGACTCAAGCATTACAAAAGTAATTCATGTAACCAAAACATTTGTACCCCTGTAATATTCTGAAATAAAAAAAAATAATAAAACATCAAGTAAACAGGAGCACAAAAACAGAAACTTATATATAAAACTTACATAAAAACCAGAATCCCTCTTCCCCAAGGCAGGTCATAAAAGCCAGAACCACTTTTTCTGAAAGCCAGCCATAAAACCTAATATTATTCTATGCAAATACTGACCATAAAGTAATTATCTGACCTATCCAACAGAGACTGAACGCTGGAATCTAGAAGTAAGATTTAGTCTGCAGTCGACACTGGTAAGCATGGCCACAGCCTACACTGCCGCTCCTTCTGCCTGAAGACTTAGATAGCATATGTTTGTAAGAATGAGGTGGGCACCTCTCAAGGACACAGGAAGTCTATAGAGTAAAATATAATTAAACCAGGATAAGCAGCCATCTTAGAAACTGTGACAACAGTCTCACAGATAGTTTTGGTGACATTGGTAAGACAGAGCCGGAGAGTAAGAGATGGGCTGCTGTTTCTCCAGGGCTGCCGATTCAAGGCTCCCAAATGGCACTGTTCCTCGCCACACACACACAGGCGCCTCCCACCCTCCCTCCCCAGGACTTGGTTTTAAATTTCCAGGTGACCTGGAAGACATACTCCTTCTTCTGGGAGCCCAATTTTCTTATCTGTAATACGGCAACAGTAGGCCAGATGATCTCTAAATTCCATTCCAATTCTGGCCTTCTGTAACTCTATAATTTGTTTTCTCAATTCAGCTCTGTGATTTGGAAGAGAATGAATTGATAATCCAGTGGGTTTGACAGTTATAGTTCTCTTGGTGAATTAAATTAAAATATTCATGTTTTGGCATTCAAAGCCACATCTGTGGGCTCTGATTAGCATGGACAAGTTCTTTCTCGCAAATCACTTCCAGACAAACTCATCAAATCATCTGACTCGTCCCACTTATCCTTAGCACATGACATGACAAAGCAGCATGCATCAGGGCAGTTATAACATTCTGGTTTTGCACAGTGACTTGTTGACCATTGGGAACAGGGTTCCCTCCCTTCCACAAACAAGGAAAATAGCTTTTAAAACACCATATATAATTAGGCAACACACAAAGTTTAATGAAAAAGGCAAAAATGACTAAAATCCCACCACTCAGAGATGATCACCATTAACATGTCAGTGACCATTATAACATATATTTTCTTTGTTTATATACACACATACATAATTTTGTATATGTAAGATTATATTATAATGCAATTTTGTAATTTTAAAATTTTATTGAACATGTCTATATTTAAAATTTTTATCAAGAACTTAGAGTTCCATAATATTTTACTGTACAATAAATGATAATATTTTTTCTTATATTTAAGGAAGATTATTGGTATAAAAAGGGGAGATTAGAAAATTTGTTTTCTCAACCCACAGTTGCACTATACATGTCTAAAGATGCTGAGAATCTTTAGACATGTATAGTGACAGAGAATTCTCTGACTCTCCAAAGCAACCATGCAAAGCTGCAAATGAAACAAATGACAAGAGCTATGTTTCCCTCACATTTTAAATGTTAATATTTTGCTATATTGGGTCTTATGCAACAGAAAATTTGCAGATGCTGTAAAGTGTCAATTAAGTTGTGGCCAAATTTGAGGGGCAGTTTGAAGAAGAAAAATTGAATATTTTACTGATGGACTTGACAAGCTCTTTAAATGCCAAAAATTATTTGTTACAACTTTTTGAACTAGAAATGAAAACTGCCTGCAGCATCTTCTAGGATGAGTAATTGTATTGCATTGACCAGAGGAGCACAAACAGTAACTGAGAGACCTTTTACATTTTACAATCAAATATTGCTGAATGCCTCCTGGATGCAAGATAAGTAAAAGAAATCACGGCAGCATGACTTTCCAACATCATGGCGACTCGGTGAAAATCACTTCTGCTGCATACCAAAGGAAGATGGTTGTCTTAGGAAACTCAATTTGAGATGCAAACTGAACTAGCTACTTTATTCATAGAACATCATTTTTACTTGAGTGAACAACTAATATACAAACTATGGTTATTCAGATTTGTGTATTTGGCAGAAATTTTCTGGAAAATTAACAATGTAGCCTGTCACTACCAGGACTAACATTTTTTTTTTTGCTAATTTTACTGATTTTGTATTTTGTGCTAATGATAAAGTTTTAATTTTAAAGAGATTAGAATTTTGGGAAACTTATCTTCCACTGTGAATTTGACACCAATGCTTGAAGACATTTTTATGAGGTTTATGGAGATTAATAAATGTGATTTTTTTAACATAATACAATTTTATTTATGATAAATAATATAACTATAATGAATAATTATATTTAATAATTAATTAATATAAATAAATAATATGATAATTTTATTATTTAATTTATACAATATTTTTATCAATATTTAGAAGATCTACACAACTTAGTGAACTGATATTAACAATATGTGATCTTATGAAAAATATGTGTGAGTAAAAATTATTCAAAGTGCAAGATAGACCAGTGGATTTTAGTGTTACAAGGAGTACAAAAATTTATTACCATTTCAGATTCCACAATGCAGCTTACCTTTACTGTTGAAATTTGGTATTATATTAAAGAAGGGTATCCACAGGTATTCAAAAGCTACTTAAATGTTCCTCTCCTTTCCAACTACATGTATCTGTGAAGTTTGAGTTTTTTCAGCCAAAATAGCATATTGCAACAGATTGAACACAGAAACAAATTTGAGAATCCTACTGTTGTCCTTAAGCTAGATAGTAAAGAGATATGCAAACTGTAAAATAAGCCCACTCTTGTCACTCAATGTTTTTGTTTTAGAAACATATTTTTCATAAATATATGTTATTTATATTAACATGTAATGGCTTAGTGTTATTTTGGAATCAATATTTTAAATTTTTAAAAATATTTAAAATCAAAATTTTAAATATTTTTTAAAATTTTAGGTTTTATTTTTAATATGATAGATATTGATAAATATAATCCACATAAACAAAAGCTTTTTAGGGTCCTCAATAATTTTTGAGTTGTAATAGAGTCTTGAGACCAAAATATTTGAGAACCACTGATCAAAAGTAAATCCTAACTTACCTAATTATTTAACTGGTGCCTTGATGGAAACTGACCACTACCAATCCATGAGCATTGATGTTTTTCCATTTGTTTGTGTCATCTGCAATTTCTTTCATCAGTATTTTGTAATTCTCCTTGTAGAGACCTTTCACCTCCTTGGTTAAATATATTCCTAAGTATTTTATTTTCTTTGTAGCTATTGTGAATGGTATTTAGTCTTTGATTTGACTGTCAGCCTGATTGTAATTAGTATACAGAAATGCTACTTATTTGTGTACATTGATTTTTGTAACCTGAGACTGATGAATTTATTTATCAATTCTAGAAGTCTTTTGGTGGCATAATTAGGATTTTCTAGATACAATGTCATATCATCAGCAAAAAGGGATAATTTGACCTCATTTTTCCTGATTTGAATGCCCTTTATTTCTTTCTCTTGCCTGATTGCTCTGGCTAGGACTTCCAGTACTATGTTGAATAGAATGCTGTTTTGGTTACCATCACCTTGTAGTATAATTTGAAATCAGGTAATGTGATCCCTCCAAATTTGTTCTCTTTGCTTATGATGCTTTGTCTATTTGGGCTCTTTTTTGATTCCACATGAAGTTTAGGATTATTTTTTTCTAGATATGTGAAAAATGACATTGGTATTTTGGAAATTGAGTTGAATCTGTAAATCACTTTGGGCAGTATGGGCGGTTTAACAATATGGATTCTTCCAATCTACAAGCATGGGATGTTTTCCCATTTGTTTGTATCATCTGTGATTTCTTTCTTTAGTGTTTTGTACTTCTCCTTGTAGAGATCTTTTACCTCCTTGGTTACGTATTAATATATTCCTAGGTATTTGATTTTCTTTGTAGCTATTATAAATGGTATTGAGTTCTTGATTTGACTCTCAGCTTGACTGTTATTAGTATATAGAAATGCTACTGATTTGTGTACCTTGATTTTGTAACCTGAGACTTTACTGAATTTATATATCAATTCTAGGAGTCTTTTGGTGGAGTCTTTAGGCTTTTGAAGATGTAAGATCATGTTGTTGGCAAACAGGGATAGTTTGACCTCCTCTTTCCTGACTTGGATGCCCTTTCTTTCTTTCTTTTGCCCGATTTCTCAGGGTAGGACTTCCAGTACTATGTTGAATAGAAGTGGTGACAGTGGGCATCCTTGTCTTGTTCCAGTTCTTAGAGGGAATGCTTTTCCCCAAGGGCACTGAATTTTATCAAATGCTTTGCTGCATCTATTGAAATGATCATATGGTCTTTGTTTCTGCTTCTGCTTACATGGTGAATCAGGTTTATTGATTTACGTATGATGAACCATCCTTGCATCCCTGGGATGAAACCCACTTAATCATGGTGAATTATCTCTTTGATGTGCTGTTGAATTTGGTTTGCTAGTATTTTGTTGAGAATTTTTATATCTATATTCATAAGGTATATTGGTCTGTAGTTTTCTTTTTTTGTTGTGTCCTTTCCTGGCTTTGGTATCAAGGTGATACTGGCTTCATAGAATGAGTTAGAGAGGGTTCCCTCCTTCTTAAAGTTATGGAATAATTTCTGTAGGATAGGTACCAGTTCTTCTTTGTGGGTCTGGTAGAATTTGGCTGTGAATCTGTCTGGTTGGGGGCGTTTATTTTGTTGGGAGATTTTTTTTACTGCTTCAATCTTGCTGCTTGTTATTGGTCTATTCGGGATTTTTGTTTCTTCCTGATTGCAGTTGTGTGTTTCCAGGAATTTGTCCATTTCCTCTATGTTTTCTAGTTTGTGAGAGTAGAGGTTTTTGTAGTATTCATGGATGATATTTTGTATTTCCGTGGTATCAGTTGTAATGTCTCCTTTTTCATTTCTGATTGAGGTTATTTGCATCCTTTCCCTTCTATTTCTGTTTAATCTGACTAGTAGTCTATCAATTTTGTTTATCTTTTCAAATAACAAACTTATTGTTTTATTGATCCTTTGTGGTTTTTGTTTTGTTTTGTTTTCTTTTCCATTTCATTTAGTTCTGCTCTGAGCTTTGTTATTTCTTTTCTAATGCTGGCTTTGGGTTTGGTTTGCTCTTCCTCTTCTGATTCCTTGAAATGTGACATTAGATTGTTAATTTGTGATCTTTCTTTCTTTTTGATATTTACCTTGTTTATTAAAAAGCTATACTCTGATAATGAAATAAAATTTAATGTATACCTTATCATAAAAGAACAATTGCTTAAACAATTATGTTGATTTGGACTTTGGTATGGTTCAGTAGTATCTATAGTTTTTTAAATTTTTTAGTGAATTTGAAGTCAAAACTTACATTTTCACCTCCTATTATCCTTTATTTTATTTTTAACATCAGTGTAGCAATGGGGACAAATGGACATATTCTATTAAAACAGTTCAGTGGTCAAGTTCCACATTGAATGTGGATTACTACTGGTCCATGGGCAACTTATTCCTTTCTAGCTCACAATTTGTTAGCTTTTACTTTTAAACAAGTCTAAATGTAAATTATTCACTAGGCTTCTCAGAAGGAAGTAGTAATTTCACTTAGAGGTGTTATTAAATCTTAAATGTGTTAGTGCGTGACCTGTGGTTTATTGAAGTTTTTGCCACTGGCATTCAGCAAAGTTCCTAACATATATGACACACTCAGTAAATGTTTGTTGAATAACTGATTGATTGACCAGATAAATAATGAATAGATAAGTGAACAAATGAGCAAATGGAAGAATGAATGGATTCTTTAATAAAAGATGAGGTTTAGCCATATGCATATTATATAAAAAATTAGAAACAAGGATGAGGCTTGAATGTGTGTGCACTGTCAGGCACCCACTCCAGGTTCAGAGCCTCCTTTCTGACCCACACATGGGCCGTCCTGATGGCCTGAGCCCTGTCCATACCTCCCCACAGACTTTCTTCATGCCCTCTTTTAGCCTGGACTTGTGAGTGCCGTCTGCTCCTGTCTGGCTTTCCACAAGTACTGACACAGCCCATTATCCCATGCTGGGCTTTTCTTGGAAGCAGCACAGGATAGGGATTCAGGGAATGGACTCAAGAGGCTACTGACTGGCCTGGCTTTACCTCCTCCTAGCTGGGTGGCTTTGGGCAAGTTTTTTAACCTGTCAGTGTGAGTGCCGTGGCATCAGCCTAGCTCATAGCAACCTCAAACTCCTGGGCTTAAGCGATCCTCCTGCCTCAGCCTCCCGAGTAGCTGGGACTACAGGCATGCGCCACCATGCCCGGCTAAATTTTTTCTATATATATTTTTAGTTGGCCAGATAATTTCTTTCTATTTTTAGTAGAGACGGGGTCTCGCTCTTGCTCAGGCTGGTCTCGAACTCCTGAGCTCAAACAATCCACCCGCCTCGGCCTCCCAGAGTGCTAGGATTACAGGCGTGAGCCACCGCTCCCGGCCCACAGTAAGCTCTTTATAAATGTTTAATAAATAAATGTAAAATTCATCATGGCTTAGCTGACATTTAGACACCTTCAGACTCCGGGTGAGGAGAAGTGGCTTGGAGCCTCTTCCCCCAGCACCTGCCTGCCCCAGTGAGCAGCTCTCTGGACCCAAGTACTGGGGGCGTGGGGACAGGGGACAAATCTGGCTGCATCTTGAGGCAGACCATCCTGCCCAGAGAAGAAGAATTTCCACATCTAGGAGAAATAAAACAACTGCCATTCAAACACAACTTTCGCGGGGTATCCTTCCACCTATATATAAATATCAAAGCTGATCAGAAGAAGGCTGAGAAGAGCATACTCTAAGAACAGAAATTACTCACAGGAACAAAATAGAGGAAGGTAGAAAAAATAAGTTCAGACTGGAAATCAACATGTCTGGATTATGTTGCAAATCATGTGTAGTTGGGAAAAGTCACCCTGCCTAAAAGGATCAATAAATCTTTTCTGTCTGGTGTAAACTCTATTCAGACACTGATTTGAGAGGGTTTGTCTCCTGAAAGCCCATAGCCTTTGGCTGTAGTTTGTTCAATAGACACGGGTAATTATTATACATTTGAGTTAGTCTCATGATGGCTGAGGCTTCAAATCACTTCTAATTGAATCAGTTGCGAACCTTTCTTTTTCCTGTTTAAACCATAGTACCTGGAGTTTAGATGTGTTTCATTTCCTATGAGCTATTAATGAGGATAATGTTCCTCTTCAGAGTTGGAATAAAAGAAAAATTATCTTAAATAAGCACCTGGAAGCCTAAGAAATTTCATGGAACTATTATGTCCCAGAGATAGGGCTGGCCCAGTCATTGTAGAAGAAATATCTTTTTTTTTTTTTTTTTTGAGACAGAGTCTCACTCTGTTGCCTGGGCTAGAGTGAGTGCCGTGGCGTCTTCCTAGCTCACAGCAACCTCAAACTCCTGGGCTCAAGCGATCCTACTGCCTCAGCCTCCCGAATAGCTGGGACTACAGGCATGCGCCACCATGCCCGGCTAATTTTTTTCTATATATTTTTAGTTGGCCAGATAATTTCTTTCTATTTTTAGTAGAGACGGGGTCTCGCTCTTGCTCAGGCTGGTCTTGAACTCCTGAGCTCAAACTATCCGCCCGCCTCGGCCTCCCAAGTGAAATATCTTAAAATAGATAACTTTCACATGCTTTAACCACCATGTTTTGTGTACACAGGAAAATGCCAGTAACCAAGCTAGCATTTAATATGGAGATACCTCAAAGAACTCAAAGTAGAACTACCATTTGATCCAGCAATTCCACTACTGGGTATTTACCCAACAAAAAACAAAAAGACATTCTATAAAAAAGATATCTGCATTGGGATGTTTTTAGCAGCACAATTCACAATTGCAAAGATTTGGAAACAACCCAAGTGCCCATCAATACATCAGTGGATTATTAAATGTGGCATATGTATACCACAAAGTACTACTCAGCCATAAAAAGGTGAACTACCTCTTGTGTTATCCTGGATGGAGCTAGAGCCCATTCTTCTAAGTGAAGTATCACAAGAATGGAAAAACAAGCACCACATGTACTCACCATTATATTGGTACTAATTGATCAACACTTATGTGCACATATGGAAGTAACATTCATAGGGCATTGGGCAGGTGGGAGAGGGGAGGAGGAGATGGGTAAATTCACACCTAATGGGTACGGTGCATGATGTCTGGGGGTTGGACACTCTTGTAGCTCTGACTTGGGTGGTGCAAAGGTAATATACATAACCAAAGGGTTTGTACCCCTATAATATTCTGAAATAAAAAAATAAAACAAAAATAAAAATGGGTGGTCATCAACCATCATTTGAGAAGACCCTAGAATTGCCACATTTGCCAATGGATAACATAAACAGCAGTCCATCAGCTGGCAAACACTGACTGTGCCTCAGTTACCAGTGTGTAATGACAACGTAGAAACCACTGGCAATCGACTGTGTTCCCCAAGAACCCCCGTGCTCCCTTCCAACTATTATCCGCCACTCTGATCTCTAACAGCACAGCTAACTTTTGCCTGTTTTTGTATTTAAGTATATGGAAACATGCCCTGTGTATTCTTTTGACTCTGGAGTCTTTCCTTCGTTATGGTTTGTGAGATTCAGCCATGACATAGCTTAATTTTAAGCCTTGCTACTTGTAGGGTCTGTAAGCTCAGGGAAGTTGCTGTAAAATCAGGGTAACAAGAGCTAATTCTTAGGACTGAGTGTAAGAATGAAATGTAAGAATGAAATAAGATAACATGAGAAGACCTCTCACCCCATGCCTGTTTCTAGCAGACGCCCTTCCTATCTCTCCTCCCACAACCTGCCCCATCCCACCCTACTCCTTGATCCGGAGACCATGTCGAGGCATTGAGTTGCAGCCACGAGAGATCCTGTGGCTCCCTCTGGCACTTCACACATGGGGCTGGACATTTGTTGCATTGGGTATTCGACACCCAGGCTCCTGGCAGATCTGCTTTCTCTAATCAACAGGCTTCAGAAAGGACTCAGAATAAAAAGAAAAGCTGTAGGCTGAGAAGAAGTATTTGAAAAATCACATAATTGGTAAAGAACTTGTATCCAGAATGTAACAAGACTTTTCAAAACTCAAAAAATAAAGAAAACAAATACACAACTAAAAAAATGGGCAAAAAATTAGAATAAATTTTTCACCAAAGAAGATACATGGATGACACATAAGCACATGAAAAGATGGTCAACATCATAAATCATTAGGGAAATGCAAATGAAAACTACAATTAGATGTCACTATGCATCTATTAGTATGGCTAAAATTAAAAAGCCTGACCATACCAGGTGTTGGCAGGGATGTGGAGGAAGCAGAACTCTCATACACTGCTGCCAGGGTTGTAAACCGGTACAACCATTTTGGAAGACAGTTGGGCAGTTTCTTAAAAATAAAAACATGCATCTATCACCTGACCCCACCATTCCTCTCTCCTAGATATTTGCCCAAGAGAAATGAAAGTATACATCTACACGAAGACTTATAAACAAATGTTCATAGCAACTTTATTCATAATGACTACAAACTGGAAACAACCCAAATGTCTATCAACAGATGAATGGATAAACAATTTTGGTATATCCATACAATGGACTACTATTCAACAACAAAAAGGAATTTAACTATTAATAAACACAACAACATGGATTGAAATGCAAACTAATTTTGATGAGTGAAAAAGAAGCTAGACAAAAAAAGAATGCATGCTGTATGATTCCATTTACATAAAATGCTGGAATATGCAAACTAATCTGCAGTGAGAAACAGCAGATTAGGGGTTGACAAGGAGTGGGACGTGTGGGCTGGGAGGAAGGACAACACGAGGAAGCTTTTGCTGGTGATGCGTAGTTATGATTTTGATTGTGGTGATGGTTTCCTGGTCGTATGCCTTTGCCAAAACATACAAAATTGTACACATTCAATATGTGACATTTACTCTATGTCAATTATGTGTCAATGAAGCTGTTACAAATTTTTTGTAAAGGAAAAAAGAGGACGCTGAAGGTTTCAGGTCTGAGTGGTAGATTAAGCACTCTCAATAATTAGAGCACTGTTTCGTTTGATTATCAAAAGGCAATTATTTTTTATGAACAATTGCTAACTTTTTTTTTTTCTGTCCGTTTGGGCTACTCATGATCCATTGCTTGGTTGCTCAGGGACTGCCAAGCGCTAAATAGCCCTTCAGGAAGATGACCACTCTGCAAATCAGGCTTAGTGTGCCTGTTAATTGTAACTACCATCAAATTCCTCTTCCTACCTTTGAGTTTGACTAAGGAAAAAAAAGACACATAATGTCCATTAATTTGGGATAAAACTAACTTCCTCTCTCCCCTTCCCACCCCCCGACCTCTTCATGTCCCCCTCTGACCCTGACACAACCCATTTTTTGGTGCACCACAATCCCAGGCAATATGTGTGCACAGAAAATAGATTTCTGAAGATTGTTTTCAAAAACTGTCTTTGACAAATTTCAAAATTAGTTCATGACTTAGAATTTATGTATGAATAATAGGCATAGTTTTTTTTTTTTTTAATCATCAGGAATACCTAAGGCCAAAGCTCCTTTGTTCCACCTGCTCAGAGGAAGATTTTGTGACATCCACTCCAGCCTCTTGGCAGTAATAATTCTGAGCTCTGTGCTGTGACATAGAAGCAGAGTCAACAAGGTCACTGAAGGACAAGCTAATGGTGTAGAAACTTCCAGTGTTGTGTTCTCATAAAGAAGTGAGTTTTGTATTATTAATATAATATAAACATCAGAAAGACAATTTTGTAAAATAAAAACCTACAAATAAGGCTTGGGTCAAAAAAACACTTTGTAAAACAAAGAGGAATAGATTTTATGACTGGGAGTATTAAGTCTTCATTCCAAAAGTTGCAAAACCGTGGAGAAGAAAATCTCACAGTTATAAATATAGCAGAAAACCTTAGATGGACTCACGCCGTTTTGGCATTTGGCGTATAAAGAGACAGGCTAGTCCCATGGGGAAGAGCAGGGCTCTTAGACTCTTATAACTTGAGTTCAAATTCTGTCTTTACTGCTCGCTACATGTGTGACCTTGGGTTAATTTTGCTAGGTCTCGTTTTCCCACTCCATAAAATAGGGATCATAATGCCACCTACTTCACAAGATTGTTCTGGGGCGAGCTGACATGGTAAAACATTCAGCAGAGTGTTCGGTAGTAAGAACTCAATAAATGTATGTCAGCTTTATTGTTACAGAGTGTAACTGCCATGTGCCTTAAGCAATCATCTCCTATCAGAATTCCCCAAGCTTGCCCCTGTCAGAACAATCACCTGGGGCTTTTGTGAAACATACAGATGCCAGAGATCTGACTCAGACCCACTGAACCTGCATCTCCAGGCGCGGGGCCTGGAGCTCTGTTTAACAAGAGCCTCAGGGTTCCGGGCACATTGGGGAAACATGGATGATGCTCGTAAAATTCCATATTCCCTACGTCTGTGGGTCTCAAATTTGAGAACACATGATAGGCATCTGGGGGTCTGGTTCAAATACAAACTCCCAGCATTTCCAGCCCCTGGAGATTCTGATTCATTGTGTTTTAAATAAGCTCCCCCTCTCCCTGGAGATTCTGGGAAAAAGGCCGCTCAGCCCACATTTTTGGAAACACTGCCCAATGTTGTCCTACCCCCATTTAGACTAAAAAGAGACTCTAGGAATAGTCTGTAATCTGGCTAATGTTCAATAGTTTTGCTTCTGCTCCCAATTCGTGGAATATATGAATTAGAGGGAATCACTTTATCTCGCTGCCAAATGTTATATATTTTTTTTCTCATATCACATTAAAATTGATCCATTCCAAGCCAACTTTTTTGGCTTGGGGTTAAAAAGTGATTCACCAGACTATTATGTGTTTGATGCATTTGCCCAGGGTTTGTGTGATTGTGCCGGGTAGGCCTTTTTTACCAGCTCTGATCACTTCATCTGACTTAGCGCCTTGTAGGTGCCCTGAAGGTAAGGACTGCTTGCCTAACTCGTGTCTGAGGCTGGGCACTTCTGAGGCATTTCCGACGAGCAGAGAGCTGGAGGGAAGCATGAACAAAAGTGGTGAGAGCTGGCTGGACACAGAGGCACTCGGTTCATGGCTTTTGTGGTGCCCAACTCGCCAGCTGCTCCAGTGCCTGTCTGCGTGGTTCTGGACCTACCTAATGTGCTGAGATAAAGCAGCACACAGGTCCTCAGAGTCCGGCCACGTGGACATTATACGTATGGACTTTGTTGCCTGGCCTTTGATGGGTCAAAGATAAATGCTCAAGCATGTGAGCAGCCAAAAGGCAGATCTGGAAAGTTGTGCCAGTGTGTCTGAGCTGGGAAGTGCTGAGATCTGGAAGGGAAGCAGGACTCCAGCAGAGAATAGCAGAGAGGTTTTCTGTTAGTCTTGTGGACTTCAATCGTGAACCGCAAAATCATCTCATCCCCAGAAAGTTAAGAGACGTAATAAAACAGGATTTAGGGTATAACCAAAACTGTGCCACGAACCTGGGGAAACATCTTGCTAAATAACTGCCATCTTCCATATGTGCACTAGCGTGTGTGATCACCAGACCTGGGCTTGGATCCTTTTATCCGTTTCTTTTGGAAATGGACTCAACCTATTCTTAAAGCCAACCCAGACGTTCAGTCTCATTTTTCACTGTGTTCCAATTCAAAACTTTATAGCTCTTGAAACTCATCTAAAATAGTAATTCAGAAAACTTTTATTTCTGTAGCTGTTTTTATGTATAGATAGATATACAGATAAGTAGCATCATTTAGAGAGTTTGGGTGAAGAATGGAAATTTGGGATGCACTAAGGTCTACTCCTGTGTCATTTCTCATTTACTGGGAGAATTCTGGCAAGTGACTTTCACCCTTAGTTCCTGAATTTCTTCCTTGTGATCTGTGTCAGTCACTGGGTGCATCATGCAGCACTCCTAAGAAAAGGAGATTAAGGTGTCTTTCCAACTCTACAGGGGTCACACCTGCTGAGTATAAGGAGGATGCATGGTTTACATTTAGAAATGATTTGATACAGGTAGAATTGGGAATTGTCAGGATGCAGGTCTTCTTACAAAAGTGCTAGGAACCACAGTTTACTAAACGAAGGAGTTTTTTAAAATGGCCTCACTGGTATATATAAAAAAAATAGAAAATCTCATTAGTATCCTTTATTTTCCCCGCACACCTATTCTATATAGCTTCAAGGCAAAGGAGGGATTAATTTGCTTTGTCTCACAGGCAGGGAAGTATTCAGAAACCTAAACCATAGATTAAAATTAAACAGACAGAGTTGGTAGTGACATCATCAAATGATGTTTATTATGTCCCCATACACAACTCTGCTAATTTACAGAACTCAAGCTAGCTTGTAAACTTTATATATTTCTTTCCTCCCAATATTCCATCTATTTCTATTTCCCTGTGTATTGGTTAGGAATGTTTTTAGCCACAAGTAACAAAGCCCAACTAAGAGTAGCTCAAATCATAAGGATATTGTTGACTTAATAAGCCCAGAAGTAGATGGCATCATGGCAGTTTGGCATCTCAGTGATGCCATCAGTGGTCTTTATTCTTTTGCTTCATCATTCTTAGAGTACTGGCCTATTGTCCTCTTGTTTGTCAACGTATGTTCATAAGACAGCAAGATTCCAGCATCACATCCTTACCTCATTTTCAATACCAGGATGCAGAAAGATAAGAGTCAGGTGCCTCCCCCCACCCAAAAAAAAAAAGATGACTTGGCACTGACTAGTTACACAGGGAATGAAATAAGAGCACTAGCATAGTAAAGTTAGGAAATGTTAAAAACAAAAAACAATAATAATATTGTGCACTTTGTGCCAAGCATTGTGCTTTACAATTGTTATTTAATCTTCAAAACCAGTGCTATGAAAATAAAAATATAAAAAATATAAAAATACCCATTTTATAGAAATAAAAAGATGATATAGCAAAATTGAAAATGATTTTTACAAAAAAAACCCACAATTTTTGAATGACATTTTATCCTACCACTCGAAACAAAATTTTTTTCATTTTGGATATGGACAAGTGCAGCTCAGATTGACCTTCAAGGAAAGACCTGTTGCTTCAGCTTCTGGGAGTGTTGTCAGCAGACTCCTTCAGCTGGCAGCCCCCAGAGGGAGAGAACTGCCACCCCCTCCCAACCCTTTCCCTGGGTGGCCCCCATCCAGCAACTGACCGCGGTGGGAGTAACAGGCTGAGTATTCTGGCCCAACAGGGACCAGCTCTAACGAGCGGGTTCAGCTAGACTTCTCCCTCTGCCCAATCCTGATTCCTCTTTCTTCTTTCTGTGGGTCTTGATCCTAAGGGTGCTTCCTGGTAAATGCCCTGAACCCAACTCTGTCTCTGAGCCTGCTTCCCGGGAAAATCAAACTGGGACAATTTTTAAGATGCCTTCCACTTCTTGTGTAAAAGTACTTTTGTTTTACTTTATTGCAGATATACTGAAGTACTATTTTTATTCTAATTTTTAAATTTAACATTCTGTCATGAGCAGTTCCTCATGTTGTTAAATAGCCTTCATAATTACCTTTCTAAAATTTAAAACTAAGGTAATCATATTACAGAATGTTTGAAACAGAAAAAGTTACGTATAATCTCATTACCAAACATAGTTGATCATTTTGTTATATTTCCTTTATTTTTTCCAATGAATTGTTTTTGTAGGGCTGCAATCACAATGTATAAGCAGAGCCCCCTTTTCACACTCTTTAAAAATTATTTATTTATTTACTTATTTTTATGCTCTCACTTGCTCTTATAAAATTACATAAATTCAGTAAAATGTAAGCTAGACCTCAGTAGGGGCCTCCTATTCCTCAAAGAGTTCTGTAAACTTACATCAAACACTTGAACACATGGAAAATGAGAATCCAGAACCCTTCTAAGATCTGGAGAATTTCTGACTTCTTCATGCTTTTTTCTCAGCTCCTTTGTCTGCCCAACGTTGACAACTGGCTGCCCAAGTCTTGCCTATATTGATCCAGGTGATAAGCACAGCACAGCACTGTCACCAGTTGTCCCCCCCCAACCCCACAAAATAGATTAAAGATAAAAACAAAACCCACTTTAACCAGGCATCTTGTGACTCCACTCACTTCACTAAAAGTTTAGAGACCCCGTCCTGTTTCCAGCTTGCTTGCTCAACTGCTGAAGTAACAGACAAATTCTCCCCCGACCTCATGCAACAACAGTTCTACCCACTTTCAGGCCCTTCCGACTGAGTTTCCACCCAAAAGCAGCTTATCTGAGCATTTCCTCAACAAGGGCAGGTTTCATCCTACAAGAGTTCTCTGTTTTTAAAGGTTGAGAAAAGAAAAATGTTTTTGGATCTGTACATTAAAATGAGGGAGTGAGGGAAAATGGGAGTGGAGAGTGTTATGCCAGCAGATGACCACGAAGTATAGGTCATGCAGTGTCTGCCTTTGACAGTGGCTAGGGAGGGCAGAGGAAGGGGTGAAGTCAAGCAGCATGACAAAGAAGAATCCGAGTAACTTAGCAGCTGGCGAGACCTGCAGAACAGAAGAGATGGGGAAGTGAAAAGTGACACCAGAATTATGAGTCAGGGACCTTTAGGGAAAGTGGCCCCACCATGAAATGAGATGGAGTACTTGGGAAGGACAGTCAGCTTAGAGGGGAAGGTGATTTGTTAATCTTTACAGGCAAGGATCCAGCCGAATGTGTTTGTAATTGGACTTGGAGTGTGGATGCAGGGGACACTGGGAGGGTTATTGCGGCTGGCCTGGCTCCTGGCTGTGAACATCTGTGAACAACTATAGAACTGCAGTCCCCAACCTTTTTGGCACCGGGGACCAGTTTCATGCAAGACAGTTTTTCCATGGAGGTTGTGGGGGAGAGGGAGGCAGAGCTCAGGTGGTGATGGGAGGGATGGGGAGCGGCTGTAAATACAGATGAAGCTTTGCTGACTCACCAGCCACTCACCTCCTGCTGTGCAGCCTGGTTCCTAAGTTTCATGGAAGATAATTTTTCCATGCACTGGGGGTGGGGGGTGGAATGAGGTGGGGGAGGTGAAGCCCAGGCGGTGACACACCTGCTTCCTAACAGGCCCCAGACTGATACCAGTCTGCAGCCGGGCGGTTGGGGACCGCAGCTATGGAATCACACTATCACTATCAAATCAGTCCAAAGAGAAAGGAGATTTGTAGTAAGGGATAGAATGAATCAGAAAAATACTTTTGGCAGAGGTTAGGTGATGGGTGGTGTGGGGAGGTGGATTAGTGGAACAAGAGGTTGTACATATGAATTCTAAGTGCCCAAAATTTGGGCTTTTCTTTTCTATTATTTTGCCTGAGTGTTGGCATTATTTTGTGAAAGGGGAAGTCATCGTGAAGGGGATGAAAAATGATTTTCTGCCACTTGCTGCTGCTACCTCTGTTACCATAGCAACCAATTTCATCAGCCAGGAGGGAGAATTTTACTACAAAGACAGCCTATGTTGGACTGTTGTGATTTCAAAGGGAAATATTTACAGCTCTGCCAGGGCAGATGTTTCAGTTGAGAATGTAACAGCGTAATAGATTAAATTCTGTTTCAAGGATTTCTAAAGAGTTTATCCATTATTGACTCCAAGTAACACTGTTTTTGACCAGTTACCAACAGCAAAACCCTGCAGGATGTATGGCCCATGGTGATTGGGGGTAGTTCATCTTTTTTTCTTTTCCAAGCTCTGTTGATGGTGAAATTAGTCTGTCCCCTTTGGGGTTTAAATCAAACCAAAAGACTAAAATTATTGTGTGAGACAGATGCTGGGCCTATGGACAGCTTTTATCTCATCCCATGCAGAACTCAGTGGGTTTCCTTATTCGTCCGATAAAAAGACTCTCCATCAAGCATTGATGAGAAATGGACATTTCACTGAGAGCCTGTTGGGAAGCTGGTTTATATCACAAAGCTCAGAGCCTTTCACCTCCCCCGCCCCCCGTGTAGACGGTATTTTCTGATGACTCTCATTGCAGCCAGAGGCTGAGTCTTTTCTCTCCTCCACTCCACCTCCTTCCTCCAGCTCTTCCTCCCTCTATGGCTCCATCCTTAGATAGGACAGTAGGGTGTGCTGCAGACTCCTCCAGCTGTGGCCTCCTGCATCCATTCCTTAAAACCATCTATAAAAACAGCCAGAGGTCATCCTGGGGATGTTGATGACTTCATTTGTGCTCTGCAAACAAAATCTTCATTTACTAGAAACTTCCCTCTTTAGATGACAGAGGGTAATTGTAAATTAAATTTTTTCTCTGTGTACTTGCTGTGTTCAAAAAAATGAGTTATTTTAGGCTTCTTCATGTCACTGTTTTTTTTTTTTTTGGCTTTTGAAAGTGGAGCACCTTTCCAGATTCCTGCAATTACAAGATCTGTATATACTGTTCTGCAACAGAATTATAAAGAATGAGAGAAGGAGTCTGAGCTTTTCGGATCAGATTCCCTCCTTTCTCATCTAGTGTAAGATAGACTCTGATCTTACCTAAGTGTGGCTCTAATTACTCTATTGTAGCATTCAAATGATTGTTTTACTTCTCCCTCCATCCCCCGGTGGCATTTTCCATTTTGAAAGATAATCTTGTTAATTAATCTTAATTTGTGAAACATGTGGATGTGAGGAGGGATTTGAAGGGGGAGATGTTGAGAATTCATGCATATTCCCAGCCGCACCTCTGGAACAAGCATTACTCCACTCTCAAACATAGTTCGCCAGAGACTTAAATACACAGAATCAGCTTACAAACACTCATCATTGAACTTTAAAAAACTTTCTCCCAAACTTTTATAATCAGCTCCATGGACAAACACAAAATGACCACCCCCCAGCCCAATATGCTTTCCCTGTAGCTGTCTTGTGCTTTGGATTCCCAGGCCTGTAGCACTCAAGGAGCAGACAGTTATAATCTTTCTGTTTAACTAACCCTTTTGCCTTTTGAGTTGTCTCCCAGAAACAGCAGACTCTTTGCAGGATAGCAATGCCAAGACTCACCATCCATCACTAACCTGTGACTTCTGAATAAGATCTCCTGTAAACAAAGACTCACCATCCATTGACAACCTGTGATATCTGAATTAGACCTCCTACATATATTGTTTTCAGCACAATCTGCTCCAATACATTTAACCACCTTCCTAAACCCCTTAGAAAAATCCCTACCCTCAGTTGGTCAGAGAGACAGATTTGAGGCATTTCTCCTATCTCCCAGGTGATCTGTAATAAATTACCTTTCCTCCTTGGCAATCCTCATTGGCTTTCTGTGCTGCAAGCAATCAGACCGAGGCCAGACTTCCTTCGTGGGTTTGGTAACACTTTCACCCAAAACAGATCATCTTCCTTCATTCTTTATTCATCTATAGATTTGTTGAGCCATTGTTGTAGACTTTGGACATCATGGACATATGTTCATGTTATGCTTGAGTTTGCCTCTGGCAGAGTTGCCATTTTATTTTACTTAAATGGCAGTCAAAAAAAACACTAGACCTGGAATCTGAGGTTCTTGACGTTAACAAAAGAGTACTACCCTTTTCCTTTTTTTTTTTTTTTTTGAGACAGAGTCTCACTCTGTTGCCCAGGCTAGAGTGCCGTGGCATCAGCCTAGCTCACAGCAACCTCAAACTCCTGGGCTCAAGTGATCCTCCTGCCTCAGCCTCCTGAGTAGCTATGACTACAGGCATGCGCCACAATGCCCGGCTAATTTTTTCTATATATTTTTAGTTGTCCAGTTAATTTCTTTCTATTTTTAGGTAGAGACAGGGTCTCACTCTTGCTCAGGCTGGTCTCGAACTCCTGACCTCGAGCAATCCTTCCACCTCGGCCTCCCAGAGTGCTAGGATTACAGGCGTGAGCCACCACGCCTGGCCTACCCTCTTCCTTTTTGAGAAGAATAATGACTAACTCAGAACTTAAAACATTAAAAATATTTGGCATAGTAGGAATTTTCCCACTGAATTGTTTTTTTTTTGAGTTATGATTGGCATATGCAAAACTGTACATATTTAATGTACACAACATGATGAGTTTGGAGATAAGTAGGTACGCATGAAATCATCACTGCAATCTATGCCATAAATCTATTACGTCCAAAAGTTTCCTCCTACCTTTTTAATTAATTATTATTACTCTGTGTGTGTGTGCATGTGTGTATGACACGAACATTTATTGTAAGATATACTCTTTTAGCAAATTTTTAAGTATACAATATGATATTGTTAACTATGGGCAATGTGCTGTACAATTGATCTCTAGCACTTACTCATCTTGTATAAACAAAACTTTGCACCTTTTACCAAAACGTCCCTGTTTTTCTCTTCCTTCTCAGCCCCTGACAGCCACCATTCTTCTCTCTGATTCTATGAGCTTGACTATTGTAGATTCATCATACGGTAGTATCATGTAGTATTTGACCTTCTCTGTCTGACTCATTTCATTGAGCGTAATATCCTCCAGGTTCATCCATGTTGTTGCAAATAATTGAATTTCCTTCTTTTATAAGGCTGAATGACATTCCATTGCATATGCATACCACATTTTCTTTATTCATTCATCTGTCGATGAACATTTAGGCTGCCTCCATGTTGTCTTCGTACATTTGTGCTGCTATGACAAAATGCCACAATCTAGGTAATTTATAAACAACAGAAATTTATTTTTTTTAGTTCTGGAGGATGGGAAGTCCAAGATCAATGCCCTGGCAGTGTCTGGTGAGGGCTGCTCTCTGCTTCCAAGATGGTGCCTTGTTGCTGCATCCTCCAGAGGGGACAAACGCTATGTCCTCACATGGCAGAAAAGATAGAAAGGCAAAACAGAGTGGCAGCTCTTTGTACTTCTTTTATAAAGTTATTAATCCCATGATTTAATCACTCTTAAAGGTCCCACCTTTTGATTCTATCACATTGGCAGTTAAGTTTCAACATATGAATTTTGGAGAGGATACAAGCATTCAAACCAAAGCGCATGTCTTGGCTATTTTGAATAATGCTATGATGCATATGGGTCTACAGGTATTTCTTTGAGAGCCTAATTTTAATCCCTTTGGATATATACCCAGAAGTAGAGTTCCCTCTGAATTCTTGATCAAATATCATTAATACCTATAGTTTCTTTTAATTTTAACTGTCTGAATTAAAGTATTTTAGGAGCTTTTTATTTCCCTTCTAAATGCAGACATAGTGCTAGCAGTAAAAATACTAAGACAACACAGATAAAGACAGTCTCTCTTCTCAAGAACTTACACTGAAGTAGAAAGACAGGCAAGTAAGCAGACATCACGATGCAGTGTAATAAGGGCAATGACAGAGGTAAGCCCAGAATTTTAAGGGAAAATATTCAAGGGCCTGGCCTGGAAAAGTGGGAAGGAGTCAGGAAGTTTTCTCGGGGGCCTTAACACTGGTATGTAAGGACCAAGATGAGATTGCCTGGCCAGGGTAGGATAGGGATGGGCAAGGGTGATCCAGACTGAGGAAATAGCAATAAGGCGAAGAAAATATTGATTGACAGATGGAACCATGATAAAAATAAACACAACTTATTGAGAACCTATTATGTGCCAGGTACTGTGTATGCTCCCAATGTCTATGTTATTCATAATTCAAAACTCTCTAGGGCATGTCATTATTATTCCTTTTTTATAGGTGAGGAAACAGCTTTAGCAACAGTTAAACCTTATCTTCCTAGAGAGCCTCTCCTCGCTCTTCAGGCTCAGCAAGTAACAAGGTCCAACAGTGATGACTGAACTGGAAGTTCAGCTCAGCGAGGCCTAACTACAGGGGAGTTTCATTCTACTTCTCTTGTATGCCCTTAGTACAAAATTGGACTGAAAAAAAGGCATAGGTATTTCTGGTTGACTCAGTTTCCTGATAAATCCCAATTATGATAAACAAAATATTGAAGAGGGACCTGAGTGTTTGAATAAGTCTTTGGATGTAAAATATGAACCTGAGATTGAATTCAATGATTGAAAATTTTTGATGAAGCATAAATTAAGATGTATTTTTCTGACATGTAAGCGATCCAGGTCCAAAACCAAGGCTTTCATAAAAAGGTTGTATGTCTATTTATTTTATGATTGGAGATGTTTAGGTTAGTGTTGGTGAGGTCAAGGTAAAAGCATTTGTGGGCTTTTTCTTCATAAGGAAATAAACCAAAATGCTAAAATAAATGAGTAGCACATTAAGTTTGGAAGTTTTAAATATAATACATGCATAATCAGAAAATAAACACCCAAATTATCATCTTCAAGTATAACGTGTACAGCTAATGGAGTTCACTTTCAAAGCATGCTTTGGACATTTATTAGTCACCATTGTCCAACTGTATTGATAGCAAGGCCACTGCGCATCTTTTGAAACTGAATATAGTCTGATGCGTTTAGGATCTATTCAGTACATTCCAGAGACTGCTTTGGATGCTGTCCCTAAAGATGTAAACATAGAGCAGACTATGTTTAAATGGAAATCATCCTGTTTTCAAAAGTATTTGAAATATGTAAGCCCAGAATGAGTGTCTGGATCTTCTCATTCCCAACTATGTTATTTATACCTCACTTTTCATGCAGTAAGCATAGCCTGAGGCCAGGTACTGTGCTACCTGTCGGCCACCATACTGGTTTCTAAGGATGAAGAGATAGATAATTAACATGTGGCATCTGTCAAAATTTAATGGGGTACCAAACCTGTATCCCAATGGAACGGAGAGATGGGCAAATGGCATGGAAAGGCATAAGTGGACACAACCAATTATGCTGTAATTAGAGAAGATTCCAAAAATATTTCACAGGGGTGTTACTTGCTTAGTCTCAAGAGTAAGGAGAGGCTCTCTAGGAAGATAAGCAGCAGGATATTCCAGGAAGTGAGAGCAGCATCAGCAAAGGCATAGAGGCATGGAAATGCACAGTAGGTTTTGAAACAGGAAGTTACACCAGGCTGATGTGACAGTGTGTTGTGTAGAAGGAAGAAAGCAG
The DNA here is from genome assembly GCA_028533085.1 of Varecia variegata. Taxonomy (NCBI): domain Eukaryota; kingdom Metazoa; phylum Chordata; class Mammalia; order Primates; family Lemuridae; genus Varecia; species Varecia variegata. The sequence goes on along the minus strand of CM052441.1, from coordinate 60,929,709 downwards.
AAAGCACCTACTGGTAGGTTAAAAGATAGGCTGGCGCCGATTATGAAGGGCTCCACTGTGCTCCAAAGCAAATGGACTCTGTCACAAGTCAGCGCAGGGTATTTGAGCAAGTGAACTGGGAGTTCTGAATGTCAAGGCAAGAGACAGTGTCGCACGCATAGCCCCACAGAGTAGAGAGGGGTGGCTGGCTTCAGAGAAGGCAAGTCTCGGCATTATTTGGATACTGCCCTCTGTTTTCAGGGAAGTGACAAATGGCTGGCAGCCCTCTGGGGTGCAGGAGTTCCATCCTGTGCCCTCTCAGCTGAATAGCACAGACTCATCCTCACTCCTCGGGGGCTTATTCTCCAGCCTTTGCAGCATCCCACTGAACTTCTGCCATGTTCTTTTCCTCCCTCAATCTTCTTAAATAAAATAATTGATCTATTATTGACCAGGCAATACAGCTGTATAATTCAACCATAAAACCCAATAGTATCCTCTCCACCCTGTCCTCTGTCTGCCCCTTTCCTACTGTCCCCTCCCAAAGACAACCACTATCATTCGCTTCCTACTTGCCTTCCCAGAACTGTTATACATATGAAAGCCGATACAAATGCATGTTATTTTTCCTCTTTTTCTAAAATAAATGTTAAATTTCTCTTCATAATAGTCTGTACCTTGTTTTTTTCTCACTTAATGTCTTGAAAATATTTCCAAAGCAGTAAATAAATTTTTTCTCCATTCTTTTTTTAAGAAACATAATATTCCATTATGTAACTATACCATCATTTGTTTAACCAGTCCCCTGTTGACGGGCACTTAGAGTATGTGTAGGTGTTTACAATTACAATTTCACACATGTAAACAAATGGAAGCGCAGTTTCTGTATCAAATGCTGTATGCAACTGTGATTTCGATAGATGATGCCACATTGCACTCTCTCACTGTCAGACATTGAGTTCCTATTCCCCCACACTCACCCATAGAGTGTGCTAGCAACTTTATGATGTTTCCAGCCAAGTAATGAAAACTGGTATCTAGAGGGATTTTCAATTTGCATTTCTTTTATTACAAGTGAGTATAAACATCTTTTCATATATTTAAGAGGCATTAAAAGGCATCCTTTTATATAAATTGTTTATTCATATATGTACCTATTTTTCTGTGAACTGTTTATATTCTTTGCCCATTTTTCTTTATCTTATGAGTATATATATATATATATTCATTAATTCTAGATACTTCTTTTTGAAACCAGCACTCATGCCTGCCCCTATATGCCCTCTCCTAGATCACGGAAGTTGGAAGCTAGAAATGATGATTTACTGGGCTTCCTCCCACCCTGATTCAATGTACATGGTGTGAGCAAAATGCATGCCTGTAAGATTTTGGAAAGTGCTGAATTTCCTTTGCCTGTTTCTTTATCATTTCCTCCTTAATCCTTTTAAAATTTGGTAGAAATAAATTTCTCTTTCATTTGGATTGCTTTACAGTATCTCTTTCATTTCATTTATGCTCTCTCCAATTATGCCTTATTTCTATGATTTTTTTCCCCTCCTGATTCTCTGCTGGTTTCCACTGTGTTTCATCTCCTTCTATTGCTTTGTGATCTCTTCCCTGAGTTCTTGCATTTTTGTTTTCTGGACCTCTTTTAGAGAGGCAATTACTTCATTAATTTTTTTAAAAAAATTTTTAGCTGGCCCTACTCTGTTGATAAACTTCATTAAATTTTAAGTTCATGAAGAGCTTCCTGTTCTTGTTATCTTTCTCTGTTAAATCAATGAATGTTTTACTTAAGCCTTTTAGTGTCAAAACAGGGCTATATTATGCAGGCAACCCCTGCAACACACAGTGGCCCATGGAAATAGATGGGGTAAGAATTCTTTTTCTTAATGGAAAGATAGTGTTTGACAAATATTAATAAAACACCAGGTTATGCTTTAGGGATTTTTATTGGTGGGAGCCTGTATGTGAAAGAGGATTGTAACACAGAGAAGTAAGGTGGAGATGTGATGATTGTGGCTGTTGGAGAGAACTTACATCAGTACATTCAGTGCAGTTCTAGGACAGGTAGGAACCGTGGGGCCTGAATTCTGAGGTCACACCCGCCCATGTTCTTGCATATATGCCCAGGGAGGGGTGCAGTGCTATTTGTGGATAAGATGACTCAATAATTCTTTATATTCTGCTTTTTAAAATATCTTGATATAAACTTTATAAACCATGCTTGGCTTATATTTTAGATATTCACCAAAATGCTCAGGAAAAGGAATATGTTACCTGGACACTTACCATAAAGGGAATTATCTTCACAGAGGTGCCAGGCATTCCTCTATAAATATCTCACAGTTTATGTGATCTGCTTAACAGCTTAAAAAGCTGTGGACATCTGTAGTTAGTGATATGCATGCTGAAGTACTTAGGAGGATATGTACTGATGTCTGTAATTTACTTTGAAATGCATAAAAATAAAATGGATTGATAGGTGAACAGAGGACTGAATCCATGGACAGATGTATAAGAGAGCAAGCGTAGTGAAATGCTAATGGCAGACTCCAGAAGACAGTCACTGTCAAATTCTTTCAGCTATGCTTAAAAATTTATATTATAAAATGTTGGGAAAAATTGGGGAAGTGAAAGAAAGCAATTATGATGTACTTGGCATGTACAAGGCTCCCAAATTAAGGGCTTAGTACGTTTAATTCCAGCAGGTAAAAATGGAGGAGTCAGTCATAGCAGCTCAATGATTTCTCTCTACTCTGTCTTTTTCTCAAAGCTGCCTGGGTGACTTGCTTAGTTAAAAGGTTGGGTGACCCTAACTTGAATGTCCACGGTGAGGTGCTCCTGGCCAGGACCTCCTCAAGGATGGTGGCAACAAGACCAATTGAGTCAATTTCAGTGGAACTGCTGTTCAGGCCATTCTCCTGTTACTATTTTGAAATCTGAAAAAATACTTTCCATGGAATTCCCCTGGAAGCTGTCCAAGTTGCGTGGGACATGAACAAAACTTCCAGCTTTGGATCTCCTACTTGGGCATCCAATACTCAAGCCGTGTAAATTCTAACAGCCTAAATTTGGATCTCTTATCATATATAATAAGTCTGGAGGCTAGAGGTCAACTTCAAATAGGATATTTCTAGAGACTGCCCACGTGTAGCAACTCAATGGATTATTTTAACAAGGCTGAAGGGTACTGTCCTGATGGTTCTCTGTTAAAAGCCACTTACTCAGTTTTGGGCTCTTGTATAACACATAACTTGCTAACATCCATATCTCATAGGTTAAGCCAAGGTTTTACGCTGTTAGGGGTGAAAGCATCCATAAAACTGTTTATGCAAAATGATTTCTTGCTCTTAAAGGTCATTTTTGTCAAAATCAGAAAAAAAAATTTTCTGCCTCTTGTGAGTGGAATTGTGTCTCCCAGAAAGATATATTGAAGTCTAAATTCCTGATACCTGTGCATGAGTCCTTATTTGGAGATAGGATCTTTGCAGATGTAATTAAGACATAAGTTATGATGAAGACTTAACTCCATCTACCCTGAAGTAGGCTTCTTAGCCAATGTGGGCCTCTTAGCCAATGTGGGCCTCTTAGCCAATGTGACTAGCATCCTTATAAGAAAAGAAACCAGAGACAGACACACAGGGAAGAACACCACGTAACAATGGAAGTAGATATTAGAGTGATACATCCACAAGCCAAGGAATACCAAGGATTGCTGGAAACCACTGGAAATTTGGAGAGAGACATAGAACACTCTTCCTCAGAGCCTTCTGGAAGGAACCAACCTTACTGACAACTTAATTTTGGACATAATAGCTTCCAGAAATGTGAGAGAATGAATTTCTGTTGTTTTAAGCTACCAGGTTTGCCACACTTGGCTATGGCAGCCCTAGGAAACTGATAGACTGATCACAATTATGAAGTTTTGCAGACATAACCGCCAAGGTCAGTATGCTCGTAAACAATCTTTTCCTCTTTTCTAAAATCTCACCACTCATTTCTTTGTGCTCTTAGAGCTACACATGCCATCAGTGATGCTTTCAACTTCAGTTAGAAGAGACTGTAAAATAAAAAGACAAGTGAAGATTCACCAGTAAAAGCAGGGAGGAAAGCATGAGTCACACGTAGGTGGCAACCCCAGCAAAACATTTTGTGTTGGATTTTGGTTTTGCTCAGAGAAGGAGGCTTGCAACGCATTTGGTAAAATTCGTACTTTCCCTGCCAACAGGCTTTCTTTGCCCAAACAAAGAACTAATGGGGAAAATAATTCTCTAAAAAGCCAAACAAAATTTAAGTCAGCTTCTGGCTTTTTTGAAATGAAGTGTTTTTTTCTACTTTTGATCTGAATTTCCTCACTAAACTCTTATTTTCTCAATCTTAGCCTTAGAAAGGGAGCACAAAAACACATAAAACTTTGATATCATGTTCTCTTCAGAAACAAAAATTAGATTGGTTTTTTAATCATTTAGAACCCGGGGCAGAATTTTCTTTAATTTGTTGTGGTAAAGTCCTTGAAATTTGGCTTGGCAAAAGTATGAAAGTAAGATTTTAAAAATTCTATTGTTATTTTCCTTTTCCTTGATTCATCTGGAAAGCCCTGGAGCTAGGAACTTGTGTTTCTGGGCATCAGGAAATGAAGCAGAGAATTTTGAACTTTCCCAAATTTAGGGTCACTTGCTATTTATCAGATTAAACACAATGACCAATTGGCTAGAAGAAAATAGTTTGTATTACCTGAACATTGCAAAGTATGTGGCTTAGAACAAGCAAGGTCAGCCTCAGCAATGACAGCAGCCAGAAATTGCACAACAAAGAGCTTTACAGCAGTGTTTTTGTCAAGTTTTTATAATTGCTATAAAATGATTTTCCTCCATTGCCAACAGACATTCCCTTGTGAATCTCTACTGCCTTATATCAAGTAGCTCTTTCAAAGGATGTAGTAGTATTTTGAATCACAGCATCAAAAATCATGATTGAATTTTTTTCCTTTTCTTTTTGTTCTAGGGGCTTCACACACAGGTCTAAAGAGAAATATGGAGCCCTGGAGTAATGCACTGGCTGCTTAGGAACAGTCAGGGTAGTAAAAACAAGTCTGAGCTCAGAAATGCACTTTTCTGGTAGGACATAAAAATGTCAGTGTTACAGCTGGAGGGGAATCTGACAGAACCATTACATTGGGCAATATTGGGAGAGCCATGGACCCTCTAGTTTGGGTTTATGTAAACTATGTAGTCTTCCAAATTCCAAGTTCCAAATCCTTAATTAGTCAAAGACTATATAGTCCATTGTGTGGTTTTCCAGTTTTCTTCCCAAAATCCTTATCTGTGTGTCCATTGGGGTTGGAAAGGAAGTGTTGATTAAACATTGAATGTAAGTCCTCATATGTCCATTAGAATGGAGGGTTTTTTTCTTATGTCTCTTCTTTTAGGTCTTGCTTCTCCAATAGGAATGACTGTATATAAAAACAGTTTCTGAACCCATAATTGCTTTTTCTTTCAAGGTGCTTCTGTCTCTTAACACGTCCCATTTTCCAACACATTGCCTATATGTAATTCTGAATCTCCAGATGACCGCGGAACACTGATAATTTAATCAGTGTGCCACTGATTAGGGGCAACTGATTTTTGTTGGGGATGGGGAAAAGTTGGCCCGTTTAGAAAGTAAATCAGCCAGCTCTATCAGCAGGAAGCCTGGGGCTTTTTCGGCACACTTCATTGCCTTTCAGTGCTGGGTTTGGCCAGCCTGACTTTGCTTTCCAGAGAGCAGCATCTCAGAACGTTGCTCTTGGCACATAAATCTGGCAGTTGCTCTGATTACCACAGGGCACTGCTCAGGTTTCCCTTCTGACCTCCCTTGCAGATCTCCTGCTCTTACCCCAGAGTAGCAAACCTAATGGCTCACACTGCCCTGGGACTTGTTTAATTAAACCCTTAAAGCCTGCCAGGGGCACTGAGCACAGAGGTCCCTAAAACTTTTCCTTAAACAGACTTTTGCAGTCATCAGTCTGCAGCTATGCCAAGAGCTTCTTTCCACACTATTTTGGACACCAAGGTCCTTCATGGGGATAGATCCTTTAGTTAAGGGTGCCCTAGCACACTGGTTGGCACATTCATTATTTGCTGTACATACTTGGACACATTTCAGTCAATATCTATTAAATGAATTAAGTCTTACAAAAGATATTGGGGCTTTGCCGAGAGAACATGATAATGAAATGCCAAAAGCAATACTCAATGCTATAGCATTGATCATTTTGCTTGGATCCCAGGTGCTCTTCTGAGAGGAAATAGCAGAGCTTAGAGTAAACAGAAAGATGTTTGCTTGATCACAGGGTTGCTCTCCAAAACACTTGCCACTTGCTGCTGAGTGAAAGTAAGTACAGAGAGCACAGCCCTGGTAAAGAAGGTTAACATCTCTTAGTGACTCTGCATACCTGTAAATAGTTTGGCCCACCTTCTCCAGGTATGTATACAGAAATTAATGAAGATGACAGAAAGAAATGATAGTACATTCTCCCAAAGAAGCACACGTTGGTCCATTATCCTTAAAGAATACAATCTTTGAAGACTGCAAGGTGGGTCGTGGTACCAATTGCCACTTTCTCCTCACTAGATGGATAATAACTTTACAAAGGAGTTGTCTTGGTTGCAGAACAGCCTGGATTCACATATGTGTCTCTGTTGCTCTTGCCCTCACAATCTGTATTGAATTAACTTCTGCCTTTTGCTCAGTGCCCTTATTACTAATTGTCTTTATTTCTTTAATCTGCCCCAATTACAGAGTTTATGTACTAAATCTTTGTCAGTTGATTTTTAAGGGAGGTTTTGCTTCTCTCCAGTGTGCTCTGACAAGAGGGAACTTTCCAGGCCTTGGAAAGATGGTTGAGTTAAAGCAGTAGTTGTCGCCACTTTGTGCTGGAAAGTCCTCAACTCACATGCTGAGGTTTCCATGCATGCACATTTTTTAGATAGAAAAGGGATATTTTGAAAGAATCCTTCCCCAGTGAGAATCCCCCAATGCACTACACCACAACAGCCTGCCTGTGTGCCTACTGCGTCTCTCTCTGCCACCCAGCAGTAGCAACTCCAGAAATTACAGTGCAATTACTTAGTGCTCAATATGCGCATTACAGAAGGTCTAGAATGAGGAATTGTCAGACTGCATATGGTACTCCTGAGAATGTAACTGCTGCATCAGGGAATTTCAGCATTTGACAAAGTCCGACCTAGAAATTTAATTTTAAATAATTTATAGTTGCACTTGTAATTCCTTTTTCACTGGCAGCCTTCTTTAAAGCTTGTATGCTCTGTGAAGCAGGTGTTGAGTTTCTCTTGCTTACTGACATATCTGCAAAATCTAGTATAGAGCCAGGAACATAAAGGCAGTTAATAATGTTTGTTTTGATTTATACCATCACAGTGTCTAGAACTGCTGCTCAGTAATTGAGGGATGAATCACGATTCTTTGAGCTGCCTGAGGTATTCCTGATTAGCATTAATGTCAGGATTTTCAGTGACATTTTCATTATATTGCTAATCCCATTTTTATTATATTTTTACTCACCTAGAAGATATTCTTCATGCCAAATATGGGCTTGGCACATGGAAGGAGTTTATAGAATGAATTAATGAACAAACAATCTTGGAAGGGTTAGTTGGCAACCAATGGGCAACAATAATTTGGGAGCCTGGGAGTAGAACAAGGAACAAGGAAACAGGTGGGACCCTCTATTCAAACCCCATTGATGAAGGCAGAACTAGGACAAGAGGGAACTTTCCAGGCCTTGGCAAGATGGTTGAGCCAAAGCAAGCAGCTGCCACTTTGTGCTGGAAGGTCCCCAACTCACATGCTGAGGTTTCCATGCATGCACCTTTTTTAGACAGAAAAGGAATACTTTGAGATACAGAATTAAATTTTTAAATTTAAATTTAACTTTAACTTTTAAATTTTGTGATTAAAATATTAAATAAGGCACAGTAGGATAGTGGGTAAGAGCATAGATTCTGGAGCAGACTCTAGATTTTAATCAGGCTGGCTGTGTGACCTTGGGCAAGTTATTCAAACTCTCTAAGCCTTGGTCTCCTCATCTGCAAAATGGGGAGATTTTGAAATGATGAAGATAATAATAGTACCTACTTACTTCATATGGTTGTTATGGGGACCAAATGAGGCAATCTTTATAAGGTACTATAACAGTGCATGGCATATAGTAAATGCCATATAATCTGTGTTTGTTATGTAAAAACAATTGTCTTTTGGGGAGAAAAGATAAGAATCTTACTATTTGTATTAACCTCCATGGTTTCTTATTCTGTTGCAAGTATTTTATATTTTATTTCTTTAGAGTATGCAGAAATCTACGATCTGTACATGAGATTTAGGGAAGTATTGATTTAAACCTTGCATCTGGTGTAGAATTAAACCTCTCCTGCCCAATGAAACATCTGAAATGTAGTGCACAGTTGATTGTTCTTTGATGACTTGTTTTCATTCTGCTTCCAAAATCTGATGGAACATCCATTAGAGTTTGGCAGAAACTCTGTTCTCTAATCAGCACTACAAGCCCTGAGTTTGCCTCAGACGCTGGAGGGAAGAAGTGGTTTTCAAACAATCTAATTGCCATCTAAATACATACATGGCTTAGTTTGTCTGATTTATGAGTTAAATGATTTCACCTGGTCCTGGGAGGGAACTGACAACTTGTCCTGCTTCTCATCTCCGCTCCACAAGCAGCTGTTTCTGGGGAGCACAGCAACCACGAGCACATCCTCTTCTGCATTTAACCAGGCAACATGCTGTTTACTGATTCATTTGAGGTGTTCAGCGGAATACTTAAAAGAGGATAAAATAAAGCCAATTCTCCTTCCATTATGAGGAAGTGCCTTGTGAACTTTGTTTTCTTCTTATAAAGCCAGTATCTTACCAACGTTGAGCTCAGAGGGAATTAAAATAAGAGAAAATGAGAAGAAAATCAAAATAGGGAGTTTGAGGACACACGAGGACTTTATAGACTGAGAGGTGGGATTGTTAAGAGACAGAGCTAGAGGTAGGATGTAGGGGTGTGTGGCCAGGAAAATATCAGCGTTTCTACTTTGCATGTTTGCCTTGCTTGATTAACTACTTTTTCATAAACACTCCATGTGTCTGGCAAGATTTGGCAATGTTTGGTTTAGCCATCCCTGCTCTGATGTTATGGGCTTACCTGCATTCTTTGAAGAGATTCAAAGAGCAGTTTATAATGAAAGCCCTTTATTTTTGAATTTGAGAGAAAACTGTCCAATTGGAATGACATCACCACTTGGGGTTCTAAATTCCGTCCCTTTATCTTCTTAATACTCATCTAGATTATCTCTTTTTTGAGAACTGAGTTTGTATGGCAATCTCAAAGGGGATTCAAACAGGCACCTGTCTTCGGTTTATGGACACTCCCAGGAAGGCAGGAAGTTCACCTCCCAGCCTGGAACCTGCTGCTTCAAACGGGAGCCCACCTCTCCCTCTTCCTTCACCAGACTCCTAACTGGTCACTAGGGGGGACTGTCAAATCAGACTCACGTGCATCAGAGATCTTCCCCAGTGACAAGCTTTACTAATAATTCCAAGGAGACAAGTAATCAAGAAGCATAGGCTGAGCGGGGACCAGAGTGGGACTGTCAGCGCAGGTGTCCAGGCCCTCTCTCAAAGTTTCAGAACCACTCTGG